>CM046878.1:581248988-582448988 GCA_025667525.1 Glebionis coronaria | reverse complement strand
CATATGCAAATACAAAGGGATGAAGGTCTTCTTTGTCAAGTTGCATTGCTAATTGATCCAAGTTTAGAATCATTGAAGTTCGAAAAGGATGATTATCTTTACCAAAAAGTGCCACAAAGTTTGGTCCTCTCTTGAACTATGAAAGAACCATGAGATGAGACCGAAGTGTATGAAATGAGACAATGCAACTTTTTCTTGCTTTGTCAAGCGTTTGTTGCATCTGATGCAACTCTCCCTCTTGAGATTTAGAATTCAATGGTTCCATTGAAGTTCAATGTGAGAAAGAAATTAAGGATTACTTACGATCGAGCGGTGAAAGAAAGTAATTGTGCTTGTTATGAAGAAAAACAATACATGATTTTACAACTTGTGGAAAAACTGAGAATTTAAATTCGCGGGATTTTACAAACCAACAGAAAAATCGTAATAATTCTTAATATCCTTGTTTGATGATATAAGAATGAGAATTATACTTATGACCACCTGATGCGCGGATCGCCGAAATTCTTTTGAAAGATTAGGTATTCAAAACGAATAGTTCCTTAAGCAAAATTCCGTCGAAGTCAAAAAAATTCCTATGTCGGCAATAGTATTTCAGAAAAAAAACTAAGCGTCCATTTCGGTAAATTCCTCTATTTCGGTACTGAGGCTATTTCAGTACAAACCCTATTTCGATACAAAGGCTATTTCGGCACAAAGGTTATTTCGACATAAAGTTATTTCAGCAAGACAACTTATTTCGGCAAAGCAAGTATTTTGGTAGCCCTTCTATTTCGGTAAGGAGCTATCTCGGTACAGCCTTTTTGTTTCAATACTACCGAAATGGTATTTCGGTAATCACAATCTCGGTACCTACTACCGAAATTATTATTTTATACTGCCTGCCTATTTTGGTAACAAATGATTTCGGTACTGCCGAAATTGTAATTCGGTATGGTACCAGAATAAGTATTTCGGTATGAATGGCAAAATTAGTATTTATGTAAAAATGGCTAGAAACCAAATTCGGAATTTCCTAAAAAAGTTTGAATCTTCAAAAAATGTGATTTTTGAAGTGTTTTGACGAAACGATTTGTACTTTCAAGTAAAATAAGCGTCAATGAACCTTAAAAATAAAAACTTTTTGAAATTTGAAACCTAAATTTTTTAAATAAAAAACGGTACTTGATTTAGTTTTTTTTATACCAAAAATCAATCAAACAAAAGATCAAGATTGTGTTTTATGCAACTTCAGTAAATCCAAACCAATATTAGATCAAAAGGTAAGCTTTAGATGAAGTTTGAAGAAAATAAACCACAAAATTGTTTTGGTTCGAGACTATATAGAGATATATAAGCCGAATCAAAAAGAAAACAAACACAAAACTTCAATCACCATATGGTAGATTTATATAAACCTTAACTAGTATTTTAAATATAGAGAGATAGAGAGTAGAGAGAGGTTGACACACACACACACACACACTTTGTAGAGAGAGAAACTAGAGAGAGAAAGGTGAAATACTATGTGAAAAGTGACAGGAACCAACACCCTCTCCATGCATGTGTAAAGAGGGTTTATATACCCATGACATTAAGTCATGGGTTTACACGAGTTGGGCTAAGCCAAAGGCTTAGACCCAGTTAGTTTTTTTTAACTAAACTACCTAAACAACGAGTCAGTACTAAATATATCGTTGGAGTGACCGAGACTTCCTAAATACCTAAAAACGTATTTCTAACAAAATGGGTCTCATCCTCACTTTGTATCTTTTTACCATTTAATGGATAAATTTAAGTCTTCATTTTACATTGCACGAGAATTTTTCTTATTCACTCGTTCAGTATATAAACCTTCTTCTACTTTAAAACACACATTAGGTCTCTCTCTCTCTCTCTCTCTCTCTACCCTCTGGTATTTTTATCTCGCTACAAATCATCTAATATAAAGAATTGATCATCACGAATCGATCATCACGTATCGACCGATCCATCATCCAACTCCATTATCACGAATTGATCATCCTCATCGGGTTAGATTAAGATATATTCTTATTTTAGCTTATTTCATATGAATAAGCTTATTAATTTACCATCACTCGAATTTATAATCTTTTAATTAGCTTATTTTGAATCAATTATCTGAATTTATTGTTCTTAGTTATAATCTAGTGTATTAGGTGATTTATGTGAATAATTATATTATTGTGAATAAGCTAATTCATGTGAATAAGCTGATTTAAGTGAATAAGCTTATGAATTATAGGAGATGAGAGCTATGTGAATAAGTGTATGAATCAGATGAGAGTTATGTGAATAAGTGTATGAATTAGATGAGAGTTATGTGAATAACTTGTACATTATAGGAGAGTTATAAATAAGCTAGCTTATTAGCTTATGAGATGTATGGATAAGTTTATGTTAGTATGCATAAGTTGTATTAATAGGCATTTGAACTAAGTTGCTGATGTAAGCTGTAAGTTTGATGTATCATATATGATACCTTATTTACTATACATGATAGTTATATGATATGTGTATATGATAGGTTTATCATAAAAGATATATGAGGTATCATTTATGATGTATATAACAAACCACAGACAAACCAGACTTTGTGACTAATTTTCACAAAAGATCTTTAAGCTCTTCAAACCTGCCTTCTATCATATATGATTCAGTTGTTGATTACATGGTGCCTGTTATTTACTTTCTTTTATAAATGCAGACGGTGGGAACACAATAATGAATGAATGTTGCAATTGTCCAGTTCAAGCAAAAGCAAGAGGACGTGCACGCCTATGTGTAGAGGTGCGGTCGACAGCATGTGCGACAGAAGAAGCAGTTGATTGATTTTATTGGAGAAGTTTTGTAATTTATATTTTTTTTATAAATCACGTATGTTATTTGTAGTTTACATTTTTTTACTTAGTATCATATTAGATATGGTGTACACATCAGATATGATGTTTCATGTACTTTCTAAATTTATATATGACATATATTTTCGTTATTTATCACATAGTGTTTTAGTGATTTATCATATATGATACTTGTAGTTTACATTTTTTACGTGATGTGTCATATTTGATATGTTGTACACATCATATATGATGTTTCATAAATGATAATCTATGAAAATTTCTTTTTGAGTATCATATATGAGAATGCGTTATCATATATGATAATGTAGTATCATATATGGCAGAATTCGAGTGTTACATGTATTATCATATATGATACCAAAACAAGGTAATAACTATGCTCTAGAAATATGAAAAATATTAACAAAATATTTATTATCCAAAAGTTACATCCACATATGTTTCGTCATTTTCACATTCAACCAAAATCATAATGATTGAGTAGCATTACAAGTTAAATCATTACATCACCATACGAAAATTACTAAACTAGTTAAGTTCCTAAAGCTATGGATGTTTGCTCTCATTTTTGTTGCAAACTTGGCACTCGTCTCTGTTATTTTTTATGCACGTGATCTTGTTATTTCAGTCAAGAATCTGATGTTCCACTTCTTAGCATTGTCTTTTTGTAGCTCACTTTGGCCTCATTACTCTTTTTTTATGTTTACTTAATTGGCCTTGAGATGATTGAGTTCTTCAAAATTACTTGAAAATAACTTTCTGTACACAAATAAAAAGACTTGGTTTTAGTTTCAAAGACATTATCGTATATGATATATTATAGAAGTTGAATCTTAAGCAGATTATCATATATGATAGCATACACACAAGTAGCTTTTAAAACCCACCAGGATATCACAAACTTGGTTGTATTTTCTTTTTAAGCACATGATCATATATCATATATTATAGTGTTAATTAAGTTGACTTGTGAGCTGATTATCATATATGATATATTGAGGTATCACATATGATTTTTTTCCTGACAACTTATCATATATGATACTTCATTAACATGTCATATTAAATATGTTCAGCGTGAGTTAAGTCATAAAACTTGATAATTCATAAAAGTAAGCTAATAAGTTGGCTTATAATTCGCTACTAACATGTCATATTATTCAAATCGATCACCTAATGAGTTACCTTATCATAAAACATCATAAATTATCACAATTTATCAATAAGTTGAATTATAAGCTTATAAATTTAGATGATGACAAATTCATACACTTAATCACATCGAATAAGCTAAAAATGATAAATTCACATCAAATAAGCTAAAAAAGAATAAACTGAATTATAAGCTTATTCACATCAAATAAGCTAAAAAAGATAATTAAAAATAAATCGGGATGGTACCTGATGTTAAAGATATGAAAAAGGACATGTTGATTATCGATTGATGATTTGTGACATGATGGACCGATCGTAACTATGAATCGATTGATGATTGATGATCACAACTATATGTTTTTAGTGTGTGTTAGGTGAGAGATACAAGAAAATATGGATCTGCGATGTGTGTGTGTTTTAACCTTTTTAAGTTTTAATACCATTTTTACGTTTTCGTACTTTTCATCAATTTTTATTAGATTTCATACGTTTTTGTACCATTTATTTATGTTTTCCAACTCTTTTCATGTTTATCCGTTTCATATGTTTTTATCATTTATATACCTTTGGTAATTTTTTTTACGTTTTAACCATTTTCCTATGCTTTATACGTTTTCCTACGTTTTGGTTCTTTTTATGTTTTTATATTTTTAATACGTACGAAAACGTAAAAATACTAAGATAAACATAAAAAGTCGTATAAAATATATGAAAACCTAAGAAAATGTACGAAAAGTACAATAACGAACAAAAATGGACAAAACAGACAAAAATGAAAAAAAACGTATGGAAAAATAGAAAAATATAAAAAAACATATGAACACGTACAAAACAGGCGTAAACTTATAAAACATTTAAAACCATATAAAAACGTCCAAAACAAATAAAAACAGATGACAGGGTGCGAAAACGTACAAACACACTGATGAGACTCCATTTATACAGTCTCATCGTCCAAATCGGGCTTAAAATGCTTAAAAATATCATAAAAACCGTGAAAATATGCTTGTGTTTGTTCATTGTGTATTTTTAGGTACGGATATCGTGAATTCGACAAAAGATCACAAGAATCAAGCAAAAACGAACACGAGAAACGAATCCGCACAAAGAACCGGACCCGAATCATGAATTTCCAAAGAAGTCCTTGAAGTTTGAAGATTTGTCAAGTTTGGTCCCTCAAGAATTGAAGACTTGTCATTTTTGGCCGTTGTAAATCTCAAATATTACAAGTGGGTCCTTAAAGTTTCAAGATATTACATCTATGGCCCTTAAAGAATGCCCTATTGACATTTATGGTCCTTGGAGAAAGTTTGCAATATGGATGTGCCAAAAATGACAAGTGTGTTAAAGATACTGCAAAGGGAATGTGCTTTATGAACTGCCAAACTTGATATGCTACTTTTGGGAGAGTCTAAGGACTGTTTTTGCTGTTTTCATAACCCAAACCCGGATATACCCAACAATTAACCCACAATCTATCCCCAGCCCATGAACCACCCACTTATCTTAACCCCAAGCCCACCAAACTGCCTTATACCTGACCCACCAAATACACCCACGTCACACCCCATTTACATACGTTTATTATTAATTGTCCTCTTAAATTAATATAAACTAAATATTAAACCGGGTAACATACCGTAACACCCACCAACCAGATTAAACCAACACCATCTTCCCCATTAACCCTAATTGATCTCTAGGTTCAATTAAACTTAAATTAGAGGGGTTTATTAAATTGATATAATAGGTTTGTGTATTTAGTCGAGACAATCACCCCCATGTGCTATGTCGGCTGAGTCAAAGAATGAGACAAGGAATGCCAGCTGTAGGAGTCACGTGATGTCTAATCAACGACCCAGATGATCTCCTTGGTCCCCAAGCTCATCCAACGGATTTACAAAGCTTCTCAGCAAAATGTCGACACCAAAAGGTTCATCTCAGCCATCATTTTATATTGGAAGCTGCTAGAAGAAAATCAAGGGCTCAAGTTGTTTGAAGACAGAGAAAAGTTCCCACATTCTAGGTTTAGGGTTTTACCTCAGCTTTGCATTATATATAGTTGGCTTGTATTTCTATTTCATTGTTCCAATTTTCATCTTTGATTATTTGTAATCTTTATACAATATTAATGAAAGAAAAAATTGAGTTTCTTTTACATTTTCATTGCATTTTAATTTTACTTGCACTCTTTATTTTTTGTAAACTTTAAAATTATTGCAAATTGTATTTTCTTTGTACCCAAGTAAACTTCAAAATTTGGTGATTTATTGGAGACCCATTGACTCATAAGCTGTCTAATAAGCTTGATTTGACATTCAATCTTATTAGATTCGTTTATGGGTGAATGCTACTTTTCTTGTTAAGTTACCTTTATTGTGAAAAGTTTTTAGTCCAATTTTTTTTTTGATAAGCTAGCTTATTGAGGCGTATTTGACACATAAGTGATGTAGACTAAAAAACTAAGTAGCAAAGATAAGTAATTGGATCTGCTGATTCAAAAAGAATGCCAGAAACAATTATGCTAATAATCGTTGATTCTAAAGAATGCCCGAGAATTAGGGGTAAAACACGACAACACAACGGCCAGTGGTTTAACTTTTATTAAACTGATAATTGTCTTGCTAGGATTACAACAGATTCATTAAATTATGACTGCAAACAAAGAAAAACCCTAAAAATCCAATGGGCTGGACCGTAGCCCAAAGACAAAGTCCAACTAAAAGTGAAAAAAAACATAAATATGTAAAATAAATGATAGTAAAAAGGCTTTTCGGGCCTTGGAAAATCCGCAACCATCTAAAAGGTAGTTACAGCTTCGTCCGCCTCCTTTTTATGCACGTTTTGACGGGTCACGGGCTGAAAACGGATTTAGGATACAAAAGTTATGCCCGTTTTACTAAACCCCTCGTCGTCACGCGATCTCGGGCCTCCAGAAACAAGTCAGCCGTTTTTCAATACTTGGGCCTCCATCAGTCCCCCCTGGATAGGAAAAATTCGTCCTCGAATTCCCAGCTGTATCATCATCTGAAGAATCACCATGGTAAGTGATAGGTGTGAAAACACCCATCCTTTTACCACTTAATTATAATAATAACCAAGCCAAAACGTGTATTTTATGTCGTAAATGTCGGAATTATGCGTGGTTTGTGTTTTTGTTGTAATTCATGTGACACCCTAGAATCGAGGTCATTAACGTTACCCTAAATTACGCTAATTTTTGAAATTTCTAATAAATTTTAATTTCTATATTTATAAGTATTTTGGTTAAAGCCGATGTTCGAGGTTATAATTTTTACGTTTGACGATTTAAGAAGGACGATGACGATTACGATCCCGAGGGATGCCCAATTTTATATAATTATTGACGATTTATCGATAATGTAAAATTTCGAGAATTTTATTTACGGTTTGTGTTAAGTTGAGTCGGGTGAGTTTTATAGCCTTCCGAGTACATTTAAAGTATCCCAAAAATATTTTGGAGCGTTCGGGAAGATTTCCGACTCCCGTAAAATTTTCAAAATTGACAAATGAGTCGAAACCGCAAAGTTATAGTGGCGTTTTTACTTAAGGCCAAAAGAAATCAAATATTGCACTTAGGTCCCTCCCAACCCACCAAAAAGGCCAAAAATCACACAAACACAAACACATACAATATTTTCACCAAAATTTAAACTCTCTCTCCCTCCTTGCTCTCTCTAGCCGACGGACACCCCAAGAACACCAAGAAATCCACCAAAAATCTTTTTCCACTTGATTTTCATAAAAACTAAGGTTAGACCACATCTAATTTGGTCATTCCCTACATTTCTATGTGCTCAAATCCCACATGCACTAACAAAAATTTTCCAAGATTTTTCAAGATGATCCAAATTCGTTTTTGTGGCTAAATATTGTAATGCATGTTAATTTTATGAGTTATGGATGCATAAACACCAAGAAAACCCACCAAAATCAATTTGGTTGTGGTGATTGGGGCACCCAAACCCCACGGCAATGGGGGTGTTTGGGGAGCCATGGTGGTTGTTGATTTTGAGTGTTGTTCTTATGTTTGGTTTATTGTTTTAGGATGTTTTACATAGGTTTATTTAGTTGCATGTTCATTTCTTTGAATTTTTGATTTTGAGATTGGTTGATCAATAGGGGTAGGACTGAAATTTGGTGTTAGGATATGTTTGGGAAGGCTTAGGATGATGTTTAGTGGTGGTTAGAAGGTTTGGAATCGAGCCTAAGTGTGTTTTTGGTATGGTCATTTTTAGGCAGAAACTTTAGGTCCATTTCATAAAAATGATTTTTGTTCCAGGTCTTGAAAACAAAATGTAGTTGTAGAGGGTCTTCTTGTCTTTAATTTGGTATAAGGTAGAGCCCGTGACTCAAAACGAGCTAAAAGTTATGACATTTTTAAGATCGAGTACCGGGAGACGAGGACTTTCAAAAGACGAAGTCGAAAGATCAAGAGTGCAAAAAAAGAACGGAAGTCCAAGGCCTATTCTGAAGATTTATCGAAGAAAAGTCTAAAGACGGAAGTTTAATAAAAGCCGAAGAACTCAAGTCTAAATTAATGAAGAAATTACAAGACGAGTTTATTAATCCCGAGACAAAGTCGAAAAAGTCGAAGAATTTAGAAGATGAAAAGACGAGAAAGAAAGAAAGAAGGAAGCAACACATGCTTAACCTCCCTAATCACTATGAATACCCTCCTAATCTCGCATTAGGAGGTGTTGACTATTTGACACATAGTTCTTCCACCTTTAATTACTTGCACTTTTCTTAATGTCATTTACTTAATTGCACCTTTAATTACTTGTCTTGCACCTTAAATTTCTTGCTTTTTAATTCCAAGTAAGTTATTTTGTTATTGAATCTTATTTTTAATCAAGTTCTTATTTTTAATCTCTCATTCTTCCTTTCTTGTTTTGCTTAATCTTTATGTTTATGTGCTTATTGTTATGCTTATTTGATTAAGAGTTATGTTTTTATGTTTTTGATTGTCTTGGATTGTTGATTTTTATAGCTTATTTGTGTTTTTCTTATATTTACTTAAGTTTTTATAAAAGTTATTTTTATTAAAAAGTTGTTTTCGAATTTCTTTTTCATTTAAATGTTTTCAAAAGTCTTTAAATTTTAGCTTATTAGTTTTTCTTATACGTGTTTTGATTAGGTTTTTAGTTATGTGCTTATTTGAGTAATAGCTTATTTGTTTTGCTTATTTTGCCTTATTTCTAGTGTATTCCGATCACCCTAATCGGAAAAGGGTTTTACATTCCGACCAGTAGATCGGAAAAGGGTTTTGGAT
Source organism: Glebionis coronaria (assembly GCA_025667525.1). NCBI lineage: Eukaryota > Viridiplantae > Streptophyta > Magnoliopsida > Asterales > Asteraceae > Glebionis > Glebionis coronaria. Next base: position 582,439,673 of record CM046878.1, on the reverse strand, counting down.
TCCTATCAGCATTCCGATCTGGATTTCGATTGGAGAACTTTAGGCTCATTCCGATTTGACATTCCGATCAGGGGTGTTTGTTGGGTATTCCGACAGGTGAGCTATTATTCCGCTTGGATTCCGATAAGGGATTCCGACAAGTTTGTTTTGTTTTATTTTAATACTTTGTTTTAGTTTTATTTTTAAGTTTACATTGTTTTTAAGTTTTCAAATTTTTCACACTTCCCGAAATGTCTATTTTTACCAAGTGTTTTTCTATTAATTTTTAGTTTAATTTTTAAAGCTTATTTTCCCGCCATTTTACTTTAGTGTTATTTTAAATTTCAAGTTTACATTTTTATTTCATTGTCAAATTTAATTTTTCGTCACACTTTAATTTTCGTCATTTAATTAATTACTTTTTAAAGTTTTAATATTGCACCATTTACTTTTTAATTAGTTTTAGATCTAATTAACCGTCATTTACTTTAACGTTTTGCAATTTAATTATACTACAACGACCAATCTATTTTTTCCCACCAAAAGTCGACTGAGTCACACTAATAACCAATAGTCAATTCGAAAAGACTGGAATCAACGAAATTTTTAACTGAGTAAAATCCAGTTATTAAATGGCGCCGCTGCCGGCTTTTTTCGTGAAGATTAACGGTTTTCTGTGAGAGACGCGTTGAATTTTGGGATCCGTTCACTCGTGAACGTTATTTTTCTTACTTAAAAATTTTCAAAAATCCATAAAAATTAAAAATTTAAAAAAAATCCAAAAAGATTTTATTTTTATAAGTACATATATGTTCTCTATTTCTTTGGTATCTTTTTCTTTTTCTTTTGCAGGTGTATGCGTACTAGATCTTCAACTTATTCAGAGCCCGAGAATCGTGAAGATTTAGATATGGCAGGTGTGAACAACAACAATAACCCACCGCACCTCAACAATAATAACAACAACAATGTTCTTCCACCACCCGATCTTCGGACAATGGAGGAGCTTTGTCAACCCACGATGAATGGACGAGGAGGACCGATTGCGCCGATGCAAATCACGGCTCCGGAGTTTTCGTTGAAGCATCACATGATCCAACAAGTGCAGAACACTTGTCCATTTCGCGGATTGCCGGATGATGATGCCAACAAACACCTCGACAAGTTCATTACCGTTACTCAAAGCATGAAGTTTCCCGGGACTACTATGGATTTTCTTCGCCTTCACCTATTTCCACACACCTTATCCCACCATGCCGAAAAATGGTTTGATCGTCTTCCAAAGAATTCAATTCATACTTGGGATGAGATGACTCAACGCTTTTTGTCGCGCTACTTTCCACCATTTATGGTCACGAGCCTTCGAAATCAAATTAGTGGATTTACTCAAGAACCCGATGAATCAATTTTTGATGCTTGGGAACGATATAATGTTTTGATCGATCGATGTCCAAACCACAACATGCTCCCCGTTACCTTAATTGATACTTTCTACAACGGTTTAACTTTTCGTGTTCGTGATACGATTAATGCAGCCGCCGGTGGCACATTTATGAAAAGAAGACCCGAGGAATGTAGAGAGCTTATCGAGAACATGACTACTCACCACAAAAATTGGGGTTCATCCGCATCTTCAAGGAATAACCCGAGAGTGAATGTGTCTTCTACTTCTTCAAACCCTGATATCACCGAATTGACCCGCGCAATGGCCGAAATGAGCAAGAATATGCAACTTTTGGCTACAAATCATCAACATCAAGTTAAATCTGTAGCAATTTCTTGTGAGACTTGCGGCGGTCCTCATTCATACACTGATTGTCCTTCTACTCATGACAATCCGGAAAATGTGTATGCGGCTTATGGTAACTATTCAACGGAAAATTATCAAGCCCGACCTCAAGGTGATCGTAACTTGCTAAGTTACCGTTCTAACAACTTTCTTGCACCCGGTTTTTCTCCTCAAAACCACAACCCCAACAACTACAATAGAAGCAACCCAAACACACCTCGAGCTTCTAATCCTTATCACCAACCCGCTCAACAAACACCACCCATTAATCATGATGTTGAAGCTTTCATGAGAACCCAAGGAGAGCAAATTAAGAATCTGCAAAGCCAAATTATCAACTTGAAAGGGGATATCACTAAGAAAGGTAATGATATTAGATCCGAGCTTCGACATGATATACAAACCTCTTTTAGCACTCAAACAAATGATATACAAACCTCTACTTCGGGCTCTCTTCCTTCTAACATCGTCACCAACCCGAGAGCGAATGTGAGTGCTATTACTACACGCAATGGAGCAACCTTAGTAGGACCATCTATCCCTCCCCCAGTTACTCCATCTACACCTCCTCCACCACCATTTATCCCTACTACTCCCACGCCTAGTATTAATTCTCCATTACCGTCTCCACCTCTTAATGACGAAGTACCCAAGCAAAACCCGTCACCAACCCTACCTTCCACCTATAAACCCAACATTCCTTATCCATCTCGCTTAGACAAGGCCAAACTTCAAACCAAGGATGACATTCAAGTGTCAAACTATTTGAAGAAGATTTCGGAAATGACCATCACCTTTAGCCTTGTTGAAGCTCTTGCACAAATGCCTAAATTTGTTAACATGTTTAAGGAATTGCTTAATAAGAAGGATAAGATGGTCGAGTTTGTTAATACTCGATTGAATGAAAATTGTTCTGCCGTTCTTCTTAAAGAACTTCCGGAGAAACTTGGAGATCCCGGTCGCTTTGTTCAACCATGTACTTTTCACCAAACCGAAGAATTTACTGCCTTAGTCGATCTCGGGGCAAGTATAAATCTGATGCCGTTAAGTGTTTGGAAAAATTTATCATTACCCGATCTTACTCCAACAAAGATGACTCTTGAGCTAGCAAATCGCACTCTCGCTTACCCCGTTGGTATTGCCGAAGATGTGTTCATTAACCTGTATAAATGGGTCTATAAGTTGACTTAGGAGTCAAAGAAGTCAAAGGTATTTTTCATATAGGTCAAAGAGGTCAAAATTGGTCGAAGTGCAATTTCAGCCCGTAAAATGTAGTCGTAGAAAAGCGTCGAGTAACGGGTCGTAAAAGTAAAAACTTTTATTGGGCTTAAAAACATGTTATCTACAGGTCTTATAGGATTTTTGAGAATTTTGTCAAATTTTATAAGTGTGGTTAAATAAGGTAAAACAGCCCGTACTTTAGTCGAGTACCGGCGAGAATGAGTAAAAATGGACAACATAAGTAATGAGAACGAATGGTATAAAATGTGTGATACTTGTTGTTTTGTTTTTGGCGTGAGTTATACTTGTCCTAAGTGACTAGTATATATGTATTTTATACAGTACCGTAAGTATTTAAATGAGAATACTCATTACGCGTTATTTGTGATAGGTGTTGATTTAACCGGGCATCCGTTTCGTCGTCAGTGATCATCCCTCGAACTACCGACTACTTAAGATATAAGGTGTGAATTTATAGCCTCGCTTATATTTATTTCAAATTGTTTTACCCGCGAGGGAAATGCATGCTAGTTTTTAAAAGGAACGTATATCATGAATGATTGTTAGACCCGAAAGTTGCCTTAGAAATTGTGTTGAGTACCAAAGTTGCAAAAGTCCCTAAAATCATGAACTATTAACTATTGTCCTACCCTCGAGTAGGGGGAAATAGCCGCTTATGCAATTTGTAGTACTACGGGGTTAACGACCCAATGCTAGCCGAGAAGCTGTACTTTTAGTAAGTTCTGCGGTAGATTATTTTGTATGAGAAATAAGGTATAATTGCAACTGATGCCTTTAGAAGGGGCACTGGTTTCATCTGAATCACGCCGGTATTATTTACGCGGGTGATTGAGTTAACGGATTAGTGTCATGAGCTTAAACACAATTGTCAGTATCCTGATTATAGTTTGTTTGATCGACAAGACTATAAATGATCACGAATGGTTTTTATTTTATATACGTTCAAATGGATTGTAAAACCTATGAATTCCACTCAACGTTTTCGTTGACCAAAATTTTGGCATGTGTTTCAGGTAACCGCTGAGGTGTAGGATGGAGCATGCTTGGGATGGATGTTGTGTGTATGGCTTGGAGTCCGCTTGTTTTTCCCTCCTTTTCTACTTGAACAATTTTTAAGTTTAATGTTATGTTGTTGTAAAACTGAAGTTTTTGGGTTGAGATTCATGGGGACCGAAAACGCTAAACTCTGTGTACCAAATTGGGGTTGGAAAAACCGTGGACATGTATCATCTAACAATTTTAAATTCAAGTTTTAAGTGACGTCTTTTTAGCGTCGTTTGATATACCTTGTGTGCAATGAATACTGTGTAGCACCCATTGTTGTAGTTCCGCTGCGCATAGCAATTGTGGGGGTGTTACAGATTGGTAATCAGAGCCACGAGTTATAGAGAACTAGGTCGTTTTTGAAAATCCTAAACTATAACTTTTGGTGTCGTAAGAAAGGGTCCAAGCACACACAACTATCCTGCATGGCTCCGGTAAGATTTATTGTTGTATTTATGGCATTTGACGTATACTTTTGAGTAAAGTATGTATGTGGGTAATTATTACTTAAGTATGGAATTACTATATGTAGACGTTGAATTTTACGTGAAATATCCGACATCGTAATTTTTGTATTAATCATGCATGAGCATCATATTATTACATTTCGGGCATATGTACCACCTTTGCATTGCATTTGCATGCATGTATTTATAATTATTGTATAATTACTTATGTACCCTCCGAAATTCGCTGTTATTGCAGGAATGGCCGAGGTACCGCCTAATGATAACGGAAACGATTACGTCGTAGGTCGCGAAGGGGGAAGTGTTGGAACGGCAGCTGAAGGACAAGCTGAGACGAACGATATACAAGCCCAGGACCCCGACCAAAGGAGAACTACTTGCCCCACGCCTATGCGTACTTCCCATCTGGTTGGTGTACCAGGTATCCCCAGAAGAGCCGAAGGTGCAATGAGCGCAAATTCTCTTCATCAAGGCATCCCAAGAATTTGCTGTCCCGGACCGAGGATTTATCATGACGTACGACGGACTGTGAGAGGTTTGGAAGGATCGATGTGCATGAGGTATGTAGTGGAATCAAGGGTGGTCAGTAGATTCGACGAGAATGAAAAGGCGGACCAAAGACTGTTGGAAAGGACGGCAAGAGTTGAGTATGATGGGAATGTGAACAAAAGTGACATCAACAGTTTAAGATCAATGGTTGCAAATTTAAGTGCTAGTCTTGACCGTGTTAGGGAGGATCAGGTGAGGTTGTCGAGGATGCAGAGTTGGGAGCATCGTGTGAGAGATTCATTGCCCCCGGATTGGAGATTCGTGGACGATTTGGAGATGGAGGCGAACGACTTCATGATTCAGCCGCCTACTAGAGGTGCTTGTATTACGATGGGAGGTCAGGTAGCGATTGAGTGTGGATCCACATCAGGGACGAAAAAGGAAATGGAATGTGGGCCGGATGAGAAAGGAAAAAGAAAAATGGATGATGTGGATGAGGACGATAGTGATGAGGAAACCGAGGAAGACGACGACGAGCCGCCATCCAAGAGGCCGTGTGGATCACCACATGCCTAGTTACTTGTTTTGTATTTTCTTTGATCATTGTAATAGAACTATTTTGGACCTTTGTATGATGGTATTATGACGAGAAACTCAAGTACTTGAAGTTTTATGGTGAACGATTGTAGTGGCAATACTTGTCACGATTTTGGTTAATTATCAATGCAATCTATGTTACCTTTCATGATCTGTGATATGTCTTAAATTTGATCTTTTGTGATGTGAATTGATGAATATTAGTAACTCCGTAGTGATGTGTCGTTGTATGTATATTATGTCTGGGAAACTTGATATGTATACTTACATTGTTTTTCTATTTTTCTTGTCTTGCAGAAAGAGATATTCGATAACACCATGCCTCCAAAGTTGACCGCCGATCGTGTTAACACCATGATTCAGGAAGCTATAGCAAATGCGTTGGAAGCGGACCGAGCCGGGAGAAATCAGGACCAAGGAAGGAACGCGGGGAGACAGCAAGCCCCGAGGGTGTGTACCTATTCTAGCTTTATGAAGTGCGGTCCCACGCAGTTCCGTGGAACGGGTGGAGCTTTAGAACTTAGACGATGGTTGGAAAAGGTTGAAAGTACGTTCGAAATCAGTGGTTGTGCAGAGGCGGATAAAGTGAAGTTTGCAGCGGCTACGTTTCTTGATGATGCGTTAAGTTGGTGGAATACCCAGGTAGCTACGGTTGGATTGGCTGTAGCGAATGCAAGGACGTGGAATGCGACAAAAGCTTTGTTGACTAAGAAGTTTTGCCCAGAGGAGGAATTGGGGCAATTGGAGGACGAATTGAGACATTTGACCTTGAAGAACAACGATATAGCTGCTTACACTAGGAGGTTCAACGAGTTAAGTCTTTTGTGTCCGGACATATTTGCCAATGATGCCAAGAAAATGAAGCAGTATATTAAGGGTTTATCCAGCAATATCAAAGGTGAAACAACTTCGTCAAAACCTGGAACGTTTGACGAAGCGGTTCAAATGGCACACGCATTGATGGACGTTAAGCTTCAGGACAAGCAGAACTACATTGCCGAAGGCAACAAAAGGAAATGGGAAGCGGCACAAAGTAATCAATCCCAAGGCCAGAACCGAGGTGGAAATCGAAATAACCATGGGCCGAACCGTAATCAACAGTTTAATCAGAGAAGGAACGAAGGGATGAGGGCGGTGACGAACCCTAGAGGTGTGAAAGTGAACCCCCATTGTGGAAAGTGCAACTTGTACCATGTTGGAAATTGCCCGCCTGCATGCGGCAAGTGTGGGAAAGTAGGTCATAGGACATCTGGTTGTCGAACGGGAGGAGTAGCCACTGGGGCTAATGCTATCAGGATGAGAGGATGTTATAGTTGTGGAGAAAGAGGGCATGTACAAGCGAATTGCCCGAAGGCAGGAAACAGGCGGGGAGGTAATAATGCGGCTGCTGTGTATCAAGTGGGAACTGCTGATAAACCACAAGGTCCCAATGTGGTTACCGGTACGTTTTTGCTAGACGCTTGTTATGCTAGTGTTTTGTTTGATTCTGGCTCCGACAAGAGTTTTGTAGATGTTAAATTTAGTCGTCATATCGATAGAAAACCGGTGTTGTTAACGACTAGTTATAATGTTGAATTAGCCGATGGAAAAATTGTTAGTACGAATTCTATACTGAAAGGGTGTACCTTGAAGTTAGGAAATTACGCTTTTAAAATCGACTTGATGCCTATAGAGCTAGGATCGTTTGACGTAATTGTGGGAATGGATTGGTTAATGGCGCACAGTGCTATGATCGTCTGCGGCGAGAGATTGGTTCAGATTCCGTTGAGGAATAGGGTTTTGACGGTAAAGGGAGACGAATGCACTTCTCGTTTGAAGGTGATTTCGTGTTTGAAAATGATGAAGTACGTAAAGAGCGGATGCGATGTGTTTTTGGCACAGGTTTCGAGTGATGGTGATTTAGAGGCAAGGATTGAAGAGGTACCAGTTATTTGCGAGTATCCGGACGTTTTTCCAGACGAGTTGCCAGGTTTACCGCCTACCCGTGAGGTCGAGTTTCGAATTGATTTAGTGCCAGGAGCTGCGCCGGTTGCACGTGCACCTTATCGCTTAGCACCATCTGAGTTAAAGGAGTTAGCGGATCAATTGAAGGAATTGATGGACAAAGGATTTATTAGGCCGAGCTCATCACCGTGGGGAGCGCCAGTGTTGTTCGTAAAGAAGAAAGATGGCTCGTTTCGGATGTGTATCGACTATAGGGAACTCAATAAGCTGACGGTTAAGAATCGGTACCCATTGCCGAGGATTGACGATTTATTTGATCAATTGCAAGGTTCCAGCGTATACTCTAAGATCGATCTAAGATCAGGGTATCATCAACTGCGTGTAAGAGAGGAGGATATTCCTGTAACTGCCTTTCGTACGCGGTATGGACACTTTGAATTTCGAGTGATGTCGTTTGGGTTGACGAACGCGCCTGCTGTATTCATGGATCTTATGAATCGCGTGTGCAAGCCGTATCTAGATAAGTTTGTTATTGTTTTCATCGACGATATACTTATTTACTCTAAGAGTAAGGAGGAGCACGAGAAGCACCTAAGAAAGATTTTGGAGTTGTTAAGGAAGGAGAAGCTGTATGCAAAATTCTCTAAGTGTGAGTTTTGGTTGGAATCAGTGCAGTTTCTAGGTCATGTGATCGATAGTGAGGGAGTTCGTGTAGATCCTGCCAAGATCGAAGCGATCAGGGAATGGTCAGCGCCGACGACGCCGACTGAAGTTCGACAATTTCTGGGTTTAGCTGGGTATTATCGAAGGTTTATTGAAGGATTTTCTTTGATTGCAAAACCATTGACGAGGCTTACCGAAAAGAATAGGGTGTATGAATGGGGAATTGAGGAAGAACTTGCTTTCGAAACGCTTAAGGATAAGTTATGTTCCGCACCGATTTTATCATTGCCTGAAGGAACCGAAGACTTCGTAGTGTATTGTGATGCGTCTCGTAAAGGTTATGGAGCGGTATTAATGCAACGTGAGAAGGTGATAGCTTACGCGTCGAGGCAACTAAGGAAGAATGAGGAGAACTACACGACGCACGATTTGGAATTAGGAGCGGTAGTTTTTGCGTTGAAATTGTGGAGACACTATCTGTATGGGACAAAGTGTGTTGTATTCACTGACCACAAGAGTTTGCAGCACATTTTAGATCAAAAGGAATTGAATATGCGACAGAGACGATGGGTTGAACTACTGAGTGATTATGACTGCGAAATTCGCTACCACCCTGGGAAGGCGAATGTTGTAGCGGATGCACTGAGTAGGAAAGAACGGGAGAAACCTTTGAGGGTTAGAGCTTTAGTGATGAGTGAGAGCGTTGACTTAACCGAAACTATACTGAAGGCTCAGGAGAGAGGATTAATGAAAGGGAATGTTGAAGCCGAAAACTTGGGACGAATGTTGAAACCTCTTTTCGTGATTAGGTCTGACGGACTAAGATATTTTGAGAATCGGATTTGGTTACCATTGTGTTCATCTGAGGAAGGAAAGCCTGGAGTTCGAGAATTGGTTATGAATGAGTCGCATAAGTCGAAGTATTCGATACATCCTGGATCGGATAAGATGTACCACGACCTGAAGAAAGTTTATTGGTGGCCGAATATGAAGGCGGATATTGCTCGTTACGTTAGTAAGTGTTTGACTTGCGCGAAGGTTCAGGCAGAACATAAGAAACCATCTGGATTGTTGGTACAACCAGAAATCCCAGAATGGAAATGGGAGAAAATCGCAATGGATTTCGTGACGGGTTTACCTAGGACTCCTAGTGGATGCGATATGATATGGGTAATTGTGGATAGGTTGACGAAATCTGCTCATTTCTTACCTATGAAGAAAACGGACAGCATGGAAAAACTCGCCAGCGTGTACGTGAAGGAGATCGTCTGTAGACATGGAGTGCCGTTATCGATCATTTCGGATCGCGACAGTAGATTTACGTCGGAATTTTGGAAATCGCTTCAACGTGCGATGGGCACTGAATTGAGTTTAAGCACGGCTTATCACCCAGAAACTGACGGCCAGAGTGAACGAACTATTCAAACGATGGAGGACATGCTCCGAGCATGCGTGATCGATTTTGGAGGAAGTTGGGAACGCCACTTGCCTCTAGTGGAATTTTCGTACAATAATAGTTATCATGCGAGCATCAAAGCGGCACCGTTTGAAGCATTGTATGGGAGGAAGTGTAGATCGCCCGTGTGTTGGAGTGAAGTAGGGGAAAGTCAATTGACTGGACCCGAAATGGTATTAGAAACGACAGAGAAGATTGTGCAGATCAAGAACCGACTACTTGCTGCGAGAAGCCGACAGAAGAGTTATGCCGATAACCGAAGGAAACCGTTGGAGTTTGAAGTTGGAGATATGGTTATGCTCAAGGTATCGCCGTGGAAGGGTGTAATTCGTTTTGGGAAGAAAGGAAAGTTGAGTCCGAGGTATATTGGACCGTTTAAGATCGTTGAACGAATTGGACCAGTAGCGTACAAGTTAGAATTGCCGACCGAACTTAGTGCTATTCATGACACGTTTCACGTATCGAACCTGAAGAAGAGTTTGGCGGACAAGGAATTGGTGATTCCTTTGGACGAGATTCGACTAGACGACAAAATGCACTTTGTGGAAGAACCTGTGGAAATTATGGACCGGGAGGTCAAGCGGTTGAAGCGTAGTAGGATTCCTATTGTGAAAGTCCGATGGAATTCTAAGCGTGGACCGGAATACACCTGGGAACGTGAGGACTTTTTCAAGGAAAGGTATCCTCATCTGTTCCAGTAGCACGAAATGTGAGTACAAGAAGAGGCGAGCGCCGGGACGTCGCTCTCTTTAAGGAGGGGTGGATGTGACACCCTAGAATCGAGGTCATTAACGTTACCCTAAATTACGCTAATTTTTGAAATTTCTAATAAATTTTAATTTCTATATTTATAAGTATTTTGGTTAAAGCCGATGTTCGAGGTTATAATTTTTACGTTTGACGATTTAAGAAGGACGATGACGATTACGATCCCGAGGGATGCCCAATTTTATATAATTATTGACGATTTATCGATAATGTAAAATTTCGAGAATTTTATTTACGGTTTGTGTTAAGTTGAGTCGGGTGAGTTTTATAGCCTTCCGAGTACATTTAAAGTATCCCAAAAATATTTTGGAGCGTTCGGGAAGATTTCTGACTCCCGTAAAATTTTCAAAATTGACAAATGAGTCGAAACCGCAAAGTTATAGTGGCGTTTTTACTTAAGGCCAAAAGAAATCAAATATTGCACTTAGGTCCCTCCCAACCCACCAAAAAGGCCAAAAATCACACAAACACAAACACATACAATATTTTCACCAAAATTTAAACTCTCTCTCCCTCCTTGCTCTCTCTAGCCGACGGACACCCCAAGAACACCAAGAAATCCACCAAAAATATTTTTCCACTTGATTTTCATAAAAACTAAGGTTAGACCACATCTAATTTGGTCATTCCCTACATTTCTATGTGCTCAAATCCCACATGCACTAACAAAAATTTTCCAAGATTTTTCAAGATGATCCAAATTCGTTTTTGTGGCTAAATATTGTAATGCATGTTAATTTTATGAGTTATGGATGCATAAACACCAAGAAAACCCACCAAAATCAATTTGGTTGTGGTGATTGGGGCACCCAAACCCCACGGCAATGGGGGTGTTTGGGGAGCCATGGTGGTTGTTGATTTTGAGTGTTGTTCTTATGTTTGGTTTATTGTTTTAGGATGTTTTACATAGGTTTATTTAGTTGCATGTTCATTTCTTTGAATTTTTGATTTTGAGATTGGTTGATCAATAGGGGTAGGACTGAAATTTGGTGTTAGGATATGTTTGGGAAGGCTTAGGATGATGTTTAGTGGTGGTTAGAAGGTTTGGAATCGAGCCTAAGTGTGTTTTTGGTATGGTCATTTTTAGGCAGAAACTTTAGGTCCATTTCATAAAAATGATTTTTGTTCCAGGTCTTGAAAACAAAATGTAGTTGTAGAGGGTCTTCTTGTCTTTAATTTGGTATAAGGTAGAGCCCGTGACTCAAAACGAGCTAAAAGTTATGACATTTTTAAGATCGAGTACCGGGAGACGAGGACTTTCATAATCCGAATTTGTGTAAAGTTTTAGTCAAATCCCGAGGGTCACAAGTATAAATTGGTAAATGTTCAAGGGTCAAAATTTGGTCCCTAACCTGTATAAATGGGTCTATAAGTTGACTTAGGAGTCAAAGAAGTCAAAGGTATTTTTCATATAGGTCAAAGAGGTCAAAATTGGTCGAAGTGCAATTTCAGCCCGTAAAATGTAGTCGTAGAAAAGCGTCGAGTAACGGGTCGTAAAAGTAAAAACTTTTATTGGGCTTAAAAACATGTTATCTACAGGTCTTATAGGATTTTTGAGAATTTTGTCAAATTTTATAAGTGTGGTTAAATAAGGTAAAACAGCCCGTACTTTAGTCGAGTACCGGCGAGAATGAGTAAAAATGGACAACATAAGTAATGAGAACGAATGGTATAAAATGTGTGATACTTGTTGTTTTGTTTTTGGCGTGAGTTATACTTGTCCTAAGTGACTAGTATATATGTATTTTATACAGTACCGTAAGTATTTAAATGAGAATACTCATTACGCGTTATTTGTGATAGGTGTTGATTTAACCGGGCATCCGTTTCGTCGTCAGTGATCATCCCTCGAACTACCGACTACTTAAGATATAAGGTGTGAATTTATAGCCTCGCTTATATTTATTTCAAATTGTTTTACCCGCGAGGGAAATGCATGCTAGTTTTTAAAAGGAACGTATATCATGAATGATTGTTAGACCCGAAAGTTGCCTTAGAAATTGTGTTGAGTACCAAAGTTGCAAAAGTCCCTAAAATCATGAACTATTAACTATTGTCCTGCCCTCGAGTAGGGGGAAATAGCCGCTTATGCAATTTGTAGTACTACGGGTTTAACGACCCAATGCTAGCCGAGAAGCTGTACTTTTAGTAAGTTCTGCGGTAGATTATTTTGTATGAGAAATAAGGTATAATTGCAACTGATGCCTTTAGAAGGGGCACTGGTTTCATCTGAATCACGCCGGTATTATTTACGCGGGTGATTGAGTTAACGGATTAGTGTCATGAGCTTAAACACAATTGTCAGTATCCTGATTATAGTTTGTTTGATCGACAAGACTATAAATGATCACGAATGGTTTTTATTTTATATACGTTCAAATGGATTGTAAAACCTATGAATTCCACTCAACGTTTTCGTTGACCAAAATTTTGGCATGTGTTTCAGGTAACCGCTGAGGTGTAGGATGGAGCATGCTTGGGATGGATGTTGTGTGTATGGCTTGGAGTCCGCTTGTTTTTCCCTCCTTTTCTACTTGAACAATTTTTAAGTTTAATGTTATGTTGTTGTAAAACTGAAGTTTTTGGGTTGAGATTCATGGGGACCGAAAACGCTAAACTCTGTGTACCAAATTGGGGTTGGAAAAACCGTGGACATGTATCATCTAACAATTTTAAATTCAAGTTTTAAGTGACGTCTTTTTAGCGTCGTTTGATATACCTTGTGTGCAATGAATACTGTGTAGCACCCATTGTTGTAGTTCCGTTGCGCATAGCAATTGTGGGGGTGTTACAGATTGGTAATCAGAGCCACGAGTTATAGAGAACTAGGTCGTTTTTGAAAATCCTAAACTATAACTTTTGGTGTCGTAAGAAAGGGTCCAAGCACACACAACTATCCTGCATGGCTCCGGTAAGATTTATTGTTGTATTTATGGCATTTGACGTATACTTTTGAGTAAAGTATGTATGTGGGTAATTATTACTTAAGTATGGAATTACTATATGTAGACGTTGAATTTTACGTGAAATATCCGACATCGTAATTTTTGTATTAATCATGCATGAGCATCATATTATTACATTTCGGGCATATGTACTACCTTTGCATTGCATTTGCATGCATGTATTTATAATTATTGTATAATTACTTATGTACCCTCCGAAATTCGCTGTTATTGCAGGAATGGCCGAGGTACCGCCTAATGATAACGGAAACGATTACGTCGTAGGTCGCGAAGGGGGAAGTGTTGGAACGGCAGCTGAAGGACAAGCTGAGACGAACGATATACAAGCCCAGGACCCCGACCAAAGGAGAACTACTTGCCCCACGCCTATGCGTACTTCCCATCTGGTTGGTGTACCAGGTATCCCCAAAAGAGCCGAAGGTGCAATGAGCGCAAATTCTCTTCATCAAGGCATCCCAAGAACTTGCTGTCCCGGACCGAGGATTTATCATGACGTACGACGGACTGTGAGAGGTTTGGAAGGATCGATGTGCATGAGGTATGTAGTGGAATCAAGGGTGGTCAGTAGATTCGACGAGAATGAAAAGGCGGACCAAAGACTGTTGGAAAGGACGGCAAGAGTTGAGTATGATGGGAATGTGAACAAAAGTGACATCAACAGTTTAAGATCAATGGTTGCAAATTTAAGTGCTAGTCTTGACCGTGTTAGGGAGGATCAGGTGAGGTTGTCGAGGATGCAGAGTTGGGAGCATCGTGTGAGAGATTCATTGCCCCCGGATTGGAGATTCGTGGACGATTTGGAGATGGAGGCGAACGACTTCATGATTCAGCCGCCTACTAGAGGTGCTTGTATTACGATGGGAGGTCAGGTAGCGATTGAGTGTGGATCCACATCAGGGACGAAAAAGGAAATGGAATGTGGGCCGGATGAGAAAGGAAAAAGAAAAATGGATGATGTGGATGAGGACGATAGTGATGAGGAAACCAAGGAAGACGACGACGAGCCGCCATCCAAGAGGCCGTGTGGATCACCACATGCCTAGTTACTTGTTTTGTATTTTCTTTGATCATTGTAATAGAACTATTTTGGACCTTTGTATGATGGTATTATGACGAGAAACTCAAGTACTTGAAGTTTTATGGTGAACGATTGTAGTGGCAATACTTGTCACGATTTTGGTTAATTATCAATGCAATCTATGTTACCTTTCATGATCTGTGATATGTCTTAAATTTGATCTTTTGTGATGTGAATTGATGAATATTAGTAACTCCGTAGTGATGTGTCGTTGTATGTATATTATGTCTGGGAAACTTGATATGTATACTTACATTGTTTTTCTATTTTTCTTGTCTTGCAGAAAGAGATATTCGATAACACCATGCCTCCAAAGTTGACCGCCGATCGTGTTAACACCATGATTCAGGAAGCTATAGCAAATGCGTTGGAAGCGGACCGAGCCGGGAGAAATCAGGACCAAGGAAGGAACGCGGGGAGACAGCAAGCCCCGAGGGTGTGTACCTATTCTAGCTTTATGAAGTGCGGTCCCACGCAGTTCCGTGGAACGGGTGGAGCTTTAGAACTTAGACGATGGTTGGAAAAGGTTGAAAGTACGTTCGAAATCAGTGGTTGTGCAGAGGCGGATAAAGTGAAGTTTGCAGCGGCTACGTTTCTTGATGATGCGTTAAGTTGGTGGAATACCCAGGTAGCTACGGTTGGATTGGCTGTAGCGAATGCAAGGACGTGGAATGCGACAAAAGCTTTGTTGACTAAGAAGTTTTGCCCAGAGGAGGAATTGGGGCAATTGGAGGACGAATTGAGACATTTGACCTTGAAGAACAACGATATAGCTGCTTACACTAGGAGGTTCAACGAGTTAAGTCTTTTGTGTCCGGACATATTTGCCAATGATGCCAAGAAAATGAAGCAGTATATTAAGGGTTTATCCAGCAATATCAAAGGTGAAACAACTTCGTCAAAACCTGGAACGTTTGACGAAGCGGTTCAAATGGCATACGCATTGATGGACGTTAAGCTTCAGGACAAGCAGAACTACATTGCCGAAGGCAACAAAAGGAAATGGGAAGCGGCACAAAGTAATCAATCCCAAGGCCAGAACCGAGGTGGAAATCGAAATAACCATGGGCCGAACCGTAATCAACAGTTTAATCAGAGAAGGAACGAAGGGATGAGGGCGGTGACGAACCCTAGAGGTGTGAAAGTGAACCCCCATTGTGGAAAGTGCAACTTGTACCATGTTGGAAATTGCCCGCCTGCATGCGGCAAGTGTGGGAAAGCAGGTCATAGGACATCTGGTTGTCGAACGGGAGGAGTAGCCACTGGGGCTAATGCTATCAGGATGAGAGGATGTTATAGTTGTGGAGAAAGAGGGCATGTGCAAGCGAATTGCCCGAAGGCAGGAAACAGGCGGGGAGGTAATAATGCGGCTGCTGTGTATCAAGTGGGAACTGCTGATAAACCACAAGGTCCCAATGTGGTTACCGGTACGTTTTTGCTAGACGCTTGTTATGCTAGTGTTTTGTTTGATTCTGGCTCCGACAAGAGTTTTGTAGATGTTAAATTTAGTCGTCATATCGATAGAAAACCGGTGTTGTTAACGACTAGTTATAATGTTGAATTAGCCGATGGAAAAATTGTTAGTACGAATTCTATACTGAAAGGGTGTACCTTGAAGTTAGGAAATTACGCTTTTAAAATCGACTTGATGCCTATAGAGCTAGGATCGTTTGACGTAATTGTGGGAATGGATTGGTTAATGGCGCACAGTGCTATGATCGTCTGCGGCGAGAGATTGGTTCAGATTCCGTTGAGGAATAGGGTTTTGACGGTAAAGGGAGACGAATGCACTTCTCGTTTGAAGGTGATTTCGTGTTTGAAAATGATGAAGTACGTAAAGAGCGGATGCGATGTGTTTTTGGCACAGGTTTCGAGTGATGGTGATTTAGAGGCAAGGATTGAAGAGGTACCAGTTATTTGCGAGTATCCGGACGTTTTTCCAGACGAGTTGCTAGGTTTACCGCCTACCCGTGAGGTCGAGTTTCGAATTGATTTAGTGCCAGGAGCTGCGCCGGTTGCACGTGCACCTTATCGCTTAGCACCATCTGAGTTAAAGGAGTTAGCGGATCAATTGAAGGAATTGATGGACAAAGGATTTATTAGGCCGAGCTCATCACCGTGGGGAGCGCCAGTGTTGTTCGTAAAGAAGAAAGATGGCTCGTTTCGGATGTGTATCGACTATAGGGAACTCAATAAGCTGACGGTTAAGAATCGGTACCCATTGCCGAGGATTGACGATTTATTTGATCAATTGCAAGGTTCCAGCGTATACTCTAAGATCGATCTAAGATCAGGGTATCATCAACTGCGTGTAAGAGAGGAGGATATTCCTGTAACTGCCTTTCGTACGCGGTATGGACACTTTGAATTTCGAGTGATGCCGTTTGGGTTGACGAACGCGCCTGCTGTATTCATGGATCTTATGAATCGCGTGTGCAAGCCGTATCTAGATAAGTTTGTTATTGTTTTCATCGACGATATACTTATTTACTCTAAGAGTAAGGAGGAGCACGAGAAGCACCTAAGAAAGATTTTGGAGTTGTTAAGGAAGGAGAAGCTGTATGCAAAATTCTCTAAGTGTGAGTTTTGGTTGGAATCAGTGCAGTTTCTAGGTCATGTGATCGATAGTGAGGGAGTTCGTGTAGATCCTGCCAAGATCGAAGCGATCAGGGAATGGTCAGCGCCGACGACGCCGACTGAAGTTCGACAATTTCTGGGTTTAGCTGGGTATTATCGAAGGTTTATTGAAGGATTTTCTTTGATTGCAAAACCATTGACGAGGCTTACCGAAAAGAATAGGGTGTATGAATGGGGAATTGAGGAAGAACTTGCTTTCGAAACGCTTAAGGATAAGTTATGTTCCGCACCGATTTTATCATTGCCTGAAGGAACCGAAGACTTCGTAGTGTATTGTGATGCGTCTCGTAAAGGTTATGGAGCGGTATTAATGCAACGTGAGAAGGTGATAGCTTACGCGTCGAGGCAACTAAGGAAGAATGAGGAGAACTACACGACGCACGATTTGGAATTAGGAGCGGTAGTTTTTGCGTTGAAATTGTGGAGACACTATCTGTATGGGACAAAGTGTGTTGTATTCACTGACCACAAGAGTTTGCAGCACATTTTAGATCAAAAGGAATTGAATATGCGACAGAGACGATGGGTTGAACTACTGAGTGATTATGACTGCGAAATTCGCTACCACCCTGGGAAGGCGAATGTTGTAGCGGATGCACTGAGTAGGAAAGAACGGGAGAAACCTTTGAGGGTTAGAGCTTTAGTGATGAGTGAGAGCGTTGACTTAACCGAAACTATACTGAAGGCTCAGGAGAGAGGATTAATGAAAGGGAATGTTGAAGCCGAAAACTTGGGACGAATGTTGAAACCTCTTTTCGTGATTAGGTCTGACGGACTAAGATATTTTGAGAATCGGATTTGGTTACCATTGTGTTCATCTGAGGAAGGAAAGCCTGGAGTTCGAGAATTGGTTATGAATGAGTCGCATAAGTCGAAGTATTCGATACATCCTGGATCGGATAAGATGTACCACGACCTGAAGAAAGTTTATTGGTGGCCGAATATGAAGGCGGATATTGCTCGTTACGTTAGTAAGTGTTTGACTTGCGCGAAGGTTCAGGCAGAACATAAGAAACCATCTGGATTGTTGGTACAACCAGAAATCCCAGAATGGAAATGGGAGAAAATCGCAATGGATTTCGTGACGGGTTTACCTAGGACTCCTAGTGGATGCGATATGATATGGGTAATTGTGGATAGGTTGACGAAATCTGCTCATTTCTTACCTATGAAGAAAACGGACAGCATGGAAAAACTCGCCAGCGTGTACGTGAAGGAGATCGTCTGTAGACATGGAGTGCCGTTATCGATCATTTCGGATCGCGACAGTAGATTTACGTCGGAATTTTGGAAATCGCTTCAACGTGCGATGGGCACTGAATTGAGTTTAAGCACGGCTTATCACCCGGAAACTGACGGCCAGAGTGAACGAACTATTCAAACGATGGAGGACATGCTCCGAGCATGCGTGATCGATTTTGGAGGAAGTTGGGAACGCCACTTGCCTCTAGTGGAATTTTCGTACAATAATAGTTATCATGCGAGCATCAAAGCGGCACCGTTTGAAGCATTGTATGGGAGGAAGTGTAGATCGCCCGTGTGTTGGAGTGAAGTAGGGGAAAGTCAATTGACTGGACCCGAAATGGTATTAGAAACGACAGAGAAGATTGTGCAGATCAAGAACCGACTACTTGCTGCGAGAAGCCGACAGAAGAGTTATGCCGATAACCGAAGGAAACCGTTGGAGTTTGAAGTTGGAGATATGGTTATGCTCAAGGTATCGCCGTGGAAGGGTGTAATTCGTTTTGGGAAGAAAGGAAAGTTGAGTCCGAGGTATATTGGACCGTTTAAGATCGTTGAACGAATTGGACCAGTAGCGTACAAGTTAGAATTGCCGACCGAACTTAGTGCTATTCATGACACGTTTCACGTATCGAACCTGAAGAAGAGTTTGGCGGACAAGGAATTGGTGATTCCTTTGGACGAGATTCGACTAGACGACAAAATGCACTTTGTGGAAGAACCTGTGGAAATTATGGACCGGGAGGTCAAGCGGTTGAAGCGTAGTAGCATTCCTATTGTGAAAGTCCGATGGAATTCTAAGCGTGGACCGGAATACACCTGGGAACGTGAGGACTTTTTCAAGGAAAGGTATCCTCATCTGTTCCAGTAGCACGAAATGTGAGTACAAGAAGAGGCGAGCGCCGGGACGTCGCTCTCTTTAAGGAGGGGTGGATGTGACACCCTAGAATCGAGGTCATTAACGTTACCCTAAATTACGCTAATTTTTGAAATTTCTAATAAATTTTAATTTCTATATTTATAAGTATTTTGGTTAAAGCCGATGTTCGAGGTTATAATTTTTACGTTTGACGATTTAAGAAGGACGATGACGATTACGATCCCGAGGGATGCCCAATTTTATATAATTATTGACGATTTATCGATAATGTAAAATTTCGAGAATTTTATTTACGGTTTGTGTTAAGTTGAGTCGGGTGAGTTTTATAGCCTTCCGAGTACATTTAAAGTATCCCAAAAATATTTTGGAGCGTTCGGGAAGATTTCTGACTCCCGTAAAATTTTCAAAATTGACAAATGAGTCGAAACCGCAAAGTTATAGTGGCGTTTTTACTTAAGGCCAAAAGAAATCAAATATTGCACTTAGGTCCCTCCCAACCCACCAAAAAGGCCAAAAATCACACAAACACAAACACATACAATATTTTCACCAAAATTTAAACTCTCTCTCCCTCCTTGCTCTCTCTAGCCGACGGACACCCCAAGAACACCAAGAAATCCACCAAAAATCTTTTTCCACTTGATTTTCATAAAAACTAAGGTTAGACCACATCTAATTTGGTCATTCCCTACATTTCTATGTGCTCAAATCCCACATGCACTAACAAAAATTTTCCAAGATTTTTCAAGATGATCCAAATTCGTTTTTGTGGCTAAATATTGTAATGCATGTTAATTTTATGAGTTATGGATGCATAAACACCAAGAAAACCCACCAAAATCAATTTGGTTGTGGTGATTGGGGCACCCAAACCCCACGGCAATGGGGGTGTTTGGGGAGCCATGGTGGTTGTTGATTTTGAGTGTTGTTCTTATGTTTGGTTTATTGTTTTAGGATGTTTTACATAGGTTTATTTAGTTGCATGTTCATTTCTTTGAATTTTTGATTTTGAGATTGGTTGATCAATAGGGGTAGGACTGAAATTTGGTGTTAGGATATGTTTGGGAAGGCTTAGGATGATGTTTAGTGGTGGTTAGAAGGTTTGGAATCGAGCCTAAGTGTGTTTTTGGTATGGTCATTTTTAGGCAGAAACTTTAGGTCCATTTCATAAAAATGATTTTTGTTCCAGGTCTTGAAAACAAAATGTAGTTGTAGAGGGTCTTCTTGTCTTTAATTTGGTATAAGGTAGAGCCCGTGACTCAAAACGAGCTAAAAGTTATGACATTTTTAAGATCGAGTACCGGGAGACGAGGACTTTCAAAAGACGAAGTCGAAAGATCAAGAGTGCAAAAAAAGAACGGAAGTCCAAGGCCTATTCTGAAGATTTATCGAAGAAAAGTCTAAAGACGGAAGTTTAATAAAAGCCGAAGAACTCAAGTCTAAATTAATGAAGAAATTACAAGACGAGTTTATTAATCCCGAGACAAAGTCGAAAAAGTCGAAGAATTTAGAAGATGAAAAGACGAGAAAGAAAGAAAGAAGGAAGCAACACATGCTTAACCTCCCTAATCACTATGAATACCCTCCTAATCTCGCATTAGGAGGTGTTGACTATTTGACACATAGTTCTTCCACCTTTAATTACTTGCACTTTTCTTAATGTCATTTACTTAATTGCACCTTTAATTACTTGTCTTGCACCTTAAATTTCTTGCTTTTTAATTCCAAGTAAGTTATTTTGTTATTGAATCTTATTTTTAATCAAGTTCTTATTTTTAATCTCTCATTCTTCCTTTCTTGTTTTGCTTAATCTTTATGTTTATGTGCTTATTGTTATGCTTATTTGATTAAGAGTTATGTTTTTATGTTTTTGATTGTCTTGGATTGTTGATTTTTATAGCTTATTTGTGTTTTTCTTATATTTACTTAAGTTTTTATAAAAGTTATTTTTATTAAAAAGTTGTTTTCGAATTTCTTTTTCATTTAAATGTTTTCAAAAGTCTTTAAATTTTAGCTTATTAGTTTTTCTTATACGTGTTTTGATTAGGTTTTTAGTTATGTGCTTATTTGAGTAATAGCTTATTTGTTTTGCTTATTTTGCCTTATTTCTAGTGTATTCCGATCACCCTAATCGGAAAAGGGTTTTACATTCCGATCAGTAGATCGGAAAAGGGTTTTGGATTCCTATCAGCATTCCGATCTGGATTTCGATTGGAGAACTTTAGGCTCATTCCGATTTGACATTCCGATCAGGGGTGTTTGTTGGGTATTCCGACAGGTGAGCTATTATTCCGCTTGGATTCCGATAAGGGATTCCGACAGGTTTGTTTTGTTTTATTTTAATACTTTGTTTTAGTTTTATTTTTAAGTTTACATTGTTTTTAAGTTTTCAAATTTTTCACACTTCCCGAAATGTCTATTTTTACCAAGTGTTTTTCTATTAATTTTTAGTTTAATTTTTAAAGCTTATTTTCCCGCCATTTTACTTTAGTGTTATTTTAAATTTCAAGTTTACATTTTTATTTCATTGTCAAATTTAATTTTTCGTCACACTTTAATTTTCGTCATTTAATTAATTACTTTTTAAAGTTTTAATATTGCACCATTTACTTTTTAATTAGTTTTAGATCTAATTAACCGTCATTTACTTTAACGTTTTGCAATTTAATTATACTACAACGACCAATCTATTTTTTCCCACCAAAAGTCGACTGAGTCACACTAATAACCAATAGTCAATTCGAAAAGACTGGAATCAACGAAATTTTTAACTGAGTAAAATCCAGTTATTAAATGGCGCCGTTGCCGGCTTTTTTCGTGAAGATTAACGGTTTTCTGTGAGAGACGCGTTGAATTTTGGGATCCGTTCACTCGTGAACGTTATTTTTCTTACTTAAAAATTTTCAAAAATCCATAAAAATTAAAAATTTAAAAAAAATCCAAAAAGATTTTATTTTTATAAGTACATATATGTTCTCTATTTCTTTGGTATCTTTTTCTTTTTCTTTTGCAGGTGTATGCGTACTAGATCTTCAACTTATTCAGAGCCCGAGAATCGTGAAGATTTAGATATGGCAGGTGTGAACAACAACAATAACCCACCGCACCTCAACAATAATAACAACAACAATGTTCTTCCACCACCCGATCTTCGGACAATGGAGGAGCTTTGTCAACCCACGATGAATGGACGAGGAGGACCGATTGCGCCGATGCAAATCACGACTCCGGAGTTTTCGTTGAAGCATCACATGATCCAACAAGTGCAGAACACTTGTCCATTTCGCGGATTGCCGGATGATGATGCCAACAAACACCTCGACAAGTTCATTACCGTTACTCAAAGCATGAAGTTTCCCGGGACTACTATGGATTTTCTTCGCCTTCACCTATTTCCACACACCTTATCCCACCATGCCGAAAAATGGTTTGATCGTCTTCCAAAGAATTCAATTCATACTTGGGATGAGATGACTCAACGCTTTTTGTCGCGCTACTTTCCACCATTTATGGTCACGAGCCTTCGAAATCAAATTAGTGGATTTACTCAAGAACCCGATGAATCAATTTTTGATGCTTGGGAACGATATAATGTTTTGATCGATCGATGTCCAAACCACAACATGCTCCCCGTTACCTTAATTGATACTTTCTACAACGGTTTAACTTTTCGTGTTCGTGATACGATTAATGCAGCCGCCGGTGGCACATTTATGAAAAGAAGACCCGAGGAATGTAGAGAGCTTATCGAGAACATGACTACTCACCACAAAAATTGGGGTTCATCCGCATCTTCAAGGAATAACCCGAGAGTGAATGTGTCTTCTACTTCTTCAAACCCTGATATCACCGAATTGACCCGCGCAATGGCCGAAATGAGCAAGAATATGCAACTTTTGGCTACAAATCATCAACATCAAGTTAAATCTGTAGCAATTTCTTGTGAGACTTGCGGCGGTCCTCATTCATACACTGATTGTCCTTCTACTCATGACAATCCGGAAAATGTGTATGCGGCTTATGGTAACTATTCAACGGAAAATTATCAAGCCCGACCTCAAGGTGATCGTAACTTGCTAAGTTACCGTTCTAACAACTTTCTTGCACCCGGTTTTTCTCCTCAAAACCACAACCCCAACAACTACAATAGAAGCAACCCAAACACACCTCGAGCTTCTAATCCTTATCACCAACCCGCTCAACAAACACCACCCATTAATCATGATGTTGAAGCTTTCATGAGAACCCAAGGAGAGCAAATTAAGAATCTGCAAAGCCAAATTATCAACTTGAAAGGGGATATCACTAAGAAAGGTAATGATATTAGATCCGAGCTTCGACATGATATACAAACCTCTTTTAGCACTCAAACAAATGATATACAAACCTCTACTTCGGGCTCTCTTCCTTCTAACATCGTCACCAACCCGAGAGCGAATGTGAGTGCTATTACTACACGCAATGGAGCAACCTTAGTAGGACCATCTATCCCTCCCCCAGTTACTCCATCTACACCTCCTCCACCACCATTTATCCCTACTACTCCCACGCCTAGTATTAATTCTCCATTACCGTCTCCACCTCTTAATGACGAAGTACCCAAGCAAAACCCGTCACCAACCCTACCTTCCACCTATAAACCCAACATTCCTTATCCATCTCGCTTAGACAAGGCCAAACTTCAAACCAAGGATGACATTCAAGTGTCAAACTATTTGAAGAAGATTTCGGAAATGACCATCACCTTTAGCCTTGTTGAAGCTCTTGCACAAATGCCTAAATTTGTTAAGATGTTTAAGGAATTGCTTAATAAGAAGGATAAGATGGTCGAGTTTGTTAATACTCGATTGAATGAAAATTGTTCTGCCGTTCTTCTTAAAGAACTTCCGGAGAAACTTGGAGATCCCGGTCGCTTTGTTCAACCATGTACTTTTCACCAAACCGAAGAATTTACTGCCTTAGTCGATCTCGGGGCAAGTATAAATCTGATGCCGTTAAGTGTTTGGAAAAATTTATCATTACCCGATCTTACTCCAACAAAGATGACTCTTGAGCTAGCAAATCGCACTCTCGCTTACCCCGTTGGTATTGCCGAAGATGTGTTCATTAAAATTGGCACCTTCACTTTTCCGGTCGACTTTGTTGTTGTTGATTATGAAATGGACCCTCGTATTCCGTTAATACTTGGTCGGCCATTCTTGAGAACTGGAAAAGCATTAGTCGATGTTACCGAAGGTGAGTTAATCTTAAGGGTCGGGAATGATGCACAAGTGTTCAAAATGGGGAAGATCACAACGAAATCTAATGGAAGAGAATCAGCGAATATGATTAATGTGCTTGATGATTTTGTCGTCTACAACAATCCTCTATTCGATTCTTGCTATGATAATCCACTCTTCCAAGATGATGTGGATGATTCTCTCTCTAATTCTGATCCTCCACCAATTTATGATTCTCCACCGATCTTTGATGCTTATGATAACGATTCTAGTTCCGATTTGGATGATTATGATAATTTTACTTATGAGTATCCAGACATGCCCACTTATGATGATTTTGATGAGGCTGATACTCTCGAGAGAGATTCTTTACATGATGACCTTACTCCTACTTTTGATGAAGATCCTTCGCCAACAATGCTTAATCCTACTTTGGATGACTACTCATTTGAGGAAGACTTTGCTACTTTTCTCAACACTTACTTCTCAAATGAGAGTGATGCTCCTACTTTGGACTTTGATGATTATGGTCTTTATCCTCCTTTGGATATGAAGAAACCCATTGCAAAGGAGAAGAAGCCGGCCGACACCGATATCCGCAGTACTTATGTCTTGACACCTCTCTATCCTCCCTCTGAGGATGAGATTGTGCGATTTATGAGCGGATGTTCTTCAAATTCTACTGAGCCTGAGTGTTATTTTCCCCTAAAAGAAAAGGTGTTCGACCCTGGTATTGCACTTTTTAAGTCATCTCAATATCCATCTGATGAAATAAAAGGAAAGATTTTTGGAAACAATGGAGATATGCTTGCACCTCAGCACACTTGCTACCACCGTGCTCCATCTTTGCTTAAGGGAACCTTGCCTACTCTTTTTTGGCTTGCCTTGTTCGCCTTAAGCTTGTGCTACTTGATGGATTAAAACCATGTATTTGATCCCGGTGGATGTGTTTCAAGCTTCTTCCTATGCTAATCAAGGTCGAGTCAGGCTCACGACTCGCTTAACAAAAACAATCGCTTCTCGGGAGGCAACCCGCAGTATCTATCCTTTTTCTTTCGTTTTTATAATAAGTGTAGGGGGAGACCCTAGTATGTGTATGTTGTTTTCTTTCTTATCATGTGCAGGGACTCGAGCTTTCAAAGATCCATTCTTGATGACTTTTGACGACCCGTGATTCCGTGTTCCCGTCTTCCAGGTTTTATCCTAAACTCTTTTGATTCTCTATTTTATATTCTTCAATATTAAAATAGGAATCACTTTAGTTGTCCCTTCCTTAGCAAGATTTAAACAACGTGCACAATGTCCTAAGTGTAGGGTAGGTTACTTCCACATGCTTAAACATTGAGGACAATTTTTATATTAAGTGTAGGGGGACCTCTATCGAAGTTAAGTGGGCTTTTCCTTGCATTTGTCCTCATCTTAACCGGAAAATCAATTTTTCGACATTTTTCAAAAATTTTGATCTATTTTGGCCTAGTAGTTTTACCTTTGTTATTTGTTATCTTCTTTCTTTATTAGAATAAATTTTTAAAACGTTGTGAATCTTTTGACTCAACCCGAGTTTACTTATCTAAGTTTACTCTAGCTAGTATCCTTAACGCGTTTAAGTCAAGTTTTGCTAGGCTTTTATATAGGGAACTTTAAAACGCGAAAGTCTTAACTCTTACGGGTTAAGAACAAGAACTTTTCGCAAGTTCCTATAATTGATCCTGGAGAGTCGTTTATCAAGGGAACTTTAAAATGCGAATTATAAAACTTGAAAAAGTTTAAGAGTTTGCAAGATCCTATAGATGACTTGAAAACCCAAAACTTTGATTTAATTGGCTAAGCATCCACGAGTCTCATTCCTTGAGATTTTAAATTGTGGAGAACGAGAGATGATAGAGTCAATTATAAGTTTGGTATTCTTTCGTGAATTTATGTGAGTTGATTATAAGCCTATTCAACCATCGCTTGTTAATAAATATAACTGCAATAAATAAGGTTGTACGATTTGAAAAGTTACTTAGTTTCTAGCCCAAGATCGTTTAAAAGTTGCTCGGTATTAATTAGAGTTCATAGCCAAGGCATAACTTATTGAAGCGGGATGTGAAGATTGGCGAGTCCGAAAAGGCCCTAACAAGGCATGAGGGCTACATTTTGTTGCTAAAGATCCAAAGTGATGTGAAGAATCATTTATCAAAAATCAATATGAAGGATCGAGACACACGACGAAAAAGCAATACTCCCGTAAAGATCATGGAGAAATCTATCCAAAAAGGCCCTAACAAGGTATGAGGATAAATAGATCCAAGTCCTAAAAGGAGGCGGATCGTTGTATCAAAATCTCAAATAAAGATTGGAGAAAAATGAAGAAGTCGTGGTCTAATTATGAAGAATCTCTCAAAAAGTTCAAGTGAAGAAATTCCTATTATGAAGAGAAGACCATTATTTCATGAACGTCTCTCAAGATTTGAAGTATGAAGTCGCTGCCAAATATCAATCCGAGAAAGGTCTCAAATCGTGAAGCGAGTTATGCCAAGATATGAACTTTATGAGGTTCCGAGAAGCAGTTTTAAAAGATTTTGTCCTTTAGCTAACTATTGATTAAATCGTCCTACTTTATTTTCAGCCTAAATAACTATCGAAATAAGTCAACAATGCATCCCGTCGTGATCATTCAAGACAACAATCAAATATAAGAGATACACCTAGGAATAAGGGAGTCTAAGTGAATAATTGGGCCACATGAGTTTGAGATAGTTTGCTAACTTATAATAACAATGATCTCGTTTTCAAGCTTGGTATGGGGAACGTGAAACTTGAGGATGATAATCATTTATGGCATTCCAAAATCCTAAGGTAAGTTTTTGATTTTTTTTTGTTTTTTTTTGTAATTTTCTATCTCTTTAATAAAGGCCAAGATGGATTGATTGTGATAGGAAATGTAAAACTTGCTTTGTAATTAATGCATTACATGAGGACATTACAATGGTCAAGTGTAGAGGATTTGATAGGTGTGAAAACACCCATCCTTTTACCACTTAATTATAATAATAACCAAGCCAAAACGTGTATTTTATGTCGTAAATGTCGGAATTATGCGTGATTTGTGTTTTTGTTGTAATTCAGGATCCAAATGTGAAAAGGGAAGAAAACACGGGCTTTCACGGGCTTTTATCGAAGAAAAAGACAAAAGACGAAGTCGAAAGATCAAGAGTGCAAAAAAAGAACGGAAGTCCAAGGCATATTCTTAAGATTTATCAAAGAAAAGTCTAAAGACGGAAGTTTAATAAAAACTGAAGAACTCAAGTCTAAATTAATGAAGAAATTACAAGACGAGTTTATTAATCCTGAGACAAAGTCGAAGAATTTAGAAGACGAAAAGACGAGAAAGAAAGAAAGAAGGAAGCAACACATGCTTAACCTCCCTAATCACTATAAATACCCTCCTAATCTCACATTAGGAGGTGTTGACTATTTGACACATAGTTCTTCCACCTTTAGTTACTTGCACTTTTCTTAATGTCATTTACTTAATTTCACCTTTAATTACTTATCTTGCACCTTAAATTTCTTGCCTTTTAATTCCAAGTAAGTTATTTTGTTATTGAATCTTATTTTTAATCAAGTTCTTATTTTTAATCTCTCATTATTACTTTCTTGTTTTGCTTAATCTTTATGTTTATGTGCTTATTGTTATGCTTATTTGATTAAGAGTTATGTTTTTATGTTTTTGATTGTCTTGGATTGTTGATTTTTATAGCTTATTTGTGTTTTTCTTATATTTACTTAAGTTTTTATAAAAGTTATTTTTATTAAAAAGTTGTTTTCGAATTTCTTTTTCATTTAAATGTTTTCAAAAGTCTTTAAATTTTAGCTTATTAGTTTTTCTTATACGTGTTTTGATTAGGTTTTTAGTTGTGTGCTTATTTGAGTAATAGCTTATTTGTTTTGCTTATTTTGCCTTATTCCTACTGTATTCCGATCACCCTAATCGGAAAAGGGTTTTACATTCTGATAAGTAGATCGGAAAAGGGATTTGGATTCCTATCAGCATTCCGATCTGGATTCCGATTGGAGAACTTTAGGCTCATTCCGATTTGACATTCCGATCAGGGGTGTTTGTTGGGTATTCCGACAGGTGAGCTATTATTCCGATTAAACATTCCGATAAGGGATTCCGATCAGGGATTACGACAGGTTTGTTTTGTTTTATTTTAATACTTTGTTTTAGTTTTATTTTTAAGTTTACATTGTTTTTAAGTTTTCAAATTTTTCACACTTCCCGAAATGTCTGTTTTTACCAAGTGTTTTTCTATTAATTTTTAGTTTAATTTTTAAAGCTTATTTTCCCGCCATTTTACTTTAGTGTTATTTTAAATTTCAAGTTTACATTTTTATTTCATTGTCAAATTTAATTTTTCGTCACGCTTTAATTTTCGTCATTTAATTAATTACTTTTTAAAGTTTTAATATTGCACCATTTACTTTTTAATTAGTTTTTGATCTAATTAACCGTCATTTACTTTAACGTTTTGCAATTTAATTATACTACAACGACCAATCTATTTTTTCCCACCAAAAGTCGACTGAGTCACACTAATAACCAATAGTCAATTCGAAAAGACTGGAATCAACGAAATTTTTAACTAAGTAAAATCCAGTTATTAAATGGCGCCGCTGCCGGCTTTTTTCGTGAAGATTAACGGTTTTCTGTGAGAGACGCGTTGAATTTTGGGATCCGTTCACTCGTGAACGTTATTTTTCTTATTCAAAAATTTTCAAAAATCCATAAAAATTAAAAATTGTTAAAAATTCATAAAAATTAAAAATTTTAAAAAAAATCCAAAAAGATTTTATTTTTATAAGTACATATATATTCTCTATTTCTTTGGTATCTTTTTCTTTTTCTTTTGCAGGTGTATGCGTACTAGATCTTCAACTTATTCAGAGCCCGAGACTCGTGAAAATTTAGATATGGCCGGTGTGAACAACAACAATAACCCACAACACCTCAACAATAATAACAACAACAATGTTCTTCCACCACCCGATCTTCGGACAATGGAGGAGCTTTGTCAACCCACGATGAATGGACGAGGAGGACCGATTGCGCCGATGCAAATCACTGCTCCGGAGTTTTCGTTGAAGCATCACATGATCCAACAAGTGCAGAACACTTGTCCATTTCGCGGATTGCCGGATGATAATGCCAACAAACACCTCGACAAGTTCATTACCGTTACTCAAAGCATGAAGTTTCCCGGGACTACTATGGATTTTCTTCGCCTTCACCTATTTCCACACACCTTATCTCACCATGCCGAAAAATGGTTTGATCGTCTTCCAAAGAATTCAATTCATACTTGGGATGAGATGACTCAACGCTTTTTGTCGCGCTACTTTCCACCATCCATGGTCACGAGCCTTCGAAATCAAATTAGTGGATTTACTCAAGAACCCGATGAATCAATTTTTGATGCTTGGGAACGATATAATGTTTTGATCGATCGATGTCCAAAACACAACATGCTCCCCGTTACCTTAATTGATACTTTCTACAACGGTTTAACTTTTCGTGATCGTGATACGATTAATGCAGCTGCCGGTGGCACATTTATGAAAAGAAGACCCGAGGAGTGTAGAGAGCTTATCGAGAACATGACTACTCACCACAAAAATTGGGATTCATCCGCATCTTCAAGGAATAACCCGAGAGTCAATGTGTCTTCTACTTCTTCAAATCCTGATATCACCGAATTGACCCGCGCAATGGTCGAAATGAGCAAGAATATGCAACTTTTGGCTACAAATCATCAACACCAAGTTAAATCTGTAGCAATTTCTTGTGAGACTTGCGGCGGTCCTCATTCATACACTGATTGTCCTTCTACTCATGACAATCCGGAAAACGTGTATGCGGCTTATGGTAACTATTCAACGGAAAATTATCAAGCCCGACCTCAAGGTGATCGTAACTTGCTAAGTTACCGATCTAACAACTTTCTTGCACCCGGTTTTTCTCCTCAAAACCACAACCCCAACAACTACAATAGAAGCAACCCAAACCCACCTCGAGCTTCTAATCCTTATCACCCACCCGCTCAACAAACACCACCCATTAATCATGATGTTGAAGCTTTCATGAGAACCCAAGGAGAGCAAATTAAGAATCTGCAAAGCCAAATTATCAACTTGAAAGGGGATATCACTAAGAAAGGTAATGATATTAGATCCGAGCTTCGACATGATATACAAACCTCTTTTAGCACTCAAACAAATGATTTGAAGAATATGCTGGCTTGTTTCTTACCAACTACTCAACCCTCTACTTCGGGCTCTCTTCCTTCAAACACCGCCACCAACCCGAGAGAGAATGTGAGTGCTATTACTACACACAGTGGAGCAACCTTAGTAGGACCATCTATCCCTCCCCCAGTTACTTCATCTACACCTCCTCCACAACCATTTATTCCTCCTACTCCCACGCCTAGTATTAGTTCTCCATTACCGTCTCCACCTCTTAATGACGAAGTACCCAAGCAAAACTCGTCACCAACCCCACCTTCCACATATAAACCCAACATTCCTTATCCATCTCGCTTAGACAAGGCCAAACTGCAAACCAAGGATGACATTCAAGTGTCAAACTATTTGAAGAAGATTTCGGAAATGACCATCACCTTTAGCCTTGTTGAAGCTCTTGCACAAATGCCTAAATTTGTTAAGATGTTTAAGGAATTGCTTAATAAGAAGGAGAAGATGGTCGAGTTTGTTAATACTCGGTTGAATGAAAATTGTTTTGCCGTTCTTCTTAAAGAACTTCCGGAGAAACTTGGAGATCCCGGTCGCTTTGTTCAACCATGTACTTTTCACCAAACCGAAGAATTTACTGCCTTAGCCGATCTCGAGGCAAGTATAAATCTGATGCCGTTAAGTGTTTGGAAAAATTTATCATTACCCGATCTTACTCCAACAAAGATGATTCTTGAGCTAGCAAATCGCACTCTCGCTTACCCCGTTGGTATTGCCGAAGATGTGTTCATTATAATTAGCACCTTCATTTTTCCGGTCGACTTTGTAGTTGTTGATTATGAAATGGACCCTCGTATTCCGTTAATACTTGGTCGACCATTCTTGAGAACCGGAAAAGCATTAGTCGATGTTGCCGAAGGTGAGTTAATCTTAAGGGTCGGGAATGATGCACAAGTGTTCAAAATGGGGAAGATCACAACGAAATCTAATGGAAGAGAATCAGCGAATATGATTAATGTGCTTGATGATTTTGTCGTCTACAACAATCCTCTATTCGATTCTTGCTATGATAATCCACTCTTCCAAGATGATGTGGATGATTCTCTCTCTAATTCTGATCCTCCACCAATTTATGATTCTCCACCGATCTTTGATGCTTATGATAACGATTCTAGTTCCAATGGGGATGATTATGATAATTGATGAGACTGCTTTTATACATGGTCTCATCGTCCAAATCGGGCTTAAAATCAATTAAATATCATCAAATACACCAAATATATGCTCGTGTTTGTTACTTGTGTATTTTTAGGTACGGATATTGAGGAAATGGCAAAAGATCACAAGAATCATTCAAAAACGAACACGGGAAACGAAGTCGCACAATGAACCGGGCCCAAGTTGGAATTTTGCAAAAAGACCCTTGAAGTTTGAAGAATTGGCAAGAATGGCCCCTCATCTTTGAAGAACTTGTCACAATTGACCCTCCAAATGTCAAATGTACAAGAATGGTCCTTATTGTTTGAAGATTTTACAAGATCAGCCTTGAAGAATCCAATATATACATTAAAGACCCTTGGATAAAGTTTTGGAAGTGATTGTGCCATATTTGACAACTTTCCAAAAGTTGATAAGTGCAAATTGGGCGCTGATGGAATTAATTACAGAGTGAAGAAGAGTGAAAAGCCTGGGGGCCAAGTCTGCCAACCTACCAAACTTTCCCACCCAACCAGAACCTGCCACCTCATCAGTACCCACCCAATAACCCATATAACCCGACCCTACCCAGTCCAATACCCAAACCCAAACCGGTTTATTTAATTAAACCCCTAGTCAAATGGTCAACCCACTTAACCCTTTCCCCATTTCCCTCCTAAACATCTTTTTAAAAAAGAGTTTAATCCCAATTTAGATTAAACACAAACCTGCTAAACCTTTATACCCATAAACCCTAATCTTCAACATCACTCAAATCAAAGGGTTATTAGCTAATCTTTAGCAGATCCTTAATTCACCCTCACCTCACCTTTTCCCACCTCACAAAACATCATCACATGGCCTGTAGGACCCACCCCGTACCTCCCCTGCATAAGTCACTTTCCCCAAACCCTATAACCCGACCAAACCAACCATCCAGATACTCCCCTTGGTCCCCAAGCTCAAATGGACGACTGTGATTCATTCAAACATCACAACCAACAGCCTGGCATCACATGGGCGATTTTTGACCCAATTTTCAGAAAGAAGACCAAGGGCAATTTAGGGCTTTTCTCATTAGGGTTTTAGTGTTCTAGTAATTTCCATAGACTAGTATAAAAGGGAGTCGACCTGTGACCCCTTTTCCTTGTTCCAGTTTTTAGCAATTCACATTTGTAATTCCTTTTTTATAAATATTAAAGTTGGTGTTTGTTTGAAATACAAGTGTAATTCCTTTTACTGTTTTTAAAAAGTTGGTGTATGTTTGAATTGCTAAGCTGAGTTCCAATATCATTGTGTAAACACTTTTGTGTTTGAGTTTTCAAAAGTAAGTTTCAAAGGTTTCTGAAAATTGGTAGATTTTTGGAAAGTTTGTTTAAAGGTTTGATTTTTTCAGGGAATATAAGTTATTTGGATTGAAGTATATTGAAAGAAAAATACTTGGAAAGTTTTTGAAAAGGTTTAAGAAGTTTTCAGAAAATCAGAAAAGTGTTGTATTGTTCTTGTGTTTGATTTTCTCTTAGCAGGTTTAATTGTTGTTTGTTGCTGTTAAAGGTCCAGCTCAGGCCCCAGCCTGATTGGAGGTGGTTTATCAACCACTGAGGGACTTGGATGTAAGTCCCTCAAGGTAAAATCCTTTTCCATTTTCAGTTTCTGAAAATTATATGATTTTGTATGATTTTACATGAAAGCTGGAAATTTGTTGTTTGGGGTGTTGGATATTGCTTGTTTAGGATTAATATGCATGTTTCAAGTGTTCCTAGTCAGTTTGGAGTTGATTTGGTTTGATATGCTTTGTAAAAATTGTGCTTATCGGTTTTTAAGGAGTGTTTGGATCAAGGTTTAATAGGGGCTAGTTGAATTAGATTGTGCATTAAAACGTGTTAGATATATTCCCTAGGGTAGCATTAGGTTATTTGTTAGTTTAGTTCACAATTTGGACTTGATTTGCACACAATGCATGCTTAAAAATTGGTTCAAGTGAAAAAAAAAATCAGTAAACTACCTTTTGATGCTTATTCTTGGTGAAATTGTGCTTTAAAATTGGAAGGTTGTTAGATTATAGGTGGTTATAGGATTGGTGTTAGTTTGTTTGCTAGCTGGTGTAATTGTATGCAAAATTTGGGAGTTTGAAGTTCAGTTTTGAGCTTGTAGGAAGCATCAAACACCCACAGACCCATAAACTTGTGCCAGCAACCTGATTTTGCTTTGTTTGTGTGATTTTGTGTAAGTGAACTGCTTGTTTTCTGCTTGTGCTTGACTCCTTGTACTCCAAAGAGTACAAGGGTGCCCTTGTTTCCAACAATTACACAACAAAGAACACAAACCAAGCCCTCTTGGTCAAATTTTTACACAAGTGAAAAGTTCACTTGTGTTCTTCAGTCAACAGATAGAACTGGGTACGTTTTTTTATTCATATAGCTTAATTCTTGGTAAAATTGGATTGTGTTTTTGTTTTAGAGCTTTACAAAGGTTACTGTTTGAGTTTTTAAAAGAAAAAAAAAAGAAATTTTTTTGCAAAAAGCATACCCCGCCTGGACTCGAACACGGGACCCCTCGTTGGGGGAGTATACGTGTTTACCAGTGATCTAGATAGCTTTTTACGTTAGAGTTTCTTTTCATTATTTATTTAACCCCTTTTTCAATTAAGCTTATATTAATAAGCCATAGCTTATTTAGTCTTTTTCAGCTTATTTAATAAGCTTATTTGGCCAAGCTTATTTTTCCTAGGTTTTGATTAGCATTGTTGACTTTTCTGTTTAAAAATATTATTTTTCTCTTTATTTAATTATTTATTAGGATTATTTTTAGATTAAATTTAGAAAGTAATTTAAAAATAGTAAAAGTTATTTTAAAAATCCAAAAAAATAGTTTTTAGGTTTTAATTTATATTTTTGAGGTTTACACATCAAAAAGTTTTCAAAAACTTTAATTTTTAATTTTATTTGATTTTAGGGGTTTTAGACAACTTTGAAAATTAATATAAAATTAATTAAAAGGTTTTAGGAGCTTTAATTTGCATTTCTATCTTAGTTAGAATATTTAGGATTTTTATAATTTTTTAGAATTAATTTAAAAACTTTTTATTTTTTGGATTATTTTAATATTATTTTATTAGAAAAAATTCAAAGTTTTATTTTTAACTTTTTTTCATTTTTCCTAGATTGTAGTCATTAAATTAGGAACTTTGTCACTTTCCAATTAATTTTTAGGCTTTTCATTTATTTTCTAGAATTAATTTAAGATTTAATAGATTTTAATAGTTTTAGGAGTTTAAAAATAGTTTAATTTGGTTTTAAAATTTTTAAAAATAGTTTTTAGCTTAATTAGGTCATTTTTGAGGTTTACAAACTATTAAATCTTGTTTGGGGCTTTTTAATAATTATAAGTGATTTTTAGGGCTTTAATTAGCATTAAAAAGTCATTATTAAATTAATTAAAAGGTTTTAGCAAGTTTGGATTTTTTGTAAACTCTTAGAATAATATTGTGGATTTTTAGTAATTTTTAGGAATTTTTAGGTTAAAATTTTAATTTTGGTGTTTTTTTACGTTTCTACGTCTTAACTTTCCAGTAGTGTTTTTGTTAATTTTTATTTTTTTTTCTTCGTCATTTTCTCTTCTTGTTAATAATCAAAAACATTAATCAATCATTCATTACACAACGCACGTGCCTCCTCGAGAGAACGATCCCCATTAAGGGTCATAAGTGTTTACGTTTTCCTAAACGTACGCTTAATACTTACCGCTTTTACCTTGTTTTCCTAAACAAGTGTACTTTTACAACTATCATTTTGGCGCCGCTGCCGGGGAGGCGGGTTGTGTTTTGATTGAACATTGTTGTTTTTTATATTAGCCATAATAGTAATTGTATTAGTAGCACTCTACTAATACGTATTATCGTTTTTCGGTTTTTGTGTGAATATTATTACTATATTGTATACGTAGAACAATAAAGATACAAGTACTCCAAATACGTGAGCAATCACAACCTTGATTCGGGATTTCATCACTCGATCATTGTATTCGAATCTCAAACCAAAGAAAAAGGCAAAAATAGATAAATACTTTCGTGAAGCTTAATCTTGATAATACAAACTATAAGGTGGGTATAAGGCGGTTGTATTTCACGACCTAAAGGAAAAAGGCTCTTAAGTGCTTCGCGTCGCCTCGTTTCCTCCGCTTGCTTGTGCGTATTTGATTTTGAGAGTGAATCGAGGGTTTTGCCGCCCAAAGTATTACTAAGTATCATATATATATATTTTCTTGGTTTCTATTTGATTAAACCCTCTTGAACGATTTGGTGTTCCACCATCGTTCTAAAGTCATCGAAGGCGTTCACTCCACGTGATCGTTTTCATTCCTTGAGGCCTTTTTAATCAAGAGATTTGATTGAGGAGGAGATTTGTGGACTTTTTGTCTACTTAATACATTTCACCAATTTCCAAAAAAAGTTAATACCATCAAAAACCACAAAAAAAAAATTGAAAAAACACAAAATACCAAAAAGAATCTTCTTTGCTCGTCTCCACGTTGTACGTGACGTTTATGCTCACTCGTAATCAAGCAAAACGTGCACGTAGACTAAAGAACAAAACTCCCACTCCAACTCATTCTAGTGAGGAGTCTCCTATTGACGAACCCATTGTACGAGAAGAACCAACCATGGCGAATCGAACTATGATGGAGTTACTTCAAGCACCCACCGAGGGTTATGGAGAAGCTATTGTGATTCCCGCAATCCTTGCGGAGAATTTTGAGGTGAAAACGGGTTTGTTGTCGATGATCCAAAACAACAAATTCCGAGGTGATGAGAAGGACAATCCTCACAACCATATCCGCCAATTTAATCGTCTTACCGCCACGTGCAAATTTAAGGATGTCTCGAATGACTCAATTAAGATGATGCTTTTTCCGTATTCCTTAGCGGGGCCCGCTAAAATTTGGTTAGAGAAAGAGCCACCCAATTCTATATTGACGTGGAAGGATCTCGTTTCAAAGTTTGTGAACCAATTTTTTCCGCCCTCTAAGACTACGCATTTGAAAAATGAAATTTCTAAATTTTCACAAGAATCAAATGAAAGTTTTTCTACGGCTTGGAATAGGTTTAAGGAGATGTTACATGAATGTCCTCATCACGGTTTTTCCGATTTGCACCAAATAGACACGTTTTACAATGGACTTAATGATCATGAAAGAGATTATTTAAATGCCGCCGCGGGTGGTAATTTTTTATGTAAAACGGTTGAAGAAGCTTTGGTCATAATCGAGAATAGGTCTAAGGTTTATAGCCCTCGTCACACACCGAGTGTTGCCAAAATGGGCTCATCATCTTCTCGTAGTATCAATGCTTTGCAAGATGAGGCTAATGAGGAAAATCGGTTTTTCGATAGGTTTTCGACTCTCATGTCCCATTGGAAGGCTCAAGAAGCTTCCAATTCCGCTTCGGTTAAAGCGGTTTCTAAAAGTTGTTTGTCGTGTGGGGGAGCTCATGATCTTTCCGAGTGCATTACCGCGGATGGTAACACTTCGAATGCTTTTGTAGCCACGGGAACTTATAACCAAATCGGTCAAGGTTCTCGTTCAAATCAAGCTCCACCAAATCAAAATGCTAATAACTATCGCAACAACAACCAAGGTGGAAATTACCAAGGAAATCAAAGAAATTACAACAAGGGTAATTACCAAAGTGGTAATGGGCAAATTTCTAACCAAAACCAAAACCGTGATTTTCAAACATCGACTCAAGGTTTTCAAAATGATCACACCAAAAATCTTCAAGGAGAATTTTTGAATTATGCAAAGGCTAATGATGCTAAGTTTGACAATATGCAACGTGAGATGGTTAGCTTAAGATCCGAGTTGAAAAACGAGCTAAAAAACGAACTTGCTAATGAACTTAAAACTCATGCTAATAAAATGGAAGGAAATGTCACACGTCTCCAACAAAATCAACAAAAAATGGAGCAAGGACAACATGAGATTAAGCAAGAGTTGTTAAAAGCGGATGCTAGGCAATCTAAGTTTGAAGACCGTATGGCTAAATTTTTTGAAGCTATCATGTGTAAGCCCTCTTCTTCGGGTGGTCTTCCTAGTGATACCATCGTGAACCCGAAAGGAGAATTGAAGGTTATTACCACTCGTAGTGGTAAAACTTTCAAAGAACCCATTTCTCGTCCAAGTACTTCTATGGAGAAGGAAAAAGAGAAAGAACCCGAGGTAGTGGTAGAAAAGGAGCAAATTCAAAGCCCACGAAGTACCGCTCAAACCACACCTACGGTTGAACCAATACCAATCATGGAACCCGAGATTCCAAGGCCTTTGCCTATGCCTACTTTGCCCCAACCCACACCACCTTTACCCTACCCTTCAAGACGAGACAAGGAAAAGGCACAAGAACGAAATAATTATCAATTTGAACTTTTTATGAAAATGTTTCGTGACTTGCATTTCAATATAAGTTTTGCCGACGCCTTAGTCATGATGTCACACTCCCAAAATATCAGAGTATAATGGCGACAAGGGAGTGGTGACGTCATGATTATCATACACACACAGTCACAAAGAACGACCTCTAAATGAGACGTTCGGAAAATAGATCACTTGTAATTAATAAAATAATTAGTTTTAACCAAGTGCGGAAGCATAAAACTGGATACAGTTAGAAAACATAGTTTTCTCAAATAGTACAAATGATCTTGGTTTCAAAGAAATGACGGCAATGCATGAGACCTCACTTAGTATCTTCCTTCTTAATACCTGAGAAAAACATTGCTAAAGTGTCAACATAAAGTTGGTGAGTTCATAGGTTTAGTTAATTTGAAATGTTTAATGAACCACAAGATTTTCCCAAAAGTGATGACAATATAACAGATACAAAGTCATCACAAAAGTATTTATTACAGTCTAAGCTCGTGACACCGAAGCGTTAACAACACCGGCAGTATAATCATATAAGTGTAGCCCAACTAGATGCCTAAACCCACGACATCCTATCTCAGACTCAAATGAAACTGTGCCCGCTTGTCCCCTTGTTGGACAAGACAGACAGGGACGTCAATCCCGATAGATCTATCCATAACATTCGCGCTTACACAAAGTAATTAACGGTTCACGATTCACGGGCCAAAGCAACTGGGTTTTTAGTGGGACTTAGACTAATATATAAATCAGTAAGTGTACTCGTGTTCATACGTTAAAATCAAGCAATGTCTCACCCCAAAAAGCAATAAAAATAGTTAAGTGTGGGGCTACAAACTCACCTCGCAATTCAGCAAAAAGGACGAAGATAAAGGTAGCTCGAGAGTACGGTTACGCTAGCCGCGACCTAATTGATTATAAGGATCGGGTTACGATATGAAAAGTTATACTAATAAAAGACACGACACCCTAGTTGTGCTTGACAAAACCTTACGTTTACGGAAAAATACGACACATAAAAGTCGGTTATTAAACGGTCGAGTTTTACGGGTTAAATTATACCCTTAAATTACCAAATTCGTTTTCGGGCTTTAAATAAACTCAAAACATAACCCTGGCCCAAAATGAGTCCATTATCCCTACTCACAATCCGGCCCAAGAGTCATATGACCCGGCCCAGCCCATTGGCGATATAAACAAGGAATCAAAGGAGTAAATACGTGTGTTTATTCACACACTTCTCAAAAACAGAGAGTTTACTCTCTCTCTCTTCTCTCGAAACATACCCACCGCCCCACTCTCATCTCTCTTTCTAATCTGGATCGGATCATCCCTCTCCCTTGGTTATCATGTTTTCAGTTTGAATATAACAATCATATGGGGTGGTTTGTGGTGATTAGATCGCGTGAGATGTGGGGTTTCATCCCCACATCAAACCGATTCGGTTCATGATGGTGTTCATCCTCAGGTCAACGTTATTCATCAGCCAAAATCAAAGATAAGTTATTCATCCTTATTTTCTTTTAATAAAAGTTAATTGATTTTCGATTTATGAAAGATCAGTGGGTTTAAATAACTTGTATAAACTTGTTGAGAACCAATGGCTCTCGGATTTGAAAATAAATAAATTAGGGTTTCGAAATATTTGGGGGTTTCTCTAAATCTTGGGTTTAAATACGATTAATTAATGTTTTCTTGTATAAAATCATGTTAATTTTAACATATAATCGGTTTTATAAAATTTAGGGTTTCGATCAATTGTGGTTTTTTGCATAACTCGTTTTCAGTCAAATTAACTATTGGATTCGGGTTTAGATTGTGTTTAATTAGAGTTTTAATTAATAAAAATCAAATTAGGGTTTATACAAAATTGGGGTTTTTATATTCGGTTGATTAATCATGATTAAGTTGCGTTTTTGGTATATAGGAAATATTAATTTCATGTTTAAAAAGGTTTTCAGATTTTAGGGTTTCGATTTGAAAAGGG
This sequence comes from Glebionis coronaria, assembly GCA_025667525.1. Classification (NCBI taxonomy): domain Eukaryota; kingdom Viridiplantae; phylum Streptophyta; class Magnoliopsida; order Asterales; family Asteraceae; genus Glebionis; species Glebionis coronaria. The sequence goes on along the minus strand of CM046878.1, from coordinate 582,399,375 downwards.
GGTTTTATACCCGCGACATAATTGGGGGTTTTTATGATGTTTCTGTAAAATAAAAAAAATGGTTAAGACATTTGGATTATGGTGACATTGATTGATTGTGGTTTCGGCAGAAAGACAAGAACATGGGTTGTCTTGGTTTGATTCTCGGTTTGGCCTCGGTTTGGGTCTCGGTTTGGTTTGGTTTGGGTCTCGGTTTGGTTCTCGGTTTAGTCTTGGTTGGGGTCTCGGCTTGGTCTTGGTCGGGGTCTCGGTTTGATTGACAGAAAAAATATGGTCATGGTCATGTAATAATTCTATGGTTTATCCTTTTCAGTTTTTAATTAAAATAAGACCGTGACAAAGACTAACACATTCGTTTGATTTTTCGTAGGTTTGTCAAAGACGAGCACAACTAAGATTTCATTCAGAAAATAAGAGATGGTTTAAAAGACTCACAAAGGGATGCTAAGTTTCGGTTTGCAGGTGTGGACGAGACGGATGGCTTGACTCTCTCGGTTTGCAGGTGTGGACGAGGTGTATGGGTCGGCTGGACACTTCCTTCACTTTACCCAGGAATTTGTATTTGAAAGACTTGTACATAATTTGTAATTGTAATATTGGACTGTGAAAAACTTTGTGTGTTGTGTTTGGACATTGGGTAAACTTTGGATTTGTATTTAATCATGTATTATTAGTCTAGGGTTAGATTCAAGCTGAAATTGGTAAACTTGTGATATACCCAATTTGGGTAAACTTGGCATGTGTGCTGTCTTGTAGTGCTTAGTGGGTAATAAACTATGGAATTTAATTGTGACTGGAAATGGGACTCTTGTTAAGCAAGTTTTTGCAATAAAAATGAATTAAGGTTTATACTTAAATGTTTGTACATGATGTACCAGTTATACTACTCGACTCGGGTTCGACGGGTATTTAAGTTTAGACGCGAAACTGAATAAACACGACTCTATAACAGTTCGACACACGATCCAAAACAAGGATAATTATGCGAGACTCCACGGGATTAAGTAAGTACATCAATTAAACATACGGCAACATAATACGCCTACTAATTTCGTGTATTGCATTCAAACTTAATAGATGCGAAAAACTCGAGATGTTACATATGCTCTCCCTAAAAAGGGCTTTGTCCGCAAAGCAAAATAAATAACACATTCACGTCGACAACTCGTCGGTAAATAATTAAAGTACTCATACTATATGAATAATTTAAAATGAAAATTTGACGGATGTCACAGTATTCCCATGTTTTAGAGATTTCGTCACGAAATCAAGACGTTGTTGTAGTAGGATGGTTAGCGAAAAGATGAGGATACTTGCTCTTGAATTGATCTTCACGTTCCCACGTGTATTCTGGACCTCTACGCGCATTCCAACGGATCTTCACAATAGGTATACGGCTTTGCTTGAGTTGTTTGACTTGACGGTCCATAACTTCTACTGGTTCTTCTACAAAATTGAGTTTGTCGTCGAGTTGAATCTCTTCCAAAGGGATAACGAGTGTCTCGTCGGCTAAGCATTTCTTCAGATTGCAAATGTGGAACACATTATGCACTCGGCTAAGTTCTTGGGGTAATTCCAAACGATAGGCTACGGGGCCAATCCTCTCTATAATCTTGAAGGGTCCAATGTAACGAGGATTTAACTTTCCACGCTTTCCAAAGCGAATCACACCCTTCCAAGGTGAGACCTTCAACATGACTCTATCACCAACCTCAAACTCAAGGGGTTTGCGTCTCATGTCAGCATAACTCTTTTGTCGATCTCTTGCGGCTTGCATACGGCTCTTAATCTTAAAGATCTTCTCAGTAGTCTCGTGTACGATCTCGGGTCCAGTGAGTTGTGCTTCACCAACCTCTGCCCAACACACGGGTGAACGGCACTTCCTACCATACAGTGCTTCGAACGGCGCTGCCTTAATGCTAGTGTGATAACTATTGTTGTATGAGAACTCCACCAGAGGTAGGTGTCTATCCCATCTATTTCCAAAGTCAATCACACAAGCTCTCAACATATCTTCTAAGGTTTGAATGGTCCTTTCACTTTGACCGTCAGTTTGGGGATGGTACGCAGTGCTCATATCCAACTGCGTTCCCAAGGCCTTCTGCAGTGACTTCCAAAACTGCGAAGTAAATCGGCTGTCTCGGTCGGAGATTATAGACACAGGCACACCGTGCTTCGTGACTACTTCCTCCAAGTACGTTCTTGCTAACTTATCCATTCCATCAGTCTCCTTGATGGGTAGGAAATGAGCCGATTTGGTGAGTCGGTCGACGATTACCCAAATCGTGTCGAATCCGGCTGCGGTCTTTGGTAACTTGGTAATGAAATCCATAGTGATCCTTTCCCACTTCCATTCTGGCTGTTCGGGTTGGACCAATAATCCTGATGGTTTCATATGTTCGGCCTTGACTTTGGCACAAGTCAAGCACTTGCTAACGTATGTAGCAATATCCGCCTTCATGTTCGGCCACCAATACAACATCTTCAGATCATGATACATTTTGTCAGATCCCGGATGTATGGAGTATTTTGACTTATGCGACATAATCAAAGATCGTAGGTCACCATGGCATGGTAACCAACTCCTATTATCAAGGCATAACGTTCCATCCGAGCGTGCTTCTAACTTCTTTATCATTCCTTCAACATCTTCAGTCTTGAGAATTTCTTCCTCGACTGCCTCTTTCTGAGCCTTGAGAATTAAGGATGGAAGGTCTAAGTCAATGGTCATCACCAAAGCCTTCACCCTAAGAACTCTCTCCTTTCGACTCAAAGCGTCGGCCACGACATTTGCCTTGCCCGGGTGATAACGGATCTCGCAATCGTAATCACTGAGCAACTCTAGCCAACGTCGTTGTCTCATGTTGAGTTCCTTTTGATTCAAAATATGTTGTAGACTCTTATGATCAGTGAATACAACACACTTAGTACCATAAAGGTAGTGTCTCCAAATCTTCAAGGCAAACACCACTGCTCCCAACTCTAGGTCATGAGTTGTGTAGTTCTTCTCGTGCACTTTTAGTTGTCTTGATGCGTAAGCTGTGACCTTAGTCCTTTGCATCAGTACCGCACCTAACCCTTTTATGGATGCATCACAATACACCACAAAGTCTTCATTACCCTCGGGTAGGGCTAGTATAGGTGCTTCACACAACATCTGCTTCAATGTCTGGAATGCCAAATCTTGATCCTCTTTCCACTCAAACTTCTTGTCCTTTTGAGTCAATTCCGTCATTGGTTTAGCTATCTTGGAGAAACCTTCAATGAATCTCCTATAGTAACCAGCAAGACCTAAAAATTGGCGGATCTCCGTGGGTGTTGTTGGAGTCGCCCAATCCTTCACGGCCTCGATCTTAGCAGGATCAACGTGAATACCACTGCTGTCGATTACATGCCCAAGGAATTGCACTGTGTTTATCCAAAACTCACATTTGGAAAACTTTGCATACAACTTCTCCTTCCTTAGCAGCTCTAGTATGGTCTTCAAATGTTCCTTGTGTTCTTCTTCATTACGAGAATAGATGAGAATATCATCGATAAATACAATCATAAACTTGTCCAAGTATGGTTTGCAAACTCGGTTCATGAGATCCATGAATACCGCAGGCGCGTTTGTCAAACCGAAAGGCATAACTTGGAACTCGTAGTGTCCGTACCGGGTTCTAAAAGCCGTCTTATGAACGTCTTCCTCTCTAACCCTTAGTTGATGATATCCTGACCTTAAATCGATCTTTGAATATATGCTAGATCCTTGCAATTGGTCGAAAAGATCGTCAATTCTTGGCAATGGGTAACGGTTCTTTATCGTCATCTTATTCAATTCTCGGTAATCGATACACATTCTAAAGGATCCATCTTTCTTTTTGACAAATAAGACCGGCGCTCCCCAAGGTGAGGAACTTGGTCTAATGAAACCTTTGTCAGAAAGTTCCTTTATCTGTTCAGCTAACTCTGTCATCTCGGCCGGTGCTAGACGATATGGGGCTCTAGCAACAGGCGCGACTCCTGGTGTAAGCTCGATGTGAAACTCCACTTGTCGTGCTGGTGGTAATCCTGGTAAGTCCTCTGGGAATACGTCCGGAAAGTCTCTAACGATCGGTACATCTTCCACCTTCTTCTCGTGATCTTCTTCTCCTTCCTTTTGTGTTATTTGAACCAAGAATACTGGACATCCCTTCTCAATGTATCTTTGGGTCCTAATACATGAGATGACTTCCAGTCTTGATCCATTCTTCACTCCACTCCTTTCGCCTTGTATGATTAGTACATCGTTTCCATAAGGAACACGGACGCACTTCTCATGACATACAATTTCCGCGTGATGCTTCGACATCCAATCCATTCCAATGATGACGTCGAAACTTCCCAATTGTATAGGGAGTAGGTCGATGCTGAACGAACGACCTTGTAACCTTACGCTACATCCTTTCAGAATAACGTCGGTGGTTACTGACTTCCCATCGGCTAATTCTACATTATACTTAACGTCTAACGCAGTAGGGGTAACATTTAGGCGTTCACTAAATATAGACGACACAAAACTCCTATCCGCACCAGAATCAAATAGTACTGAAGCATAGTTGTTATTGACTAGAAACGTACCAGTCACAACATTGTTGTCTTGCACTGCAGCTTCAGCACAGAGATGATACACTTTGCTAGGTGCCGTGAATCCTCCAGGAGTACTAGTTGTGGCTCGGTTATTCCCTCCTCGGTTCCCTTGATTCTACCTCTGGTTCCCTTGGTTGTGATTCTGATTGCCTCGAATCTGGTTACCACGACCTTGGTTCCCACTGCTTGAACACTTGTTCTTGTAGTGACCTTTCTCTCCACATCCAAAGCAAGTGACATTTGCTCCTTGGCCACCTTGTGTTCCAGGTCCTCTTTGATTAGTAGGACGAGGTGGTGCTCGACATTCCTTTGCCTTATGTCCGGCCTTCCCACAATTGTAGCACGTAGGGGGACATGCTCCTTCGTGGTGTCGGCCACATTTCCCACAGAAAGGAAGTATTCCAGCGTAGTTTCCAGTATTACCTTGTCCAGCAGTAAACACTCTTGCTACTTCTTGTCGCTTGTTCTGGTTGTAGTTGTTTGTGTTGTTGCTGTTGTTGGTATTGTTGGTATTGTTGTTGTAGTGGTTGCCAGACCACTTCCTTTTATCTCCAGTATTTTCTCCCAACTCTTGTACCACTTGGTACATCAGACTCTGAGCCATGTCGATTGCTTCGTGCAAATCAGTTGGCTTGGATGAAGTCACATTCCCTTTGATGCTCAAAGGTAGTCCTTCAATGTATCGCTCCAACAATCGGTCGTCGTTGGGCACCATTTCAGGACATAACAAGATCAGCTCTTGAAAGCGCTGATTGTAAGCAGTAAGGGCAGTACCCTTGACCTTCAGGTTCCACAGCTCAACTTCCATCTGCTTGACTTCATTTCGTGGGCAGTATTTCCTCACAAACATAGCTTTAAATTCACTCCAGGGCGTCGCTTGGGCAACGTTAATGGTCACTGCACGAGCATAGACGTTCCACCAAGTCAAAGCACCATCCACTAACGTGCTTGACGCAAACTTCACCTTATCTGCTTCACAACATTGCTAATCCCAAATTGGGATTCTAGTTTCTCAAACCATCTGGTTAATCCTACTGCTCCTTCAGTACCGCGGAAACTTACTTGCGTAACTGCACGAAATTCCTTGTAGGTACAAGTCCGTGCAATAGCATTAGTAGCTCCTTGGTTGGTCTCCTCCTGTGTGCTAGCTGTACGATTTGCTTCGGCTGTTGCGAGTGCCTCGGCCACTCGTTCGGCTATCATTTGACTTAGCATGACGGTGTCAATTCCACCGGTAGCGGCTGGTGGATTCTGCGTTTCGGATCTTCTAACTGGCGCCATAATCTAAAAAGGTAATAGGACAATGAGTTTTGCCCACAATACAATTATGAAATGCTCTAGGGTATGATACACGATATATAATGATCTCACAATTTTCGTAACCCATAATATCATTCATAGAATCGTTTGGTAGTACATCATAGTTTGTCATACATAATATAATAAAAGAAAATAAAATACCAACTAGCTAAGATAAACTTCAAAGCTTAGTGGTCTTACAAGGATAAGTCGATGGTACAAGATAAATCTAACTAGTGCCCTCACGTCGCTGATGAAGCTCTCTCTCCAACTCTGCTAACCTCCTCTCAACCACGATCTCACGAGCCTGGGAATCTCTAAGTCTAACATCGGTATCATAACAAGCGGCTCTAAACTTCTTATCCAAGTCTGCAACAGGGTCCTCCACTGGTGCCTCTAGTCCGCCTGTCTCAACCAATGGCTCTACTCCCCAACGGGTCATCAGGCTCTCGATCTCCTCAAGACGAGCATTCGGCAGGGATTCCATCTGATCAAGGACAGTATGAAGCTGTCCTCGTAGACGGGTCACACATACCGTCAACACTGTCTCATCCCTAACTGGACTCTTCTTTGCCAGTGCCTCAAGCTTATCCTGCACCTCATTATACTCTTCACCTAAAGCCTCTACAACATCCTCCAACCTGTTCAATCGTGTCGTCACACATCCATCTGCCGCACTAAGCATCACCACCGTCGATGTAGCTCTCCTAGGAAGAGGAGTCGTAGCTCTCGGCCCAGTAGAGATGCCAGCATCAGTAAGCATCTCCTGGTACACAGTAGGTACAGTCTCTGGTGGTGGTAGTAGTGGTATCTCTGGGACAGGACTGGCAGGTGTGCGGGCTGCATGCCTGTCAGTGGCAGTGAAAGGTATGAGGGGTCGGTAAGGTGAAAGTGGTGGTCGGGCAGCTCTCCCCCGAAGACGTCGTCTCACATAGTAGAAAGGTAGAGTAGCAGGTGCTGAAGCAGGAATAGCAGTCCTCTCTCCTTCGTCTTCAAATGAAGGTGAGGAGATGTGTGCTAGGGAAACCTCAGGAGTAGCAGCATATGCAGTAGGAGGGTCCTTAGTGTCTGTGACCTCCATAGGCTCTCCTTCCCCATCTGTGAACTCCATCTCATCATCCTCTGTCTCCTCTACCGTCTCATCTCTAGTAACTGATGTCTGACCCGGTGACTGCACCACATCAGTGTCTAAGTCATCCTCTCCTCCGCCTTCTAGGCTGAGTACGTCGTCAGCTGATGCATCAGGAATACGGATCGGTGAACGACGAACCTCCTCGGTCTCTCTCTCTGTATCATCATCCGAAACCATCCGGTACCACGGATATCCTGATGGTGATCCTCTAGGTAGTCCTACTGATGAACTGATAGTCGAATGTGAACTACGGTTGTAGTACGCTCCTGTAGACGTGGAATCATCAGAAGAAGACATCGCTGTAATCATAAACAAAATAAATGTGTGTAAATATCTTATAAAATTAGTCCGTAAAAAGGACATTAACATAACATAGCAATCATTGTTGAATCCACATGTATCCCATATAACATAATTCAGATTTTGTTGTTGCACATGTAACCCATGTAAATATACCTCGTAATTGTTAAATCACATGTATCCCATTTATTACTTATCTATGTTCATGTATCTACATATACTTAATACTTACAATCCGTATGATAATCGATTAAACATATAGCAGTTATAGTCTAGAGTTACTAAATGCAACCTAGTTCTCTATAACCATGGCTCTGATACCAATCTGTCACACTCCCAAAATATCAGAGTATAATGGCGACAAGGGAGTGGTGACGTCATGATTATCATACACACACAGTCACAAAGAACGACCTCTAAATGAGACGTTCGGAAAATAGATCACTTGTAATTAATAAAATAATTAGTTTTAACCAAGTGCGGAAGCATAAAACTGGATACAGTTACAAAACATAGTTTTCTCAAATAGTACAAATGATCTTGGTTTCAAAGAAATGACGGCAATGCATGAGACCTCACTTAGTATCTTCCTTCTTAATACCTGAGAAAAACATTGCTAAAGTGTCAACATAAAGTTGGTGAGTTCATAGGTTTAGTTAATTTGAAATGTTTAATGAACCACAAGATTTTCCCAAAAGTGATGACAATATAACAGATACAAAGTCATCACAAAAGTATTTATTACAGTCTAAGCTCATGACACCGAAGCGTTAACAACACCGGCAGTATAATCATATAAGTGTAGCCCAACTAGATGCCTAAACCCACGACATCCTATCTCAGACTCAAATGAAACTGTGCCCGCTTGTCCCCTTGTTGGACAAGACAGACAGGGACGTCAATCCCGATAGATCTATCCATAACATTCGCGCTTACACAAAGTAATTAACGGTTCACGATTCACGGGCCAAAGCAACTGGGTTTTTAGTAGGACTTAGACTAATATATAAATCAGTAAGTGTACTCGTGTTCATACGTTAAAATCAAGCAATGTCTCACCCCAAAAAGCAATAAAAATAGTTAAGTATGGGGCTACAAACTCACCTCGCAATTCAGCAAAAAGGACGAAGATAAAGGTAGCTCGAGAGTACGGTTACGCTAGCCGCGACCTAATTGATTATAAGGATCGGGTTACGATATGAAAAGTTATACTAATAAAAGACACGACACCCTAGTTGTGCTTGACAAAACCTTACGTTTACGGAAAAATACGACACATAAAAGTCGATTATTAAACGGTCGAGTTTTACGGGTTAAATTATACCCTTAAATTACCAAATTCGTTTTCGGGCTTTAAATAAACTCAAAACATAACCCTGGCCCAAAATGAGTCCATTATCCCTACTCACAATCCGGCCCAAGAGTCATATGACCCGGCCCAGCCCATTGGCGATATAAACAAGGAATCAAAGGAGTAAATACGTGTGTTTATTCACACACTTCTCAAAAACAGAGAGTTTACTCTCTCTCTCTTCTCTCGAAACATACCCACCGCCCCACTCTCATCTCTCTTTCTAATCTGGATCGGATCATCCCTCTCCCTTGGTTATCATGTTTTCAGTTTGAATATAACAATCATATGGGGTGGTTTGTGGTGATTAGATCGCGTGAGATGTGGGGTTTCATCCCCACATCAAACCGATTCGGTTCATGATGGTGTTCATCCTCAGGTCAACGTTATTCATCAGCCAAAATCAAAGATAAGTTATTCATCCTTATTTTCTTTTAATAAAAGTTAATTGATTTTCGATTTATGAAAGATCAGTGGGTTTAAATAACTTGTATAAACTTGTTGAGAACCAATGGCTCTTAGATTTGAAAATAAATAAATTAGGGTTTCGAAATATTTGGGGGTTTCTCTAAATCTTGGGTTTAAATACGATTAATTAATGTTTTCTTGTATAAAATCATGTTAATTTTAACATATAATCGGTTTCATAAAATTTAGGGTTTCGGTCAATTGGGGTTTTTTGCATAACTCGTTTTCAGTCAAATTAACTATTGGATTCGGGTTTAGATTGTGTTTAATTAGAGTTTTAATTAATAAAAATCAAATTAGGGTTTATACAAAATTGGGGTTTTTATATTCGGTTGATTAATCATGATTAAGTGGCGTTTTTGGTATATAGGAAATATTAATTTCATGTTTAAAAAGGTTTTCAGATTTTAGGGTTTCGATTTGAAAAGGGGGTTTTATACTCGCGACATAATTGGGGGTTTTTATGATGTTTCTGTAAAATAAAAAAAATGGTTAAGACATTTGGATTGGTGACATTGATTGATTGTGGTTTCGGCAGAAAGACAAGAACATGGGTTGTCTTTGTTTGATTCTCGGTTTGGCCTCGGTTTGGGTCTCGGTTTGGTTTGGTTTGGGTCTCGGTTTGGTTCTCGGTTTAGTCTTGGTTGGGGTCTCGGCTTGGTCTTGGTCGGGGTCTCGGTTTGATTGACAGAAAAAATATGGTCATGGTCATGTAATAATTCTATGGTTTATCCTTTTCAGTTTTTAATTAAAATAAGACCGTGACAAAGACTAACACATTCGTTTGATTTTTCGTAGGTTTGTCAAAGACGAGCACAACTAAGATTTCATTCAGAAAATAAGAGATGGTTTAAAAGACTCACAAAGGGATGCTAAGTTTCGGTTTGCAGGTGTGGACGAGACGGATGGCTTGACTCTCTCGGTTTGCAGGTGTGGACGAGGTGTATGGGTCGGCTGGACACTTCCTTCACTTTACCCAGGAATTTGTATTTGAAAGACTTGTACAGAATTTGTAATTGTAATATTGGACTGTGAAAAACTTTGTGTGTTGTGTTTGGACATTGGGTATGTTGGGAATAAATTTAGGCCAGAACACTTGAACGCTGACAAGAACAACTCAAGCGTTGACAAGAGCAAAGTGAGCGCTGACAGCATAAGCGTTGACAAGATAAAGTCAAGCGTTGACAGATTGAAGACAAGCACTGATGGAAGATGTGAGCTACACGTATATTATATTCTAGATTACTTCTAGTAAGGATAGAAACGACAATGTATTTTCTATGTTTATCTTTACCTAGAATAGTTGATTCGTAGCTTATTGTACAAGACTTCTTGTTCTATAAAAGAAGATCTTTTAGGTTAATGTTTAATATCAGTTTTCATAGTATTCGCAAGTTAAAAACCTTTCATTGTAATCAACACGATTATTCTAATACAAGTGAAAGTTTGTTTAACATCGTTGTGTTTTAGATCAAGTGTTAATTCCGCATAACACTTTGTTACTTTATTCATAAGCAAAGGTTTCTCTACGTGTAGTACTTGATCTAATCTCGTATACACAAAGCTTAATCGATCTAAGTTTGGGATCAACAAGTGGTATCAGAGCTTGTTGAGAAACTTTTGATCTTTAAGTAACACAGAACCCTAAAACACCAAACCCTAAATCCCTAAAATTCTCAAAACCCTAAAAACATCATGTCTGGCACAAATCAACCTCCTGCTTTGCTACAAAACAACTTCTCAAACCCTAGTATCAAAATTCCCATGTTTGATGCCAGGAACTTTGAGCTTTGGAAGTCCAATTTTGAGCAATACATAGCTATTCATGACTACACTCTTTGGGAAATTATCGAATATGGGAACACATTTGATAAAGCAGCAAAGATTACTGCTGCAATTGCCGCAAGGACAGCTGTTCCTAATTGTCCTGAAGCTGATAAAGTGGAAAAGCCTGATGATGGGAGAGCGGTAGCTGTTGAAGATATAGCCAAGAAGAGGGTGGACATGAAAATTTTGAACATCTTGAAACATGCCCTAGGTCATGAGAATCAGCATAAGTACAAACGTTTTGAGTCTGCAAAAGAGCTTTGGGAAGCTCTTGAAGTAGCACATGGTGGCAATGCTGATACAAAAGAAGAAAAGAAGAAGCAACTATTGCATGAGTATGCTGTCTTTAAAGCTCAACCTAATGAGAATCTCAGCAGTGTGAGAAGTAGACTTCTTGACATCACAAGTCAACTTTCCTTCATGGGAAAACAGATTGATGACCCTGAATTGAATGCTACTTTTCTCAAAAGCCTTGGTGATGTATGGAAGATTGAGACAAGATCTATTCTTGTCAATAACACCCACAAGACTTCCAGGTTTGATGACATCTTCAACAAGTTAAGGCTGTTGGAGAATGAATGGCAATTGGAGAGTGATAACAAATCTTCCAGCAGCAACATGGCCTTCTTTTCACAAAGTGAAGGCCAATTTGATTCCATGAACTTCTATGGACATTCAGCAACTGGATCTCAAGGTGTCAGCGCTGGATGTCAATCTGTCAGCGCTGGATCATACCCTGTCAACGCTTTGTACTCAAGCGCTGACACACACAATCATGGCGCTGATAGAATTAAACCTGCTGGTTTTGATCTTGATACTGTGTGTGCATTCATTGCTTCTTTGCCTAGTGATTCAAGGATTACTTATGAAGATCTTGAGCAGATAAGTGATGAACAATTGGAAGAGATGGACATCAAGTGGACTATGGCTCTTGTAAGTTTAAGAGCAAACAAGTTCAATAAAAGGTTCAAGAAGAAGATGACCTTTAATGCTAAGGATGTTGCTGGCTTTGACAAGTCCAAGGTGGAGTGCTACAACTGTCATAGGATGGGGCACTTTATGAGGGAATGTAGATCTCCAAGGAGATCTGATGCTGGGAAGCCTTCTAGCCAAATGATTAAGAACCCAGATCCCAAGGCCATGGTTGCTGTTCAACAAATTGATGGCGTTGGTGAATGGGATTGGAGCTGGATGGCTAAGAATGAGGAAGAGGACAGAGCTTTGGTTGCTGAAGTTAAAGAAGAGCATGCTGAATATGCTCTCATGGCACACTCCTCCTCTTCATCAAACAATGAGGTATATGATGATGCTTTCTGTTCTAAGGGTTGTCGTTTAAATACTGAAAAATTAAAACAAGAGATAGTTAAATTATTATATGAGGCAAGTACTGAAAGATGCAAAGTATCTAACTATCAAATTGCTCTAACCCAAACAGAAAAGACAGTAGCTGAGTATAAGAAAATGGAGTTTGATTTAAAGGATCAAATAAACATCTTAAAACATGAGTTATTTCAGAGTAAAGATGTGCAAGATATAGTAAATAGGGTTAATCTTGATTTGATAGCTCAGTTAGAGGAAGCTAACAAAAATAAAGATAATGTGAGTCTTAAAATCCAGAGGTTTGATAAGGCCACACAATCCCTAGGAGAGTGTGTTAGCAAACAAAGAGACTCTAAGGATATGAGTGGGATTGGGATGAATAATTATACTGTTGTTCCACCACCAGCTGGGGATTTCTATGGTGTCCAATCAAAGGACTTATCTTGGACTGGCTTGCCAGAATGCCAAGAGGAGGAGTTCATTCCTCCACCTAGAGTGACTTCCCCAGTTGAGGAATATCAGCAAAAGCTGACTGACCTAGAAGAGTGGAAGAAAGCTAACCACACTTTGTTTGTTAAGGGAGGGTTGTTGTGTGAAAGTCCAAATGAGCCCACACCAATCACAAAACCAATTGATGATCCTAAACCTATTAAGATCACACACCCCACCACTGGCAAACCTGTTGACCTTGGCCTACAAGCTGTTAGAAAACCTAGTGTTAAATATGCAGAGATGTATAGGAATACTAGGTCACCAAAAAGCCAAGTTAGTAACCATGGAACAGGCTTCTTTGCTTCTAGACCTAAGACTATGTCTAGAAAAGCTTGTTACACATGTGGTAGCTTTTCACATTTGGCCTACAAATGTGTCAACGCTTCCAATGTCAACGCTGACAGGAACCATTTCAGCGCTGACAAAAGTCAACATAGGTCAAACACTGTCAGACCCAATACCTTTGTGAACAAAAGTTCACAAGTTGTTAGACCAGCCCCATTCTTTTCTAGAGGGTCTAACACACAAGGCCTAAGACCTTTTCAAAAGTCAAATACTTGGTCAAATAGGCAATGGGTTCCTGTAGCAAACCCTAGGTTCAACACTGATAAGAGCAATCGGGGCGCTGACAGGAGTAATTTCAGCGCTGATAGAAAAACTGCTAAACCTAGGTATTTGCAGCCACAGGGAAATAGGTCTAAAGCTTCTACTAGCTTAACATGGAGACCAAAACAAGACCAGAACCCTAATAATACTGGTATTTCTATGACATGCAACAGGTTTCATTATATTTCTAAGGCATTGTCAACACCAATTGGGGTTAACTGGGAATTTCATTCAAACAGGGATGAAAATGGGGTTGTTATGAGAACCAAGTCTGTTCTTGTTGAACAACCAAATGAATCCAAGTCTTCTAAGGCTTGGGTTCCCAAAGAAAACTAATGTGTTTTCTTTATGTGTAGGGCATTCAGAAGAAGATCAATGACTATGGATACTGGGATAGTGGATGCTCAAGGCACATGACTGGAAAGGAAGACTATCTGACCAATTTCTCTCCTATTCAAGATGGTGATAAGGTATACTTTGGGGGTGGCTACGGCACAATCACAGGAAAAGGAACCCTTGTCACCAACAATCTTAGGTTTGATAATGTCTTCTTGGTGAAAGATCTGGATTATAATTTGTTTAGTGTATCACAAGTGTGTGATAACAAAAATAAGGTTCTTTTCACAGATACTGAGTGCTTGGTGTTAAGCAAAGATTATAAGCTCCCTGAGGAGAAATACATAGATTTTAGAACACCAAGGCATAAAGACATATATAATGTGAATCTTAATGGAATTAAGGTAAATAATAAAATGTCATGTCTATATGCTAAAGCCTCAGTAGATGAAAGTAATCTTTGGCACAGGAGACTAGGGCACATAAACTTTAAGAATATTAATAGACTTGTGAGGCTTGGTTTAGTTGATGGTTTGCCTGAAAAGGCTTTCCACAATGACCACTCTTGTGTTGCATGCCTTAAGGGCAAGCAACACAAGGTCTCATTCAGGTCTAAACAGGTGCACTCTAGTTCTAAACCCCTTCACTTATTGCATATGGACCTCTTTGGTCCAACTAATATAGAAAGTTTGAAGGGTAAATCGTATTGTTTTGTCATTACTGATGATTACTCCAGGTTCACATGGACTTTCTTTTTAGCCAAGAAAAGTGAAACTGCCCTAAGTCTGATTAATTTCATTACCCAAATTGAAAAGAAAAATGGTAATGAGGTCAAAATTATTAGAAGTGACAATGGGGGTGAGTTTAGAAATCAGTTGTTAGATGATTTTTGTGCCAAGAAAGGGATTACTAGGCAGTTTAGCATAGCTAGAACCCCACAGCAAAATGGGGTTGCTGAAAGGAAGAATAGGACCCTTATTGAAGCAGCCAGAACCATGTTGGCTGATGCCCATTTTCCTATAGCCTTTTGGGCTGAAGCTGTTAACACAGCTTGTTATGTTCAAAATAGGGCATTGGTCAACAAGATACATAATAAGACACCTTATGAATTACTTTGGGGAAGGAAGCCCAATATTGGCTTTCTTAAGCCATTTGGTTGTCATGTAGTTGTGTTAGAAACTAGTGAGGCCCTAGGTAAATTTGATTCAAAAGGTGATGAAGGCTACTTCATGGGTTATTCAGTGCAGAGTAAAGGATATAGGGTTTACATTAAAAAGGAAAAACGTATACTTGAAAAGGTACATGTTAGGTTTTTAGAAAGTAAACCTAGTGATCCCGAGAGTGGTCCAAATTGGTTGTTTGACTTAGAACCTTTGTCTAGAGCTTTAAATTATATGCCTGTTACTGATCCAGACATTGTGAAGGTAACTTCAAGTGTTTTGGAAAAGAGAATTGGTAATGTTTCAGGTATACAGGTTGCTAAGGAAGATGGACCACCAGCAGTTGAATCATCTCCCACACAAGAATATGTTACACTTCCTATATGGACAGATGAGTATTATGCTGCTGCTACTGCTGCAAGGAAAGATAATGGTGGTGTTCAAATACCACCAAATACAAACATGCATGATTCTTCAGGCGCTGACAAAGGGAAATCAAGCGCTGGCACGACCAATTCAGACGCTGATGGCTCCAACGCTGACAACACCAGTTCAAGCGTTGTTAGCCCAAACGCTGACAAACAAGGATCAGACTTTGGAGACACCTTTACACAGCTTTTCTCTTCCCATTTTGAACAGGGTGGACCTTCCAATATCCATGAAGAGATTCCTGTTGATCAAGAAGAAACTGAAGAAGATATTGGCAACATGGAGCGTGAAATTGAGGACACCAGACTTTTTGAAGGAGGAGTTCTCACTTCCACAGCAAAGGATCACCCCACATCTCAAATCATTGGTGATGTTATGGCTCCAGTTCAGACAAGAAGATCCCATCAAGGTCTTGGTGGATTTATTGCCAATATACACAAGAAGGTTGATACCCCTCTTGTACAAGCATGTTTGTTTGCCTGTTTTCTGTCACAGGAAGAACCCAAAAAGATTTTTGATGCTCTCAAAGAACCAAGTTGGGTAGAAGCAATGCAGGATGAGCTTCACCAATTTGCTATACAGGATGTTTGGGAGCTGGTTGATTGTCCTAGATATGTGAGACCAATTGGGACAAGATGGGTTCTAAGGAACAAGAAAGATGAAAGAGGCATTATGGTCAGAAACAAGGCACGTTTGGTAGCTCAGGGTTATACACAAGAGGAAGGAATTGATTATGAAGAAGTTTTTGCACCAGTTGCAAGAATTGAAGCTATAAGAATTTTTCTAGCTTATGCCTCTTGTATGAATTTTACTGTTTACCAGATGGATGTGAAGAGTGCTTTCCTCTATGGGACAATTGTTGAGGAAGTATATGTCATGCAACCTCCTGGTTTTGAAGATCCTGAGAATCCAGACAAGGTTTATAGAGTGAAGAAAGCAATGTATGGACTTCATCAAGCCCCAAGAGCATGGTATGGTACATTGTCCACCTATTTGGTGGAAAATGGTTTCAAGAGGGGCACCATAGATCAGACACTGTTTACAAAGAAGAAAGGAAAACATGTGTTGCTTGTGCAGGTCTATGTTGATGACATCATTTTTGGCTCTACTGATCCAAAAATGAGTGAGGATTTTTCCAAGCTCATGACAGATAAATTCAAGATGAGTGCACTGGGTGAGATGAACTTCTTTCTAGGTTTACAAGTTCAGCAGAAAGAAGATGGTATCTTCATCTCCCAAGACAAGTATGTAGCTGAAATCTTGAAGAAATATGGTTTTTCTCCACATGAGAAGGAGGCTTCCACTCCTATGGATAGACAACACCCTTGGGGAAAAATTGGAGCTGGAAAGGATGTGGATGTTAGGCACTATAGATCAATGATTGGATCATTGATGTATCTTACAGCCTCAAGACCTGACATCATGTTTGCTGTATGTGCATGTGCACGCCATCAAGTGACTCCCAAAGAATGTCACCTTTTTGCTGTGAAGAGGATTTTTAGGTACCTAAGATGTTATCCAGATCTTGGATTATGGTATCCAAAAGATTCTCCATTGGACCTTATTGCATATTCAGACAGTGATTATGGTGGTGACAAGTTTGATAGGAAATCCACAACTGGTGGATGCCAATTTCTTGGGAGCAGATTAATATCTTGGCAATGCAAGAAACAAACAGTGGTGGCAAACTCTACAACTGAAGCAGAATATGTTGCAGCAGCTGCTTGTTGTGGACAAGTCTTATGGATTCAGAACCAGCTGTTGGATTATGGGTATAATTTTATGCATACCAAGATTTTTGTAGACAATAACAGTACTTTATGCATTATTAAAAATCCTGTACATCATTCTAAAACCAAACACATAGAAATTAGACATCATTTTATAAGAGATTGCTTTGAGAAAGGTTTAATACAACCAGATAGGGTAGACACAGAGGACAATGTGGCTGATTTATTAACTAAACCTTTTGATGCTGGAAGATTTCAATATTTGGTAACAAATATTGGAATGGTTAATCTCACTTAATATGTGTTTTGGAATCTTTTTGTAAAAGTATGTACAGGATAATGCATTGTTATTGATCTTTGTGATGATTTAGATTTTCCACATTATTTTTCTAACACTGACAAAGGTAAATGTAACGCTGTCAAGTGTTATTTTGCTGTTGTTGGAGATATTATTGTCTAACGCTGACAAGAGTTCCTTCAACGCTGATACGTGTTGTCGGGACGCTGTCAGCAACAAATGTTAGTTTTGTGGTTTTCATCTAAATGTGCAGGTAATGGTAGCTTTATGCCATTGGATACAGAGTTGCTTATGGATCTTTGAAGAGCTATTTGGACATGTTTTGTTTATGGATGATGGTTGGAATATTTATATTCCTATCTTGACATAAATTTTTAATGTTCATATACATATTTTGAGAACTCATGTATCATAGTTTAAGGGGAGGTTTAAGGAACCTTTAGGACTCTTGGGTATTCTTAGAATACTCTCATCACAATTCTAGATTGTGTCCACAGGTGAGTATGGGTTAGTTTTACTAAACCATGAGGCACTGTAGCATGCAAAGGTGACAATCTATGCATGCTGCCAAGACACTTTTGGCCTAGACTTGGTTGTGGTCTGTTGGGAGGCTTGGGAATCCTTTTGATATGGGTTTTACCTGGGAGTAACAAGGATTTTATGAGGTAACTTGGTTGTTAAGAATTTTGGTTAGCAAGGGACACTAGAGGACTGTTATGTCTATCTTGCTTATGCAAGTGTGCATAACTGGACAGTGCTTGCCGCCCTATGATAATTATCAGCTTTTGGTTATCTTCTCTAGGATAAGTTACTTGTTAAGGTCATTTTTCACTTTTTAAAACAATTTTATTTTTGGACGCTGACAAGATTTTTCCAAGCGTTGTTGTGACCAAAATGAACGCTGACATGGCTTTAGGCGAACGTTGACAGGATTATAGCCGTTGGGCGTTGATGGGTTATATTTGACCGTTGACAAACAATGGGACCTACCCAGTTGTAACTTTTTGACATATTTTCAAGCCGTAATTTTAGGAGTTGTTACTTTCATTTAATGCATGAGATAACTTATAAACTTTTTCAATATTTTCATGATTGATTTTTGAAAATCTTTGCCTATTTTTGGGCCAATCACGTGCATTCATCCACTCCTATAAATTTGGCTCCTATTTTAAACAGGGTATCTATAATTCTTGTCTAACACTTTTCTCTTATCAACCTTCATCTTTTATACATCAACTTAACAGCTTTCATCAATGGCACCAAGATTTAACTCAGCAGAATTGGATTTGGGGTTCAAGTCTCAACACAACATGATTGCTTATCTTGTTGCTGATAATACTTTGTTCCCTGAATACACACAGATGGTGGAGTATTTGAATGCATCCCCATTAAGGTATGCTCTTTCTCATGCCCCACTCATTCCAGTCACACACATTAAACAGTTTTGGAACACTGTCAGTTCCTCAACAGTTAATGGAGTGACAACATTGAATTCTATTGTACATGGGAGACCTTGGGTGGTTACTGAGGCCTTGGTACGCCAGGCCTTGCATCTTAATGATGCTGATGGTATAACCATGCTTCCCATATCTGAAATAGAACAAGGGCTTAGGGCTTTGGGATACCCTATTCCTGATGAAGGTACTCTAAATAAGTACCATAAGCAGGAATTTCCCCCAGCCTGGAAGTACCTAATTCACATTCTCCTTCAATGTTTGAGTCCCAAATGTACTGCACACAATGAGATCAATAGATCCATTGCATCTGCTATTGTGTGTATTGCAACAGGGCAAAATTATAATTGGTCTAAAATGATTTTTGAAGGAATGTGTAAAAACAAGGGGACAAAAATGACTTTAGCTTATCCCCGTTTTCTGCAAATGGTTTTTGATGCTCAAAGATATTGTTCAAGGGATCACAATGACTTTTATAAGATCCCTGAACAAAAGAAGGCTATTTTTACCAAGATGAATTCACCACCTCATAGAGACCTACCATTAACCCCAGCCATGCTTGCTGTTATTGCAGCAGCACAACCCCAACCAGACCCCCAACCTCATATTGACCCTCAACCACAACTTGAACCTATCCCTGAACCTTTACCCTCACCTGACCAAATGCAAATAGACCAAAATCCCTTCGACGCTGACACATCTAATGTGGGCGTTGATATGCCTATTTCCAACGTTGACACCCAACCATCACAATCCCAAACACCCCTTAACCACCCTACATCTACACCATCTTCTACACCATCTTCCACACCACCAGAATATAGGTTGATGAAACGCCAAAGGACTGCTGGAGTGTTCTCCTCTGGTGGTCCTAGCCATGTAGCAGAGAGAACCACCACCACAAGTGTCGCTGGTGACCTGGATGAGGCTGAGACTATTGGTTCTGGCTTAGAAGCTGGCCAAGACAGTCCCACCATAATTAAGTCCTCATCCATGCCCAATGAACCTAACTTGGGAGGTCAAATTCCCATTTTGGAAGAGGGCAGACTGGAACCAATGACGCTTTTAGAATTGACGGCTGTCTGCATTAGCTTGCAAAAGCAAAATGCAGACTTAGTACAAATTGTCAGTAACCAAGGCCTTGAACTCAATGAATTGAGGGAGAGGATTGTTGTTTTGGAGAGTGCTCATTCAAGGGGAGGTATGGAGGAGTCTTCCAAAGGGGAGGAAGCAAGAAATCTGAGTGATAAGAGCAGTCAAGATGGTTAATCATTGGATATTGCTGAAGCTCTTACTACATTGAAGGAACAAAAAGGTTTTGATACGTCCTTAATCTCTCCAACAAATTTAAATTTATCATTTACAGATATGCTGAGAGAGGTTACACAAGGCGCTGAGGGAAAATATTTAAGCGTTGATAAGACAAGTTTGGACGCTGACAGAAGTATTTTGGGCGCTGATAGAGGAAATTTGGGCGTTGACAGATCTGCATATGGAGGTGATGTATTCCAGTCATCATCTATCATCAAAGATGTTCCTACTCAGGTATTATCATCTACCCTACCAACAATTGAACCAACAGATAAGGGTAAGGGTAAGTTGGTAGAAGAAATTGTTCCAAAGAATGCAGCTCAGGTTGAATTTGATAGAAGATTGGCTGAGCAAATGATGGAACAAGGTGAGAAGGAAAAGTCACCATTTGTTGTGACTTCTGAGGAAGAAAGTGATGGAGGCAGCTCAGATTCAAGTGTGATGATTGTTGAACCAGAAAGACTTGAGTATGGTGATGAGCTTGCTAGGGAAAGGCTGAGAGATTTGAAGTTGCAAATTGATTTTGATATGCCAGAGGTAGTTCAGATGTACAATTCTTGGGAAGAAAGCTGTATGGATAATCCAGACTTGACCATTTCAGACCAGATATGGGGTTTGGAAATTCTTCTTAGAGTTCAGCAAGATTGTAAGGTGATGTTGAAGTACAGGGCAAGCAACATTCTCTCTGAATTGAAAAGGGATAGAAGGAAGCTCTACTTTATGTTGCTCAAATGTCATGGAGTTGGATGGACACATCAGAAGCTGAAGGCTTTGACATTTGATGAGTTGGAACATAGGGCTTATCCTATTTGGGTGAAAGTGCAGGAAGAGAACACTTTCAGACTTCTTTCAGATGAAAGAAAGGAGCAACTTGCAGAAGAGATGGCAATCAAGAAAGCTATGATAGTCCCTAGACCAGTAAAGAAGGGATTTATTCTTGAGTTTCCAAAAGATATGTCTCAACTGTATCCAAGTGAAGCAATCATTAGAAAGAGCCTTAAGCTCTCCCCATTAGAAGCTTCAGATATGGTTCATGTGTTACCCCTAGATTCCAGGAATCCAATTGTAAGTTATGAGGAAGATGAATGTGGATTCTGGAAAATTGGAAGATTTGGCAAGGAGGTACACACTTTTACCACTCTCATATCTTTATTTGCAAGTTGTGACAGAGAAGACTTGGTAGACCTTTGGAGGTTGCTAGAGACCAAGTATGAGGCTGAAGCACCAACTTCAGCCAATGGAATAAAACTTTGGACCACATTCAAAAGAATGTGTGGGACAAAAGAAGAAAATCCTGAAATATGGAAGGATCTTGAAGATGACCTCAGTGGTCTTCAATGGAGGTTATATTCAGCTGCAGGTGTATACCATTTGAGTTCTACAAAGTTTGCTGAGTATTTACTTGTAGATGCTCAGTATTTCATATCCAAGGCTGTTTTGGAGAAGATGAAGGACACCCAGTTGGAGATAGACTATACAAGTGACGTGGCAAAGAATTTGATCAGATTTATTTATTACCAATATGATAAGGTTTGTCAGACTCCTCCAAGTTCTTAATGTTTATTCAGAAACTTGATCATAAGAGTGGATATCAAGTTTAGGGGAGGATTGTTGGGAATAAATTTAGGCCAGAACACTTGAACGCTGACAAGAACAACTCAAGCGTTGACAAGAGCAAAGTGAGCGCTGACAGCATAAGCGTTGACAAGATAAAGTCAAGCGTTGACAGATTGAAGACAAGCACTGATGGAAGATGTGAGCTACACGTATATTATATTCTAGATTACTTCTAGTAAGGATAGAAACGACAATGTATTTTCTATGTTTATCTTTACCTAGAATAGTTGATTCGTAGCTTATTGTACAAGACTTCTTGTTCTATAAAAGAAGATCTTTTAGGTTAATGTTTAATATCAGTTTTCATAGTATTCGCAAGTTAAAAACCTTTCATTGTAATCAACACGATTATTCTAATACAAGTGAAAGTTTGTTTAACATCGTTGTGTTTTAGATCAAGTGTTAATTCCGCATAACACTTTGTTACTTTATTCATAAGCAAAGGTTTCTCTACGTGTAGTACTTGATCTAATCTCGTATACACAAAGCTTAATCGATCTAAGTTTGGGATCAACAGGGTAAACTTTGGATTTGTATTTAATCATGTATTATTAGTCTAGGGTTAGATTCAAGCTGAAATTGGTAAACTTGTGATATACCCAATTTGGGTAAACTTGGCATGTGTGCTGTCTTGTAGTGCTTAGTGGGTAATAAACTATGGAATTTAATTGTGACTGGAAATGGGACTCTTGTTAAGCAAGTTTTTGCAATAAAAATGAATAAAGGTTTATACTTAAATGTTTGTACATGATGTACCAGTTATACTACTCGACTCGGGTTCGACGGGTATTTAAGTTTAGACGCGAAACTGAATAAACACGACTCTATAACAGTTCGACACACGATCCAAAACAAGGATAATTATGCGAGACTCCACGGGATTAAGTAAGTACATCAATTAAACATACGGCAACATAATACGCCTACTAATTTCGTGTATTGCATTCAAACTTAATAGATGCGAAAAACTCGAGATGTTACATATGCTCTCCCTAAAAAAAGCTTTGTCCGCAAAGCAAAATAAATAACACATTCACGTCGACAACTCGTCGGTAAATAATTAAAGTACTCATACTATATGAATAATTTAAAATGAAAATTTGACAGATGTCACACATGATGCCTCGATTTGCCGCGAACTTCAAAAGTATGTTGAATAACAAAGAAAAATTGCAAAAATCGTCTAGTTGTTCTTCGGTTTTTCTAAGCCGCATACCTCAAAAAGTCGGTGATCCTGGAAAGTTTTTAATCCCATGTGCTATCCAAGACATGGAAGAATGCTACGCCTTGGCCGATCTTGGTGCTAGTATTAATTTGATGCCTCTTGAGATTTTTAAATCGCTCAATCTTCCCAATCTCACTCCTTCAAGAATGTCAATCGAAATGGCCGATCATTCTACGATTCTAGCTTGTGGAGTAGCCGAGGATGTCTTTGTGAAAGTTGGAAAGTTCTACTATCCTGTAGACTTTATTGTTGTCGATATTCCTATCGATCCTAAAGTTCCGTTAATTTTAGGTCGATCTTTTTTGGATACCTCGAGAGCACTTATCGATGTGCATGCAAGAAAAATCACTCTTCGTTTCAATGAGGAAGAACTCGTCATTAATGCAACCCAAAACTCCACTCTTTCTCATGTGTATTCCATCACATCTTTGTACAATGTCAATCCCATCAAAAACATTTGCAAAAAGATTTCCAATAGAGTTTTAGGAGTTGTTGAGAAAAATGAAGTTCCGTCCCCTCCGCCGGTGGAGGTTAAGAGTGTTAAGCCTACGATTCCAATCTCGAGTGAATCTTCGGATGATGAATACGTTGATCCCGATGGGGAGGTTTTCTTTGTTGACAAAAGATTTGAAAACTTACCACCACCTAAACCAAAAAGATTTCAAAATGTGAGAATTTTTAGTGTGACTAACATTGCTTTAGATACACCAAATATTTTTGACATAATCAAATCGGGTTTTCACAAGGAGAGTGTAAAAGATGAAAAAGGAAAAGATTTTGAATTTAATTTAAAAGATTTTTCTACAATTCTAACTCCGTCATCACCGCGTTTTTTGAGTACTACAAGCTCGTCTTCTCCTTTTGACGATGCTTTGTGTGGACTTAGTGTGGGGAAGCCCTTTATGTTCCCTCCCCTTTCTCCACCGAGGACGAGATATTTGATCGTGGAATTGCTTATATAGGGAAATCTCGGTCTTCCACCGATGCAATAAATGGAAAATCTTTTCATTTGATTGGTGCGAGTCTACCTCGAGTAGCTCAATGTTTTCATGCCTTACCCATTGTCCCACCCTTCTATTTCTTCTCTCCTATTTTCTTCTACCCCATTTTGGTTTGTGTTGGAGTGGCGTTGTGTCGTCTTTTATCCGAAAACGAGGACGCTATCTTTGACCCCGGTATACGTTTATCGGGTTTTTAAAGTACTCCACGTGCTTTTGGGCCTTGTTTATCATGTAAGCCCCACCAAAAATTGACCATACCATGATTATCCCTAAATGATCACATTTATGGGGATTCGAGTCGAGCTTTTGACTCGGTTATCAAAAACAAGGTGCCTCGTGGGGGAGACCCATGCTTATCCATGTACATATTATTGCTTTCTAATTAGTTTAATGTGAGGGGATTTGTGCCCTTCCAACCTTTGTTCTGTGGTTGTTTGTGCATTGTGGTTTTTAGATCATGATCTTCACGATTGGAGCCTCTCGTGTTCGTTTTATGGGAGCACTCGATCGTTTGCTTTGGAGGCCTTTCTCAATATCCAAATGATATATCCTTTTATGTTCTAACCTTAGGTTTTTAGCACACTTCATAAACGGCTATTAATTTAATGGTTACACCCTTTCCATGCTAGATTAGGCATTCGACTACGTCTCTAGTATGGGGGTGTTTGCACCCCTAGACTCGAAACATTGAGGACAATGTTTAACTTTAGTATGGGGGGGTGAATAGATACTTGCCTTGCCAAACCTTCACGCTTTCCAAAGTTTATCGTTTTGTTATCGTTTTTATTGCAAATAAGGCTAAAAATGGCCAAATTTTAAAATTTTTCTCATGTTATATAAGTGTTTGAAGACACGAATGTAGGTTTTCCGATGGCGAGAATAAGAGTAATTTTTGACTCGACCGTGCGTGTTGAGCACTTAGCTTTGATTCCTTAACTACACATTAGGCTAAGTCTCTTAAATGAGGACGAGAAATGATAGAGTTAATTACAAGTTACTATGCTAAACGTAGAGTACTCGTATTCTTTCAAAAACTCATGTGTTCTCGTTGTTTGCTTATTCTCCCTTCGCTTGTAAATATTTTTTGCTTAATAAATATTGACTTAGCGGTTTAGTTGGGATTGTTGGGTTTCTAGTCTTTTCTAGTAGCTTCCGTGTAATTAAATTGGGAAGACATTAAGGTATCGCCAGCGTCACGGTTTTGAAGTATTGGCACCCGAATAATCGAAAGCTTCACCCAATAATAAGATTTCAAGTGCTCACCTAAATCTAGCAAACAATTTGAAGCCCCACAAGGCCTAAAATCTATGCAAAATTGAAAGTGAATCAAGCCTTAATCTTCGAAGCTTTAAAGATCCAAAATTCGCTTTAGCGTGAGGATATACGTCTTTGGCTAATAAAACCACCGATGAGGCGGATAATAAAAGGCAAGGCAAGACCGAAGTCATAATAAAAGCTTCATGGCGAAGTTGAATAAAAGATGGAGGTAAACCAAAGATAATAAGGTCCTTCCGTTAGGGGGCGTATAAAAGTCTTGGTAATAAGTCTCATGTTCAAAACCGTTATAAAACCGTGTTTATCGATTCTTCTTGTCAACTTAATTTTTTAACATCGTTGTCTATTAGGAGGGGTTATTGATTTGATGGTCTTAGTTACACCGTTAGGACTCTATTTTTAGACCTAAATCTCTATTATCGCATAAGTCAATGATGTATCCTCGTGATCATTAAGACATAATAAAATATAAGAGATACAGCTTAGGAATAATGGGAGGATAAGTACGTGATTAGGGCATATGAGTAGTGTTAGCATTACTAACTTATAATGACAATGATCTCGTTGCACGCTTGGCATGGAATTAAGGTGAAAATCGAGGACGACGAAATTATTTCTAACGAAGCATTCACGTGTTCTTATTCTATGAACCTAAACGTCCCATTTTGCGATGAAAATCATACATTATGTCTAAAACGCAAGTAGTAATAGTGGTAATGTAGTTAGTTTATCATTTCAACAAAGTGAATAAAATTAAATTTTGGAGATGCTTTGATACTTTATTCTAGCATTGCGTGAGGGCACGGCAATGGTTTAGTATGGGGGAGTGATGAGACTGCTTTTATACATGGTCTCATCGTCCAAATCGGGCTTAAAATCAATTAAATATCATCAAATACACCAAATATATGCTCGTGTTTGTTACTTGTGTATTTTTAGGTACGGATATTGAGGAAATGGCAAAAGATCACAAGAATCATTCAAAAACGAACACGGGAAACGAAGTCGCACAATGAACCGGGCCCAAGTTGGAATTTTGCAAAAAGACCCTTGAAGTTTGAAGAATTGGCAAGAATGGCCCCTCATCTTTGAAGAACTTGTCACAATTGACCCTCCAAATGTCAAATGTACAATAATGGTCCTTATTGTTTGAAGATTTTACAAGATCAGCCTTGAAGAATCCAATATATACATTAAAGACCCTTGGATAAAGTTTTGGAAGTGATTGTGCCATATTTGACAACTTTCCAAAAGTTGATAAGTGCAAATTGGGCGCTGATGGAATTAATTACAAAGTGAAGAAGAGTGAAAAGCCTGGGCGCCAAGTCTGCCAACCTACCAAACTTTCCCACCCAACCAGAACCTGCCACCTCATCAGTACCCACCCAATAACCCATATAACCCGACCCTACCCAGTCTAATACCTAAACCCAAATCGGTTTATTTAATTAAACCCCCAGTCAAATGGTCAACCCACTTAACCCTTTCCCCATTTCCCTCCTAAACATCTTTTTAAAAAAGAGTTTAATCCCAATTTAGATTAAACACAAACCTGCTAAACCTTTATACCCATAAACCCTAATCTTCAACATCACTCAAATCAAAGGGTTATTAGCTAATCTTTAGCAGATCCTTAATTCACCCTCACCTCACCTTTTCCCACCTCACAAAACATCATCACATGGCCTGTAGGACCCACCCCGTACCTCCCCTGCATAAGTCACTTTCCCCCAAACCCTATAACCCGACCAAACCAACCATCCAGATACTCCCCTTGGTCCCCAAGCTCAAATGGACGACTGTGATTCATTCAAACATCACAACCAACAGCCTGGCATCACATGGGCGATTTTTGACCCAATTTTCAGAAAGAAGACCAAGGGCAATTTAGGGCTTTTCTCATTAGGGTTTTAGTGTTCTAGTAATTTCCATAGACTAGTATAAAAGGGAGTCGACCTGTGACCCCTTTTCCTTGTTCCAGTTTTTAGCAATTCACATTTGTAATTCCTTTTTTATAAATATTAAAGTTGGTGTTTGTTTGAAATACAAGTGTAATTCCTTTTACTGTTTTTAAAAAGTTGGTGTGTGTTTGAATTGCTAAGCTGAGTTCCAATATCATTGTGTAAACACTTTTGTGTTTGAGTTTTCAAAAGTAAGTTTCAAAGGTTTCTGAAAATTGGTAGATTTTTGGAAAGATTGTTTAAAGGTTTGATTTTTTCAGGGAATATAAGTTATTTGGATTGAAGTATATTGAAAGAAAAATACTTGGAAAGTTTTTGAAAAGGTTTAAGAAGTTTTCAGAAAATCAGAAAAGTGTTGTATTGTTCTTGTGTTTGATTTTCTCTTAGCAGGTTTAATTGTTGTTTGTTGCTGTTAAAGGTCCAGCTCAGGCCCCAGCCTGATTGGAGGTGGTTTATCAACCACTGAGGGACTTGGATGTAAGTCCCTCAAGGTAAAATCCTTTTCCATTTTCAGTTTCTGAAAATTATATGATTTTGTATGATTTTACATGAAAGCTGGAAATTTGTTGTTTGGGGTGTTGGATATTGCTTGTTTAGGATTAATATGCATGTTTCAAGTGTTCCTAGTCAGTTTGGAGTTGATTTGGTTTGATATGCTTTGTAAAAATTGTGCTTATCGGTTTTTAAGGAGTGTTTGGATCAAGGTTTAATAGGGGCTAGTTGAATTAGATTGTGCATTAAAACGTGTTAGATATATTCCCTAGGGTAGCATTAGGTTATTTGTTAGTTTAGTTCACAATTTGGACTTGATTTGCACACAATGCATGCTTAAAAATTGGTTCAAGTGAAAAAAAAAAATCAGTAAACTACCTTTTGATGCTTATTCTTGGTGAAATTGTGCTTTAAAATTGGAAGGTTGTTAGATTATAGGTGGTTATAGGATTGGTGTTAGTTTGTTTGCTAGCTGGTGTAATTGTATGCAAAATTTGGGAGTTTGAAGTTCAGTTTTGAGCTTGTAGGAAGCATCAAACACCCACAGACCCATAAACTTGTGCCAGCAACCTGATTTTGCTTTGTTTGTGTGATTTTGTGTAAGTGAACTGCTTGTTTTCTGCTTGTGCTTGACTCCTTGTACTCCAAAGAGTACAAGGGTGCCCTTTTTTCCAACAATTACACAACAAAGAACACAAACCAAGCCCTCTTGGTCAAATTTTTACACAAGTGAAAAGTTCACTTGTGTTCTTCAGTCAACAGATAGAACTGGGCACGTTTTTTATTCATATAGCTTAATTCTTGGTAAAATTGGATTGTGTTTTTGTTTTAGAGCTTTACAAAGGTTACTGTTTGAGTTTTTAAAAGAAAAAAAAAAGATTTTTTTTTGCAAAAAGCATACCCCGCCTGGACTCGAACACGGGACCCCTCGTTGGGGGAGTATACGTGTTTACCAGTGATCTAGATAGCTTTTTACGTTAGAGTTTCTTTTCATTATTTATTTAACCCCTTTTTCAATTAAGCTTATATTAATAAGCCGTAGCTTATTTAGTCTTTTTCAGCTTATTTAATAAGCTTATTTGGCCAAGCTTATTTTTCCTAGGCTTTGATTAGCATTGTTGACTTTTCTGTTTAAAAATATTATTTTTCTCTTTATTTAATTATTTATTAGGATTATTTTTAGATTAAATTTTAGAAAGTAAGTTAAAAATAGTAAAAGTTATTTTAAAAATCAAAAAAATAGTTTTTAGGTTTTAATTTATATTTTTGAGGTTTACACATCAAAAAGTTTTCAAAAACTTTAATTTTTAATTTTATTTGATTTTAGGGGTTTTAGACAACTTTGAAAATTAATATAAAATTAATTAAAAGGTTTTAGGAGCTTTAATTTGCAATTCTGTCTTAGTTAGAATATTTAGGATTTTTGATAATTTTTTAGAATTAATTTAAAAACTTTTTATTTTTTGGATTATTTTAATATTATTTTATTAGAAAAAATTCAAAGTTTTATTTTAAACTTTTTTTCATTTTTCCTAGATTGTAGTCATTAAATTAGGAACTTTGTCACTTTCCAATTAATTTTTAGGCTTTTCATTTATTTTCTAGAATTAATTTAAGATTTAATAGATTTTAATAGTTTTTAGGAGTTTAAAAATAGTTTAATTTGGTTTTAAAATTTTTAAAAATAGTTTTTAGCTTAATTAGGTCATTTTTGAGGTTTACAAACTATTAAATCTTGTTTGGGGCTTTTTAATAATTATAAGTGATTTTTAGGGCTTTAATTAGCATTAAAAAGTCATTATTAAATTAATTAAAAGGTTTTAGCAAGTTTGGATTTTTTGTAAACTCTTAGAATAATATTGTGGATTTTTAGTAATTTTTAGGAATTTTTAGGTTAAAATTTTAATTTTGGTGTTTTTTTACGTTTCTACGTCTTAACTTTCTAGTAGTGTTTTTGTTAAATTTTATTTTTTTTCTTCGTCATTTTCTCTTCTTGTTAATAATCAAAAACATTAATCAATCATTCATTACACAACGCACGTGCCTCCTCGAGAGAACGATCCCCATTAAGGGTCATAAGTGTTTACGTTTTCCTAAACGTACGCTTAATACTTACCGCTTTTACCTTTTTTTCCTAATCAAGTGTAATTTTACAACTATCAATAATTTTACTTCTGAGTATCCAGACATGCCCACTTATGATGATTTTGATGAGGCTGATACTCTCTCGAGTGATTCTTTACATGATGACCTTACTCTTACTTTTGATGAAGATCCTCCGCCAACAATGCTTATCCTACTTTGGATGACTACTCATTCGAGGAAGACTTTGCTACTTTTCTCAACACTTACTTCTCAAATGAGAGTGATGCTCCTCCTTTGGACTTTGATGATTATGGTCTTTATCCTCCTTTGGATATGAAGAAACCCATTGCAAAGGAGAAGAAGCCTACCGACACCGATATCCGCAGTACTTATGTCTTGACACCTCTCTATCCTCCCTCTAAGGATGAGATTGTGCGGTTTATGAGCGGATGTTCTTCAAATTCTACTGAGCCTGAGTGTTATTTTCCCCTAAGGGAAAAGGTGTTCGACCCCGGTATTGCACTTTTTAAGTCATCTCAGTATCCATCTGATGAAATAAAAGGAAAGATTTTTGGAAACAATGGAGATATGCTTGCACCTCAGCACACTTGCTACCACCGTGCTCCATCTTTGCTTAAGGGAACCTTGCCTACTCTTCTTTGGCTTGCCTTGTTCGCCTTAAGCTTGTGCTACTTGATGGATGAAAACCATGTCTTTGATCCCGGTGGATGTGTTTCAAGCTTCTTCCTATGCTAATCAAGGTCGAGTCAGGCTCACGACTCGGTTAACAAAAACAATCGCTTCTCGGGAGGCAACCCGCAGTATCTATCCTTTTTCTTTCGTTTTTATAATAAGTGTAGGGGGAGACCCTAGTATGTGTATGTTGTATTCTTTCTTATCTTGTGCAGGGATTCCGTGTTCCCGTCTTCCCGGTTTTATCCTAAACTCTTTTGATTCTCTATTTTATATTCTTCAATATTAAAATAGGAATCACTTTAGTTGTCCCTTCCTTAGCAAGATTTAAACTACGTGCACAATGTCCTAAGTGTAGGGGAGGTTACTTCCACATGCTTAAACATTGAGGACAATGTTTATATTAAGTGTAGGGGGACCTCTATCGAAGTTAAGTGGGCTTTTCCTTGCATTTGTCCTCATCTTAACCGGAAAATCAATTTTTCGACATTTTTCAAAATTTTTGATCTATTTTGGCCTAGTAGTTTTACCTTTGTTATTTGTTATCTTCTTTCTTTATTAGAATAAATTTTTAAAACGTTGTGAATCTTTTGACTCAACCCGAGTTTACTTATCTAAGTTTACTCTAGCTAGTATCCTTAACGTGTTTAAGTCAAGTTTTGCTAGGCTTTTATATAGGGAATTTTAAAACGCGAAAGTCTTAACTCTTGCGGGTTAAGAACAAGAACTTTTCGCAAGTTCCTATAATTGATCCTGGAGAGTCGTTTATCAAGGGAACTTTAAAATGCGAATTCTAAAACTTGAAAAAGTCTAAGAGTTTGCAAGATCCTATAGATGACTTGAAAACCCAAAACTTTGATTTAATTGGCTAAGCATCCACGAGTCTCATTCCTTGAGATTTTAAATTATGGAGAACGAGAGATGATAGAGTCAATTATAAGTTTGGTATTCTTTCGTGAATTTATGTGAGTTGATTATAAGCCTATTCACCCATCGCTTGTTAATAAATATAACTGCAATAAATAAGGTTGCACGATTTGAAAAGTTACTTAGTTTCTAGCCCAAGATCGTTTAAAAGTTGCTCGGTATTAATTAGAGTTCATAGCCAAGGCATAACTTATTGAAGCGAGATGCGAAGATTGGCGAGTCCGAAAAGGCCCTAACAAGGCATGAGGGCTACATTTTGTTGCTAAAGATCCAAAGTGATGTGAAGAATCATTTATCAAAAATCAATATGAAGGATCGAGACACACGATGAAAAACCAATACTCTCGTAAAGATCATGGAGAAATCTATCCAAAAAGGCCCTAACAAGGTATGAGGATAAATAGATCCAAGTCCTAAAAGGAGGCGGATCGTTGTATCAAAATCCTAAATAAAGATTGGAGAAAAATGAAGAAGTCGTGGTCTAATTATGAAGAATCTCTCAAAAAGTTCAAGTGAAAAAATTCCTATTATGAAGAGAAGACCATTATTTCATGAACGTCTCTCAAGATTTGAAGTATGAAGTCGCTGCCAAATATCGATCCGAGAAAGGTCTCAAATCGTGAAGCGAGTTATGCCAAGATATGAACTTTATGAGGTTCCGAGAAGCAGTTTTAAAAGATTTTGTCCTTTAGCTAACTATTGATTAAATCGTCCTACTTTATTTTCAGCCTAAATAACCATCGAAATAAGTCACAATGCATCCTCGTGATCATTCAAGACAACAATAAAATATAAGAGATACACCTACGAATAAGGGAGTCTAAGTGAATAATTGGGCCATATGAGTTTGAGATAGTTTGCTAACTTATAATAACAATGATCTCGTTTTCAAGTTTGGTATGGGGAACGTGAAACTTGAGGATGATAATCATTCACGGCATTCCAAAACCCTAAGGTAAGTTTTTGATCTTTTTTTTTGTTTTTTTTTGTAATTTTCTATCTCTTTAATAAAGGCCAAGATGGATTGATTGTGATAGAAAATGTAAAACTTGCTTTGTAATTAATGCATTGCATGAGGACATTACAATGGTCAAGTGTAGGGGATTTGATAGGTGTGAAAACAACCATCCTTTTACCACTTAATTATAATAATAACCAAGCCAAAACGTGTATTTTATGTCGTAAATGTCGGAATTATGCGTGATTTTTGTTTTTGTTGTAATTTAGGATCAAAATGTGAAAAGGGAAGAAAACACGGGCTTTCTCGGTCTTTTATCGAAGAAAAAGACAAAAGACGAAGTCGAAAGATCAAGAGTGCAAAAAAAGAACGGAAGTCCAAGGCCTATTCTGAAGATTTATCGAAGAAAAGTCTAAAGACGGAAGTTTAATAAAAACTGAAGAACTCAAGTCTAAATTAATGAAGAAATTACAAGACGAGTTTATTAATCCTGAGACAAAGTCGAAGAATTTAGAAGACGAAAAGACGAGAAAGAAAGAAAGAAGGAAGCAACACATGCTTAACCTCCCTAATCACTATAAATACCCTCCTAATCTCACATTAGGAGGTGTTGACTATTTGACACATAGTTCTTCCACCTTAATTACTTTCACTTTTCTTAATGTCATTTACTTAATTGCACCTTTAATTACTTGTCTTGCACCTTAAATTTCTTGCCTTTTAATTCTAAGTAAGTTATTTTGTTATTGAATCTTATTTTTAATCAAGTTCTTAGTTTTAATCTCTCATTCTTCCTTTCTTGTTTTGCTTAATCTTTATGTTTATGTGCTTATTGTTATGCTTATTTGATTAAGAGTTATGTTTTTATGTTTTTGATTGTCTTGGATTGTTGATTTTTATAGCTTATTTGTGTTTTTCTTATATTTACTTAAGTTTTTATAAAAGTTATTTTTATTAAAAAGTTGTTTTCGAATTTCTTTTTCATTTAAATGTTTTCAAAAGTCTTTAAATTTTAGCTTATTAGTTTTTCTTATACGTGTTTTGATTAGGTTTTTAGTTGTGTGCTTATTTGAGTAATAGCTTATTTGTTTTTCTTATTTTGACTTATTTCTACTGTATTCCGATCACCCTAATCGGAAAAGGGTTTTACATTCTGATCAGTAGATCGGAAAAGGGTTTTGGATTCCTATCAGCATTCCGATCTGGATTCCGATTGGAGAACTTTAGGCTCATTCCGATTTGACATTCCGATCAGGGGTATTTGTTGGGTATTCCGACAGGTGAGCTATTGTTCCGATTGGACATTCCGATAAGGGATTCCGATCAGGGATTACGACAGGTTTGTTTTGTTTTATTTTAATACTTTGTTTTAGTTTTATTTTAATACTTTGTTTTAGTTTTATTTTTAAGTTTACATTGTTTTTAAGTTTTCAAATTTTTCACACTTCCCGAAATGTCTGTTTTTACCAAGTGTTTTTCTATTAATTTTTAGTTTAATTTTTAAAGCTTATTTTCCCGCCATTTTACTTTAGTGTTATTTTAAATTTCAAGTTTACATTTTTATTTCATTGTCAAATTTAATTTTTCATCACGCTTTAATTTTCGTCATTTAATTAATTACTTTTTAAAGTTTTAATATTGCACCATTTACTTTTTAATTAGTTTTAGATTTAATTAACCGTCATTTACTTTAACGTTTTGCAATTTAATTATACTACAACGACAAATCTATTGTTTCCCACCAAAAGTCGACTGAGTCGCACTAATAACCAATAGTCAATTCGAAGAGACTGGAACAACGAATATTTTCATACTTGGCAAAAACCTTGTATTAGTAAGGTAACAAGTGCTTCACATTAAAAACATCAGAACAACGAATATGGCTTGGCAACTTCAAACGATAAGCATTTGAGTTCATCTTATCTAAAATTTCCACTGGACCAATCTTCTTAGCAGACAACTTATTATATTCACCAACTGGAAAACGATCCTTAGTCAAGACAGCCCACACAAAGTCTCCTACTTCAAAGTCAACATGTCTCCTCTTTTGATCTGCATCCTGCTTGTACTTCGAATTAGCGCGAACCAAGTTGTCATGAACAAATTTATGAACATCATGCAACCCCTCAACAAAATCCTGCACTTTCTTCGGGACAGACCTAGAAACCTAAGGAGTCATAAGATCAAGAGGACCACGTGGCTGAGCAGAATAAACCACCTAGAATGGACTAAACCCAGTACTCCGATTAACAGCATGATTATGAGCAAACTCAGCTTGATACAACTTCTGATCCCATGCCTTCACATGATCACCCACCAAACACCTTAACAGGTTACCAAGGGACCTGTTAACAACTTCAGTTTGCCCATTAGTTTGAGGATGATAAGAACTAATAGAATTGAGTTGAGTATTTACCATCTTCCACAAACTACGCCAAAAATGACTCAAAAACATGGGAGGAAGGTAAAACATGTAAACAGTACACATCCTTAAAGAAAAGTTAGGCTACATTCACTGCATCTGTTGTCTTCTTACAAGGAATAAAATGAACCATCTTAGAAAAACGATCAACAACAACAAATATTGAATCATTACCCCTTTGAGTACGAGGTAGCCCCAACACAAAATCCATGCTAATATCAACCCAGGGCTGCAAAGGAACTGGCAAAGGCATATAAAGTCCTGTATTAGTAGCCGTCCCCTTTGAAACTTGAGAAATACGACACCTCTTGACGTAACGATCCACTCCCTTCCTCATAGTAGGCCAAAAATAAGAAGCTTGAATCAACTGTAAAGGGCGATCACGACCAACATGTCCTTCACCATGCAACTCCTTAATAATTTGCAAGCGAAGACTTGAATCATGAATACAAAGTTGATTCCATTTGAATAGGAACCCATCATGCATAACAAAATTTGTTTTCTCTCTAGATTGAAAATCGTGCAAAACAACTGAAAGTCCCTAATCAATGCAAGAAACCCTAATCTTAACTTAATCAACACAAGGTATTACTTTTCAAACGTAATCTTATTATTGTATAATAAAGAATTACAAGTGTTATGGATAACACAGTTTGATGACAATGTGTTGTGCACACTTTGAACAACAATAAACCCTAACTTATGAATACAATCGTAGCTGTTTGATTCACTAAGTTATATGCAATAATGTTCTTAATATCTCAAAGTGTTTAACATTAATGTATGGATACACATCCTATTTATAGTGTTACGAGTTTGACTTAAACAGTACTTGATGGCGACTACACAAGCTTTTACAAGTTCCCACATCAGTCACATGATGTCCTTCTATTCTTGGTAGTCTTCCATTATGCTTTAAGGAACAGTTGTCAAAAACAGTTTCCTTATTCTTCATAGTCTCGAACACACAAATGGCATGTCCAAAGTGTGCTGAGAGTTAACAGGGTATTGCCACCCCTGTTAACTCTCAACCCCTCAGAGTCCCTGATACATCTTGGCTGTTATCCATCACAGCCAATGAGTATGTCTTCAGGTAATCTTCGACTTCCCTGACAATGTCTCTGACATGGACTCCTCTGAGGTTGCTCACAGAGACTTGGATCTATGTGAGTCTTGTGAAACTTGCCTGCCTCCTAGGCACAGGCAAGGGACTATCTAACAGCCTAATTATGTTTAAATCAATGATCAGGGAATCTAACAAGTTTAGATTCCCAACAATCTCCCCCTATTTAAACATAAACAATGCTAGATCTAACTAAGTTAAGGTAAGTGAGTTTAACAGCTTCTTCTTACACATAACAGATCTAAACAAACATACCTCATGATTTTATTAACACTTAAAGAAAATTACAAGTGCATTACATAAGTAAAATAAAAGATGAAGTGAAAAGGGCTGTGAACATCTTCAATAGTCATTATTTTTATTCTTTCTTCAGCTTCAGCCAAGTCTAATCTGTTATCAATTTCATCCTACAAAGTCTTTGCAAACTTCTTGGAATACTCTGTGTTGATCTTGAGACACTTCTTGTGACAGAGTAGCTGAATAGTTGAAGCTAAGCATAGCTCATCTTCCCTTTGAAAAGCATACTGGCAAGCCTTGTTCATGAATGCCATTCCTCTTTCAGGCTCTGTGTATGTCTGACCATCAACAGGGCCAACAATACCATTTGGGAGGATCAAATCCCTGTGCATACCATCCACTTGAACATCTTCAGTAACAAAAGTTTCGTTAACAATTTGTGAAATCCTTCTCCTTTTGTTGCCTGTCTTTGGGGGTTCTTGTTCAAAAAGCTGTGGTGGGGGATCAATCTTAAGTTTGGCTGCTGTTTCCTTGATCCAGTTAAACTTGGCCTTCAGAGTTTTAAGCAGAAGAAAATTAGCCTGTCCAGACTTCTTGGCAGCTAAGGCTTCAAGTTCGAACCATTCTGATAACCCAAGTGTCTTTAACCTGAAGTTGTCAAACACATCCATATTTCTCTGTTGGTTTTCCCTCCATAAGATCATCTGTGGGGTGTTTGTGGATTTATGAATAGTGTATTTGAACTTGGTTATCTTGCCTGAAGCATATCTGTTGTTCACGCAGGCATCATAGTCAGCTTTGACTTTCTTTAAAGCCTCAGCGCGTTTTACTTCCATTTCCCTCAACCTTTGTTTTTGTTTTTCCCTTTCAGGTGGTGTCATCTTCCTCAGAGTAGCTTCATTTAATTCTTTGGCTGTCTTGAGTTCATTTAATCTTTTGAATTCTTCAGCCTGTTGCTCTATTTCTTCAAGGGTCAAAGGAATCTCATCGGAAGGTGTAAAGGTTGAGAATTGGGAAAGGTCTGTGGTGGATCCTCCTATCTCTAGCATCGCAGCTATCTTCTTAAGTTTGGTATCTGTATCAACCAAAACTATCTCCTTTCCTTTCTTCGAGACAGAGGACTCCACACTTATGTTTTTCAAAACCTCAGCTCTTTTGATAAACGCTGTCTGAGCCTGAGTTTGAATAGCTTTGGGGAGAGAGCTAACAGTGAATTTTAATTTCTTGGTAGCTGGCTCATCATCATCCTCAGGCTTGCTGGTGTTAACCAAAACCAGAGACTTTGATGAGTCAGCTCCATCTTGAGTTTGTTGCTCCCCCTGAGTATTATCCTCATCATAAGGTATTATAACAGGTGTGATGACTTGGAGAGGAACATGTGTAATTGAGGGGTTAGCTGATGATGAGCCTTGTTCAGCAGATGC
Source organism: Glebionis coronaria (assembly GCA_025667525.1). Classification (NCBI taxonomy): domain Eukaryota; kingdom Viridiplantae; phylum Streptophyta; class Magnoliopsida; order Asterales; family Asteraceae; genus Glebionis; species Glebionis coronaria. Next base: position 582,361,811 of record CM046878.1, on the reverse strand, counting down.
AAGGCTGAGTGTTGTATTCTTCTCCCCCTCACGTTTATCCTTACTTCTCAGGTGTTTGGATGAACGTGCCTGAAAACGTCTTGCAATCTGCTCCACAGAGGCAGCCATAGCACGTTGTCTTTTTCTTGAAGCTCTGGTAATCTTTAGCAGGAGGTTGGCATTTGCATTAGTATTTGCCTGAACACGCCTGACAATAAAGTTAGCATGGTTGTATTGCCTGGTGCGAACAACATTAAAGTACCTGTACATGGTGAGTTCATGTTCATGGAACATAGCAGGGACGGCTGAGTCAATGGCATCCTTTATTCTTGTTGAAAGATGACCGAGTCCCTGAGCTACACCTCTTCTTGCACCATCCTGAATTGGCTCAGTGACAGCCTCAGTCACAGCGTTTTTGATGATGCCTGGAAATGTCACAGTAAAGTTGTGCATCTCAGACTTGATCACATCCAGCTTTCTTGATAAGCGCTCAATATCAGATTGATGATGGACAGGCTGAAGATTCTTGATATTGAGGCTTTGCTGAGCATAGTCATCCCCCTTGGTATTAAGTCAAAGTTGGTCTGGGCAGGATGATCAAACATGAGAAATTCTGCTGTTGGATCATAAGTTGGTTTTTGGAAGACTGTTGTTGCTGAGGTAGCAGAGTTTGGAGTATCAACAACATCCTTGAGAGGAGAAGTCTTGTCACCAGCTGGTGTAGACACAACTATTTCTTTAGGAGGAGAGACAGACAGTTGGTCTTCCTCATCTTCTTCATCCTCTTCATCGAACATTCCTTCAGGGAATTCATCTTTAGGCATTTGCTCAATATCAGAGACATAATCCTCTAATGAGAGCATTTCTTCATCAGCATTTAACAGAGGCTCTTCATCATTGGTTTTGTCTTGAGTACATGTATCAACCTCCTTTTCTTGTTGTACATGAGACTCGATGACTGGCTGTACAATTTCAGTCTGCAAAGTTGTTGTAATTAGTAACAGGGAAAAATATAAGGGGAATGGTCGCCATTTCGCTGTCCCAGAGAGGCTGAGGGTGATTACTCAGCCACTCCAAAGGATAAATCCTTGGGATTCTTTTAAGTGTGAATAAAGTGTGGTTAATGATCGCCATTCGCTGCCCCTAGGAAAGCTGAGTGTGATTATTCAGCCCCCCCAAAAGGTAAAAACCTTTGGGACTCTTTTAAGAGTGAAACATATGTGGTTGTAGGTCGCCTGTTACGCTGCCCCTAGGAAAGCTGAGGGTGATGATTCAGCTCCCCCTGAAAGGGTAAATCCTTTGGGACTCTTTTAAGGAGGGAACCAAGAGGCTGTGTGAAGTACAACTGATCAAGGTTGAGACATTAGTGTATTCAGGTTGTTGTTAGCCTGAATACTGTCTAGAGGGTGCAGGGTTATCGGGGTGCTTTATAAACACAAATGAATCATTCCCTGGTGCAAAGACAGGGTGTACAGAAGTCTTAAAGTATTCTAAGTGTATTGACAGACTTCTATGGGTCGAGGATTACCCTAACTTCACCACTCTCTCCTACAGACAAATGAGAGTGGCTGCTTATGAACCTCTAAAAATGTACAATGATTACCTGTGAGATATCAGCTTGATCAGGCTGGTTTCCTGTTGTCTCAGCTGACTTTGAGACACTAGACGCCTGTTGTTTGTCAGCCAAAGAATCTGAATCCACAAGAGTATCTGGACCAGAGGAGGCGTCAGTCTTCTTTCCCTTGGCCTTAGTAACAGCTTTGGAGTGGGAAGAAGAGGGGATTTTCTTCTTCTTAGGTTGTTGGCCAGATGAAGCCTTGGACTTAGTAGTGAGCTGCCCAGAGGTCAAAGACATAGACTTGACAGCAACACTAGAAGTATTCACCTTCTCAGAGGAAGGGAGCAAGGGCTTCTCAGCGTTTGGTACTTGGTTGGCCACGTTCAGCATATGGGCGGTGACAGGGACATCGTCAGCTCCTATTTCCTTGTAGATGGCGCCTGTGATGCGATAGGGCTTAAGAGCAGTTAATGCCTTGTTGTGGTAGTTATCTCCCAGCAGGCTTTCAAAGATCAGAGACAGGAAGCGCACATAACAGATATTCTTTTCTCTGACCTGATTCCTTCCCTTCAGCTGTTCTACCAGGTTTGAGAAGAGAATGCTTCCAACGTCAACATCAGCTCCCCAAATTAATCCATAAGCAATAGCCTGATGGTTGAAAGACATCTGATCCTGTGATCCCTGCATTCCTCCCAGGGACTTAACAATGTGGGTGAAGAGGACACGCCACATAGGAGTAAAATATTTAATCTTCAGAGGGGATTTGGCTAGGACCTCAGCTGGTGTAAGGGCAGGGTTAACGTCATGGCAAGGGTTGAGTGTGGCCAGGGCTTCCTTGACAGCCTTTTTGTCAACTACCTTCAGGCATTCATCTCCATGCTTCAATCCGGCCACACTAGAAAAGTCTTTAAGGGAGAAGGAAAAAGGGTGTTCATTGCATGAAAGGCTAAATGTAATGGTGTCTTCTACCACTTCAGCAGAATACCAGAATTCCCTAAGGTATTCTTGGTAAAAGGTGGATGGGGATTTGGTGAAGGCTTCATTTAGGTCACAATTCTGCATGAAATTTACTAGATCTGAATAGGTGATGTTTGGTGCCTTAATCCATCCAATGGCGTTGTTGGAGGCGAGGATGCTCTCGTTGATCTCGAAGTTAACATTTGAAGCTTTGGGAACTGAAAATGCCATGGATTTGAGGTTGAAGGTGAACGAAAATGGCGGATGGTTAAGAGAGATAAGAACTTAGAGAGAGAAGTAGATTTTAGAATAGTGGTGGGTGAGAAGAGAAAGGAGACAATATATATTCAAACTAAGTGAACAGTTATTCAATCGTATTAAATGCAAGGTGCGAAAATGACTGCTCAAGTGGGTCCCCTTGACCTTTCAAAAAGTTTGTCTCCTCGTTATCCGAAAAATAAATGATTAAATATTTGAGAATGTTTTTTGCATTTACTTGGAAAGTAACTACCTAGTTTCATGTGAAAAACATTTAATATAGAATCAATCATTTAATGAACACATTTAATATCAAACCACAGGCTTTGAGATATTGAGCATCCCTAGCTCAGCAACTAGCCTGTTGAACGAAGGTTCAGCCAAAGGCTTTGTAAAGATATCAGCTAGTTGCAGCTCTGTGGGAACAAAATGCAGCTCAATATCTCCCTTCATTATATGATCCCTGATAAAATGATACCTGATATCAATGTGTTTGGTACGAGAGTGAAGAACAGGGTTGTTGGATATGGCAATGGCGTTGGTGTTGTCACAAAAGATTGGTACTTTGTCATACAAGATTTCATAGTCAGCCAATTGACTTTTCATCCAGAGCACCTGAGCACAACAGCTGGCTGTCAATACAGCATCCAACATAATCTGAATCTGAATAGGCCTTGAGATCAAAGCCTGACTCCTTTGGATACCATAGACCTAGGGATGGTGTTCCTTTGAGATACCTGAAAATTCTCTTAACAGCCACTAGATGGGATTCTTTTGGGTTAGCTTGGTACCTTGCACAAAGACATGTGGAGAATTGGATATCTGGACGACTAGCTGTTAGATACATGAGTGACCCAATCATGCCTCTATATAAAGTCTCATTGACAGAGACCCCTGACTCATCAGGGCCCAAGTTGTTGGGTGGAAGCATGGGGCATTTCACTGATGCACAATCAACTAAGTCATATTTTTTAAGTAAATCCTTAACATACTTTTCTTGACAAATTGAAATTCCCTTAGGACATTGTTTAATTTGAAAGCCCAAAAAGTAAGTTAATTCACCCATCATACTCATCTCATATTTCTTGGTCATTAATTTAGCAAAACGTTTACTAAGATTGACATTTGTTGACCCAAAAATGATATCATCCACATAAATCTGCACAATGATGAAATCACTCTTGTCCTTGAAGGTAAAGAGTGTTTTATCAATAGAACCCCTGACAAATTTATTTTCAGTTAAGAAATTTGAAAGAGTTTCATACCATGCTCTTGGAGCTTGTTTCAGACCATACATTGCCTTGTGAAGTCTGTACACATGGTTGGGAAACTCGCTGTTCTCAAATCCTTCAGGTTGTGCAACATACACTTCCTCAGCCAAATCACCATTGAGGAAGGTACTCTTAACATCCATCTGATACACAGTGATGTTCATATAGGCAGCATAAGCAAGGAAGATTATGATGGCTTCACGTCTAGCAACAGGTGCAAAAGTTTCATCATAATCAATTCCTTCAGTCTGAGAGAACCCCTGTGCTACCAGTCTGGCCTTGTTCCTGATGATGTTCCCAATTTCATCCATCTTATTTCTATAGATCCATCTAGTGCCTGTGATATTCTTTCCAGGTGGAGCTGGCACTAGTGTCCATACTTTGTTCCTTTTGAACTGATTGATTTCTTCTTGCATAGCAGCTACCCATCCTTCTTCTACCAGAGCCTCAGCAACTCTTTTAGGTTCAATTTGTGAGAGAAATTCAGCAAAGAGACATTCATTTGCTGAGGCTAACTCTGAGTCTTGGATTCGCTGTCTGGTTGTGACCCCTGCATTTGGTTCCCCAATAATATTGACAAGAAGAATGTGTTGATCTCTTGACCACTTATTTTGAGGAGCTGAGGATTCAAGGACAGGGGTACTTGAGGGCACAGCTGGTACAATTTGAGTCTCATCCTGCTGACTAGGAGGGCTTTCTTCAAAGACTACTTCAGTGTCAGAGTCTTCTTCAGCCATATCAAGGGAAGCTATTTCATTATCAGCAGGAGAATCTTCAGGGATTTGAAGAATTGGTGAGTCATCAATATCATGAGAAGGACCATCAGAGATTTGAGGTTCTTCTTCATCAAGTTCCTGAGAGGTAGGAACTTCTATGTTGTGAGTTGACAGAGGGTCAAAGGCAGGGACATAAGGAGTGAGAGTGTTGGAGTGATGATGACTGGTAGGTCTGGGTTCTGTGAACTCATCACTTGGGAAAGAAATATTTTCATTAAAATCTATTTCATCACCCTCTGTTCCTGTTCTCTGTATGACTTCATCATCTTCATTGAATCTAACATGGAATGTTTCTTCTACTTCTTGTCTTCTGATGTTGAATACTCTGAAGGCTTTGGCTGTTGGAGAGTATCCCAAAAAGAAACCATCATCAGCCTTTTCATCAAACTTTCCAAGTTTATCCCTGTAGTTATAAATAAACACAGGGCACCCAAACACATGAAAATAGCTGACGTCTGGAGATCTTTTTCTGAAAACTTCATAGGAGGTTTTACCATGTCTTTTGACAATGATTGATCTGTTTTGAGTGTAGCAGGCAGTGTGAACAGCTTCTCCCCAAAATTGCTTTGGTAAGGCTGCACCATTTAACATAGTTCTTGCTGCTTCAATCAAAGTCCTGTTTCTTCTTTCAGCCACACCATTTTGTTCAGGAGTGCCAGCTGAAGAGAAGTTCTGAGAAATCCCTTTTTCATCACAAAAAGATTCGAGTTGATGATTCTTGAATTCTGTACCATTATCACTTCTTAGAGCTTTGACTCTAATATCATTCATATTTTCAACCTGTCTGATGAAGGACATGATGGTTTCAGCTGCATCACTTTTCCTTCTGAGGAAGAACACCCATGTGTATCTTGAAAATTCATCAACTATGACCAAGGTGTATTTGTTGTGATTAATGGTTTGAGGTTTGACAGGCCCAAACAAGTCCATGTGAAGGAGATGTAAGCACTTGTCAATAGAGAATGATTGCCTAGTCTTGAATGAAGACCTGTGATGCTTTCCTTTTACACAGGCAGAACAAGTTTTGTATTTGGAAAACATTACTGAAGGTAGACCAGCAACCAAGTTTTAAGTGGCTATCTTATTGATGTTCTTGAAGTTGAGATGAGACAGTCTTTTGTGCCACAGCCAATTGACACTTTCAAAGGCTTTAGCAAGAAAACAATTTGAGCTGTCTTCAGAGCACACAACCATGTTGATGACATAAACATCTCTCCTTCTAGGTGCAATCAGCACAACATCATTGTTTTTGTTGAATATGGTTCCCTGAGTCTTAGTAAACAAAACCTTATAGTCAGCATCACACAATTGGCGGATGCTAATAAGATTGTGTTTAAGACCATTCACATATGCAACCCTGGTAAATGTTATCCCATTGCAGTTCACTGTGCCATATCCTTCTGTGTCACCTGAAGAGTTATCTCCAAACACCACTTTGGGACCTGACTCCTTTGAGTATCTGTGCAGGTATTGTTGAATCCCTGTCATGTGTCTAGAACAGCCACTATCTAGATACCATACCGATTCCTTGAGATATTTCTGCACAGATACATAGAAACAGATTAGTTCCTATGGTGAACCCACTTTCCAGTGGGTTCCCTGAATTGCTTATTAGCAACTCTTGTGTTCCTGAAAAACTTTTGGCGTTGGGATGGACAGTTCATTGTTTCATGGTTATAACTCCCACAGATATCACACCCAAGGAAGTCACCACACTCGTCTGAGTGATGGTCTGTGAACCCACATAATTTACAGGGAGGATAAGGTTTGTAATTTCCCTGTTGTCTTTTGGAACTCTGTGGTCTGTCCCTAGAGGGTGTCTGAGCTCTTTTAGCTGCCATGTGTCTGTCATGATCTAAGGTCGAATGGTGAGAATTTTTACATACATTGCAATAAGGTTTGATTAACCTTTCCCCTTTGGGTTCACCTAGGACAGACTTAGGTTCATGAGAAGTAGAGCATTCAGCGGAAGGCTTCATGTGTTGTTTCAAGAGTTCTACTTCTTTCATAAGAGACAACAGGCGATCTTCAGTGGTAGGTTCAACCTTATTCTTAGCTTTAGCAGTAACAGGCTTAAAAGCTACTTGTTTGCCAGTTTGTTTAGCAGGAACATGAAAAACTTTAGCTGGAGGATTCTCAATATCTGTCCTAAGTTCATCCTTAGCAGATCTAGAAGAACTGTTGGGTTCAACTCCAGAGAGTTTGGGCAAGGGTGGTAGCTCAACCACATCTTCAGAGACAGGGTCATTTGTCAAAGTGGTATCTGACATATGAATAGTCTCTGTAGATTTAAAGATAATGTCTTTGGGTTTGGTGAGAATTTTCAGCTTATTTTTCTTAGCAGATATATCCCTTTTTAAGTCAGCAGGCACTTCATCCCTAAGCAATTCATCAATAGTAAACCTAACACACAGCCATTTTTCAATAATCTTGTTCAATTCAGAGACTTGATCATTTAAAGCAATGTTTTTCAAGGTTAATCTAGCTACTTCATTTTGCAGGGATATTTTCTCTAAATTAACCCGCCTGAGAGTTTCACATTCAGCCTTAGCATTTATCATTTCAGATTTAACAGAGTGAAACTTATCAAGTAGGTTCTTTCTTTGTTCCTCAACAAAGTGTAAATCAACAATGGTGTAATCAAGGACATGCTTACGTTCATCACTATCAGACATGGATAAAAGCCTGTGTACCTTTTTCATTGTGATGTCAACCCATTGTCCTGATCTTGCATCACCTTTTCCAACAGCTGGTTCATCCTCAGCTATCGCCATAAAAGCCCTGACTCTGGTGGTGTCTTCTTCATCTGAAGTCAGTGGCTCATCATTCCAATCATAAGTTTCAGCAACCAACCCTTTCTCTGTCTTTTTCTCACCACCTCTCTTTTTGGACAGAGCTTCAATCTTCAAGTTCATTTGTTCTAACTCAGCTTTAAGTGCCTTGTACTTATTTTTGTAATCTTTCTTCTCAGTGTCTGAAGAATTGGATTGAGATGAGTTGTTATGTTGTTTGAACTTGTAGGGTTTGGATGAAGATGATGGATAAGAGGGTGAGGATGTCTTGGTAGAAGGACAGTCTTTTTGATAATGTCCAAGCTTTCCACAGGCAAAACAAGTTTCTTTTGACCTGTCAGTTGGTTTACTAGCTGATCCTACTCTTCCTGACCTTTTGTAGTATCTTCTTTGGTTGGCTAGCAAAGCTCTTTCATGGATCTCTGCATTGAGGTCTGACAAGAACTCTTGGCTGCTACGGGTATCTTCTTCAACATCAGAATCGCTGTCATGAGGATGTGTTGCAAAGATCAATGCTTTGGAAGATGCTCCATGGACTACAAATCTTTCAGTCTCTGATTTGTAGATAGTATCGATCAGCCCTTCTTCATAATTGTACTTACCATAGAGCTGAGCAAGAGTATCATTTTTTATTGAGTTGTTAGCTCTCTGAGTCTGATTCATGCTCAGCCACTTTCTTGGAAGGCTGTTGACAAAAGTAGCATTAATCTCAGCCTGACCAATAGTGACATCATTCATAGCTAAGTCATTTAGAAGAATCTTCAGCCTAGTATAGGTTTGCTGAACCTTTTCACCTTCAAGTGACTTAAAGGCATTAAACTGAAGTCTGAGTGCCTGAATCTTTGTCTCTCTTGTTTCAGAGGGTCCTTCATGGCCATGAATGAGGTCTGTCCACATTTTTTTAGCTGTGGGACACTGAATGACAGACTTCATGATGTGCTTGGGAAGGCAGGAAATTATGATGCTTTTGAGACGTTTATCTTGGTTTGCTAATTTCCTATCAGCTGGAGTCCATTGTTTGAGAGGTTTGGGAAGAGGGTTTTCATCAGTGGATGTAAGCGCCATGGGAATATATGGACCATTTTCTAAAATTTCTAAAAGAAAAGGTTCAAGCCCATCAAGGTATACAAGAAATTGACTCTTCCAACTGGCAAAATCTTCTTCATCAAAAACTGGTACACTTGTTACGTGTGATCCACCTCTTGAGTCAAGAAGTTGAGGTAGATCATCGTCATTGACAGGAGGGTTAAGTCTTGGTGAAGATGGATTTGTGGAAGGTGATTGTGGTGGGTTAGAAGTTTCCGGCATGGTGGATGTTGATTATAAAACTGAGAACGATGTTTCTTGAAGGTTTTAATATCAAACACCACTCTGATACCAATTGAAAGTCCCTAATCAATGCAAGAAACCCTAATCTTAACTTAATCAACACAAGGTATTACTTTTCAAACGTAATCTTATTATTGTATAATAAAGAATTACAAGTGTTATGGATAACACAGTTTGATGACAATGTGTTGTGCACACTTTGAACAACAATAAACCCTAACTTATGAATACAGTCGTAGCTGTTTGATTCACTAAGTTATATGCAATAATGTTCTTAATATCTCAAAGTGTTAAACATTAATGCATGGATACACATCCTATTTATAGTGTTACGAGTTTGACTTAAACAGTACTTGATGGCGACTACACAAGCTTTTACAAGTTCCCACATCAGTCACATGATGTCCTTCTATTCTTGGTAGTCTTCCATTATGCTTTAAGGAACAGTTGTCAAAAACAGTTTCCTTATTCTTCATAGTCTCGAACACACAAATGGCATGTCCAAAGTGTGCTGAGATTTAACAGGGTATTGCCACCCCTGTTAACTCTCAACCCCTCAGAGTCCCTGATACATCTTGGCTGTTATCCATCACAGCCAATGAGTATGTCTTCAGGTAATCTTCGACTTCCCTGACAATGTCTCTGACATGGACTCCTCTGAGGTTGCTCACAGAGACTTGGATCTCTGTGAGTCTTGCGAAACTTGCCTGCCTCCTAGGAACAGGCAAGGGACTATCTAACAGCCTAATTATGTTTAAATCAATGATCAGGGAATCTAACAAGTTTAGATTCCCAACAACAACTAAAAAGTATGGATCCACAGTCACTATGTCACGAATGACATCCAGTCCTGGAACATCAACCTGCATGGTTACAAGTAAACTACTCCTCATGCTTAAGGCATCAACAACACGATTGGAAGGACCAGTTTTGTGTTTCACCACAAAAGTAAATTTCTCAAGAAAAGCCAACCAACGCCCATGCTTATGTGAAACCTTATCTTGAGTACGAATATGCCTTAAGGATTCGTGGTCAGTGAACAAAACAAACTCCTTATGAAACAAATAATGGCGCTAATGCTTCACAGCTTGGACCACTGCATAAAACTCCAAGTCATAAGTAGAGTACCTGGACTTCGGCCCTGTTAACTTCTCGCTAAAATACGCAACATGCCGCCCACCTTGATTAAGAACTCCACCAATTGCAACCTTAGAAGCATCAGTATGAAGCTAAAAAACTTTAGAAAAATAAGGCAATACCAGGATTGGCGTCGTAGTAAGCTTTTCCTTGACAACCTGAAAAGCCAGCTCTGCTTCCTCCGTACACACAAATGACTTTCCCTTCATACAGTTTGTCAAAGGGGCCATAATATAACTGAAATTAGGGATAAACCGCCTATAGAAAGAAGCAATACCATGGAAACTCCAAACTTCAATAATGGTAGTTGGAGTTGGCCACTCCTGAGCAACTGCTACCTTAGACTCATCCACCTATATGCCATCACCAGAAACAACATACCCTAAAAACAAAACTTTAGGGGTCATGAACACACACTTCTTCGTGGCTGCATAAAAAAAGTCCTTTTGAAGCAAGGTTAAGACCTGCCTCACATGATTGACGAGAAGCACTATAAATAAGAATGTCATAAAAATAAACAACCACAAACTTGCCAATAAAAGGCCTGAGCAATTGATTCATCACACACATAAATGTGCTTGGTGCGTTTGATAAACCAAAATGCATGACCAACCACTCATACAACCCTTCACGGGTCTTGAAAGCGGTCTTCCACTCATCACCAGGTCTAAGACGAATCTGGTAATATCCACTCTTCAAATCCAGTTATGTAAAAATAGTAGCACCACTAATTTGGTCAAGCAAATCATCAAGCCAAGGAATAGGAAACATGTACCTCACAATAATCTTGTTGATGGCTCGACTATCAACACACATACGCCACGTACCATCCTTCTTTAGAGTCAATAGGGCAGGAACATCACACGGGCTCATACTCTCACGAACATGACCCTTGGAAACCAACTCCTCAACCTGCCTATGCAACTCCTCATGTTCTCCTGGGCTCATCCTATAATGTGGCCTGTTAGGCAGTTGTGACCCAGGCTCTAGATCAATATGATGCTGGATGTCACGCAATGGTGGCAACCCATCGGGTAATTCATCAGGGAAAACATTAGAAAAATCCTTAAGTAAAGGAATCATGGCTTCCGAAATTTCACTCTCTTCAGCAACCTCCATCCCAATTAGAACAAAAACATCATCCCCCCACCTCCAACTTGTCTTCAAATTGCGAAAGAGTTAGTAAGGTACCAGTGGGTTTATTAACTACTTCCTTAGGTTTATTCGACATCAAAGTAATCTTCACACCCTCAAATAAGAAACTATAAGTATTAGTTCTCCCGTTGTGAGTAATGTTACGATCATACTCCCAAGGTCTACCCAACAACAAGTGACAAGCATCCATGGGCACTACATCACACCATACAGTATCATTATATGTTGTTCCTACAGAAAATGTAACATGGACACACTTGGAAACTGTTATCTTGCCGCCCTTTTAAAGCCATTGTAACTTATAAGGTTTGGGACGATTTTCAGTTTTCAACCCTAATTTTTGGACTGCTTCTTCAGCTATCAAATTATCACAACTACCTAAATCACATACAAAAGTGCAAACCTTACCCATAATGGTACAAGTTGACTGAAAGATGTTGTGTTTGAGCCAATCATCACCATCAGCTTTAGGTGTTAAGCAAGAGCGCCTTACCACCAAATTCACCCCTACATCTCCAGACACATACTCTTCCTCATACTCAGGTTCTGCATCATAGATTACGTCTCCCACGTAGTCATCATAGGCCACATCATCATCTTCCTTAGGTTCAATAAATAACTACCTCTTCCCAGCCTTCTTACACTCTGACTACCGGTGACCAGGTTCACCACAGTTAAAGCACTTGAACCCACCACTACCGATCGCTTTAGGAACAGATCTAGTATTCTCACCAACTGCTTTAGCCTGACTTGGGGCAAAACGAGATGCCGCATTACCCGAACCAGAAGCACCTGTTATTGCAGGAGAAGACAAACTCCCCACTCATCGGTTCTGCTTCTCAAAAGTCAGTGCACGCTGATATGCTTCAGAAAGTGTTATCAGATCAAACATGTTAACATAATCCATGATCTGGACACTTAATGTAACACCCCATTTTGATAAATGGAATGTCACGCGTAATTATGGCGTGTCATCAAAGCATGCAAGGTAATATGTACTAACACATACATGACCATAGGGATAACCGGAATCAAACATCGGTTCCCAAAACAAAAGCCCAAAACATAATAAAGCAAAAGAAATGAATGGAAGACTAAACAAGCATAAGTATATGAAGGCAAAAAGGAAAAGAAGTCTCTAGCAGCTTCCATCCTATGCACGTCCTCCAAATGCTCGAGTCTTTCCTAGGGTACCTGCCGTTTTGGGACATGGAAAGGAAAGTAACGGCTGAGCAAAACGCTCAGTGCACGGATATAAACATAGTATAAATGACTAAAACATAATAAAGACTTAATAGCAGCGGAAATGTATAAGTCCTGGAAAACCTGGAACATGTTCATAAAACTGGTTTTATAGTTTGAAAAGCCTTATGTTTATCTTATGAAAACTGTTTAACCTATTTTACCATGAGCCAATATAGGTCATGAAAATCCATCGTGCATGAATAATTGGAGGGGTGACCTCATCATGCAAATTAGAGGGGTTGCCTCTAATTTAATATACTGGTTTTGGGTAGGAGGGATCAGCTCATTGTGAAGGATGCAAGGCACACACCACATTCACACTGAGTAATCTGCTGAAAACATGTAACTAGGATGCACCCATACGCCCCACATGATAAATATAATAATATGGCCAAAAGCTGAAGGGACGCCACGAGCAATCACTCCGCCGTGGTGAAGTCATAACACCAGTGCCTCTAGTGTTATGGTTATGGTACCTCCATAACTAGGTGTAACTAGTCATGCATGTATATGGCTATAGGTATTCTAAATTAAACATAAGCAAATCAAACATATAAACTTATACTACGGGAAAACAGTTGGCTGCATACGGGGAGTCCTAATAAGGAAAGAATGTCCATACTGAAAGGACGGGAATCCGTACCTTATGTCCAGTGAACGAAGAAGACGAACGGAAGAGAGTCCTACTTCGGTATCACTAATGCTACATAAATACATACGTGTATAAGTATCTGATTACTAAATACGTAACTGATTTTATGTCATGTCTTAGCTTATTTTATACGTTCATGTCATGTTTTACTGTTTTAAGCTTTATACTGTGTTTATCTTATATTCTGTCTATTCTAATTAAGTATTTCTTGTATTTCATGTATTATAATGCTTGTTGTGTAATAATAAGTAACTTTCTAAAAATAGCAGGTTTCCTAAAATAGAAAGTTTCCAAAAATAGAAAGTTTCCAAAAATAGAAAGTTTCTAAAAATAGAAAGTTTCCAAAAATAGAATTACTGCTTAAAATAGATATGTTTCTAAAAATAGAAAGTTTCCATAATTAGATATAAGCTGGTCAAATAAGCTAATTATATAAGCTTAAATGTTTTCTGATTATTTTCTAAGTCATATTGATATAAGGTATAGTTTATTAATCATTACATGTAAATTAGTTAAACTATAGGTTAAAAGTATTTAATTAAATATATCATGTTTTTAATTAAATAAGTTAAAATACTTAGGTTAAAACATGTATTATTGATTACTAATAATATAACCTAAGTCATGTTGATTAATTAATTATAGTCATGGTTTTTAATAATTAATTAATTATAAAGTCTAATTAAAAATAAATACTTAGGTTAAAATTCATGATCTAATAATTAAATTTATAACCTAAGTCATGTTAATTAAATTAATTATGTCATGTTTTATTAATTTAATTTTTAGCATATGATTATTAAAACATAACCTTAACATAAACCATGAACCGGATCGTGACTAGAAACCATGAACCGGACCCGTAATCAACACCATACCCCGAACCAAGGTCGGGGTATCCCTTGTTTGCTGCTGCCGTGGGACCCACACCACCATACCGAGACCAAGAGGTCTCGGTGGTGGTTCATAAGCCAAGCCGAGACCCCTTGGGGGTTCGGTTTAGGCGGCGGCTAGAACAAACACCCCTAAAAACTCTTGTTTTGATTCACCCCATAATCATAGACATGTTTTAATAAATGTTTTTAATTAGTTTTTAAAAACATTAAGATTTTATGTGATTCATAAATCAAAACATAAAAGAAAAGAGTTAAAAAGGTTATACCGAATGCGTGGATCAATCAAGGATGAACACACACGAATGCTTGCACGATTTCCAAGATCAAAATCAACCGAACACCCCTTGTGGTGTTCTTGAAGGTGGCGGACAAAGAGGACAAAAAGGAAGAGGAGGAAAAGTTTTAGGGTTTTAATTATTTTCTAGATTTTGTAAAAATGAAACATGATTCCTCCTTTTTCTTGTTTAATAAAAATAATTGGCTAGGCCCTTTTCTTTGCTAATTTCGTAGCATGGGGTCCACCTAAGGGTAACCCGGACATTTCTCGAGTCTAAATATTATAGTGTGTTTTCGTGTTCGTAATTTATGTGTTCTAGTTAATTATTGATCGTAACCTAATATATTTATTCGTGTTCGTAATAAATATATATGCGTAATTAATATTAGCTCGTGATTAAATTACGTTCATGATTTCATGATCGCATGTTCGTGATTATAATTATTATTTAAATAATTATCATGTGTTCATACGTAATAAATACTTATCGTGTTCTAACACGTACGCAATACTTAAAATTCCTATACGTGAACGTAAACATGCTATAAAAGGAAAGTTTTAATCTAGTACGTATGATCTTAAAGGTACTATTCATGGTAAAAGCATGCGGGTTTTACAACTCTTCCCCCTAAAAAGAATAATTCGTCCCCGAATTATCGATAACGTAACTGAAAGAGAAACATACCCAAATCAAACCGAGAGGGTATGTAAGATAAATGAACGTCCAAGTGACCCGACAGAAGGAACACGGAACGTGACATGTCTTGAAAGGACATGGAACGTGACTTGACTGAAAGGACATATCTACTTGATAAGTGAAAAACTGATAAGAAGTTCGGATGAACTTGTCCGGTTCCTTCACAATATCTTGACGAGAATGATAAATCTTGGTCCTCCTGACCTTGACTTGAAATACGAAAAAGTTCTTGGTTATCAATGTAAGGTAGATCCCCTAAATTTATCGAGGGAATAAGAATCAACGTATAAGGCAACTGAAACATTATCGTGCAAAACACTCTAACTTAACAGATAATTAGCAACGATGCGCGAGACACAAAGAAACGTAGTACGTGAGAATTTTTGAACGTGACACGTGAAAATTTTTGAACGTGCTACGTGGAGATATGGCGAGTGTAGTATGAGTAAACATATCGTGATCCATGATACGTATAACATATCTTGATCATGATACGAGGAACGTGGAATGAACATGACATGTGAAACATATCGTGAACATAGAATATAATGGCGGTAACGCCAAACGCGACAAGGTGAGACATAGAATACGACGAGAAACGTCTATATGAGGATAGGGAGTTATACTAAACTTGGGTCTGGTCTCTCAAGTTCTTGCAAAACTTCCCAGAATAATAAAAAAATGAACGTAAAATCGTAAGCCGAGATGCCATCATGAACGTGAATAGTGTCATGAACGCGAGCGCGGAAGCAAGTCGTGAAACAAGGACGTGAAGTAAATAAGGAGCATAATTATGAGTATTTGTCTGACTCGATAACTGAGGAATTGCCAAGTGGTTGGATGAGCCTTGGCTGGAACATGTCCGATCAATCTGTTGGTTCTGAAATCCTTGCGGATGTAATGATTCTTCAGACTTGATCAAACTGTTTGCAATAAACCAGATAGCATCATGCTTCTTCTGAGTTTGCGTTAAACTGGTAACCAAAATCCGTGGAGATCTTGTCCCATTTCAATTCACAATTTCAGATGGTGAAAACATCCCAGTCTGTTGGTGTCCTATCTTAACCTGTTGGTATGTCAGGTACTTAGATATGAATGTAACTGTATCTTGCTTCGTAGAACTTGATACATAGGAGTTTGCAAAACTCTGAGTCTCTGAATCTAGACTTCTCTTAGCGTAGGATTTTCTAGAACACCTAATGTAGTGTAGGGTTCTCTCCTTTACGCATAAGCTGAGTCATGGTAAGATTAACCATGCAAATCCATGTGATCCAGCGTGTCACTATAATCAACCAGAATTGATGTTGGAAATTTCCAGGGTGGAATTTCTCCTGTCATAGAATTTGTAACATGGTGCAAATATGGTCTTCCTGTTCTTCTCTAGGCTTAGAGGGAAATCAGGTTATCCTCAATGAAAACACTGGTGAATTCGCTTATGAGTTCATGGAAACTCATTTGCTGTTGGAGCATTGATGAGACAAATTCAAAATCATAAATCTAGCATGACCGAGTCGTGTACGAATAGCAGTCATGGACATGTCCTGCTCTTTCACTCGTGACTGTTGGCAGCATGATCATGAGTTCAATCTTGGAAAAGTGATTAACACCATACGGTTGATTGGACATGTTGTCAATACGTGGAGGAGAATAACGGTCATGAATGGTGATTTGTTTAAATCGACGGTAGTCGACACATAATCTCATGGTACCATCCTTCTCCTTGTAGGTTATTCTAGAATGTATAGGAAGATTTTGGAATAATCAACTGGCTATGCGTAAAAGGACTTAAGTACTCGTGTCTTACTGACAGCTAGAAAATTTTAGCGACCATGGCTAACAACGCACATGCTTGTAAGCATAGATAATTTGTATAGATTTTCCTGATGGAAAATCAAGCTGAATGTATTCAGGAGCCTGAACATTACTGTACATAATTATGAACTGTAGCATGGTATGTTGTTCATAGTCCATAATTAGGATAAAATTCGTCTCGTGTCTGTCCGAGGAAATGCGTTAGCAGCTTGGATCTCATCATTAAGCTGAAGGAAAACCTTCGTATACGTGGGAATACGGAAGGCGTCCTTCATGGTCATGAATATATGAAATATGGTGAAAGAAATGAAAGTGACATCGGCAACGTGACAGTTCTCACTGATGCGCCGGTAATGGTATTGAAATTATTGTGGCCTGATTAATACATGGCACAACAAGATGGATATACCCTTGGAGGGTACCCTGAATTTCTTAGAAATGTTCCATAGTTGGACGTGAGTCATGTGTCTTGACTCGTGTCTTGAGAAATGTAAGCGTGACATATGTCTTAACTGGTGTCTTGACATGTGTCTTCAGAAAGTATACGTGAGACATGTGTCTTGACTGATGTCTTGACATGTGTCTCGAGACGTAGAACAATAGAACTACAATATTAGGTTATTATGCCAGACTTGGCGGATCGGTTGGACTACTGATCTTTGTATGTCTGATCACGTCCGCGGCCGGAGCCTCGGTTGCGATTTCTAGGATAGTTTCTGTCATAGTAGTGGTTACTATCGTCCTGTCTGTCAGTTCCATGACGGTCATTCTCTTGACCGTGATTCATGTAACTATTCAGCTGAGTGGCCGGCTGGTACCGGTTTGCATTCATATGGCTGAAATGACAGCCGAATGACGTGTGGCGTGTAACTAAGAATTAGGGACAATGATTGATGGAAATCGTCTGATGGTGAAGCATCTTCTCGTCCAATTACTTTGCTCTGACGCCTTTGTCTTCGTCTTGTAGGATCTCCAGGTTGTGAACAACATCCGCATCTCGTAGCGTCTCTGAACGTCAGCAGCATCAACCTTTAGTAACATCTCTAAGTTATGAGCGACATTAGCAATCTTGTAGAATATCAGCAGTTGAAAATACGCCTGAGATGATTCAGAATCGACTAGCAAATGCTCATGAAGTATTGCAAGTGGAATACACATGGATTAAGGTACGTGTAATACACATGAAATACGGTACGTGGAGTACACGTGGAATGCACATGAAATGATCGGTATAGGGTCGATCATTTATCATGATTTAAGGATAGTATATCGGTTAAACGGTTAGGAAAACCATCATGATAACCTGACAGTATTAGCATAGACATCATTCTGGTTATATCGAGAAACGTTAAAGTGTGGTTACACAAAATTCAACGATGATTTGCCTGACAGCATGATCAATGAAAACCAACCATGACTATCATGAAAGCAGGATTCAATGAAATCCAACAATGCCTTGCATGAAAACATAAATAACAAAAGAGGCGTAAGACGTAATCAACATGAAGACGGAATTATCATAAAGAAACATGAAACCATCTATCATGAAGGAGTTTATAACACAATCAGCATGAAACTGAAGTTAACCATGACAATATGAAAACATACTTGACATAAAAAACATAGTAACTTATGAGGGGACATAAAAAAAATTTATGCCAATAAATCATGAGAAAAATTTTATGCATGAAAAACAGTGCATGAATGCGTAATGTAGTTTATAAAAACCTTTATATGTGCGAGGGGACGCCTATGGGTCGGTCCCAAAACAAAAGACATGGCGAGGGGACGCCTATGGGTCGGTCCAAAAGTTAAAAGTTTCGATAAAAGCACATGCGACTAAATAGGGCCCGTCCTGTACCAACCATTACTTAGTCATAATCCCTGCAACAATGATACATGAACATAAATAAATGAAACTCATCTGTCAAAACTTATCAGAATTTTTTTTTATGTGACTAATTATGAACTACTGGGGTTCAGTCCACATAGCCACAGTTCACGAGGAACATTATGCATGAAACAATGACACATAACTAAATATGAATGACGGTTGTCCATCCATATTAGTAAAACAATATCGATGAAAACATCAAGGTTAAAACCTCAAGGTGCTGAAAACATCATGGTTAAGCAACAATGCGCTGAAAACATCAATACGTGGCTTAGGAAGCTCCTGGTGACTACCCACTAGTCACATGTCAAGTTTTAGAGCCTACAGGTCGAAGCCTTGGCTCTGATACCATAATTGTAACACCCCATTTTGATAAATGGAATGTCACGTGTAATTATGGCGTGTCATCAAAGCATGCAAGGTAATATGTACTAAAACATACATGACCATAGGGATAACCGGAATCAAACATCGGTTCCCAAAACAAAAGCCCAAAACATAATAAAGCAAAAGAAATGAATGAAAGACTAAACAAGCATAAGTATATGAAGGCAAAAAGGAAAAGAATTCTCTAGCAGCTTCCATCCTATGCACGTCCTCCAAATACTCGAGTCTTTCCTAGGGTACCTGCCATTTTGGACATGGAAAGGAAAGTAACGGCTGAGCAAAACGCTCAGTGCACGGATATAAACATAGTATAAATTACTAAAACATAATAAAGACTTAATAGCAGCGAAAAAGTATAAGTCCTGGAAAACCTGGAACATGTTCATAAAACTGGTTTTATAGTTTGAAAATCCTTATGTTTATCTTATGAAAACTGTTTAACATATTTTACCATTAGCCAATATAGGTCATGAAAATCCACCGTGCATGAATACTTGGAGGGGTGACCTCATCATGCAAATTAGAGGGGCTGCCTCTAATTTAATATACTGGTTTTGGGTAGGAGGGATCAGCTCCTTGTGAAGGATGCAAGGCACACACCACATTCACACTGAGTAATCTGCTGAAAACATGTAACTAGGATGCACCCATACGCCCCACATGATAAATATAATAATATGGCCAAAAGCTGAAGGGACGCCACGAGCAATCACTCCACCGTGGTGAAGTCATAACACCAGTGCCTCTAGTGTTATGGTTATGGTACCTCCATAACTAGGTGAAACTGTTCATGCATGTATATGGCTATAGGTATTCTAAATTAAACATAAGCAAATCAAACATGTAAACTTATACTACGGGAAAACAGTTGGCTGCATACGGGGAGTCCTAATAAGGAAAGAATGTCCATACTGAAAGGACGGGAATCCGTACCTTATGTCCAGTGAACGAAGAAGACGAACAGAAGAGAGTCCTACTTCGGTATCACGAATGCTACATAAATACATACGTGTATAAGTATCTGATTACTAAATACGTAACTGATTTTATGTCATGTCTTAGCTTATTTTATACGTTCATGTCATGTTTTACTGTTTTAAGCTTTATACTGTGTTTATCTTATATTCTGTCTATTCTGATTAAGTATTTCTTGTATTTCATGTATTATAATGCTTGTTATGTAGTATCAAGTAACTTTCTAAAAATAGCAGGTTTCCTAAAATAGAAAGTTTCCAAAAATAGAAAGTTACCAAAAATAGAAAGTTTACAAAAATAGAAAGTTTCCAAAAATAGAAAGTTTCAAAAAATGGAAAGTTTCCAAAAATAGAATTACTGCTTAAAATAGATAAGTTTCTAAAAATAGAAAGTTTCCATAATTAGATATAAGCTGGTCAAATAAGCTAATTATATAAGCTTAAATGTTTTCTGATTATTTTCTAAGTCATATTGATATAAGGTATAGTTTATTAATCATTACATGTAAATTAGTTAAACTATAGGTTAAAAGTATTTAATTAAATATATCATGTTTTTAATTAAATAAGTTAAAATACTTAGGTTAAAACATGTATTATTGATTACTAATAATATAACCTAAGTCATGTTGATTAATTAATTATAGTCATGGTTTTTAATAATTAATTAATTATAAAGTCTAATTAAAAATAAATACTTAGGTTAAAATTCATGATCTAATAATTAAATTTATAACCTAAGTCATGTTAATTAAATTAATTATGACATGTTTTATTAATTTAATTTTTAGCATATGATTATTAAAACATAACCTTAACATAAACCATGAACCGGATCGTGACTAGAAACCATGAACCGGACCTGTAATCAACACCATACCCCGAACCAAGGTCGGGGTATCCCTTGTTTGCTGCTGCCGTGGGACCCACACCACCATAACGAGACCATGAGGTCTCGGTGGTGGTTCATAAGCCAAGCCGAGACCCCTTGGGGGTTCGGTTTAGGCGGCGGCTAGAACAAACACCCCTAAAAACCCTTATTTTGATTCACCCCATAATCATAGACATGTTTTAATAAATGTTTTTAATTAGTTTTTAAAAACATTAAGATTTTATGTGATTCATAAATCAAAACATAAAAGAAAAGAGTTAAAAAGGTTATACCGAATGCGTGGATCAATCAAGGATGAACACACACGAATGCTTGCATGATTTCCAAGATCAAAATCAACCGAACACCCCTTGTGGTGTTCTTGAAGGTGGCGGCCAAAGAGGACAAAAAGAAAGAGGAGGAAAAGTTTTAGGGTTTTAATTATTTTCTAGATTTTGTAAAAATGAAACATGATTCCTCCTTTTTCTTGTTTAATAAAAATAATGGGCTAGGCCCTTTTTCTTTGCTAATTTCGTGGCATGGGGCCCACCTAAGGGTAACCCGTACATTTCTCGAGTCTAAATATTATAGTGTGTTCTCGTGTGTTCTCGTGTTCGTAATTTATGTGTTCTAGTTAATTATTGATCGTAACCTAATATATTTATTCGTGTTCGTAATAAATATATATGCGTAATTAATATTAGCTCTTGATAAAATTACGTTCATGATTTCATGATCGCATGTTCGTGATTATAATTATTATTTAAATAATTATCATGTGTTCATACGTAATAAATACTTATCGTGTTCTAACACGTACGTAATACTTAAAAGTCCTATACGTGAACGTAAACATGCTATAAAAGGAAAGTTTTAATCTAGTACGTATGATCTTAAAGGTACTATTCATGGTAAAAGCATGCGGGTTTTACACTTAAACCACCAATGTATCGAGAGATAAGATGATCTTTTGTCTCTTGAATGTCATTCCTTGCAATTAGTTGGTAAAATTCAGTTGTATAACCTTCAACAGACTTGGCCCCCTGTTTCAGATTCTGTATCCGCGGGTAGTTATGAGGAATAAAATTATCCCTCATGACCTTCTTCATCTTCTGCCAACTCGTGATCTTTGACTTCCCAACTCTTTCCCTCGTCAGCTTCAATTGTTGCCACCACGTAGATGCCCTACCACGTAGCTTGGTAGCGGTCAATGAAACCTTCTTGTTATTAGGAACTTCCTTAAATTCGAATAATTCTTCAACAGTAACAAGCCAATCAATGAACCCCTCAGGATTCAAAGTATCTCAATTAAACTCAGGAACATTAGTCCTCATTCCTGATTCACAATGCCTATTATTATCCTCCATTTGATTCCTCCTTGGTCGCCCTACAGATTGTTCATCAAAAGAGGAACCATCAGCAAACAAATTTTCTACCAGATCTGCATCTTCATCCTCATGACGGAAATTACGAGGCCTCCTATTGCTCATCAAATTTTTCATCTGGTCGGTCAATTGATCAACAATTTGATCTAATCGCTCCTCCATTCTGTCCATCATACGCTGCTCAAATTCCTGTTCATTTACATCGTTAATAGGCCTAGTTCTCCTTGGAGGCATCTTGATCAGGAACCTGCATCTGATACCAACTGATGTAGACTAAAAAACTAAGTAGCAAAGATAGGTAATTGGATCTATTGATTCAAAAAGAATGCCAGAAACAATTATGGTAATAATCGTTGATTCTAAAGAATGCCCGAAAATTAGGGTCAAACACGGCAACACAACGGCCAGTGGTTTAACATTTATTAAACTGATAATTGTCTTGCTAGGGTTACAACAGATTCATTAAATAATGACTGCAAACAAAGAAAAACCCTAAAAATCCAACGGGCTGGACCGTAGCCCAAAGACAAAGTCCAACTGAAAGTGAAAAAAACATAAATATGTAAAAAACTGATAGTAAAAAGGCTTTTCGGGCATTGGAAAATCTGCAACCAGCTAAAAGGTGGTTACAGCATCGTCCGTCTCCTTTTTACGCACGTTTTGACAGGTTACGGGCTGAAAACAGACTTAGGATGCAAAAGTTATGCCCGTTTTACTAAACCCCTCTTCGTCACGTGATCTCGGGCCTATAGAAACAAGTCAGCCTGTTATTCAATACTTGGGCCTCCATCAATAAGCCTCAATAAGCCACTTATCATCTTGTGCTTTTACCCTTGCTTGTTGGTTTTTTGTTTCAGGATCACAAGCCCAAGAAGGTCAAGTCATTCTCATTTCCACGAATCCCTTGGTCTGTCGGAGATCAACCAATAGGGGTTGACAAGCTCTTGTATGCTATTTCTATAGCAGAACTTAGCACGAG
Source organism: Glebionis coronaria (assembly GCA_025667525.1). Lineage (NCBI taxonomy): Eukaryota > Viridiplantae > Streptophyta > Magnoliopsida > Asterales > Asteraceae > Glebionis > Glebionis coronaria. The sequence goes on along the minus strand of CM046878.1, from coordinate 582,338,530 downwards.
GAGGATTTAACTAATCTTGTGGCAAGACTAGGCTGAAGGCTTGCCTTTAGACTCAACACAAAGTAAATTTTTTCCCTTTTGCGTTTTTGTCTAATTTAGATAACTTATGTGTTTTTATGCTTGTGCTTATTGTGGCTTGTTGGTTTACTTATCTGTGTTTGATTGTTGTTCGTTAGTTGCTTATTTCAGTTTCTTGTGGTTGATATTCATGTTCATGTCCTATTTATCTTGTCTGCTTGTTTTATAGTGAAATTTGCTTTGTTTAGTTTCAAATTTTTGTTTTTAGTTACTGTTTGGAACAAGCTTATTTTCTGTCTTAGGCTTATATTTAAAAGTAGGTGATGAGAATGCATTTATACATAGTCTCATCGTCCAAATCGGGCTTAACACGCTTAAAAATATCATAAAATACCCCAAAATACGCTTGTGTTTGTTCATTGTGTATTTTAGGTACGAATATCGTGAATTCAACAAAATACTACAAGAATCAAGCAAAAACGAACACGGGAAACGAAGTCTCACAAAGAACCGGACCCGAACGATGAATTTCTAAAGAAGTCCTTGAAGTTTGAAGATTTGTCAAGATTGGTCCCTCATCTTTTAAAGACTTGTCACTTTAGACCCTTGTAAATCTCAAAAATTACAAGTATGGTCCTAAAGTTTCAAGAAATGACACTTTAATCCCTTGAAGATTACAAATATTGCATACTTGGTCCTTGTTTAAAGTTATTGCAATACAAAGGCCAAAAATGACAACTTTATCAAAGGAAATGTTTAAGATAGTTGTGAGAACTTTTTGTGAAGTTTTTTATATACTGCAGGGGGGTCTTTTGCCAAAAACATAACCCAAACCCAACTCTTACCCACTATGAGCCCATAATCCACCCACCAAGCCCTAACTGACAACCCTCACACCCGACCCATTATGAGGCCACGTCCCAAACCCATTAGCACATTAAAACTTTTATTAACACATAATTGAGAGGGAAACATATACTATGCAGATTAAACCCGTTCATCCCCAAACCTAAACTCATAAACCCTAATTGGGTTTAACCCAAAAACATAAAATCAAACCTCAAGAAACTCCAGAACACTTATCACCCTTTGTTTAATCATTCCTTAACCCTTACTTTGCCCCTATCACTTTAAAATTCCCCACGTGGCTCCTCTGCCCATCACTTTCCCTCAAAACCAAAGCAGGGGACAAGATCAACGATTCATGATGATTCCTTCCCCCTACTGTTCTTTGGACGATCAAGATTGGATTAGTACAGCTCAGGCTCACATGGCACTTGACAGAAATCACAGGATGGTGTTTTGACCAAGACCAGATTCAAAACGTCAAAGGGAAGTTTAGGTTTTTCATCTACTAAGGTTTATCAGTTTGTTTTAATTCTAGAATCTTCATGTTTTAGTATAAAAGGTGAAGCCAGGATGTGGCATTCCCTTTGTTCCAAAATCTTGTAAACCTTATTTTTCGACTAGTTAAATGGATTTTTGAGCCTTGCATATTTTGTGTTCCAATTTAGTTACTTTTTCTTAAAATTCTAATCTTTTATTCTTATGCAACTGTTATTTTCAGTTTACCAAAAATTTGCTTTTTCAAAAATTTATTTTTGGTTAAGTGAATTTGAGACCCAAGGTTATATGGCTGATGATATGCATTTGATTGACACTCAAATGCATATCTAGGGCATATAAGTTTGTTAATGTTTGTTTGTCTACTTTTGATTTGCAAAAGAAAAAAATGTGTCCTTTTAAAGATTTTGTCCAAGAAAAATCCATTTTTCATATTGTTTTTAGCTAATCCCTTTACTGTTTCATAAGCCTCAGCCAAAAGCTATTAACACAGCTTTTGACTGAGTCTTTAGAAGCTTGCTTTGTATTCTCTTTGTGGTGGTTTTTTTAACAGGTACAAAAAGAAAGAAGATATACACCACCCTCTTTGACTGTTGTAGTATGAGGGTGGCCCTTCTTTGTCCTCTCCTTTGCACAAGCTCAAAAAACTCAGCCAAAAGGTTCCAAGAAAGGTGTATCCTCACTTTGAACAAGAGTGGGTACGGTGACATTCTTGAAATCCCTTTTTGCTAACTATTTGGTGTATATTATGCAAATCTGCTTGTCTTTTTTTGTTACTTCACTTTGTTAAGGTTCATTTTATGTTTTTATACTACTGTAAAAAATTAGATAGACTCCAAGTTCCTGCTTGTTTTAGTGCTTTTCTATAATTTTTGTTGCTTTGATTTTTGATATGTTATGTTTAGTGTAACTACATGTTAGTTTGAGGTTGTATAAGTTTGCTCAAAGTTTAGAGTTCAAGTGCGTCAATTGGAGCATAAAGCGTATTCACTATCTGCCATTGTGTTCATGTGGGTTTGTTTATGCTTTAACTGAGTGATATTAGGTAAGAATTAGAGTACTTGTAGGTTTTGAATCATTGCATTTGGTTAATTCCACTCGTTGCTCAAAATAGATCATCAAATGTGCCCAACTGTTCACTATCTGATGTCAAATACATCAACTGGTGTATTCCATCGATCTTGAGGTTTTGGAATTTGATTTTTCAGATTTAAGTAGCGTTCATATAGGAGTTTATCTGTTCGAAGTATAATCAGTAGGTAGATCTTATCTAGGGGGTTTAATCTTAAGTTGAAATTAGCTTAAAATTCATAAACTAGAAATCCATAAGACACGTTAAGTTTTCAGTCTGTTTTTATAGATACAGTAGTGTTCATTTGGATAAAGGAAAAATTCTGTTAGGGCTTTAAAATTGACTAGCTGAAATTGTAGTCTAAGAATTAGTGTAATCTTGTTTGAATTGATCTTTTGGGGTGGGTATGTTTACTTGAGGGATTGGAGTGTCTGTCTTCAAGCCTTGCTAAGTTTGATCTCATTTTAGTGAACTTTGCATTTGCGGTTACCATTTTCGGCACACCACACTACATCAGCAGGTGTGGTTATGGATTTGCAGTTTGGCTTTTAGTAAGTTTATAGGTAACGCTAGTAGTTCATTAGGTTGTATTTGTGGTTTGTCAAGGTTTGGACAGCTTGAATTAGCTTTAAGGCCACTGTTACACCACTATCCAATTAGTGCCCCTTGCCTCGTCAACTGCTTTAGCAGATATAGGAGTTTGTGGATTCTAAGGTCTTGAATCATGATTGCTAGATTAGTTATAGGTTAGTTATTAGTAAGTCTTAGCTAGTGGGTTAAGTGCGTAGGGTTCTAGTTGGTTTAAATTTGCCATACGTAACTCATTGTTGTAGCACGTAATCATCAGACCGTGGTATTTGTTCTATGCACCCCACTTTTGAATGATTCTTTGCCTATCTGTGTGATTGATGTGTTTGTGTGCTTTGTTGTGTTTTGTCATTGACTCCCCACACCTCAATTGGTGTAGGGGTGCCGTTTGTGCCCAAGCAGTACCAACAAACCTTTCCTGGGCATCCAATACCCCATCAAAACAGCAAGTACAAAGAACAAAGTAAAAAAGGTTGAGGTCTTGTGGTTTAGATTAGCCAATTCGTAGCCAAATTCGTGTATTTTGGACTTGTTGTGTGTATTTTTGTAAATCAGTGTTACTGTTGGTCGAGTTTAAAACAAGAAAAAAAAATATTTTACCAAAAAGTGAAAGAGCCAGGACTCGAACCTGCGACCTTCCACTCACACACCAACTAGGGATGGCAAAAGCACCCGAAACCGATGGAGAAAACTAAAACCCAAACCGATCGGGTCGGGTTCGGATTCAGGTTGGCGGGTTTGGATGCGGGTTCGGGTTGAGATATTTTATTTTTCGCGGGTGCAGGTTCGGGTTCAGGTTTTAGTAATACCCGCCCCGTTTACCCGTATACGTACCCGGTTACAAAAATACATATCGTTTATTGCTAGTTTATATAATTTTTAAATTTGTGCGAAATAGTACGAATATTACTAAACAAATGAAATGCTTATATTAGCTACATTTTGTATGCATTAAAATATTTGTGATCAAGCATATTTCGATTTTGTAACTTTAAATAAAACAATGATTTATTTGATACATTAATCGCATGATATGATACTGAATTAGTATTTTTCATCTTCTAAAAACTTAAAAAAATATATTAGGGTATTTTGATTGTTTTTCATTGTTTTTCTTAACTTTATACGTACAATTATGTCCAACGAAATTTAATTGTGGATACTTGATACCCGCGGGTAAAAGCCGAAAACCCGTTGGGTAATAGTAATCGGGTACCCGTCGGGTATTAGGGCGGATGCGGGTTTGGATATTATAAATGGGTGCGGGTACGGGTTTAGTAAAATCCGAACCGAACCCGACCCATTACCATCCCTAACACCAACACACTCACCACTGCGCCCTAGGGTCTTATTCGTTAAGACTTTCCTTAAGGTGGTAATTAAGGGGTAGTTAGTTTTTGCTTTTTTGCCATTCGAATGTAAATAAGCTGCTAGCAGCTTATTAGCTAACTTTTTTTGAGTTTTTTCATTTTTCCTATGTTTTTATTAAGTTTAAGATTTTTTGAAACAAAAATCAGTTTTTTTCCTTTTAGTCATTAATTTTTTATTAATATTTTCATTTTAGATTTTATAAAGTAATTTAAAAATAGTTAAAAGTATTTTAAATTTTTAGAAAAATAGCTTTTAGACATTATTTAATATAATTTAGGTTTTCAAAACTTTAAATTTTCATTTTCACTTTTTATAAATTTTATTTATTTTTGAGTTTTTTATTAAATTTTAAAAATTAATATAAAATAATTTAAAAGTTTTGGAAATTTTGGTTTTAATTTGTTTTAATTAGATTTTTCTTAACTTAAGTTTAAAATTTGGGGATTTTTAGAGTACTTTTATTTTTCGTCGAGTTTTACGATCTCGTGTTTTAACCGTCGTAGCATAATTTTTAGTGTAATCGTCTTATTTTTCCAATATTTCTTAATAAAAACGTCACTAATCCAAACTTGATTTTATAATATTGGCACACAACACATACACCTCATTCGAGAACGAACTCGCATTTATTCGGTTTTACGGTTTTCCTAAATCGTAGAATTTAATACTTGCCACGGTTATTTGTTTTTCCTAAAACAAGTGACTAAAAATGTAGAAACCTTGGTTTCCTCGAATCTTTTAGCTACTAGGAACGAATCTCATTCACTTGATTGAATCAAGGCGGAATAGAATGAAACACGTTTAACAAGGTGTTTAGGCACAAAGAACATGAATTAAAACAAAAGGATTGCTAATTATATTAATAATCAACAATCACTAGGTGTGTGTACATTGAATCCCACACCTAGTCGACACACGCTTTAGGTTTACATTGTATATGAAAGTTATGAATAAACCTAATACCCTTGGTTCCTTTTATAGCGTAAGGATTAGGGTTTACAAGAGATAAAATCAAATAAACATGTAAATCTTCTATTTAAATAAACTTATACAGAATAAATCCTGCATGTTTATCTAAATAGAAGCTTCTATAGGCTTCTTTGTCTACGTTTCTGTCAATGCTTGGATTGCATGTGACAATGCTTGGATTGCACATGACAATGCTTGAGCCATCAACGCTTAGTTTGCTCTTGTCAACGCTTGAATTGCTCTTGACAACGCTTAGACAAAATCTTCATGTTTTCTTCGTTTTTGAGTTTCTGTCACATCAACTTTTTGACCCAACAATCTTCCCCTAGTTGATGTCGGCAAAACTCTATGTGTATCTCTTGTAAGTTGTACATGATCTTCAAATTGCTTCCCCTCAAGTGTAGCATGTATGTCTTCCCCTTTTTGTCACATCAACATGGAAGTAAACAATGTATGCAATCTTTGAAGATTCTCCAAATGTAGGCTCCATGTAATGACCTTGAAGAAAAATAACTATAATATTCTTGATGTAGAAGTAGAATAACCCAAACCTATGTTCCATATCTTGTACAATGTGATGAAGTGTGTTGCTGATACAAAAATCCTCATCCTTTGTGAGACACTGAGCACGATAATGTAACTCCTTCAAGTGATAGAAAATATGTGCATAGAGTACCATAAGAAAAATCACATATTCCTAGATCTTGTATCACTTCACCAGTAACAATGTAAACACAAACAAGTTACCTTAAAAGTCAGTGTCTGGAAGTGCATGACTTTAAGATATGATAGAACACAAACTCGCGAAAATCTTCTTCAAACATCAAACTTACCATAAGAATTCTTCCCCTTAAGCCAACACCTCTTCATGACGAATTGTAATGAAATACCATCTTCATACCATATGTAAAAGGACAAATTAGATAACTCTTTCACAAGGCTATCCCGATTACATAGTTTAAAATATCCATCAAATTCCCACGAATAGTTGCTAACTCGCACTAAGATCATTAATCCCTTTTAAAAATATCCGAGCCATAAATATCAACATGATATTCTATATGGAGATTCCATGTACCTTCGTGTGTAAATTCCTCCTTTTTGTGTGCTAAAAACTTACCAATTTTCTCAACAGCAGCCATTCTTTTGTTATCCAAGAAACTCCATTATCCAATATATCTGTCATGTGTATTGTCCAATATCGGACAATACTTATCAACGTTTAGGTCAACCATTTCTCGGACAACACTGTCAACGCTGTCAGCGTTTGACTTATTATTGTCAGCGTCAAAATAACAAGTATCAGCGGCTAACATCATTAGTGGCTAAAATACAAGTTGGTGACTTGTATAATACAAGCTTTAGACAAAAACCCTCGTAACTTTAATAGTCCTCATGTCTTAAGCCCATCCAGCCCATGTAACCTAAAAATCAGCAGATCATGTCCTTTGAATGAAAAACCATCGAGTCCTACTCCACGTGAACTGTATCAACAAATATGCGATATATAAGGAAGTTATATCTTTCCCCGTATAACCAAATCCCTTAAATACCAAGATTGTAGGAGATATACATCAGCATAACTCCAAAATTCACGCACCAACTCCAAAATAACACGTCTTTGCTGACTTTCCCTTTTCTCACATGATAACTTTGTAGAATAAACAGTCCGATCCAATTCCTACAAAGTAGGCATACATACTGCATGTCTTTTAAATACGTCTTTGGCATATGTTGTGATGAAAAAGATACCTATAAAATAGCAATATTTTCATGCCATTTTAAAATAGCTGAATATTCTTGAAGATTAAACCCCACGTCTGTATCTTTTTCCCAGTAAACAAAACGTATGTACATCTTCACGTGAACCACTTGGACATCTTTTCCATTTGCTGTTCCATCACTTATCAGATCTAGGGTTTCTTCATCAAACCTTAACAACCATTCTTGCTGCTGCTACCTTTTCTTGTTTCTAGGGTTTTAAGACAAACCCTAAATTCTTTTTGTCAAACGCAGCAACCATGATCAATAAACCTCATACTAGGGTTCATCATGATTCCAAGAAATCACTCACCAAGGCTAATACGAGTAGTCCTTAAGAACATCAACATGTCTCTTTTATGTATAAGAATGATCTAGGGTTTGTTGATACCCTAAATCATTATTTTATGTGAAAACAGAAAACCTGAAAATCATCTCTACAGCCAACTTTGACGCCTAATTACTTTTGATTGGGGATAAAACTCGACAATCCCCCTAGTGGATGTCTAGATATATGTGTATAGAACACACACAGGAAATTTCGTGACGATCCAACGGTTCAATAAAAAGTTATGACCTTCTGAATACTGCTGCGCACACAAAAACGTCCAGAAAAACCCTAGACGGATTTTTCTTCTTTTCACCATACACGAACACCTTGTTGGTCCTAGCATCACGAGCCACGAGGATCTGATACCAATTGTGGAAACCTTGGTTTCCTCGAATCTTTTAGCTACTAGGAACGAATCTCATTCACTTGATTGAATCAAGGCGGAATAGAATGAAACACGTTTAACAAGGTGTTTAGGCACAAAGAACATGAATTAAAACAAAAGGATTGCTAATTATATTAATAATCAACAATCACTAGGTGTGTGTACATTGAATCCCACACCTAGTCGACACACGCTTTAGGTTTACATTGTATATGAAAGTTATGAATAAACCTAATACCCTTGGTTCCTTTTATAGTGTAAGGATTATGGTTTACAAGAGAAAATCAAATAAACATGTAAATCTTCTATTTAAATAAACTTATACAGAATAAATCCTGCATGTTTATCTAAATAGAAGCTTCCATAGGCTTCTTTGTCTACGTTTCTGTCAATGCTTGGATTGCATGTGACAATGCTTGGATTGCACATGACAATGCTTGAGCCATCAACGCTTAGTTTGCTCTTGTCAACGCTTGAATTGCTCTTGACAACGCTTAGACAAAATCTTCATGTTTTCTTCGTTTTTGAGTTTCTGCCACATCAACTTTTTGACCCAACAAAAAATACCTACATCGGTAGATTTCAATTGCATCAGATTTCTGAGGTTAGATATAGCTTGGTGACACTTTTCATTTGCATTTTAAGTAAAAAATAAAAATTATTGTGGTATTTGTATTTCATTAGCAGTAGGTCGTTTTGGAGTTTGTTCTTGTAATTTATAACTTGTAATTCTGGAATCTAGTAGAATATAGGATAGTATAGGGCTTTATGCAGTAAGATTAGGGTTATTAGTCTTTTTCTTGTGGAGTGGTGATAGCTAGAATCTGACCCAAGTACACAATATCTCAGCAAACAGCTTTCTACGTGCCATTTTATGCATATTGTTCTTTGATCTGTTTAAGTGAGCTGGTGTGGTGCTTTGTGTTTAGAATTTTGCTGCATAGTTAGTTCCTTGGTATATCTAGGCGTGCATATTATTGGCTTGTTAGTCAGTGGCTTGTGTTGCTAGATTAGATAGCCCTAAAATCTTCCCTTAGGAAAAATGCATTAGCAAACTTCCACTTTCTGCCTACTTAGTATATCAGCAGAGATTTAGGCTTTAAATTTGGGCTTTGAGGGTTGATTTTAGGTTCATGAGTAGTTCATAGGGTATTTAAGTTATACATTATCTGGTATTTAGGGTAGAGAGCTTTTAGGTAGCTTAAAATCTCATTTGTAGGTCACTGTTTTGCACAGCCTACCCCACATGCCCTATCTTTCTAAAATAGTGACTGATATTGCTTGTTTGTGTGCATGTGTTGTGAGTTTTATTGTTTGTACTGATTCCCCAATAGCCTACTGCTATTGGGGGTGCCAATTGTGTCCAAAATTACCAAGCCAAAAGCTCCAAACAAGCCTATAACTGCACAGTTTGTTTTCTGTGAACAAGCAGTGGGAACAAAGTTCCCACTGACTAGTCTTGGGTTCCCACTGTTTAGCTAAAGGAAAAAGTGTCAACATCATTTCTTTCATTGTTTTGTCTTATTAGCCTTAAATTCATTTTTTCAATTTTTTTATTTTTCCCTGTTCTTTTTATTATTTTAGAATTTTCAGAAAAGAAATTTTATTTCTTGTGGCGGATCTTCCAACATCTTTTTATTTTTCCCTGTTCTTTTTATTATTTTAGAATTTTCAGAAAATAAATTTTATTTCTTGTGGCGGATCTTCCAAAATTTTATTTCATGGGGTGTGCTTAATTGCTGATCGTGTAATGTTCATATGAACCGTTGATTGCGTAATGTTCACTACTTCAACATCATTTCTTGTGGCGGATTTTCCAACATCTTTTTTCTTTTATCTCCATTCACGATATCTTTTATTTCCTTTAATGTTTCTTCGACCACCTCAAATGATTTTGATATTTCCGCCTCTTGCATACTAAAGTCATCTAGTAATGTTTTTTTTTCAAAACTTCAGTTTTATCAGCATTAGACAAACTAACTTTGTCGTTTTTGGTTTTGTGCGTTGTAGCAGAAACTACTAAAGAAATCTCACTCACAAAATTACCAACACGTTTCATAAGAGCTCCATCTTTGTTTTTTTTTCAGATTCATCTTTGCTTTTACGAAATTCATCTTTGGTATCGATCTACATGATAACAATTACATGTTTATTTTGTATTTGCATTGCGTTAATTATGGATAATAAACATTTTTATTTAATATTTTATTTTTATTTCTGTTTTTACGTGCATGTAATATTACAAGTCGTGAAACATTGCCCCATTTAAACCTTGAATCTTTTAACTTAAACCTTAACTACCAGAGACTAAGCACTATATACCATACACGTTACAAAATTCCAAAACACACCCTCATCCACATCATATGCCACCGTCGGACCCCCTTATACCACCATCTCCACTCCTTGAGTTACTAGTTGAAAACCTATAAACTTCCAACCCTTGATCCACAAGAATAACTAACATGTTTATGTACTCACTACCTTGTAAAGTACCATATATTAACTTATTAAGTAAAGTACTTGTAGTGATATGAGCTCATGGGAGGAGTTTGCCCATTGACAAAACCACATTTAGTTTTCAACTATTTCTATATATACAAATAACATTGTAATATGTTTAGAGTGACTACACCTCATTGAAACTCCATGATATGCAGGCAAGAAACTAGAAACAAGCCAGTAGACCCATTATAAGAGTTAGTTTCTAGCTAAGCCTCATTAACTATCTTACGCTAGTGAAGCTTCATCGTTTGAAAGATCGTCATGCATTACTGGCCGTACGTATCTAATAGATTGCATAACAGATCACCCGTCAATAAGATGAGGTACATCAGCAAATGGTTCTTTGCCTACCTCACCAGCTCCTGATTTTGAACCAGTGTTCGATCTTCACACTCGACAACTTCATCACACAAATGAATAATATCGTATTGCATGCCGACACCTCTTGTCATCAAGTTTTATTAAGTTCTGACAAGTATAAGCACCAGTGATTCCTTCATTGTTAAGTAGTCGAACTGTCTGCAATATGACTATTGATTACCTTAAGCAAGTGCGTTTAATTAGGGATCTACTATGCACTTCCTGATACAAACATTCTAATTTATTTTGATAATCATATTGTTTCACCCAGTTTCGCTTCCCTTTGATTCTATAATCATAGATTAAGTATATAGAGACACATACGCTAAATCATTATGGAAATAGCGTTAGTATAGTGATTTCTTTTTTAACATCACAAATGATTATTTTGTATTTTAAAAATTTGGAAACGTAACAGAATACCCAGACAATAAAATTCAGCCGCACACCATTAGCCACACATATATATGGCTATAAGTTTGTGACACGAGCATTACGATTCAAGACACAATGATCACATCGACCCATCAATTATTTTCATATGACCAAGGGGATGGTTGAATGGTTGGATATCACAGTACTTGCAGCTTGATGCCATGAGAGAGCCAATATCCAAATCTTGATAGTTGTTCTCCATTTTAACCGGTTCCACAAACTTCCGCGATATCACAACAGAGTTAATGACATCATCGTCTGGATGGAAAATCGAGAGAACATTGAACCCTTGAAGAACATTAGGATCAACCACTGGGTAAAGAAAAGCACGGGCACCGTGGGCGCTCCTTAGCATGAGGATGGCACCAGGTGCCATGTACTTAGCCAAATGCTGAATAACTTTATTTTTGTCGTCGATATTCATCCCCACAAGTGCAGCCAAGAAAATCACATCATACTCCTTCAACTCATCAGTCACATCCATTATATCGGCAGTGTGGAACAGCATTCTTTTAGACAAGTCATGATCGGCTGAAACCAGACTAGAAGCCATGGAATTTGCCGTAGAGTCTATGTCATAGTTGTGAAAAGTTGTATCCTTGAGATGGTAAGAAGCCAAGACTATTGAGGTGAAAGGTAATGGGCCGGACCCCACAAATGCGACACGCTTAGGGGTTTCTGCTGTGGTGGAATAGTGTTGCTTAAGGATGTCATACTCGAGACAGCCAAGCTTGAGATAATTAGAATAGTAAGGAAAAAGATTAAGATGATGAAGAGGATTTTTGAAAGATCCTAAAATTGTGGAGAAGTGAGCTTCAAGTAGGCCCTCGGCCTCACCACAAAGTCTAATGAGCTTAGACCTTATTTCCTGTATATTGGGTGGGAGAGTGGCTATATTAATAGAAGAGTGCGGGATGCATGCGTGGACGAGTTGAGTGAAGAGGTTGTCGACATCTTTAGTGGGCTTGAGTGATTCAAGCTTCGAAAGTTTCTCATAAATCTGGCACACCTTTTCAATTAGGATGCTCTCTTCATGGACTTGGACTTCGACTGATTTCATTTTGACACTTAGGAATGCCTAGCTCGAAAATTGGCAGTTATTTCTTACAACTAGAGCTCTTTGTCTGTTTGGAGACTAAGTAGTAATTGTGTTTTGGCATAACTGTTATGTGATAATGCGTCTTATTTATAAGCTAGCACATCTAAGTTTAACATAGCATTTGTGAAGATGGCACGAGTATGCTTAGGACATCCAAAAAAGAAATAAGATATCTTATTAACTATACTTGATAAGCACATCTTCACGACATTTCCTTATCATATCTAGCTATGATTTTTCTGTATTAATAAATATTAATTTTTATGTCCTTTTCATATGATCAGGGCATATATGCTTCAGATTCTTATGCTTTCATACTAGCCTTGTTCATACACACTAACCATGTTATTATAAAATTTCAATTCACTGTCACGTTCAGATTTGCACTACCTCTTATTTGCATTGATTTTCTTGTTGAATATTTCCTGGAAGGTCGCCTAGCTTGTTATGATATGCAGATCAAATGTTATATATAGGTGATGAGTGGAATCAGCCAATTACTGCTTAGTTTTCAAAAGAAACCTTGTAAAATAAAGTAAAGAAACTAACAAAATGCCTGTTATATATGTTTTTTCACAATTTCACAGTTTTCGACCTGTGTGCTCCTCATTAACAAAACTATGCAGAAGCTGTGGATCATGAGGCATAACAAAGAGCAAGGCCGATGTATAGATAATGAAGTGACCCCGTAATTTAATCCTGACCTAACCCGAAAGTTTTGGTTTTGGGGGTTTCCCATTATTATTTTCTGCCATCAGTAACTCCTATTCCCTCGTAAAAGCATTCTCAATTTTATCTGAAACTCTTGAAATTTTCCGTTATTGAAAGAAACACCTTTGTGTGATCAGCATGATACTAAGCTCTTATTTTTAATTGATATTAGAGACACTATAGAAGAAGTTGAATAGCAGTTTAGAACCAAACCTCTAATGATAGACAAAACCGACAGTGTATGTAACAAAACTAAATATTATTATCTCAAACATTTTGATCCCGATCATAGCTAGGATAACAACGAATCTTTGTGACTATCTCTTCAAATATATGGACGGGGAGGTTCATCATGGCTATCCCAGAGAGACGGCTATGATCGGAATCATATATTCAAATCGAATCGTATATAATTTCCCTCATAATGTGTTGTCATGTTCTCATGCAGATTCCATTGCTATCAAAAGCCGTTAAAAGTCTGAAGCATCTTTGAACAAGGCAAGTATGAACGCATAAGAGTCTAAGGCATCATATGGCCTCATATGAAAAGGAAATATACCATCATTTTATTAATACAGAAAAATCATAGCTATGATGATCAAGCAGCATGATTAGTCCCTTCTTCACCAATGCTATGTAGAACTTATAACGTGCCTATAAATAAGACGCATGATCACATGAAAATTAAGCAAAACCCACAATTACTACTTATTCTTCAAACAAACAAACAAAGAGTTCTAGTTTATAAGAACTAACTGCCAACTTTCGAGCTACGCAATCCTAATTGTCCAAATGGAATCACTCCAAGTCCAAGCCCAAATCCAAGAAGAGAACAACCTAATTGAGGAAGTGTGCCAGATTTATGAGAAACTTTCGAAGCTTGAAGCACTCAAACCCTCTAAAGATGTTGACACCCTCTTCACTCAACTCGTCCACGCATGCATCCCGCACTCTTCTATTAATATATCCACTCTCCCAGCCAATATACAGGATATAAGGTCTAAACTCATTAGACTTTGTGGTGAGGCCGAGGGCCTACTTGAAGCTCACTTCTCCACGATTTTAGGATCTTTCAAAGATCCTCTTAATCATCTTAATCTTTTTCCTTACTATTCCAATTATCTCAAGCTTGGTCGTCTCGAGTATGAAATCCTTAATCAACACTATTCCAAGACAGCAGAAACCCCTAAGCGTGTCGCATTTGTGGGGTCTGGCCCATTGCCTTTCACCTCAATAGTCTTGGCTTCTTACCATCTTAAGGATACAATTTTCCACAACTATGACATTGACTCTACGGCAAATTCCATGGCTTCTCGTCTGGTTTCAGCCGATCATGACTTGTCTAAAAGAATGCTGTTCCACACTGCCGATATAATGGACGTGACTGATGAGTTGAAGGAGTATGATGTGATTTTCTTGGCTGCACTTGTGGGGATGAATATTGACGACAAAAATAAAGTTATTCAGCATTTGGCTAAGTACATGGCACCTGGTGCCATCCTCATGCTAAGGAGTGCCCACGGTGCCCGTGCTTTTCTTTACCCAGTGGTTGATCCTAATGTTCTTCAAGGGTTCAATGTTCTCTCGATTTTCCATCCAAACGACAATGTCATTAACTCAGTTGTGATATCGCGGAAGTTTGTGGAACCGGTTAATACCTATCATGATCTGGATATTGGCTCCCTCATGGCATCAAGTTGCAAGTACTGTGATATCCAATCCTTCAACCATCCACTTGGTCATATGAAAATGATTGATGAGTCGGTCTGATAATTTTGTCTTGAATGCATGGTAATGCTCATGTCATAAACTTATAGCCGTATATGTGGCTAATGGAGCCGGATCGACTAAATGTTATTGTCTCAGTTTTCTGTTGTGTTTCTAAAATTTAAGAAATAAATAATCATTTATGATGTCAAAAAGGAAGTCATTATATTATTGCTATTTCTGTAACGATTTGGCGTGTGTCTCTATATATAATGAATTTATGATTATAGAATCTAAATCAAATCCAGAAGCTATGAGAGGGAAGCCAAGTTGTGATCCCTAATTGAAGGCACTTATGGTAATCAATAGTCATATTGCAGGATATCCAGTAAGCATAAGCCTCCTCTATGTCCCAGTCCCACGCCGGTACAATAGTCATATTGCGGTTTGATGCAACATAACACATCTATCTTGGGTGTCGGCTTCTAAAGCTTTTGTCGAGTTTAAAAAAAACTGGACATCATATGTATATGAACGTGAATCACAATTGGATCTTCTTACGAACAGGAGGACCGGTTATGTTAAGAAATAAATTACAATCCTACCATAAAGATTATGAGACCTATACTTATTGTTGTGGAAGCAGTGAAGTTTTTTGAGTGTGGAGATTAATCATGGCATAAAAATTCCATATAGAGGATGACATATAACTTTCTACATTAGGCCATCTTCTGTTATAAAGTAATTCTAATACTGATTTTATAACATCAGAACTCAGTTGGCACTGTCATTTTCACAGCCCGCAAGATCATTTACATTTGAACCATCGGTGATGATTCTGTCATTATTCAGCACGGTTTCTGCTGAAGTATCTAAAAGTGCAAGTGAAACATTTGTCTGAACTTAAGGAACACTCGTATTCTATGGTCTCGTTACTTACCACACTTAAAGCTAGTGTATCCTTATCATGACTAGCCGGTTATCCTCAGAATCGACTGAATAAACTTTTATTTTCGATCTAGGGCTGGGGCTGAAGTTCAATGAAGAAGTGTCTGCTGGCTGAATTTCCGTTTGGTCCAGACGGCATAAGTGGAGATTGAGACATAAAAATGACCAAAAAACAAACTTTCTCAAATGCAAAAGCCACTTAAACCGTTGATAGAAGTAAGCTCAGCATGCTTAGAGAACAAAATAGACAGGACATTTAGATGAAAGAATCAACTACTCAGGGTGATGTCTATGTAATGTGTCAAATACCACGAAGTAAAGCTTTTGGAAATAGGACAATAAGCGTGATCATAAGGATCACAATTTATTAAAAAGCGCTAAAATCATAGAACGGCAAAGCCCCTAGGTGGGTTGTGCATTAGGTAACTATACTCGAAAGTTTATTTATTTGGCAACAAGCAACCAGTATTGCCCCTGCGAATGATGACGTGGCAAACCTCTTTGTCAGAATAAAATTGGCTACTTGGCAATAGTTAACTTTTTGAGTGTGCAGATTAATCATGGCATAAAATGCCACAAAAATGCGTATCAGCCTATGATCAACATTGAAAGAGAGGACGACATATCAGTAACTACATAAGGGCATCTTCTCGTTTCATGTAACACTAATATTCATTTTACAACATCAAGATTTGAAAAGGACATATAATATCATTTTATGGTAACTGTGTATGAACAAGGCAAGTATGAAAGAATAAGAACCTGAAGCATATATGGCCTCATATGATAAGAAAATGTTGTGAAGATGTGCTTATCAAGTGCAGTTAACAATATTGCCCATTCATTATGTTAATACCAAGCATGACTCGTCCCATCTTCACCAATGCTATGTGGAACTTAGATGTGCCTATAAATAAGTCGCATTATCACATGAACATTATGCAAAAACACAACTGCTACCTAATCTTCAAACAAACAAAAGTTCTAGCTAGTTTATAAGAAGTATCTACAAATTTCCGAGCTAGGCATTCCTAATAAGTGTCAACATGGAATCGGTCCAAATCCAAGAAGAGAACAACCTAATTCAGGAAGTGTGCCAGATTTATGAGAAACTTTCGAAGCTTGAATCACTCAAGCCCTCTAAAGATGCCGACAGCCTCTTCACTCAGCTCGTCCACACATGCATCCCCCACTCTTCTATTAATATAGCCACTCTCCCAGCTAATATACAGGATATAAGGTCTAAGCTCATTAGGCTTTGTGGTGAGGCCGAGGGCCTACTTGAAGCGCACTTCTCCACGATTTTAGGATCTTTCAAAGATCCTCTTAATCATCTTAATCTTTTTCCGTACTATTCCAATTATCTCAAGCTTGGTCGTCTCGAGTATGACATCCTTAATCAACATTATTCCACGACAGCAGAAACTCCTAAGCGTGTCGCATTTGTGGGGTCTGGCCCATTGCCTTTCACCTCAATAGTCTTGGCTTCTTACCATCTCAAGGATACAATTTTCCACAACTATGACATTGACTCTTCGGCAAATTCCATGGCTTCTCGTCTGGTTTCAGCCGATCATGACTTGTCTAAAAGAATGCTGTTCCACACAGGCAATATAATGGATGTGACTGGTGACCTGAAGGAGTATGATGTAATCTTCTTGGCTGCACTTGTGGGGATGAATATTGACGACAAAAATAAAGTTATTCAGCATTTGGCTAAGTACATGGCACCTGGTGCCATCCTCATGCTAAGGAGCGCCCACGGTGCCCGTGCTTTTCTTTACCCAGTAGTTGATCCTAGTGTTCTTCATGGGTTCAATGTTCTCTCGATCTTCCATCCAGGCGACGATGTCATTAATTCTATTGTGATATCGCGGAAGTTTGTGGAACCGGTTAAAATGGATAACAACTATCATGATTTGGATATTGGCTCTCTCATGGCATCAAGCTGCAAGTACTGTGATATCCAACCATTCAACCATCCCCTTGGTCATATGAAAATGATTGATGAGTCGATGTGATCAATAATTCTGCCTTGTCTTGAATCATAATACCAATGTCGCAAACTTACAGCAATAGTGTGGCTACTGGTGTGTGACTAAATTTTATTATCTCAGTATTCTGTTGCATTTCCAAATTTTAAGAAATAAAATAATCATTTGTGATGTTAAAAGATAAATCACTATATTTCCATAATGATTTAGCGTATGTGTCTCTATATACTTAATCTATGACTATAGAATCAAGGTGAAGCGAAACTGGGTGAAATAAGATGCTCTACATATGATTATCAAAATAAATTGGAATGTTTGTATCAGGAAGTGCATAGTACGTAGATCCCTAATTAAAGGCACTTAAGGTAATCAATAATCATATTGTAGACTAAAGTTCGACTACTTAACAATGAAGGAATCGTAGGAGCGGTGCTTATACTTGTCAGAACTTATTAAAACTTAATGAAAGAGGTGTCGGCATGCAATACGATATTATTCAATTGTGTGATGAAGTTGTCGAGTGTGAAGATCACTGATTCAAACTCAAGAGCTGGCGAGGTAGGCAAAGACTATGCTGATGTATCTGATCATCTT
Source organism: Glebionis coronaria (assembly GCA_025667525.1). Taxonomy (NCBI): domain Eukaryota; kingdom Viridiplantae; phylum Streptophyta; class Magnoliopsida; order Asterales; family Asteraceae; genus Glebionis; species Glebionis coronaria. Next base: position 582,320,338 of record CM046878.1, on the reverse strand, counting down.
ATTGACGGGTAATCTGTTTTGCAATCTATTAGATACACACGGCCAGCTGTAATGCATGACGATCTTTCAAACGATGAAGCTTAACTAGCGTAAGATAGTTAATGAGATTTAGCTAGAAACTCTTGTATTTAATGGGTCTGCTGACATTGTATCACACTTTCCTTGTTTAATGAATGCTTTGCCTTGTTTCTAGTTCCTTGCCTGCATGCTTCAATCTCTTATCATTATAATCGGAATCGACTAATGATGGTTAAAATAACGTTACCGGAAATACACAAAACAATTACCACGATATCGTGTATCATTAATTATCAACATCTAAGAATTTCCGCCGCTATATGCGATACTCGTCTAGTTTAGATAAAAACTTCATATTGCTTGAGAATATACTTCTAACTTAAACCAGATAAAATGTAAATGTTATTTGTAAAGACAAAAACACCTCAAGTAAAGCTTACCTTTGAGATTTAAACTGAGATGGTGAAAATATTTAATGAGAAAATCAATGCAAATATGAGGTTGGCGCATATTTGGAAGTGACACTGATATGAAAATTTTGTGGCAACATCAACTTTGTGTATGAACAAGACAAGTATGAAAACATGAACATCATGACCTCATAGCTATGGTGAGAAAATGTCGTAAATATGTGCTTATCACATACTAGTTAGCAAGATATATTATTTCTAGTTTTAAGTTCCAGTTTCATTTATATATATAAAATACCAAGCATGACTCGTCCCTTCTTCACAATGCCTATAAATAAGACGAATGATCATATTACAATTATGCAAAAACACGAGCTACCTAGGCGATCCTAAGTGTAAACATGGAATCACTCCAAGTCCAAGAAAAGAGCATCTTTATTCAGAAAGTGTGCCAGATTTATGAAAAAATTCCGAAGCTTGAAACACTCAAGCCCTCTAAATATTTCGAAAACCTCTTCACTCAATTCATCCACGCATGCATCCCGCACTCTTCTATTAATATAGCCACTATACAGGAGATAAGGTCTAAGCTCATTAGACTTTGTGGTGAGGCCGAAGGCCTACTTGAAGCTCACTTCTCCACAATTGTAGGACCTTTCAAAAATCCTCCTCATAATCTTAATGTTTTTCCTTACCATTCCAATTCTCAAAAGCTTGGTCGTCTCAAGTATGACATCCTTAATCAACACTATTCAGAAACACCTAAGCGTATCGCATTTGTGGGTTCTGGCTCATTATCTTTCATCTCAATAGCCTTGGTTTCTTACCATCTCAAGGACACAACTTTCCACCAACTATGACATTGACTCTACGGGAAATTCCATGGCTTCTCGTTTGGTTTCAGCCGATCATGACTTGTCCAAAACAATGGTGTTCCGCACTGCCGATTTAATGGATGTGACTGATGAGTTGAAGAATTATGATGTGGTTTTCTTGGCAGCGCCTGTGGGGATGAATATTGAAGAGAAAAACAAACTGATTCAGTATTTGGCTAACTACATGGCACCTAGTGCCATCCTCATGCTAAGGAGCGCCCACGGTGACCGTGCTTTTCTTTACCCCGTGGTTGATCCTTATGTTCTTCATGGGTTCAATATTCTATCGATTTTCCATCCAAACAACAATGTCATTAACTCTGTGGTGATACCGCGTAAGTTTGTGAAACGGGTTAATTGATAATAACTATCGTGATTTGCACATTAGCTCTCTCATGTATCAAGTTGCAAGTAGTGTGATATGCAACCATTCAACCGTGCACTTGGTCATATGAAAATAATTTATGAGCCGAGGTGATCATTTTGTCGTGGATCCTAATGCTCATGCCACAAACTTATAGCTATATGTGTGCCTAATGGTGTGTGACAAAAAACTATTTTTACAATTTTCCTGTTGTGTTTCCAAATTTTAAAAAATAAATAACCATTTGGGATGTTAAAAAGGATGTCATTAAGTAATTCTAATTCCATAATGAAAAAAACACAGTTTTTGGGTCAACTGCGTCTCAATGAGTCAGATTAACAAGGTGTTAAGAGGTACTAGTTTTAAGAAAACAAACACCACCGTGATCTACGATAAGAGAATCAAAGTCAAATATAGAAACTTTGAAAGGGAAGTGAACTTGTTAAATATGAGATGTTCTATCACTCTATTTGAATTTTGTGATCAGGAAGTGCATAGTAGATCCCTGATACGGTTTATATGTAGCCGGTAATCCTTGTTTACTTGTGATAAATTCATCCAGGATATCTCAATTAGTAATTTTATGATCAACCAAGAGACGAAAGATAGATTTAGAACCCGATTGTGACTTGGAATTTGTTTCTAGTTGATACAGGTATGAGCTTGAGTTTCATTTTATATATTGTTCTTGTGAAATGAATGTATAAGAAAATTTTCTATTCTCCACCTGCGACCTAGCTAGTGCGTTTCATGGTTGGATAGCCAGTAAGCATAAGCCTCCTCTATGTCCCAGTAAGCATAAGCCTCCTCTATGTCCCAGTCCCAAGCCGATACAATAGTCATATTCCGGTTTGATGCAACATAACACATCTATCTTGGGTGTCGGCTTCTAAAGCTTTTGTCGAGTTTAAAAAAAACTGGACATCTTATGTTCATGAACGTGAATCATAATTGGATCTTCTTACGGACAGGAGGACCGGTTATGTTAAGAACTAATTACAATCCTACCATAAATATTATGAGACCTGTACTTATTGTTGTGGAAGCAGTGAAGTTTTTGAGTGTGGAGATTAATCATGGCATAAAATTCCATATAGAGGATGACATATAACTTTCTACATTAGGCCATCTTCTGTTATAAAGTAATTCTAATACTGATTTTACAACATCAGAACTCAGTTGGCACTGTCATTTTCACAGCCTTCAAGATCATTTACATTTAAATCATCGGTGATGATTCTGTCATTATTCAGCACGGTTTCTGCTGAAGTATCTAAAAGTGCAAGTGAAACATTTGTCTGAACTTAAGGAACACTCGTATTCTATGGTCTCGTTACTTACCACACTTAAAGCTTGTGTATCCTTATCATGACTAGCCGGTTATCCTCAGAATCGACTGAATAAACTTTTATTTTCGATCTAGGGCTGGGGCTGAAGTTCAAATGAAGAATTGTCTGCTGGCTGAATTTCCGTTTGGTCCAGACGGCATAAGTGGGGATGGACACATAAAAATGATAAACTATAACAGACCAAAAAACAAACTTTCTCAAATGCAAAAGCCACTTAAACCGTTGATAGAAGTAAGCTCAGCATGCTTAGAGAACAAAATAGACAGGACATTTAGATGAAAGAATTGTTGAGATATGCGATCGTTTAGCCATCGGTAAATGCGTGAGCCTATCGGGGGCACACACTCAATACGGAGAACACACGTTTATTTACGTTTTATTATTTATAATTAAACGTATAATAAAAACCTTACGTTTTATTTAATTAATGGTGGTTTAATTAATTACGATATTTAATTAATTAATGGCGAGTGCGTTATTTAAATTTAAGGAAGGAAATCGACTTCTAGAACCTCCCGGTACCCCTTAGGCGGCCGAATACAATAGAGGGTCTAGAAGATCCTTTGTTTGTTGATCAAGTAATTAAGTTACTTAATTTAGGTGTTGGGTTGGGCCTAATTAATTTTGAGGAGGTTCAAGGATGTGTATAAATACAATCCCATACCCCTCATAATTTTTTATCCTCTCCCTTTTGTTTGTGTTGGCCGATCGACTCAAACCCACACCCAAACCCTTACGAACTTTTCCTTTAACCCTAAATTCACTTAAAGTGTAAACCTTTGCAAGATCAACTACCTTAGGGTACTTACTTGTGAAGTTTCTTAGCCTTATACTAAACCTTTGATCCTCGTGTCAAAGTTTTGGTCTCTTGTTTGGTTCCCCTTGTGGTTCGTCCAAACCCTAACCTTAATTAGGGTTTCCGGTGAATTTTTCCAAGTATCTTGTTTCTATCTATAAACCGTATCCTTACGCTATCCCAATTAGGGTTTTGGATATTAGGGTTTCTAGTTGCAAGATAATCGAAGTGAAGTTACCACTAGCATCGTGGTGTGTTCGTTTGACGTGTCGTGTGAGCAATCGCTAGAGGACGGTTACTTTACCGTTGTAGATTCAAGATCAAGATCAATTAATTGATTTATTCAATTAATTAAAAGGTTGGTTTTATTATTGTTTTATTATGTGTTAATAATGAATATTATACTAGATTCATTCCGCTGCGCACTCGTAGTTAATGGTTTAACTAGTTCTAAATCCCAACAGTGGCATCACGAGTCAAATCGTATGGCATTCATGGGTTACACATAGAATAAAACACGCTTGCTTCGCTTTAAAATCTCTTTTATTTATGTTTTTATGACAACTACATGCATACTTGTCATAAAGTTTTAATCTTGATCTAGATCTATTAAATTTGGGTAGGTTAAAATTGAACCGGTTGATAATTACTTTTGTTTTTTATTATCCGTCAAAGACCCTTGCATCTCACTTTTGTGATACTTTGCACGTCATCAAGTACCTTGCTCGAAAACTTGATGAGGGTCTTTGGTCCTCAATTTGGGAAGACTCATTCGAGACTTGGATCTTATATGATTTACCGCTTTCATATAGAGTCTGTCTTCTGCTTCTACCCCATTCTGTCTGTTTTTATGTGCTTATTTGTTTTCCATTATGAATTGCAAAACGTAATAATTCAAGATTCTAGGAATCATAAAAACGGATGGTACTTATATCGAAACTAGCTTTAAAACTATGTCATATTAATACACCATATTTTCCTTGCGAATCGGTTATGTGTTATTTGTTAAAATCTTGATTTTTTGAACAAATATTAATATTGACATAAGAACTATGAAACTTGGTTTTATTGTATTCTAATTGTTTTGCGAAATCATATTGTCACTCGAGTTGGGCTTACATACCGTAATGATGGCTTAATAAACTATCTTCTCAACGACGTGATTTGCAAAATTAATTAGTTTACAATACTTAAAATTACAACACCGTTTTGTGTCTTTACTAATGATGGACTTGCTATTGCACCTCGTGCTCTAGTCGAGCTATCTAGGGTTTGAGAAATCTTTAATCTTCTCCCGTGTTCCATAGGTGTTTCGACACTTATGGAATAATTATCCCAAGCACTTGCACCTTCGGGTGCATGAAGAGTAGGATATAGGGTTTGATCTCTCTTTAATCTTCTCCCGCGTACAACACGACTAAACCAAAAAGTTAACAAATTGTTTTCTTAACTTGTGATAAGAGAATGAATTGCATGCATTCTTTTACACACTTTGACATTTGTTTTTCTAAAACTTATGTGATACCTATTTGAAATTTTTAAGTCTATGCCACCCAATTTAGAAGCACTTGTAGTTGTTTTTCGTCAACTGGTCAGACCTAGGGCGAATTACATACCCGAGGCGATCTTTGTCACTGGTCAGACCTTTGCCAATAATTGCAGCTTCAAATTGGTACGACTTAAAGTCGAGTTCCCGGTCAGATTCAGAACCCGAGGCATAAAGATGAGATGAAACATACTCATGACTTTATTATGTGTAGAACAAGTTTGTTTGAGATGCTCAAAGGTTCTCGAAAGAGATGAGAGAACATCCCATCCAAACACTCTACGACAAATAAACTTCATGAATCGTCTCATACAATCTAAGAGTTGCACTTGTAATGCAATTAACGCCCGTCGCTTACCTCTTGCCCCACTTGAATACTAGACGGTCGGACCTCTAATATTAAGTGGGAGTGCAAGCAAGGATCTTAGTCTCAACATGATTAATTGGGTAGTTAATTCTTTGAGAATGTAATTATCGAAAATACTAATCGTTGAACTTTTATTTTGTAGATGAATAATCAAAACTCTTGCTTAAACAGCACGGTTGTTAAGTCATTCCTTGAAAAGATGAAATTGATTGAGAATAACTTTGTTGATTGGTATCGTGCTCTTCGGATAGCGCTCGAAACTGATGACTTGGTTAAATACCTTGAGCAACCAATTCCTGATCTACCTGCAATTCTGCCTCATGGTCATGAAGGACCAGAGCAAGACCCGGATTTACATCCAACTTGGGTCAGAAGGTCACGAGAAATCGCTGGCCTTATGCTCATGACTATGTCCCCTGAACTCCAGAAACTTTTGGAGGGTCACGGCGCATGGTCTATGATGGAAGAATTGAAGACCATGTTCACTGAACAAGCTGATCAAGAACTCCTTGATGTTGCACGTGCCTTTCACGCGTGTAAACATGAGGATGGACAATCTGTGAGCTCCTATGTCTTGAAGATGAAGGGGTTCATAGAGAATTTGGAACGTTTGGGTCACCCCATGTCCTTGAAACTTTCGGTCAGCCTAATTTTAGCCTCACTGAATAAGGACTATGATAGGTTTGTGCAAGACTATAACATGCATGGCCTGGGGAAGATAATACCTGAATTGCATGCCATGCTTAAGCTGCATGAGAAAACGTTGCCAAAGAAGGTTGCACCTGATACTCCTAATACCATTAATGCTATTAGGGCAGGAAGGGTTCAAAAGCCTAACAAGGCTAAATCGTCTAATGCTGCAAAGGGTAAGAATCGTGGTAAAGGGAAGAAAGTAGCTAACTTTACTCCTAGAGCCAAGATTCCCCCTCCACCAAGAAGAGAGAATCCTGCTGAGGATGCCATTTGTCACCAATGTGGTGAAATTGGTCATTGGAAGAGAAACTGTCCAGAGTATCTCACTGAGTTGTGGAAGAGAAAGAAGTCCTCGCAAGGAGCTAGCACTTCAGGTATCTTCACGATAGAACTCTTTACTTTTCCTAATAAATCTTGGGTTTATGACATTGGTTGTGGTACTCACATCTGTAATACTACTCAGGGTCTAAGGATAAGTAAGAAGCTGAAGCCAGGAGCTTTGAATCTGTACGTGGGCAATGGTCATCGTGCAGCTGTTGAAGCCATTGGTGTTTTTCAATTATTTCTCCCTAGTGGACTGGTTGTTATGTTGAATAATTGTCATTACGCACCTTCTATTTCTAGAGGGATTGTTTCAGTTTCATGTTTGTATGAAGATGGATTTGTTAATCGTTTTGAGAATAATGCAAGTATTTCGGTTTCGAAAAATAATATGTTTTATTTTAATGCTGTTCCTAGTAATGGTATTTATGAAATTGATATGTGTGATTCTAATGCAAACAATAGTTCTATGTATGCTGTAAGCAACAAAAGGGCCAAATCTAATTTGGACTCTACATTGCTATGGCATTGTCGCCTTGGCCACATAAGCAAAAAGCGCATTAAGCAATTACAATCTGATGGATTGCTCAAGTCAAACGATGATGATTCCTTTGACAAATGTGTTTCATGCTTATCTGGAAAGATGGCACGAAAACCTTATTCACATCAAGTGGAGAGGCTAAAGATCTACTTGGACTAATCCACACCGATGTATGTGGTCCATTTAGAACCGTGTCAAGACAAGGTGCAAGTTACTTCGTCACTTTCACTGACGACTATAGTCGTTATGGTTATGTTTACTTGCTAAAGCATAAACATGAAGTGTTTGAAACATTTAAGGTGTTTCAAAAGGAAGTAGAAAATCAACTCGGTAAAACCATAAAGGCACTACGTTCGGATCGTGGAGGTGAATTTATGAGTTATGAATTTCTGGAGCATCTTAAGGAACATGGGATAGTTTCCCAAAGAACTCCTCCATATACACCACAACACAATGGTGTTTCTGAGAGGAGAAATAGAACCCTACTTGATATGGTTCGTTCCATGATGGCTCAAACAACTCTTCCTAAATCCTTTTGGGATTATGCTCTTGAGTCTGCTGCTCGCATACTCAATATGGTTCCAACTAAGAAGGTTGAAAAGACTCCATACGAAGTATGGTATGGGCAAGCCCCTAAGCTGTCTTACTTAAAGGTCTGGGGATGTGAGGCTCTTGTTAAGCGTGACACGCTTATCAAACCTGAAAAACTAGAGCCCCGATCTGTTAAGTGTATATTTGTAGGTTACCCAAAGGAAACGATGGGTTACTCCTTCTACTACCCACCCGAGAACAAAGTATTTGTTGCTCGAAATGCTGAATTCCTAGAGAGCAATCTTATGAATCAAGAAGCAAGTGGGAGTATAGAGGATCTTGAAGTAATTCAAGATGAAGATATACATCCTTCTGAAAACACTAGCAATCATGAAGAGGATGATCAAGAAATTGATGAACCTATAAGTGATATAGCTCCCATTCGAAAGTCTACGAGGACTAGGCGTGCTCCTGACCGTATGTGTTTATACATTGACGATGAGGAACATGAGTTAGGGGATCATAATGAACCCACTAACTTCAAAGCTGCATTGGCATATCCTGAATCTGACAAATGGCTGGATGCTATGAATGTGGAGATGCAATCCATGAAAGACAATGATGTCTGGATCTTAGTAGACCTTCCCCCTAACGCTAGAACTGTTAGTGGCAAGTGGTTGTACAAGAAGAAGACCGACATGGATGGCAATGTACACACCTTTAAAGCTCGATATGTAGCGAGGGGCTTCACTCAAACCTTCGGGGTTGATTATGAAGAGACCTTCTCTCCTGTTGCGGATATCAAAGCTATAAGGATTCTTTTAGCCATAGCCGCGTTCTATGACTATGAGATTTGGCAAATGGATGTTAAAACCGCCTTCCTCAATGGACTGCTTTACGAAGAAGTCTATATGAAGCAACCTGAGGGTTTTATTAATCCAAAGTATCCAAACCGTGTATGCAAGCTTCAAAGATCCATTTATGGACTTAAGCAAGCACCAAGGCAATGGAACAAGAGGTTTGATGATGAAATCAAGAAATTTGGTTTCAATCAAAATCCTGATGAGCCATGTGTATATATCAAAGCTAGTGGGAGTAGCGTAGTGTTTCTTGTCCTGTATGTTGATGACATATTGTTGATGGGAAAAGACATTCCAATGTTGCAAAGTGTAAAAGCTTACCTTGGAAGGTGTTTTTCCATGAAGGATTTGGGAGATGCTGCGTATATTCTTGGAATCAAGATCATACGTGATAGACCTAGACGGTTAATTGGTTTATGTCAAAGTGCTTACATAGATAAGATTTTGAAGAAGTATAACATGGACAATTCCAAACGTGGCTTTGTTCCCATGCAAACTAAATCAAAATTATCTAAGACTCAAGGAGCATCAACACCTGATGAGGTGAGACGCATGCAGAGAATTCCTTATGCTTCGGCAATAGGATCAATCATGTATGCTGTTAGATGTACGAGACCTGATGTTGCGTTCTCTCAGAACATGACTAGCCGATTTCAGCAGAATCCTGGTGATTCTCACTGGACCGCTGTTAAGAACATTCTGAGGTATCTTAGGCATACCAAAGACATGTTTCTTGTTTATGGAGGAGGTATGAAAAGAGAGCTCAGGGTTGCTTGCTACACTGATGCTGAATATCTTACGGATTCTGATGACACGAAGTCTCAGACGGGATATGTTTTCATGCTAAATGGAGGTGCTGTAAGCTGGAAAAGCGCAAAGCAGACCATCCATGCAAACTCATCTACGGAGGCTGAGTATATAGCCGCTTCGGAGGCTGCTAAAGAGGCAGTTTGGATTAGGAAGTTTATTTCTGGGCTTGGTGTTGTTCCCACAAATAATGAACCTATGAAGATGTATTGTGACAATACCGGAGCCATTACTATAGCTAATGAACCAGGAATCACTAAAGGTGCGAAACATTATCGTTCCAAAGTTCACTACCTCAGAGAAGTGATTGAACTTGGTGATGTTAGTCTGGAGAAAGTTCACACATACGACAATTTAGCTGACCCCTTTACAAAGGCGTTAGACCTCAAAAAGCATTCCATGTTAACTCATGGAATTGGTTTGCTTCCAGCTAATAGTCTCATGTAATCTGTGTTATCATAAGTATTTGGATAATTTGGGATTGTAAGACAATTTAATTATTTTCTGATGAATAAAGATATTTGATGTTTGTTATCTTCATATAATTGTTGTTGCCCTATGTTTGTATGTTTAAATCCTTGAATAATTTAATTATTCTAAACATGTCCATTGTCGGTTAAACAATATGGGAATATTGTATACATTAAGACAAATATGAGTGTTGGTAATATACTGGTATATATGGTGGACGGTTTCCAACCAAACTCATATGTTATTCATTGATATGAATATTGGACACCCCGAACTTTCGAATGGTTACTTTTGGATCCGTTGTCATGAGTAAATTCGAATACATAAATGGTGAGGATTAGGTCATCCTTAGACTTGAGATGCAAACAAGTTGTGCATGTGTGGATATCGCTTCTTAATTTTATGTCCAACGCTAGTTCGAAAGATCTAGCTATAACGACTCTAATTGGAAGTGTTGTGAAGCAGCATCCACAGACACTTGCAGTCAATATAGAATTCGTTCCTCCACTCTGATATAGTGCAGTGAAGTACCCTGGATCCCCTCTAGAATTAATTAGGTGATTGTATGGCCGTACCCAAAATGTAATCAAGATGATGCTTGTTACAATTTGGACTATCTAAACTAATTTGTAAACGAGGAATTAAAGTTAAACTATATGGAATGAGTTAGGATCCATATCCATGGTTTAACCGGTACATTGTAACGAAGGGATGATTATCAGCAAGCTCAAATAATCGTAAACCATTACTAGTCTTTAAGATCTTATTCTTGAAACTATTTAACTCAACATTTTCCGGTTATAATGAAGTGTTGCTAGATGCTTCATTATGGACGCTGTATGTCTAAACTCTCACAAGTGGGAGCTGTTGAGATATGCGATCGTTTAGCCATCGGTAAATGCGTGAGCCTATCGGGGGCACACACTCAATACGGAGAACACACGTTTATTTACGTTTTATTATTTATAATTAAACGTATAATAAAAACTTTACGTTTTATTTAATTAACGGTGGTTTAATTAATTACGAGATTTAATTAATTAAAGGCGAGTGCGTTATTTAAATTTAAGGAAGAAAATCGACTTCTAGAACCTCCCGGTACCCCTTAGGCGGCCGAATACCATAGAGGGTCTAGAAGATCCTTTGTTTGTTGATCAAGTAATTAAGTTACTTAATTTAGGTGTTGGGTTGGGCCTAATTAATTTTGAGGAGGATCAAGGATGTGTATAAATACAATCCCATACCCCTCATAATTTTTTATCCTCTCCCTTTTGTTTGTGTTGGCCGATCGACTCAAACCCACACCCAAACCCTTACGAACTTTTCCTTTAACCCTAAATTCACTTAAAGTGTAAACCTTTGCAAGATCAAATACCTTAGGGTACTTACTTGTGAAGTTTCTTAGCCTTATACTAAACCTTTGATCCTCGTGTCAAAGTTTTGGTCTCTTGTTTGGTTCCCCTTGTGGTTCGTCCAAACCCTAACCCTAATTAGGGTTTCCGGTGAATTTTTCCAAGTATCTTGTTTCTATCTATAAACCGTATCCTTACGCTATCCCAATTAGGGTTTTGGATATTAGGGTTTCTAGTTGCAAGATAATCGAAGTGAAGTTACCACTAGCATCGTGGTGTGTTCGTTTGACGTGTCGTGTGAGCAATCGCTAGAGGACGGTTACTTTACCGTTGTAGATTCAAGATCAAGATCAATTAATTGATTTATTCAATTAATTAAAAGGTTGGTTTTATTATTGTTTTATTATGTGTTAATCATGAATATTATACTATATCCATTCCGCTGCGCACTCGTAGTTAATGGTTTAACTAGTTCTAAATCCCAACAGTGGCATCACGAGTCAAATCGTATGGCATTCATGGGTTACACATAGAATAAAACACGCTTGCTTCGCTTTAAAATCTCTTTTATTTATGTTTTTATGACAACTACATGCATACTTGTCATAAAGTTAAGTTTTAATCTTGATCTAGATCTATTAAAATTGGGTAGGTTAAAATTGAACCGGTTAATAATTACTCTTGTTTTTTATTATCCGTCAAAGACCCTTGCATCTCACTTTTGTGATACTTTGCACGTCATCAAGTACTAGATCCATTCCACTGCGCACTCGTAGTTAATGGTTTAACTAGTTCTAAATCCAACAAGAATCAACTACTCAGGGTGATGTCTATGTAATGTGTCAAATACCACGAAGTAAAGCTTTTGGCAATAGGACAATATGCGTGATCATAAGGATCACAATTTATTAAAAAGCGCTAAAATCATAGAACGGCAAAGCCCCTAGGTGGGTTGTGCATTAGGTAACTATACTCGAAAGTTTATTTATTTGGCAACAAGCATCCAGTAATGCCCCTGCAAATGATGACGTGGCGAACCTCTTTCTCAGAATAAAATTGGCTACTTGGCAATAAGTTAACTTTTTTAGTGTGCAGATTAATCATGGCATAAAATGCCACAAAAAAGGTATCAGCCTATGATGAACATTGAAACACAGGACGACATATAAGTATGAAAGAATAAGAACCTGAAGCATCTGTGGCCTCATATGAAGAGAACATGTAATATCATTTTATTTTATTGATACATACAAATCAATAGCTATAATAAGAAAATGTCGTGAAGATGTGCGTAGTTAACAAGATACATTATTTATTTTTTGAAGTTTTAGTTTCATAAATAATATTGCCCTTCATTCAAGCATGAGTCGTCCCTTCTTCACCAATGCTATGTGAAACTTAGATGTGCCTATAAATAAGTCGCATTATCACATGAACATTATGCAAAAACACAATTACTACCTAATCATCAAACAAACAAAAGTTCTAGCTAGTTTATAAGAAATATTTACAAATTTTCGAGCTAAGCATTCCTAAGTATCAACATGGAATACGTCCAAATCCAAGAAGAGAACAAACTAATTGAGGAAGTGTAACAGATTTATGAGAAACTTTCGAAGCTTGAAGCACTCAAGCCCTCTAAAGATGTTAACACCCTCTTCACTCAACTCGTCCACGCATGCATCCCGCACTCTTCTATTAATATAGCCACTCTCTCAGCCAATATACAGGATATAAGGTCTAAGCTCATTAGACTTTGTGGTGAGGCCGAGGGCCTACTTGAAGCTCACTTTTCCATGATTTTAGGATCTTTCAAAGATCCTCTTAATCATCTTAATCTTTTTCCTTACTATTCAAATTATCTCAAGCTTGGTCGTCTCGAGTATGACATCCTTAATCAACACTATTCCACGATAGCAGAAACCCCTAAGCGTGTCGCATTTGTGGGGTCTGGCCCATTGCCTTTCACCTCAATAGTCTTGGCTTCTTACCATCTCAAGGATACAATTTTCCACAACTATGACATTGACTTTTCGGCAAATTCCATGGCTTCTCGTCTGGTTTCAGCCGATCATGACTTGTCTAAAAGAATGATGTTCCACACTGCCGATATAATGGATGTGACTGATGAGTTGAAGGAGTATGATGTGATCTTATTGGCTGCACTTGTGGGGATGAATATTGACGACAAAAATAAAGTTATTCAGCATTTGGCTAAGTACATGGCACCTGGTGCCATCCTCATGCTAAGGAGCGCCCACGGTGCCCGTGCTTTTCTTTACCCAGTGGTTGATCCTAATGTTCTTCATGGGTTCAATGTTCTCTCAATCTTCCATCCAGACGACGATGTCATTAACTCTATTGTGATATCGCGGAAGTTTGTGGAACCGGTTAAAATGGATAACAACTATCATGATTTGGATATTGGCTCTCTCATGGCATCAAGCTGCAAGTACTGTGATATCCAACCATTCAACCATCCCCTTGGTCATATGAAAATGATTGATGAGTCGATGTGATCATTGTGTCTTGAATCGTAATGCTCATGTCACAAACTTTTAGCCATATGCTTGGCTAATGGTGTGCGACTAAATTTTATTGTCTCAGTTTCCTGTTGTGTTTCCATTATTTAAGAAATAAAATAATCTTTTTGTGATGTATAAAAACAAGTCATTACATTATTGCCGTAATGATTTGGCGTATGTCTCTCTGTATAATTATAGTATCAAATCAATTCCAGAAGCTCTACGTGAGAAGGAAGTGGATTGTTTGAAATGAGATGCTCTGCATATGATTATAAAAAAAATTTGGAAGTTGTAATTAGCACAGTAGACGATGATCCATAATTAAAGGCACTTAAAGTAGTCAATAGTCATTTCGCAGAATTAAGTCCAAGTACTTAACAATGAAGGAATCATAGGAGTCGTGCTTATATTCGTCAGAACTTATCAAAACTTGGTCACAAGAGTTATCGGCATGCGATGCGATATATGCATGTCATTTTTGTGATGAAGTGGGTGAGTGTGAAGATCACTTGTGTTCGACTCATGTGTGTATTCAAATCAGATCAGGTACAACATCAGTAACTGGTGGGAGCTAATGTATCTCGTCATATTGACGGGTGATCTATTAGATACGCACGGCAAGTAATGCATGATGATATTTCAAAGGTTGAAGCGTAACTAGCTTAAAATAGTAATGAAATTGCGATATTAGGTGATTATGAAAACAGTCCTAGAAAATTTACAAAGCCGTCTTTGTTCATTACTTTCCATTAAAAAACATTTTTTCAGTTAAATTTAAGGGTTCAAGTTAAGCAATTTTTATAAAAACTACATAAGTTCTTGGTATATATTTGACAAATGAACACCAGAATCATACGATTCTCAGTATCTATTGCTGAGTTTCTAGTGAAAGAAATAACATATGTTAAATTTAATAATTAGAGTTAATGCTTGAGAATATACTTTTAACTTAAACAAGATGAAATGTAGATGTGATTGGTAAAGACAAATACACCTCAATTAAAGCTTACCTTTGAGATTTAAACTGAGATGGTGAAAATATTTTATGAGAAAATCAATGCAAATATGAGGTTGGCGCATATCTGAAAGTGACACTTATATGAAATTTTGTGGCAACATGGACTTCGTGTATGACCAAGCCAAGTATGAAAACATGAACATCATGGCCTCATAGCTATGATGAGAAAATGTCGTAAATATGTGCTTATCAAATACTAGTTAGCAAGATATATTATTTCTAGTTTGAGAAAATGTCCGAAATTTACTTAAAAACCGAGCTGTGTTTTAATAAACTGCTTTAACAAATGCTTCTTGAATCCTTCAATCTTCGTCTAATACAGTTGGTTATTATATTATATGTACAAATAAAAAATGGATGCCCAAATACTTTTGTTAACAATGCAAAGGGTTAAGTTTTGTCAGGTGTTGTCATGTTAATACCAAGCATGACTCGTCCCTTCTTCACAATGCTATGTGAAACTTCGAACATGCCTATAAATAAGACAAATGATCACATTACAATTATGCAAAAACACGAGCTAGCTAGGCGATCCTTAGTGTAAACATGGAATCACTCCAAGTCCAAGAAAAGAGCATCCTTATTCAGAAAGTGTGCCAGATTTATGAGAAAATTTCGAAGCTTGAAACACTCAAGCCCTCTAAATATTTCGAAAACCTCTTCACTCAACTCGTCCACACATGCATCCCGCACTCATCTATTCATATAGCCACTCTCACAACCAATATACAGGAATTAAGGTCTAAGCTCATTACACTTTGTGGTGAGGCCGAGGGCCTACTTGAAGATCACTTCTCCACAATTGTAGGACCTTTCAAAAATCCTCTTCATCATCTTAATGTTTTTCCTTACTATTCCAGTTATCTTAAGCTTGGTCGTCTCGAGTATGACATCCTTAATCAACACTATTCCAGCACAGCAGAAACCCCTAAGCGTGTCGCATTTGTGGGTTCTGGCCCATTATCTTTTATCTCAATAGCCTTGGTTTCTGACCATCTCAAGGATACAACTTTTCACAACAATGACATGGACTCTGCGGCAAATTCCATGGCTTCTTGTCTGGTTTCAGCCAATCATGACTTGTCCAAAAGAATGGTGTTCCGCTCTGCCGATTTAATGGATGTGACTGATGAGTTGAAAAATTATGATGTGATTTTCTTGGCTGCACTTGTGGGGATGAATATTGATGACAAAAATAAAGTTATTCAGCATTTGGCTAAATACATGGCACCTGGTGCCATCCTCATACTAAGGAGTGCCCACGGTGCCCATGCTTTTCTTTACCCTGTGGTATATCCTTATGTTCTTCATTTGTTCAATGTTATCTCGATTTTCCCTCCAAACAACAATGTCATTAACTCTGTGATGATACCGCGTAAGTTTGTGAAACGGGTTCATTGATAATAAATATCATGATTTGAACATTAACTCTCTCATGCATCAAGTTGCAAGTAGTGTGATATCCAACCATTCAACCGTGCACTTGGTCATATGAAAATAATTTATGAGCCGAGGTGATCATTTTGTCTTGAATCGTAATGCTCATGCCACAAACTTATAGCTATATGTGTGGCTAATGGTGTGTGACAAAAATCTAATTCTATAATTTTCCTGTTATGTTTCCAAATTTTAAGAAATAAATAACCATTTGGGATGTTAAAAAGGATGTCATTAAGTAATTCTAACTCCATAATGAAAAAAAACACACTTTTTGGGTGAACTGCGTCTCAATGAGTTAGATTAACAAGGTGTTAAGAGGTAGTAGTTTTTAGAAAACAAACTCCTTCGTGATCTACGATAAAAGAATCAAAGTCAAATATAGAAACTGTGAAAGGGAAGTGAACTTGTTAAATATGAGATGTTCTACATATGATTATCACTCTATATTTGAATATTGTGATCAGAAGTGCATAGTAGATCCCTGATACGGTTTATATGTAGCCGGTAATCCTTGTATACTTGTGATAAATTCATCCAGGATATCTCAATTAGTAATTTTATGATCAACCAAGAGACGAAAGATAGATTTAGAACCCGATTGTGACTTGGAATTTGTTTCTAGTTGATACAGGTATGAGCTTGAGTTTCATTTTATATATTGTTCTTGTGAAATGAGTGTATAATAAATTTTCCATTCTCCACCTGCGACCTAGCTAGTGCGTTTCATGGTTGGCGTCGGTTAAGATTTGATGGCTACCAGTCACCGGTGGTTTACAAAGCTACCTCCAAAACAAATGGTTGTAATGTGAGCTTTTCCGGATGCCCTGTAGGCTGCAATCATGGATATGAGGTGACAGTACCATATATTAAGTAAAGTACTTGTAGTGATATGAGTTCACGGGGAGGATTTTGCCAATTGACAAAACCACATTTAGTTTTAAACTATTTCTATATATACAAATAAAATTGTAATATGTTTCGAGTGACTACACCTCATTGAAACTCCATGATATGCAGGCAAGAAACTAGAAACAAGCCAGTAGACCCATTAGATATAAGAGTTAGTTTCTAGCTAAATCTCATTAACTATCTTACGCTAGTGAAGCTTCATCGTTTGAAAGATCATCATGCATTACTGGCCGTACGTATCTAATAGATTGCATAACAGATCACCCGTCAATAAGATGAGGTACATCAGCAAATGGTTCTTTGCCTACCTCACCAGCTCCTGATTTTGAACCAGTTTTCGATCTTCACACTCGACAACTTCATCACACAAATGAATAATATCGTATTGCATGCCGACACCTCTTGTCATCAAGTTTTAATAAGTTCTGACAAGTATAAGCACCGCTCCTATGATTCCTTCATTGTTAAGTAGTCGAACTGTCTGCAATATGACTATTGATTACCTTAAGTAAGTGCCTTTAATTAGAGATCTACTATGCACTTCCTGATACAAACATTCCAATTTATTTTGATAATCATATGTAGAGCATCTTATTTCACCCAGTTTCGCTTCCCTTTGATTCTATAATCATAGATTAAGTATATAGAGACACATACGCTAAATTATTATGGAAATAGCGTTAGTATAGTGATTTCTTTTTTAATATCACAAATGATTATTTTATTTCTTAAAATTTGGAAAGGCAACAGAATACTCAGACAATAAAATTTAGTAAGAAGCCAAGACTATTGAGGTGAAAGGCAATGGGCCAGACCCCACAAATGCGACACGCTTAAGGGTTTCTGCTGTCGTGGAATAGTGTTGATTAAGGATGTCATACTCGAGGCGGCCAAGCTTGAGATAATTGGAATAGTAAGGAAAAAGATTAAGATGATTAAGAGGAATTTTGAAAGATCCTAAAATCGTGGAGAAATGAGCTTCAAGTAGGCCCTCGGCCTCACCACAAAGTCTAATGAGTTTAGACCTTATATCCTGTATATTGGCCGGGAGAGTGGCTATATTAATAGAAGAGTGCGGGATGCATGCGTGGACGAGTTGAGTGAAGAGGTTGTCGACCTCTTTAGAGGGCTTGAGTGCTTCAAGCTTCGAAAGTTTCTCATAAATCTGGCACACTTTTTCAATTAGGATGCTCTCTTCTTGGACTTGGGCTTGGACTTGGAGTGATTCCATTTTGACAATTACGATTGCGTAGCTCGAAAGTTGGCGGTTAGTTATAAACTAGAACTCGTTGTTTGTTTGTTTGAAGAATAAGTAGTAATTGTGGGTTTTGCATAATTTTCTGTTATCAATCATCTTATTTATAGGCACCTTATAAGTTCCACACAACACTGGTGAAGAAGGGGCGAGTCATGCTTAAACTTCAAAAAAGTAGTTGATAAGCACATCTTCACAACATTTCCTTATCATAGCTATGATTTTTATGTATCAATAAAATGATAGTATATGTCCTTTTCAAATGAGGCCATAGATGCTTCAGGTTCTTATTCTTTCATACTAGCCTTATTATCATAAAATTTCAATTCAGTGTCATTTCCAGATTTGCACTACCTCATATTTGCATTGATTTTCTTCTTATTGCGTTATTTTCATAAGAAACTAATGAACTAACAAAACGCCTGATATATACATTTTTTCACAATTTCAAAGTTTTCGACGTGTGTGCTCCTGATAAACAAAACTATGCAGAAGCTGTACATCATGAGGCATAACAAAGAGCAAGGCCAATGTATAAATAGTGTAGTGACCCCGTAATTTAATCCTGAACTGACCTGAAAGTTTTGGTTTTGGGGGGTTTCCCATTATTTTCTGCCATCACTAACTCCTACTCTGTCTTAAAAACGTTCTCAATATATCCAAACTCTTCATATTTTCCGTTATTGAAGGTAACACCTTTGTGTGTGATACTAACCTCTCATTTTTTAACTGATCTAGAGATACTATAGAAGAAGTTGAATAACAGTTTACGTAGCAAAACTAAATATTATTGACTCGAACATCTTGATCCCGATCATAGCTAGGATCACACCCTATCTTTGTGACAGTACCTATTCAAATATATGCCAGAGAGACGGGTCCCATCTTATGATCGGAATCATCTATTCAAAAGAATCGTATATAATTTCCCTCATAACGTGTCGTCATGTTCTCATGCAGATCCAATTGCTATCAAAAGCCATTAAAACTCTGAAGCATCTTTGAACAAAGCAAGTATGAACGCATAAGAGTCTAAAGCCTCATATGGCCTCATATAAGAACGAAATATACTGTCATTTTATTATTACAGAAAAAAAATAGCTATGATGATCAAGCAGCATGATTAGTCCCTTCTTCACCAATGCTATGTGGAACTTATAACGTGCCTATAAATAAGACGCATGATCACATGAAAATTAAGCAAAACCCACAATTACTACTTATTCTTCAAACAAAGAGTTCTAGTTTATAAGAACTAACTGCCAACTTTCGAGCTACGCAATCCTAATTGTCCAAATGGAATCACTCCAAGTCCAAGCCCAAATCCAAGAAGAGAACAACCTAATTGAGGAAGTGTGCCAGATTTATGAGAAACTTTCGAAGCTTGAAGCACTCAAACCCTCTAAAGATGTTGACACCCTCTTCACTCAACTCGTCCACGCATGCATCCCGCACTCTTCTATTAATATATCCACTCTCCCAGCCAATATACAGGATATAAGGTCTAAACTCATTAGACTTTGTGGTGAGGCCGAGGGCCTACTTGAAGCTCACTTCTCCACGATTTTAGGATCTTTCAAAGATCCTCTTAATCATCTTAATCTTTTTCCTTACTATTCCAATTATCTCAAGCTTGGTCGTCTCGAGTATGACATCCTTAATCAACACTATTCCAAGACAGCAGAAACCCCTAAGCGTGTCGCATTTGTGGGGTCTGGCCCATTGCCTTTCACCTCAATAGTCTTGGCTTCTTACCATCTCAAGGATACAATTTTCCACAACTATGACATTGACTCTACGGCAAATTCCATGGCTTCTCGTCTGGTTTCAGCCGATCATGACTTGTCTAAAAGAATGCTGTTCCACACTGCCGATATAATGGACGTGACTGATGAGTTGAAGGAGTATGATGTGATTTTCTTGGCTGCACTTGTGGGGATGAATATTGACGACAAAAATAAAGTTATTCAGCATTTGGCTAAGTACATGGCACCTGGTGCCATCCTCATGCTAAGGAGCGCCCACGGTGCCCGCGCTTTTCTTTACCCAGTGGTTGATCCAAATGTTCTTCAAGGGTTCAATGTTCTCTCGATTTTCCATCCAAACGACGATGTCATTAACTCAGTTGTGATATCGCGGAAGTTTGTGGAACCGGTTAATAACTATCATGATCTGGATATTGGCTCCCTCATGGCATCAAGTTGCAAGTACTGTGATATCCAATCCTTCAACCATCCACTTGGTCATATGAAAATGATTGATGAGTCGGTCTGATAATTTTGTCTTGAATGCATGGTAATGCTCATGTCATAAACTTATAGCCGTATATGTGGCTAATGGAGCCGGATCGACTAAATGTTATTGTCTCAGTTTTCTGTTGTGTTTCTAAAATTTAAGAAATAAATAATCATTTATGATGTCAAAAAGGATGTCACTATATTATTGCTATTTCTGTAACGATTTGGCGTGTGTCTCTATATATAATGAATTTATGATTATAGAATCTAAATCAAATCCAGAAGCTATGAGAGGGAAGCCAAGTTGTGATCCCTAATTGAAGGCACTTATGGTAATCAATAGTCATATTGCAGGATAGCCAGTAAGCATAAGCCTCCTCTATGTCCCAGTCCCACGCCGGTACAATAGTCATATTGCGGTTTGATGCAACATAACACATCTATCTTGGGTGTCGGCTTCTAAAGCTTTTGTCGAGTTTAAAAAAAACTGGACATCATATGTTCATGAACGTGAATCACAATTGGATCTTCTTACGAACAGGAGGACCGGTTATGTTAAGAAATAAATTACAATCCTACCATAAAGATTATGAGACCTATACTTATTGTTGTGGAAGCAGTGAAGTTTTTTGAGTGTGGAGATTAATCATGGCATAAAATTCCATATAGAGGATGACATATAACTTTCTACATTAGGCCATCTTCTGTTATAAAGTAATTCTAATACTGATTTTACAACATCAGAACTCAGTTGGCACTGTCATTTTCACAGTCCGCAAGATCATTTACATTTGAACCATCGGTGATGATTCTGTCATTATTCAGCACGGTTTCTGCTGAAGTATCTAAAAGTGCAAGTGAAACATTTGTCTGAACTTAAGGAACACTCGTATTCTATGGTCTCGTTACTTACCACACTTAAAGCTAGTGTATCCTTATCATGACTAGCCGGTTATCCTCAGAATCGACTGAATAAACTTTTATTTTCGATCTAGGGCTGGGGCTGAAGTTCAAATGAAGAAGTGTCTGCTGGCTGAATTTCCGTTTGGTCCAGACGGCATAAGTGGAGAATGAGACATAAAAATGATAAACTATAACAGACCAAAAAACAAACTTTCTCAAATGCAAAAGCCACTTAAACCGTTGATAGAAGTAAGCTCAGCATGCTTAGAGAACAACATAGACAGGACATTTAGATGAAAGAATCAACTACTCAGGGTGATGTCTATGTAATGTGTCAAATACCACGAAGTAAAGCTTTTGGCAATAGGACAATAAGCGTGATCATAAGGATCACAATTTATTAAAAAGCGCTAAAATCATAGAACGGCAAAGCCCCTAGGTGGGTTGTGCATTAGGTAACTATACTCGAAAGTTTATTTATTTGGCAACAACCAGTATTGCCCCTGCGAATGATGACGTGGCAAACCTCTTTGTCAGAATAAAATTGGCTACTTGGCAATAGTTAACTTTTTGAGTGTGCAGATTAATCATGGCATAAAATGCCACAAAAATGCGTATCAGCCTATGATCAACATTGAAAGAGAGGACGACATATCAGTAACTACATAAGGGCATCTTCTCGTTTCATGTAACACTAATACTCATTTTACAACATCAAGATTTGAAAAGGACATATAATATCATTTTATGGTAACTGTGTATGAACAAGGCAAGTATGAAAGAATAAGAACCTGAAGCATATATGGCCTCATATGATAAGAAAATGTTGTGAAGATGTGCTTATCAAGTGCAGTTAACAATATTGCCCATTCATTATGTTAATACCAAGCATGACTCGTCCCATCTTCACCAATGCTATGTGGAACTTAGATGTGCCTATAAATAAGTCGCATTATCACATGAACATTATGCAAAAACACAACTGCTACCTAATCTTCAAACAAACAAAAGTTCTAGCTAGTTTATAAAAAGTATCTACAAATTTTCGAGCTAGGCATTACTAAGTGTCAACATGGAATCAGTCCAAATCCAAGAAGAGAACAACCTAATTCAGGAAGTATGCCAGATTTATGAGAAACTTTCGAAACTTGAATCACTCAAGCCCTCTAAAGATGTCGACAGCCTCTTCACTCAACTCGTCCACGCATGCATTCCTCACTCTTCTATTAATATTGCCACCCTCCCAGCCAATGTACAGGAAATAAGGTCTAAGCTCATTAGAATTTGTGGTGAGGCCGAGGGCCTACTTGAAGCTCATTTCTCCACAATTTTAGGGTCTTTCAAAGATCCTCTTAATCATCTTAATTTTTTTCCTTACTATTCCAATTATCTCAAGCTTGGTCGTCTCGAGTATGACATCCTTAATCAACACTATTCTAAAACCGCAGAAACCCCTAAGCGTGTCGCATTTGTGGGGTCAGGCCCATTACCTTTCACCTCAATAGTCTTGGCTTCTTACCATCTCAAGGATACAAATTTCCACAACTATGACATTGACTCTACGGCAAATTCCATGGCTTCTCGTCTGGTTTCAGCCGATCATAACTTATCTAAAAGATTGCTGTTCCACACTGCCGATATAATGGACGTGACTGATGAGTTGAAGGAGTATGATGTGATTTTCTTGGCTGCACTTGTGGGGATGAATATTGACGACAAAATTAAAGTTATTCAGCATTTGGCTAAGTACATGGCACCTGGTGCCATCCTCATGCTAAGGAGCGCCCACGGTGCCCGTGCTTTTCTTTACCCAGTGGTTGATCCTAATGCTCTTCAAGGGTTCAATGTTCTCTCGATTTACCATCCAAACGACGATGTCATTAACTCTGTTGTGATATCGCGGAAGTTTGTGGAACCGGTTAGTAACTATCATGATCTGGATATTGGCTCCCTCATGGCATCAAGTTGCAAGTACTGTGATATCCAATCCTTCAACCATCCACTTGGTCATATGAAAATGGTTGATGAGTCGGTCTGATAATTTTGTCTTGAATGCGTGGTAATGCTCATGTCAAACTTACAGCCGTATATGTGGCTAATGGTGTGCGACTAAACTTTATTGTCTCAGTTTCCTGTTGTGTTTCCAATTTTTATGAAATAAAATAATCTTTTTGTGACGTATAAAAACAAGTCATTATATTGTTGTTATTTCCGTAATGATTGGGCTGTCTCTCTACAGTTAACATTTGACGCATCTATCTTGGGTGGCGATCGGCTTCTAAAGCTTTGTGGGGTTTTTAAAAAACTGGACATCATATATTCATGAACGTGAATCATGTACAATTGGATCTTCTCGAACTAAATTAGAATCCTACGACCATAAAGATTATGAGACCTATACTTATTGTAGTGGAAGTATTTTGAGTGTGGAGATGAATCATGGCATAAAATGCCATATAGAGGATGACATAAAACTTTCTACATTAGGCCATCTTCGGTTATAAAGTAATTCTAATACTGATTTTACAACATCAGAACTCAATTGGCACTGTCATTTTCACAGCCCTGGAGATCATTTATATTTGAACAATCGGTGATGATTCTGTCATTATTCAGCACTGTTTCTACTGAAGTTTCTAAAAGTGCAAGTGAAACATTGTCTGAACTTATGGAAGACTCCTATTCTATGGTCTCGTTACTTACCACACTTAAAGCTTGTGTATCCTTATCATGACTAGCCGGTTATCCTCAGAATCGACCGAATAAACTTTTACTATTTTCGATCTAGGGCTGGGGCTGAAGTTCAACTTAAGAAGTGTCTGCTGGCTAAAATTTCCGTTTGGTCCAGACGACATAAGTGGAGATGGAGACATCAAAATGATAAACTATAACACACAAAAAAACAAACACTCAAATGCAAATGCCACTTAAACCATTGTAGAACTATGCTCAGCATGCTTCGAGAACATCTAGATGAAAGAATCAACTACTCAAGGTGATGTCTATGTAATGTGTCAAATACCACGAAGTAAAGCTTTTGGCAATAGGTCAATATGCGTGATCATAAGGATCACAATTTATAAAAAAAAGGGCTAAAATCATAAGGATCACAATTTATACTCGAAAGTTTGTTTACTGAGTATGAACAAGGCAAGTATGAAAGAATAAGAACCTGAAACATCTATGGCCTCATATCAATTGCTGTGATAAGAAAATGTCGTGAAGATGTGCTTAGTTAACAAGATACATTATTTCTTTTTTGAAGTTTTAGTTTCATAAATAATATTGCCCGGTCATTATGTGAATACCAAGCATGAGTCGTCCCTTCTTCACCAATGCTATGTGGAAATTAGATGCGCCTATAAATAAGTGGCATTATCACATGATCACCATAATGCAAAAACACAATTACTACTTATTCTTCAAACAAACAAAAGTTCTAGCTAGTTTATAAGAAATATTTTCAAATTTCCGAGCTAGGCATTCCTAATAAGTGTCAACATGGAATCGGTCCAAATACAAGAAGAGAACAACCTAATTCAGGAAGTGTGCCAGTGTTATGTATTTAGTCTTTATTAGCCTAAGTCATGTCTAGGGGATAGTTATCAAGATTCCTAAGTAGCCTATAGCAATAAAGGTCGGTTGGCTGTGTCGAAGCCCAACCCGACCCGTAGGACTATGTATTAGTCGGTTCCCCCTCATCTCTATAAAAGGAGGTGAGGGGGAACGAGATTCACAACGCTTCTTTATCAATAAACTAATCGGGACGATTAGGGTACATACCTTGTGTGTCGTTTTTCTGTCGATGGCTGCATAGATCGTGGTTTCCGCATCTAGTATCCAGGTTGTAGTCGTGTAATACTACAGCCAGATTTATGAGAAACTTTCGAAGCTTGAATCACTCAAGCCCTCTAAAGATGCCGACAGCCTCTTCACTCAGCTCGTCCACGCATGCATCCCCCACTCTTCTATTAATATAGCCACTCTCCCAGCTAATATACAGGATATAAGGTCTAAGCTCATTAGACTTTGTGGTGAGGCCGAGGGCCTACTTGAAGCGCACTTCTCCACGATTTTAGGATCTTTCAAAGATCCTCTTAATCATCTTAATCTTTTTCCGTACTATTCCAATTATCTCAAGCTTGGTCGTCTCGAGTATGACATCCTTAATCAACACTATTCAACGACAGCAGAAACTCCTAAGCGTGTCGCATTTGTGGGGTCTGGCCCATTGCCTTTCACCTCAATAGTCTTGGCTTCTTACCATCTCAAGGATACAATTTTCCATAACTATGACATTGACTCTTCGGCAAATTCCATGGCTTCTCGTCTGGTTTCAGCCGATCATGACTTGTCTAAAAGAATGCTGTTCCATACAGGCAATATAATGGATGTGACTGGTGACCTGAAGGAGTATGATGTAATCTTCTTGGCTGCACTTGTGGGGATGAATATTGACGACAAAAATAAAGTTATTCAGCATTTGGCTAAGTACATGGCACCTGGTGCCATCCTCATGCTAAGGAGCGCCCACGGTGCCCGTGCTTTTCTTTACCCAGTAGTTGATCCTAATGTTCTTCATGGGTTCAATGTTCTCTCGATTTTCCATCCAGACGACGATGTCATTAATTCTATTGTGATATCGCGGAAGTTTGTGGAACCGGTTAAAATGGATAACAACTATCATGATTTGGATATTGGCTCTCGATCAAGCTGCAAGTACTGTGATATCCAACCATTCAACCATCCCCTTGGTCATATGAAAATGATTGATGAGTCGATGTGATCAATAATTCTGCCTTGTCTTGAATCATAATACCAATGTCGCAAACTTACAGCGATATGTGTGGCTAATGGTGTGTGACTAAATTTTATTATCTCAGTATTCTGTTGCGTTTCCAAATTTTCAGAAATAAAATAATCATTTGTGATGTTAAAGGATAAATCACTTTATTTCCATAATGATTTAGCGTATATGTCTCTATATACTTAATCTATGATTATAGAATCAAAGTGAAGCGAAACTGGGTTAAATAAGATGCTCTACATATGATTATCAAAATAAATTGGAATGTTTGTATCAGGAAGTGCATAGTACATAGATCCCTAATTAACAATGAAGGAATCGTAGACTAAAGTTCGACTACTTAACAATGAAGGAATCGTAGGAGCGGTGCTTATACTTGTCAGAACTTATTAAAACTTAATGAAAGAGGCGTCGGCATGCAATACGATATTATTCAATTGTGTGATGAAGTTGTCGAGTGTGAAGATCACTGATTCAAAATCAAGAGCTGGCGAGGTAGGCAAAGACTATGCTGATGTATCTGATCATCTTATTGACGGGTAACCTGTTTTGCAATCTATTAGATACACACGGCCAGCTGTAATGCATGACGATCTTTCAAACGATGAAGCTTAACTAGCGTAAGATAGTTAATGAGATTTAGCTAGAAACTCTTGTATCTAATGGGTCTGCTGACATTGTATCACACTTTCCTTGTTTAATGAATGCTTTGCCTTGTTTCTAGTTTCTTGCCTGCATGCTTCAATCTCTTATCATTATAATCGGAATCGACTAATGATGGTTAAAATAACGTTACCGGAAATACACAAAACAATTACCACGATATCGTGTATCGTTAATTATCAACATCTAAGAATTTCCGCCGCTATATGCGATACTCGTCTAGTTTAGATAAAAACTTCATATTGCTTGAGAATATACTTCTAACTTAAACCAGATAAAATGTAGATGTTATTTGTAAAGACAAAAACACCTCAAGTAAAGCTTACCTTTGAGATTTAAACTGAGATGGTGAAAATATTTAATGAGAAAATCAATGCAAATATGAGGTTGGCGCATATTTGGAAGTGACACTGATATGAAATTTTGTGGCAACATCAACTTTGTGTATGAACAAGACAAGTATGAAAACATGAACATCATGACCTCATAGCTATAGTGAGAAAATGTCGTAAATATGTGCTTATCACATACTTAGCAAGATATATTATTTCTAGTTTTAAGTTCCAGTTTCATTTATATATATAAAATACCAAGCATGACTCGTCCCTTCTTCACAATGCCTATAAATAAGACGAATGATCATATTACAATTATGCAAAAACACGAGCTACCTAGGCGATCCTAAGTGTAAACATGGAATCACTCCAAGTCCAAGAAAAGAGCATCTTTATTCAGAAAGTGTGCCAGATTTATGAAAAAATTCCGAAGCTTGAAACACTCAAGCCCTCTAAATATTTCGAAAACCTCTTCACTCAATTCATCCACGCATGCATTTCGCACTCTTCTATTAATATAGCCACTATACAGGAGATAAGGTCTAAGCTCATTAGACTTTGTGGTGAGGCCGAAGGCCTACTTGAAGCTCACTTCTCCACAGTTGTACGACCTTTCAAAAATCCTCTTCATAATCTTAATGTTTTTCCTCACCATTCCAATTCTCAAAAGCTTGGTCGTCTCAAGTATGACATCCTTAATCAACACTATTCAGAAACCCCTAAGCGTATCGCATTTGTGGGTTCTGGCTCATTATCTTTCATCTCAATAGCCTTGGTTTCTTACCATCTCAAGGACATAACTTTCCACAACTATGACATTGACTCTACGGGAAATTCCATGGCTTCTCGTTTGGTTTCAGCCGATCATGACTTGTCCAAAACAATGGTGTTCCGCACTGCCGATTTAATGGATGTGACTGATGAGTTGAAGAATTATGATGTGGTTTTCTTGGCAGCGCCTGTGGGGATGAATATTGAAGAGAAAAACAAACTGATTCAGTATTTGGCTAACTACATGGCACCTAGTGCCATCCTCATGCTAAGGAGCGCCCACGGTGACCGTGCTTTTCTTTACCCCGTGGTTGATCCTTATGTTCTTCATGGGTTCAATGTTCTATCGATTTTCCATCCAAACAACAATGTCATTAACTCTGTGGTGATACCGTGTAAGTTTGTGAAACGGGTTAATTAATTGATAATAACTATCATGATTTGGACATTAGCCCTCTCATGCATCAAGTTGCAAGTAGTGTGATGTCCAACCATTGCACTTGGCCATATGAAAATAATTGATGAGCCGAGGTGATCATTGTGTCTTGAATCGTAATGCTCATGCCACAAACTTATAGCTATATGTGTGGCTAATGGTGTGTGACAAAAATCTACTTTCACAATTTTCCTGTTGTGTTTCCGAATTTTAAGAAATAAAAAACAATTTGGAATGTTAAAAAGGATGTCACTAAGTAATTCTAATTCCATAATGAAAAAAAAACACACTTTCTGAGTCGAACATCTGACTGCGTCTCAGTGAGTCAGATTAAGGTGTTAAGAGGTAGTTTTTAGAAAACAAACACCACCGTAATCTACAATAAGAGAATCAAAGTCAAATATAGAAACTGTGAAAGAGAAGTGAACTTGTTAAATATGAGATGTTGTACATATGATCATCACTCTATATTTGAATTTTGTGATCAGGAAGTGCATAGTAGATCCCTGATACGGTTTATATGTGGCCGGTAATCCTTGTATACTTGTGATAAATTCATCCAGGATATCTCAATTAGTAATTTTATGATCAACCAAGAGAAGAAAGATTTAGAACCCGATTGTGACATGGAATTTGTTTCTAGTTGATACAGGTAAATATGCTTGTGGTTATGACTTATGCAAGTCCATGTAACTAAAATTCTATGGAGGTATCTACAGGAGTATGCAACCAAGTCTTCTTATAAGGTAGTTGATCCAAAACCAAATATAAATAAAGGAATTGATCACCAGTTGTGGTCTACTAGTCTGTCTTGTGTAATAAACCATAACCTAACTCGTACAAAAAAAAGGATTAGCTAGCTCTAGGAAGTGTTACCCCGGTTCCTTCTTCCATATAAACACTTGGTAGAGTTCCATCTTTCCCGGCCTTCCAGTCGAAGCATTGAATCATTCCACCAAGGTTGTGTGTATCATATGTTGCGGTAATGAGATTCCTGGACACATCCTCCTCCCAGTACCAAATGGTAAGAAATGAAAATGTTGTACTCTCATATTTAATATGTTATCTTCAAATCTTTCGGGCCTGAACTCATGTGGTTTTTCCCAATGGCTGGGTTCCCTATTGAGGGCCCAAGTGTTAATCGAAACATTAGTGTTTGCTGGAATATGGTAACCTGCCACTATGCAATCTTATGGTGATTGGTTTTGAATCAATGTGGTAGATGGCCGGGTGGAGACAGAAATTTGCAGGTACGGAAGGTATGGTATGTCTGATTCTTGTACAAGTCTATTTCAGCCAACAACTTGATAGTTTCTTTTCTTGCTTTTCTTATAATATCTGGATGATTCATAAGTTCCAATATAATCCATTAATTCTGGGGGGAACCTGATGTAGTGTTTGTTCCTCCAAAAAATAAATTCTGAAATGAAAAGAGAATTACTTGGTATATGTATGTATATACACTATTACAAAGTCATATATAGATGATTTTATATAGTGTAGTTTTGCTAAGAATTGAACTATTTAAAGAGAAAGCTGATAAAAAGAACGGTTATATACATAAAAACTATCTATTTTAAAAAATAAATAATTCAGTTTTTATGAAAAAACGTTCTATCTAAGCGGTCACAAACTCCCACACTAGTCTTAAATAGAACGGTTATTTATTAAAAAACGGTTCTATCTATTTTGAAAAATAGATAATTCAGTTTTCGTTATTTATAAAAAAACCGTTCTATCTATTTTGAAAAATAGATAATTCAGTTTTTTATGAAAAAACACTCTATCTAAGAGGTCACTTAAATAGAACAGTTATTTATAAAAAAAAGCGTTCTATCTAAGTTTAGCCCTAACGGCTCCCAGAAGAAAGACAGACAACATATGACGAATGTTTCCCAAAAAATATCATAAATTTCTTAAAATCGCCATTAATGCTCCGAAGTGGGTGCTTGATTTTGTGCTAAAATACCAGCATGACGATTTCCCAAATAAAGTAAGTACTTGTTAAGATATATTTAATTTTCTATTTCTTTTATACCAAATGCTTATTTGTAATATAACAATTTTTATTTATATATCATGGTGCATATAGTTTCCTTGGGGTAATAACAAGTCATTAAGTATAAGGGAGATGGATGTTGTCGTCAATACGTTGTTTTCATTATGGCGCGACACCGACTAATGAGGTATTCTCTTGTGCAAATTGCACATAGTAGTTAATAACAGTTCAACTAGAGATATAGAGTATCCAGATTGTTTATAGGTTGTCTCGCACAATTTAAGATGTGATCTAATTTGTAGGGTTTACTCGTGTTTGAAAATGTGTTATGAAGGAATTATTGGTATTCAATAAATAGAATGAGATCATTAGCAGACACCTTGAATCAAGATGTTTTGAGTTTCGGCAAAGCGTTGGGGTAAAATACCAACAGTAGACATATTTATAACTCTATAAGTGTTATTGTCTATGTAGAAGCCAACTTTTCTTAGGAATTTTCTTTGTCTTTTTGACTGAATGATAGGACTATACAAACAAAATAAAGCAAAGTTGTGAAAGAAGAGTGCCAACTTTTTGTAACTTCTCGTGTTACTTTCTTGAAACTTAAGGAAGTTACATCATCAGATGGCCTCAATAAAAAATCTTTATTACTCATTTGTTCTTATCTATGGCTAATATATAAAATTTCTGTAACAAGATGTTTGAATGGTTATGTCTTCTGGGTGGCGACATTTCGTGCTTTACTCTTTTGTAGATGTGTGCCCATATTTGCAACAAAGCAGCTTGGATTTTTGAAGTAGTTAGTAGGACTTTTGAAGCTCATATTCTGAGGGTTTGGAACTATGTTGCAATTATCGTTTTCCCGCTTAAGTTACTTTGGTTTGTAACTCGAATACTCATTTTAATTTTTTTTTGTATTAGAATATTATTTATTATATATGGAAAAGGTGAGCATTTTTATGTTATTTGGTAACGAATTTAAATTCTAAAAAAACCTTGCACATTTGTATAATATAAAACTGGGAAAATAAAAAACCTTGCACACGTGTAGCTCTATTATCTACATGAGAATAGTTTTACAAGCAAACAACAAATAAAAAGATTAAACAAGTTTCTGAGATCAATATTTTAGAGAGAGAGTAGTTGTGTGTTTGTGAAAACACACAGATGAAAATGAGGCGATGATAACAATGAGAGACGCTCCCTCAACTATATGAAACCCTAAAGGCTAAAGAGCCGTTGTAGTATAGGGCCAGAAAAATGGGCTTCATGGGCTTGAGTCCATTGGTCCAACAACAAGTATCTTCACTAAACAACTTCAATCCCCGCACTCTATAGCATCATCCATAGCAAGTCCTCAACCAATAACTGAATGTTTAAACATGACATAATAAGTCCCTTTGGGTAAATATGGGTAGCAGATTAGGTCCTTAGATTTAACATCTCCCCTTAATCTGACAACCCATACAAATTTATCATTCCAAGTTCTTTTATAAAGTTTTGATGTAAACCAATGTCCAATCCTTTAGTCGGGACATCTGCAATTTGATTTGCAGAGTCCACTTTGACAGTTTTAACAACACCATTTATAATCTTTTTCTCACAAAATGAAGGTCAAGTTCAAGGTGTTTAGTCCTCTCATGAAAAATAGGGTTGGCAGCTATTTTAATAGTTGAATTACTATCACAGTGAAGATCCACACGCAAAAGGTTATGACATTTCAAATCACCCAAAAATTTTAGTATCCAAATCACCTCACTAGTGACTGAAGCGAGAGCCCTATACTCTGCTTCAGCGGGAGATTTAGAGAGAGTATGTTGCTTCTTACTTTTCCAAGATACTAAATTACCATTCACAAAAACACAATAACCAGTAAAAGACCTCCTAGTGACAATGCACTTAGCCCAGTCTGCATCAGAATAGGCTTTGAGAGACATACCAGAATTTTTGACCACATGAATACCAAGCCCTGAATATCCCTTCAAGTATCTTAAAATTCTAAATGCAGTTTTAAGATGAGACTTCAAAGGAGAGTGCATAAACTGACTTAAACAATGTACAACATATGAAATGTCAAGCCTAGTATTGGTTAAGTAAATAAGTTTCCCAATAAGTTTCTGGTAGTCAACAATGTTATCAAGCAAAGGGTCAATCTGTTAAGCCTCACTGGAAATGGAAAGCTTAGAGGCAAGAGGGGTCTTACATGGTTTGCAGGCAAGCATACCATATTCAGACAAGAGGTCCAAAATATACTTTCTTTGATTCAAGCAGATTCTAGAATTAGTATTGATAACTTCAATTCCCAAAAAATATTGCAAGTTTCCCAAGTCTTTGATTCTGAATTTTCCTTTCAAAAGCATTTTAAAGTTTTTAATTTATGTTTTATTATTACCAGTAACAATGATGTCATCCACATAAACAAGAACAACAATAAATAATTTATCATCGGACTTAGTGTAAAGAGAGTAGTCATATTTGCTTTAAACAAATCCATTTTCCACAAGAACAGAAGTAAGTTTAGAATTCCACTGTCTTGGAGATTATTTGAGTTCATAAATGGACTTCTTCAATCTGCAAACTAGATTTTTATTTCCAGTATATAAACCTTGAGGAGGTTTCATGAGGACAGTTTCTTCTAACTCACCATACAAAAAATCATTGTTGATATCAAGTTGTTAAATAGGCCAGGACTGGTTAACAGCTAAGTTAATCAACAGCTAAGTTAATCAAGCATCTAACAGTCACCATTTTAACAACAGGGGAAAAGTCTCTTCATAATCAATCCCCTTTTTTTGGCCACAACCCATAGCAACAAGTCTATCTTTGTACCTTTCTATTCCACCACTGGATTTAAACTTAAGTTTCCAAACCCATTTAGAGTTTAAAGCAGTTCTACCAGCAGGTAACTCAACTAAGTCCCAAGTATCATTCTCAAGTAAGGCAGCAAATTATAAGTTCATAGCATCAACCCAATGTGGGCTTTAAGAGGCTTCAAAGAAATTCCTAGGCTCACTACTTCTATTCAATTAGGTAACAAAAGATAAGACATCCCCTTTAAGTTTGGAATAACCAACAAACTTTTCAATTTCATATTTGACCTTTGAGTTAACTACAAAATCATTGTAGTTTTTTGGAATCATGATTGCTAGATTAGTTATAGGTTAGTTATTAGGAGTTTGAGGGTTATAAGGTCTTGAATCATGATTGCTAGATTAGTTATAGGTTAGTTATTAGTAAGTCTAAGCTAGTGGGTAAGTGCGTAGGGTTCTAGTTGGTTTAAATTTGCCATACATAACTCATTGTTGTAGCACGTAATCATCAAACCTTGGTATTTGTTCTATGCAGCCCACTTTTGATTGATTATTTGCCTATCTGTGTGATTGCTGTGTTTGTGTGCTTTGTTGTGTTTTGTCATTGACTCCCCACACCTCAATTGGTGTGGGGGTGCCGTTTGTGCCCAAGCAGTACCAACAAACCTTTCCCGGACATCCAATACCCCATCAAAACAGCAAGTACAAAGAACAAGTAAACAGTTTGAGGTCTGGTGGTTTAGATTAGCCAATTCGTAGCCAAATTCGTGTATTTTGGACTTGTTGTGTGTATTTTTGTAAATAGTGTTGCTGTTGGTCGAGTTTAAAACAAGAAAAATAAGAAAATAAATATTTTACCAAAAAGTGAAAGAGCCAGGACTCGAACCTGCGCCCTTCCACTCACACACCAAGTAACACACTCACCACTGCGCCCTAGGGTCTTATTCGTTAAGACTTTCCTTAGGGTGGTAATTAAGGGGTAGTTAGTTTTTGCTTTTTATTGCCATTCGAATGTAAATAAGCTGCTAGCAAAAGTATTTCCTATGTTTTTTATTAAGTTTAAGATTTTTTGAAACAAAAATCAGATTTTTCCCTTTAGTCATTAATTTCTTATTAATATTTTTATTTTAGATTTTATAAAGTAATTTAAAAGTAGTTAAAAGTATTTTAAATTTTAAGAAAAATAGTTTTTAGACATTATTTAATATAATTTAGGTTTTCAAAACTTTAAATTTTCATTTTCACTTTTTATAAATTTTATTTATTTTTGAGTTTTTTTTATTAAACTTTAAAAATTAATATAAAACAATTTAAAAAGTTTTAGAAATTTTGGTTTTAATTTTGGTTTTAACTAGATTTTTCTTAACTTAAGTTTAAAATTTGGGGATTTTTAGAGTACTTTTATTTTTCGTCGAGTTTTACGATCTCGCGTTTTGACCGTCGTAGCATAATTTTTAATGTAATTCGTCTTATTTTTCCAATCTTTCTTAATAAAAAATATCACTAATCCAAACTTGATTTTATAATATTGGCACACAACACATACATCTCCTTCTGTAATCTAGTAGAATATAATATTGGCACACATCACTAATCTAAACTTTCTTAATAGGGCTTTATGTAGTAAGATTAGGGTTATTAGTCTCTTTCTTGTGGAGTGGTGATAGCTAGAATCTCACCCAAGTACACAATATCTCAGCAAACAGCTTTCTACCTGCCATTTTATGCATATTGTTCTTTGATCTGTTTAAGTGAGCTGGTGTGGTGATTTGTGTTTGGAATTTTGCTGCATAGTTAGTTACTTGGTATATCTATGTGTGCATATTATTGTCTTGTTAGTCAGTGGCTTGTGTTGCTAGATTAGATAGCCCTAAAATCTTCCCTTAGGCAAAATGCACTAGCAAACTTTCACTTTCTGCCTACTTAGTATATTAGCAGAGATTTAGGCTTTAAAAGTGGGCTTTGAGGGTTGATTTTAGGTTCATGAGTAGTTCATAGGGTATTTAAGTTACACATTATCTGGTATTTAGGGTAGAGAGCTTTTAGGTAGCTTAAAATCTCATTTGTAGGTCACTGTTTTGCACAGCCTACCCCACAGACCCTATCTTTCTAAAATAGTGATTGATATTGCTTGTTTGTGTGCTTGTGTTGTGAGTTTTATTGTTTGTACTGATTCCTCAATAGCCACTGCTATTGGGGGTGGCAATTGTGTCCAAAATTACTAAGCCAAAAGATTCAAACAAACCTATAACTGCACAGTTTGTTTTCTGTGAACAAGCAGTGGGAACAAAGCTCCCTCTGACTAGTCTTGGGTTCCCACTGTTTAGCTAAAGGAAAAAGTGTCAACATCATTTCTTTCACTGTTTTGTCTAATTAGCCTTAAATTCACTTTTTTCACTTTTTTATTTTTCCCTGTTCTTTTTATTAATTTAGAATTTTCAGAAAAGAAATTTTATTTCTTGTGGCGGATCTTCCGACATCTTTTTATTTTTCCCTGTTTTTTTTATTATTTTAGAATTTTCAGAAAAAGAAACTTTATTTCTTGTGGCGGATCTTCCAAATTTTATTTCATGGGGTGTGCTTAATTGTTGATCGTGTAATGTTCATATGAAACGTTGATTGCGTAATGTTCACTACTTCAACATCATTTCTTGTGGCGGATCTTCCAACATCTTTTTTCTTTTATCTCCTTTTCACGATATCTTTTATTTCCTTTAATGTTTCTTCGACCACCTTAGATGATTTTGATATTTCCGCCTCTTGCATACTAACGTCATCTAGTAATGTTTTTTTTAAACTTCAGGTTTTTCAGCATTAGACAAACTAACTTTGTCGTTTTTGGTTTTCAGCGTTGTAGCAGAAACTACTAAAGAAATCTCACTCAAAAAATTACCAACACGTTTCATAAGAGCTACATCTTTGTTTTTTTACAGATTCATCTTTTCTTTTACCCAATTCATATCTTTGGTATCGATCTACATGGTAACAATTACATGTTTATCTTGTGTTTGCATTACGTTAATTATGGATAATAAATAGTTTTATTTAATATTTTATTTTTATTTCTATTTTTGTATGCATGTAATATTACAAGTCGTGAAACATTGCCCCATTTAAACCTTGAATCTTTTAACTTAAACCTTAACTACCAGAGACTAAGCACTATATACCATACACGTTACAAAATTCCAACACACCCTCATCCACATCCTATGCCACCGTCGGACCCCCTTATACCACCATCTCCAATTCTTGAATTACTAGTTGAAAACCTATAAACTTCCAACCCTTGATCCATAAGAATAACTAACATGTTTATGTACTCACTACCTTGTAATTGTAATTGGAATACCAAATTGCACCCCCTTTGTGCCTCCGAACACACACTAAGAAGCCATCCATATTCATTTTTTTAATTCTGGACACATATACTTGTAACTAGCTACATTTCTTTATTAACCACATACACTTCTCACTAAAAAAAACATATACACGCTTTCTCACTCTAGAAAAATAACTCCATTCTTCATTGTTCTTCCTTTTGAGTCGCGGCATACACAACACAAACACACATTCGATTTGTTGAATACTTGGGTTATACATGTTTTTACTTTTAAGCATAGTTAAAAGTAGGTTCGAGCATTTTCAACCGCCAAACGGATCAGATTGAACATATTTCGGTTTGTTTTACTAGTGATATTGCAACCTACCTCTAAAACAACTGCTTGTAATTTGAGCTTTTCCGGATGCCCTGTAGGCTGCAATCATGCATATGAGGTCACGGTATCATTAAAAGTAAAGTACTTGTAGCGATATTTGAGCTCAAGGGGAGGATTTTGCCCATTGTCAAAACCACATTTAGTTTTAAACTAAGTTTATATATACTAATAAAATTGTAGTATATGTTTAGAGTGACTACACCTCAATGAAACTCCTTGATATGCAGTGAAGCTTCATCTGATCAACTATCTTACGCTAAATCTCATTAACTATCTTACGACTTAAGCTAGTGAAGCTTCATCTGATCAACTATCTTACGCTAAATCTCATTAACTATCTTACGACTTAAGCTAGTGAAGCTTCATCTGATCAACTATCTTACGCTAAATCTCATTAACTATCTTACGACTTACGCTAGTGAAGCTTCATCGTTTGAAAGATCATTATGCATTACTGGCTTTGCGTATCCAATAGATTGCACAACAGATCACCAGTCAATAAGATGAGATACACCAGAAAATGGTTCTTTGCCTACCTCGGCAGCTCCTGATTTTGAACCAGTGATCGATCTTCACACTCGACAACTTCATCACACAAATGAATAATATGGTACAGCATGCCGACACCTCTTGTCATCAAGTTTTAAAAAGTTCTGACAAGTATAAGCACCACTCCTATGATTCCTTAATTGTTAAGTAGTCGAACTGTCTGCAATATGACTATTGATTACCTTAAGTAAGTGCCTTTAATTAGGGATTGACTATATGCACTTCCTGATACAAACATTCCAATTTATTTTGATAATCATATTATTTCACCCAGTTTCGCTTCCCATTGATTCTATAATCATAGATTAAGTATATAGACACACATACGCTAAATCATTATGGAAATAGCGTTAGTATAGTGATTTCTTTTTTAACATCTCAAATGATTATTTTATTTCTTAAAATTTGGAAAAGCAACAGAATACTCAGACAATAAAATTTAGTCGCACACCATTAGCCACACATATGGCTATAAGTTTGTGACACGAGCATTACGATTCAAGACACAATGATCACATCGACCCATCAATTATTGTCATATGACCAAGGGGATGGTTGAATGGTTGGATATCACAGTACTTGCAACTTGATGCCATGAGAGAGCCAATATCCATATCATGATAGTTGTTATCCATTTTAACCGGTTCCACAAACTTCCGCGATATCACAACAGAGTTAATGACATCGTCGTCTGGATGGAAAATCGAGAGAACATTGAACCCATGAAGATCATTAGGATCAACCACTGGGTAAAGAAAAGCACGAGCACCGTGGGTGCTCCTTAGCATGAGGATGGCACCAGGTGCCATGTACTTAGCTAAATGCTGAATAACTTTATTTTTGTCGTCGATATTCATCCCCACAAGTGCAGCCAAGAAAATCACATCATACTCCTTCAACTCATCAGTCACATCCATTATATCGGCAGTGTGGAACAGCATTCTTTTAGACAAGTCATGATCGGCTGAAACCAGACGAGAAGCCATGGAATTTGCCGTAGAGTCAATGTCATAGTTGTGGAAAATTGTATCCTTGAGATGGTAAGAAGCCAAGACTATAGAGGTGAAAGGCAATGGGCCAGATCCCACAAATGCGACACGCTTAGGAGTTTCTGCTGTCGCCGAATAGTGTTGATTAAGGATGTCATACTCGAGACGACCAAGCTTGAGATAATTGGAATAGTAAGGAAAAAGATTAAGATGATTAAGAGGATCTTTGAAAGATCCTAAAATCGTGGAGAAGTGAGCTTCAAGTAGGCCCTCGGCTTGACCACAAAGTCTAATGAGCTTAGATCTTATTTCCTGTATTTTGGGTGGGAGAGTGGCTATATTGATAGAAGAGTGAGGGATGCATGCATGGACAAGTTGAGTGAAGAGGCTGTCGACATCTTTAGAAGGCTTGAGTACTTCAAGATTCGAAAGTTTGTCATAAATCTGGCACACTTCCTCAATTAGGTTGTTCTCTTCTTGGATTTGGACCGATTCCATGTTGACACTTAGGAATGCCTAGCTCGAAAATTTGCAGATATTTCTTAGAAACTAGCTAGTACTTTTGTTTGTTTGAAGACTAAGTAGTAACTGTAATGTGATAATGCGTCTTATTTATTAGCACATCTAAGTTCCACATAGCATTTGTGATGGCACGAGTCGTGCATTATTAATGAAACTAAAACTTCAAAAAAGAAATAATATATCTTATTAACTACTTGATAAGCACATCTTCACGACATTTCCTTATCATAGCTATGATTTTTCTGTATTGATGAAATGATTTTTTTTTATGTCCTTTTCCTATGATCAGGGCATATATGCTTCAGATTCTTATGCTTTCATACTAGCCTTGTTCATACACACTAACCATGTTATTATAAAATTTCAATTCACTGTCACGTTCAGATTTGCACTACCTCATATTTGCATTGATTTTCTTGTTGAATATTTCCTGGAAGGCCGCCTAGCTTGTTATGATATGCAGATTAAATGTTATATAGGTGATGAGTCGAATCAGCCAATTATTGCTTAGTTTTCGAAAGAAACCTCGTAAAATAAAGTAAAGAAACTAACAAAACGCCTGTTATATATGTTTTTTCACAATTTCACAGTTTTCGACCTGTGTGCTCCTCATAAACAAAACTATGCAGAAGCTGTAGATCACGAGGCATAACAAAGAGCAAGGCCGATGTATAGATAATGAAGTGACCTCGTAATTTAATCCTGACCTAACCCGAAAGTTTTGGTTTTGGGGGTTTCCCATTATTATTTTCTGCCATCAGTAACTCCTATTCCGTTATAAAAGCATTCTCAATTTTATCTGAAACTCTTGAAAATTTCCGTTATTGAAAGTAACACCTATGTGTGATCAGCATGATACTAAGCTCTTATTTTTTAATTGATCTTAGAGACACTATAGAAGAAGCTGAAAAGCAGTTTATAACCAAACCTCTAATGATAGACAAAACCAACAGTGTATGTAACGAAACTAAATATTATTATCTCAAACATTTTGATCCCGATCAGAGCTAGGATAACACCGAATCTTTGTGACTATCTCTTCAAATATATGGACGAGGAGGTTCATCATGGCTATCCCAGAGAGACGGCTATGATCGGAATCATATATTCAAATCGAATCGTATATAATTTCCCTCATAATGTGTCGTCATGTTCTCATGCAGATTCCATTGCTATCAAAGGCCGTTAAAAGTCTGAAGCATCTTTGAACAAGCAATCTTAACCTTTCATTTTTTTTTCATATACCCACATTTATCATTTTTTTAAAAATTAAATATCTCACAAACCTTTACTCTTTACGTAAAACAAAACATACTATCGCGATTTAAATCATCTTTCTAACAAGGGAACATGTATATACTTTCGACGAACTTTCTTTTTATCTGAGAACATCACATATGATTCGTGATACGAATCATATATTATCCGCGATACGAATCATATATGAGTTTTCTCAAACAAAAAAAAGTTTGTCGAAAGTTTATACATGTCCACTCGTATGTCCACTCGTTAGAATAATGATTTAATTCTTGTTGCAATGGTGTTTTTTGTCGCATGACGATTTACTGTTTGTGAGCTATTTAAATATTTTTTAAAAGTGGGAAATGAGTTTTTTTTTTAATGCATGAATCACTACAACAAATTTAGTGGTTTGTTCACACTTTTTTCTTTGTATTTTAAAAAATGTGAACTTTATTTGTAAAATATTCACACTTGTAAGTGTGAAGTATTAAAAAGTGTGAAATATTAAAAAGTTCACACATAAAAGTGTGAAGTATTAAAAAGTTCACACATAAAAGTGTGAAGTATTAAAAATCTTCACACATAAAAGTGTGAAGTTATTTGTTACACTCTATTTGTTCACACCAAGAACACTAATAAAATGGTGAACTTTTCAAATTCACACATTTTAAAGTGTGAACAATCGCCATAACAAGTGTGAAAACTCAAACAATTGGTTGGTTGGGTCTATCATAAATTATGACTTTACGTTGATCTCAACTCGTTAACAATATGGGTTTCTCACCCGCAACCTCGTGTGTTTCATGGTTTTTGTTACAGGTGACCAATATGGCCGGGTCGCGGGTTTTAGATGGGTCTTTTAAGAGGATGGGTCTAAACGGGTCTTGTTTGTCAGCGGTATGCACATAAGTGAAGTGTGTATATTCATTGTACTAGCTGCTGCTTTATATGGTAAATGAAATGTTAGATAAGGTAAAAGATTTGCAAAACAAATTCACTTCTTGCATTCGCTTTTATCTTCAGTTTTCTCACAAGCTTAAATCAAAGCTCACAGGCTTTACTGTGATATATGGATATATTTAAATCACATCTATATGTCTGATTTGAGTTGTGTTTGTAGTTTGTTAGGTTAATTAGGGTCCCCTAACTATCAATGTTGCATTTGCATCTTGCAACTCGCATGCATTATACTAACACGGATCATATGGGAAAACAAGTGGGTCGTTTTAGGTCATAGGTGAACGCGGCGTTTCTGGAATTAGTTCCACTCAATCGTGTCTTACCCAGGCTGGATTAGGTATGGTACGCTTCATTTTGTTATCGAAAAATGATAAAAGAGCATTTGGTTGACCAACCCGATCCAACCAGGTTTAGCTCGATGTGCAACTATTTTTGAATATGACCAATTCATATTATGACCCGCTTATCTAACTTGCGTGTTTTGACACCTCAAATACCATGTCTAGTAAACCCCTTATCCGTAATGGCTGGAAATCGGTGGTTAGAGTTCGAACTTTATTACTTAGAGTTTAAAATCATAAGAGTACAATATGAGCTTGAGTTTCATTTTATATATTGTTCTTGTGAAATGAATGTATAAGAAAATTTTCCATTCTCCACCTGCGACCTAGCTAGTGCGTTTCATGGTTGGCGTCGGTTAAGTTTTGATGGCTACCAGTCACCGGTGGTTTACAAAGCTACCTCCAAAACAAATGGTTGTAATGTGAGCTTTTCCGGATGCCCTGTAGGCTGCAATCATGGATATGAGGTGACAGTACCATATATTAAGTAAAGTACTTGTAGTGATATGAGCTCATGGGAACGATTTTGCCCATTGACAAAACCACATTTAGTTTTAAACTATTTCTATATATACAAATAAAATTGTAATATGTTTAGAGTGACTACACGTCATTGAAACTCCATGATATGCAGGCAAGAAACTAGAAACAAGCCAGTAGACCCATTAGATATAAGAGTTAGTTTCTAGCTAAATCTCATTAACTATCTTACGCTAGTGGAGCTTCATCGTTTAAAAGATCATCATGCATTACTGGCCGTACGTATCTAATAGACTGCATAACAGATCACCCGTCAATAAGATGAGCTACATCAGCAAATGGTTCTTTGCCTACCTCACCAGCTCCTGATTTTGAACCAGTGTTCGATCTTCACACTCGACAACTTCATCACACAAATGAATAATATCGTATTGCATGCCGACACCTCTTGTCATCAAGTTTTAATAAGTTCTGACAAGTATAAGCACCACTCCTATCATTCCTTCATTGTTAAGTAGTCGAACTGTCTGCAATATGACTATTGATTACCTTAAGTAAGTGACTTTAATTAGGGAACTACTATGCACTTCCTGATACAAACATTCCAATTTATTTTGATAATCATATGTAGAGCATCTTATTTCACCCAGTTTCGCTTCCCTTTGATTCTATAATCATAGATTAAGTATATAGAGACACATACGCTAAATCATTATGGAAATAGCGTTAGTATAGTGATTTCTTTTTTAACATCACAAATGATTATTTTATATTTTAAAATTTGGAAACGTAACAGAATACTCAGACAATAAAATTTAGTCGCACACCATTAGCCACACATATATATGGCTATAAGTTTGTGACACGAGCATTACGATTCATGACACAATGATCACATCGACCCATCAATCATTTTCATATGACCAAGGGGATGGTTGAATGGTTGGATATCATAGTACTTGCAGCTTGATGCCATGAGAGAGCCAATATCCAAATCATGATAGTTGTTCTCCATTTTAACCGGTTCCACAAACTTCCGCGATATCACAACAGAGTTAATGACATCGTCGTCTGGATGGAAAATAGAGAGAACATTGAACCCATGAAGATCATTAGGATCAACCACTGGGTAAAGAAAAGCACGGGCACCGTGGGCGCTCCTTAGCATGAGGATGGCACCAGGTGCCATGTACTTAGCCAAATGCTGAATAACTTTATTTTTGTCGTCGATATTCATCCCCACAAGTGTTGGAGAAACAAGCACGGATCGAATCAAATATACCAAACTAACTTAATCCTGATAAACAAAACTATGCAGAAGCTGTAGATCATGAGGCATAACAAAGAGCAAGGCCGATGTATAGATAATGAAGTGACCCCATAATTTAATCCTGACCTAACCCGAAAGTTTTGGTTTTGGGGGTTTCCCATTATTATTTTCTGCCATCAGTAACTCCTATTCCGTCATAAAAGCATTCTCAATTTTATCTGAAACTCTTGAAATTTTCCGTTATTGAAAGTAACACCTATGTGTGATCAGCATGATACTAAGCTCTTATTTTTTAATTGATCTTAGAGACACTATAGAAGAAGCTGAATAGCAGTTTATAACCAAACCTCTAATGATAGACAAAACCGACAGTGTATGTAACGAAACTAAATATTATTATCTCAAACATTTTGATCCCGATCATAGCTAGGATAACACCGAATCTTTGTGACTATATCTTCAAATATATGGACGGGGAGGTTCATCATGGCTATCCCAGAGAGACGGCTATGATCGGAATCATATATTCAAATCGAATCGTATATAATTTCCCTCATAACGTGTTCTCATGTTCTCATGCAGATTCCATTGCTATCAAAAGCCGTTAAAAGTCTGAAGCATCTTTGAACAAGGCAAGTATGAACGCATAAGAGTCTAAGGCATCATATGGCCTCATATGAAAACGAAATATTGTTATATCTAGTCTTATATTTTCGCCTAAGTCGTGTCTAGGGTAATCAAGAGTCAAGTAGCCTAGTTTCCTAATAGCTATGAATAAAGGTCGGTTGGCAATGTCTAAGCCCAACCCGACCCGTAGGACTTGTATAGTCGGTTCCCCCTCATCTCTATAAAAGGAGGTGAGGGGGAACAAACCATTAACGTCATTCTTTCAATAAAACTAATCGGGAACGATTAGGGATTACCTTGTGGGCGTCGCTTTTCTGTCGATTCTGCTTGTGTGTGTGTTCTTCGATCAGTATTTCGCACATCTAGATAACCAGGATTGTAGGATTAAAACCCTACAAGTGGTATCAAGAGCTTGGTTCGCGATAGCTGGTTTCTAGGATCGATCGGTGAAGATTATTGGTGATCGGGTTTAGATCATCAAGGTTGAGCAGCAGAGATCGATAAAAAGAAAAGGGTTGTTGGTTTTTCGGTTTTGAAGATCGATCTGCCATTGTTTCGTTTTTTTTAATACACAGGTGGTCTAAGGAAGAAGAAGGAGGAAAAAAAAAACGGCTGCTGTGTTGTTATTAAAAGTGAAACAGTAGTTATCACTCCAAAGGGGTTCAATATATTGGGCCTATTAGATTTTGAATCTATATTGGGCTGTTTTTATTATTAGTATTATTTTTGTTTGGTTTTGAAA
The DNA here is from genome assembly GCA_025667525.1 of Glebionis coronaria. Taxonomy (NCBI): domain Eukaryota; kingdom Viridiplantae; phylum Streptophyta; class Magnoliopsida; order Asterales; family Asteraceae; genus Glebionis; species Glebionis coronaria. The sequence continues at coordinate 582,275,488 of CM046878.1, read as the reverse complement.
CAAAATAAAAGACATAATAATATTACTTTGGAGGGTTTTACACAAGGGGACTTCGAAATTCGTGATTGTGAGGTTTAACGTATCACAAGGTTTAGCGAGTTACCGAAGGGGCTTTGTCGGTTTGTGATTGTGAGGGTTTATCACAAGGTTTAGCAAATCAACAAAGGATTAAAGAATGACGGGAGCCAAGTTTGACATCGAGAAATTCGATGGAACTGGTGATTTCGGGTTATGGAGAATCAAGATGCGTGCTTTATTAATCCAGAACGGATGCGAAGCAGCTCTGGAGGTTTTCCCCGCGAATATGGAAGCTGAAGAGAAATCTAAGCTTGACAAGAATGCTCACAGTGCCATGATTTTGTGTTTAGGTAACAAGGTCCTAAGAGAGGTTACCGGGGAGACGACTGCAGCGGGGGTTTGGTCAAAGCTCGAGTCTTTGTACATGACAAAGTCATTGGCCAACAAGTTGTACCTGAAGAAGAAGTTGTATACATTCTACATGCCGTCTGGACGAAAGATTTCCGAGCATATAGATGAGTTCAACAAAATCGTTCTTGATTTAGCAAATATTGAGGTAAAATTCGAAGATGAAGATCTTGCTTTATTGTTACTCACGTCTTTACCAGCATCATACGAACACTTTGTGGATACCTTGCTTTATGGACGGGAAGATTTGACTTTGGAGGACGTGATGGCCACACTAAATTCAAAGGAAATCAAAGAAAGGTTCAAGGCGAAGGGGGATGATGGTGAAGGGTTATATGTGAGGGGAAGAACTGATCGTAGGAATTCACATCAGTCAAAGGGAAAGTCAAGATCGAAATCTCGACGTGGAAGACTCAAATGCTTTATTTGTCAATCTGAGGAGCACTTGAGAAGAGACTGTCCGAAGAATAATCGCAAGAAGTCAAAAGGTTACGTCAAGAAAGATGATCAACCAAGCTCCAGTGGTTCGATTTACGATGATTCTGAGGTGATGATGGTGATGAGTGCAGAAAGACTGCAAGACTGGATCATGGATTCAGGAGGTTCATATCACATGTCACCCAGGTTAGATGTATTTTTTGATTTTCTGGAATGCGATGGGGGCAGCGTACTGTTGGGCGACAACAGGGAGTGCAAGATCAGGGGTATTGGCAAGGTAAAGGTACAACTGAAAGATGGGTCAAGTTTTGTGTTACACAATGTCAGGTATATACCTGAATTGAAAAGAAACTTGATATCGCTGGGAACTCTTGAAAAAGAGGGATATACCGTAAAATTGCAGTCGGGCAAAATCAAGGTGATTAATGGTTCTAGGGTTATTATATCTGGAACCCGAAGGGAGAACTGCGTGTACTCTTTGGATGGCCATGCATTGGCCGGTGAGCTTAATGCTAGTGTTGAAGAGAAAGACAGTCTTATGCAGGTTTGGCATAAAAGACTGGGACATATCAGTGAGGCGGGACTACACGTGCTGGAAAAGCAGGGTTTGTTTGGCAAGAAGAGTCTAGGTAAGCTCGATTTTTGTGAGAATTGTGTTCTGGGAAAGTCACATCGAGTCCGTTTCGGTGTAGGAAGGCACACTACTCAGGGAGTGATAGACTATGTTCATTCAGACTTATGGGGTCCGTCTCAGGTGGAATCATTGGGAGGTAAGAGGTATTTCTTATCTATTGTCGATGATTATTCCAGAAGGGTATGGGTTTATGTTCTCAGGTTCAAAAACGAAGCATTTGAAAAGTTCAAAGAGTGGAAGCAGTTAGTAGAAAATCAGACTGGGAGGACGGTTAAGAAGCTTAGGACGGATAATGGTCTTGAGTTCTGTAACCGGGAGTTTAATCAGCTATGCACTGAGAGTGGGATTGCTAGACATTTGACAGTTGCCGGGACGCCGCAGCAAAATGGGTTAGCAGAACGGATGAACAGAACTCTCATGGATAAGGTACGCTGTTTATTAATACAGTCTGGATTGCCCAAGACCTTCTGGGCGGAAGCGACATGTACGGCCGCATATCTTATAAATAGGTCATCATCAACAGCGATTGAGAAGAAGACACCTATGGAGATGTGGTCGGGACATCCTAGTGATTATGGGATGTTGAGGGTTTTCGGCTGTGTCGCGTATTCACACGTTAAACAAGGTAAGCTCGAGCCAAGAGCGGTAAAATGCGTTCTTTTGGGGTATCCTGAAGGTGTGAAGGGGTACAGACTATATAGGCTTGATAAAGAATCGCCTAAAATAGTCACAAGCAGGAACGTAGTCTTCAATGAAAGTGTCATGTACAAAGACACGTTGAAGGATACTGGTGCAGGTAAAGATAAGTCTGTTGAGGAATTACAGGTTGAGGTGGAACTGCAGAGGTTAAATAATCATACGCCTGAGGAAGACCAGACAGGTCAGGAAGATCAAACAGGTCAGGAAGATCAGACAGATCAGGAAGACCAGACAGATCAGGAAGATGGCTATGATGAAGGTGCAGGGGTTCAAGAAATTGATCATCCACCGGATCTCACAGATTATCAATTGGTTCGGGATAGAGAACCAAGGACAAGAACGAAACCGGCAAGGTTTCGGGATGAGAGTAATATGGTTGCTTACGCGTTCGCTACAGCAGAGGAAGAAGATACTCATGAACCATTGACATACCAGGAAGCAGTTGCTTGTGAAGACAGTTCTAAGTGGAAAGCTGCTATGAAAGAAGAGATGGATTCTCTGAAGAAGAACAAGACCTGGGTGTTAGTAGATCATCCAGCTGGGCAAAAGCTGGTGAGCTGCAAATGGCTGTACAAAATAAAGGAAGGGATTGAAGGTGTTCAAAAGCCTAGGTACAAGGCAAGGCTGGTGGCTCGTGGATTCACACAAAGAGCAGGTATTGATTACAATGAAGTATTTTCGCCGGTAGTTCGACACACATCTATTCGGGTTATACTTGCATTGACTGCGTGTAAAGATTATGAGCTGGAGCAGCTTGATGTAAAGACGGCGTTTTTACATGGAAATCTTGAAGAGGTGATCTACATGAGGCAACCACCGGGATTTGAACAAGGTAACAAGGTATGTTTGTTAAAGAAATCTCTTTATGGTTTGAAGCAGTCACCTAGGCAATGGTACAAGAGGTTCGATGAGTATATGCTGAGCAACGGGTTTAAGCGTAGCAGTTACGACAACTGCGTATATTACAGGAGTTATGCACCAGGGGAGTATATCTATCTATTGTTATATGTAGATGATATGCTGATTGCTTGTAAAAGCAAGGCTGAGATCGCGGCTACCAAGTCTTTGCTTAAAAGGGAGTTCGACATGAAAGAGCTCGGGGAAGCAAAGAAGATTCTTGGTATGGAGATCTTCAGGGATCGGAGTCGCAAGATTCTGAGGGTGTCACAATCCGGGTATGTTTCTAAAGTTTTAAAAAGGTTTAGAATGGACAATGGGAAGTCGGTTCAGACACCATTGGGTGGGCACTTCAAGCTGTCGTTGAAGGATTGCCCGGTTAGGGATTGTGATGTTGAAAGAATGAGTAGGGTGCCGTATGCAAATGCGGTTGGGAGCTTGATGTACTTGATGGTATGCACGAGGCCAGACATAGCGTATGCAGTAAGTGTAGTTAGCAGATATTTGGCGAATCCGGGTAAACTCCATTGGAAAGCAGTGAAGTGGATTATGAAATATTTGCAGGGCACTGTAAACGTGGGTTTGGTGTATGGGACAAATCGTGGCAACCATGTGGACGTAACAGGTTTTGTTGATTCAGACTACGCTAAGGATCCGGATAAAGGTAGGTCTCTCACTGGTTACGCATTTTTAGTACAAGGATGTGTTGTAAGCTGGAAGGCAACGCTACAACACGTGGTGGCTCTCTCAACTACAGAGGCAGAGTATATGGCCCTTACGGAGGCTGTGAAGGAAGCTATTTGGCTAAGGGGACTCTTGGAAGAGTTGGGCGTGAAGCTCAACAATGTTGCAGTTAATTGTGATAATCAGGGCGCGATTCACTTATCGCGGAATCATGTTTTTCATGAAAGGACAAAGCACATCAATGTGCGTTATCACTTTATCAGAGAAGTCTTGGAAGCAAAGACGGTTGAAGTTCTGAAGGTGGGTACTGAACACAATGCTGCGGATGCCTTGACGAAGGTGGTACCTGGACGCAAGTTACAACACTGCCTGGAATTGCTGAGTGTTGGGATAGGCTAATATAAGCCTAAGGTGGAAATTGTTATATCTAGTCTTATATTTTCGCCTAAGTCGTGTCTAGGGTAATCAAGAGTCAAGTAGCCTAGTTTCCTAATAGCTATGAATAAAGGTCGGTTGGCAATGTCTAAGCCCAACCCGACCCGTAGGACTTGTATAGTCGGTTCCCCCTCATCTCTATAAAAGGAGGTGAGGGGGAACAAACCATTAACGTCATTCTTTCAATAAAACTAATCGGGAACGATTAGGGATTACCTTGTGGGCGTCGCTTTTCTGTCGATTCTGCTTGTGTGTGTGTTCTTCGATCGGTGATTCCGCATCTAGTAATCAGGGTTGTAGGGAATAAACCCTACAAATATACTGTCATTTTATTAATACAGAAAAATCATAGCTATGTTGATCAAGCAGCATGATTAGTCCCTTCTTCACCAATGCTATGTGGAACTTATAACGTGCCTATAAATAAGACGCATGATCACATGAAAATTAAGCAAAACCCACAATTACTACTTATTCTTCAAACAAACAAAGAGTTCTAGTTTATAAGAACTAACTGCCAACTTTCGAGCTACGCAATCCTAATTGTCCAAATGGAATCACTCCAAGTCCAAGCCCAAGAAGAGAACATCCTAATTGAAAAAGTGTGCCAGATTTATGAGAAACTTTCGAAGCTTGAAGCACTCAAGCCCTCTAAAGAGGTCGACAACCTCTTCACTCAACTCGTCCACGCATGCATCCCTCACTCTTCTATTAATATAGCCACTCTCCCAGCCAATATACAGGATATAAGGTCTAAACTCATTAGACTTTGTGGTGAGGCCGAGGGCCTTCTTGAAGCTCACTTCTCTACGATATTAGGATCTTTCAAAGATCCTCTTAATCATCTTAATCTTTTCCCTTACTATTCCAATTATCTCAAGCTTGGTCGTCTCGAGTATGACATCCTTAATCAACACTATTCCAAGACAGCAGAAACCCCTAAGCGTGTCGCATTTGTGGGGTCTGGCCCATTACCTTTCACCTCAATAGTCTTGGCTTCTTACCATCTCAAAGATACAATTTTCCACAACTATGACATTGACTCTACGGCAAATTCCATGGCTTCTCGTCTGGTTTCAGCCGATCATGACTTGTCTAAAAGAATGCTGTTCCACACTGCCGATATAATGGACGTGTCTGATGAGTTGAAGGAGTATGATGTGATTTTCTTGGCTGCACTTGTGGGGATGAATATTGACGACAAAAATAAAGTTATTCAGCATTTGGCCAAGTACATGGCACCTGGTGCCATCCTCATGCTAAGGAGCGCCCACGGTGCCCGTGCTTTTCTTTACCCAGTGGTTGATCCTAATGTTCTTCAAGGGTTCAATGTTCTCTCGATTTTCCATCCAAACGACGATGTCATTAACTCAGTTGTGATATCGCGGAAGTTTGTTGAACCGGTTAATAACTATCATGATCTGGATATTGGCACCCTAATGACATCAAGTTGCAAGTACTGTGATATCCAATCCTTCAACCATCCACTTGGTCATATGAAAATGATTGATGAGTCGGTCTGATAATTTTGTCTTGAATGCATGGTAACGCTCATGTCATAAACTTATAGCCGTATGTGGCTAATGGTGTCTGACTAAATGTTGTTATCTCAGTATTCTGTTGCGTTTCCAAATTTTAAGAAATAAAACAATCAGTATTCTGTGAGAAGGAAGTGAAAGTGTTTGAAATGAGATGTTCTACATATGATTATCAAAAGTAAGATTAACTTATTAAGAAGATGCAAAACATGCAGGCAACTAAACCAATCAACAAACCAATACAAAATATACTTCACGTTAAGCAAAATCTATTCTATACTATATATAAAATGTATAAATTTCTTTCAAAAAGCTGAAATGTGAAAACCCCAAACTTCCAAAAATAGAGTGGAAACATAAACATTAAGAAAAAATTTCAGTTTTTATATATGGAAATATTCAAATCCTATTACAACTAATAAATTGTGTTTAAGAATGGTTGAAACAAAACTTTACATTATGAAAAATTACAATTGTGCACATCTCTACTATGGCATTTGAAACTACATTTGTAATATCTGAATTTATGCATTATTTAGGGGAATTCCACCTATTTTAATGTTGATAATCTTTTTAGATGTGAAAAGAGTCGGAACGGTCTTAATTTTCTCACCCTTGTTACACTGACGGTAAATGAGGGTGAGGTGACGGTCTCGTTGGAGTCTATCTGATCAACTAGTTTGCTTGGCACGAGTTTGTCATTAACAGGTGAATGATATTTATTTGTTCGAACACTGAGCGGAAAATTTTAACATCAAAATATTTGTGGTTCTTAAAGTTTATTAATCTTTGTTCATAGCCATTTAAGTTGCCGAAATACATCATATTTATCCTATACAGAGTATGGATCATAATGTAGTTCAACAGTTGGTTGACTTTTTTATGAGCGTTTTATGTACACTCTGACGGTATGTACAGCAAGGGGCGTAACCAAGGGGCCATGTGAGCTCAGGAACTTCATAGATTGTTTTTCTCGTAATCTAATTATATTTTCTTTAGTTTTTATTGCCTCAAAATGAACCTGGTCCCTATTTTGTGTTACATGTCTTGTCTCTTTTGTCTATTGTACTATCTTGAACCTCATAACTTAATTACAAATCCGGCCCCGCTGTCTTTATAACAAAAATCTTGAGTGAAACCCACCGAGCACACAACAAGCAAATGGAAGAAGGTTTTAATGTAATGGTTTTGTTTTTTTTTAGTTAAGAATGAGATGTGAAGTAGAAGTGAAATGAATTATGGGGAAGTGGGCTTATTTGGTACTTATTATCTAGTATGGTTTATTTTCAAACCGTATTAAATGCCTTTTATTGATACGGTTTTCCATTAACCGTATCTTAATATGGTACCAAATATTAGTTTATGTAGTAGTGATCGCTGGCTGGAACACATGCTCATTGCATGGGGCTTGGTCCTTCGGAAGGGGTAAGTCGGCACCCAAAAAGGTGCACGGGGTTAGAGTTTCCCAGCCGATTTAAACCTTTTGGGAGTTTATGTAGTAGTGATAATTGGCCTTAGGCGATATGACATATCTATCCTCTAATAACAATATAGATTTAAACATTCATCTCAAAACAGTGTTAACAATAGGTAAAAGTTCAATGTATACATTCATTATATCATAAACCCAATCAAGCAATCTTAACTTTTCATTTTTTTTTCATATACCCACATTTATCATTTTTTTAAAAATTAAATATCTCACAAACCGTTACTCCTTACGCAAAACAAAACATACTATCGCGATTTAAATCATCTTTCTAACGAGGGAACATGTATATACTTTCGACGAACTTTCTTTTTGTCTGAGAAAATCACATATGATTCATGATACAGAATCATATATGATTCTGGGAAATCATATATGATCCGCGATACGAATCATATATGAGTTTTCTCAAACAAAAAAAAGTTCGTCGAAAGTTTATACATGTCCACTCGTTAGAAAGATGATTTAATTCTCGTTCCAATGGTGATTTTTTTGTCGCATGACGATTTACTGTTTGTGAGCTATTTAAATATTTTTTTAAAAGTGGTAAATGAGTTTTTTTTTAATACATGAATATTATTGGTTGGTTGGGTCTATCATAATTATGACTTTACGTTGATCTCAACTCGTTAACAATATAGGTTTCTCGCCCGCAACCTCGTGTGTTTCATGGTTTTTGTTACAGGTGACCAATATGGCCGGGTCGCGGGTTTTAGACGGGTCTTTTAAGTGGATGGGTCTAAACGGGTCTTGTGTGTCAGCGGTATGCACATAAGGTAAAAGAGTTGCAAAACAAATTCAATTCTTGCATTCCCTTTTATCTTCAGTTTTCTCACAAGCTTAAATCAAAGCTCACAGGCTTTACTGTGATATATGGATATATTCAAATCACATCTATATGTCTGATTTGAGTTGTGTTTGGAGTTTGTTAGGTTAATTAGGGTCCCCTAACTCTCAATGTTGCATTTGCATCTTGCAACTCGCATGCATTATACTAACACGGATCATATTTAGAGGTGGGAAAACAAGTGGGTCGTTTTTGTTAGAAAACAAAGAAATTATAAGGTATTGTATTAATTTTATTTTTATTTTTTGATTTAAAGAGCCTAAGACACGATCTCCTTAAACTAGGAAATGATTTGTTCTGATCCTATTCACCTCTTTATTCTAAGACTCCCCCTCAAGTTGAATCGTGGGATCACCAAAAATTCAACTTGCTTAAGCATTTGTGGAAAATAACCGTTCCTATTGCTTTAGTCAGGATATCGGCCAATTGATCTTCAGACTTAACGAATGGTAGTTTTATAATGCCATTTTCAAGTTTCTCTTTGATAAAATGACGATCGACCTCCACATGTTTAGTCCTGTCATGTTGAACTGGATTACTCGAGATTTGGATAGCTGCTTTATTGTCACTCATGATGTGAATACTTTTTTTAGGAGCAAACCCTAACTCAGTCACAAGTTTCTTCAACAATAATGCTTCAGCTAAGCCTCTAGCTATACCTCGAAATTCAGCCTCAGCACTTGACAAGGAGACAACTTTTTGTTTCTTACTCTTCCATGTGACAAGATTGCCTCCTACCAGAGAAAAATACCCTGATGCCGACCTTCTGTTACCTTTGTCTCCAGCCCAATCAGCGTCTGTATATATCTGAATATTCAGATGATCATTTGCTTTAAACAACACTCCATGACCGGTAGTTCATTTGAGATATCTGAGAATTCTAAGAACTGCATCCATATGCTCTACTTGAGGTTGGTGCATAAACTGACTTACTACTCCAACAGCATAACCTATATCTGGACGAGTATGAGCCAAATAAATCAGCTTCCCTACCATTCGTTGGTACTTGTTTTTATCAGCAAGCTCAACATCGGATTTCATAAATAATTTCTGATTAATAACCATAGGTGTATCTGCCGGCTTACAATCAATCATCCCAGTTTCTGCTAAAAAATCCAATATGTACTTTTTCTGACAAATGAATATCCCTAGCTGTGACCTCAACACTTCAATTCCAAGGAAGTATCTCAAATTTCCCAAGTCCTTCATCTCAAATTCTGCACACAAATCTTCTTTAAGCTTCTTGATTTCACTTTCGTCATTCCCGGTGATAATCATGTCATCAACATAGATTATCAAACATGTTATACGATCTCCTTTATGACTGAGGAACAAGGTGTGATCAGAATTACTTTGCGTATACCCATACTTTTTCATTGCCATTGTGAACCTGCCAAACCATGCTCTGGGTGACTGTTTTAGTCCATACAGAGATCTCTTTAACTTACATACTTCTCCCTCTTTGAAATCTTGAGAGAACCCGGGTGGAGAATCCATATATACTTCCTATTTTAATTCTCCGTGTAAGAAAGCATTTTTTACATCAAACTGATGAAGAGGCCAGCCTTGATTTGATGCTATTGAGAACAGAACCCTTATTGTATCCAACTTTGCTACTGGTGGGAATGTTTCCGAGTAGTCAATTCCATATGTCTGAGTGTACCCTTTGGCAACCAATCGAGCTTTATATCTTTCTATTTCCCCATCTGGTCTATATTTAATTGTATAGATCCACCGGCATCCGACCGGTTTCTTTCCTTGTGGCAAGGTACATTTTTCCCATGTTTCATTTTTCTCTAGTGCATCCATCTCAACCTTCATAGCATCTTTCCATTTTGTTATTTTCAAATCCTGTTCTACATTTGATGGAATCTCTTCTGAATATAGTTTTGCTATGAATGCTTTTGCTTCTTCAGACAAATGTCTTTTTGCTATGTTAGCTATAGGGTATTTAGAACTTCTGGAAATTTTTTCTGGAGAAAAATGCTTTGCAGGAATTCCTCTGGTTGATCTTGCTGGTAGCACATATCTTTCTGGGACCTCGTTTGGAACCTCCTGCACATTTTCACTTTCACTTTCCTGCACATTTTCAATCATGGGATCTGGTACAGTAGTTTCAGGTGTACCATTTGGGGAAGAATTACGTACCTCGGATATCAGGTTTGGACTCATATTTTCGGTGGCACTGATTTGTTGTTCGTGAGAGGACTGTTCTGGAGAGGACCGTTCTTCTGGATACTTTTCTATCGGAGAATATCCTAGCCAACTCAGTGTGTCATACTATTCCTCCCCCTGACCACTGGGTGACTGGGAATAAAAATACTTGGTTTCAAGAAAATCACAGTTCATTGTGGTGAACATATGACCTGTTTTCGGATTATAACACCTATACCCTTTTTGGGTTACTCCATATCCTACAAAAACACATTTTTCAGCACATGGATCAAGTTTATCACGATATGATTTTGGAATATGAACAAAGACAGTACATCCAAACACTTTAGGTGGAAGGGTAAGTGTCGATGGAGGTGTATGATATTCACTGAGGGTGTTAAGTGGTGTTTTCATTTTGAGGATTTTTGTTGGAAGTCGGTTTATTAGGTAGGTGGCAGTGGCTAGAGCTTCTGGCCAAAAATGTTTCGGAATACATGATTCAATTAGTAGAGCTCTAGTTATTTCCAGTAAAAGTCTGTTTTTTCGTTCAGCAACACCATTCTGTTCTGGGGTATGTAGACACGTGGTTTGATGGACTATCCCTTTTGATTGAAAAAATAGGTTCATTTGTGAGTTTATATACTCCCCACCATTATCTGACCTTACAACTTTGATAGACTGTTGGAATTGTGTTTGAATCATGGAATAAAAACCGGTGAACCTATCATATACTTCAGCTTTATTTTTTAAAAAATAAATCCAAGTCATCCGGGTGCAATCATCAACAAAAATGACATAATATCGAAAATTTTTGCCCCTAAGAACCGGGGCAGGACCCCACACATCAGAATGAATTAATGAAAAAGGAACTTGAACTCTAGTGTTGCTAGGTTTATAGGTTTGTCTATGGCTTTTAGCTAAAATGCAAGTTTCACAAGAAATTGGTGTATTCAACGGAAAAAATTCAGGAAACAAAGTATGTAAATAACTAACTGAAGGATGTCCCAATCTTCTATGCCACAGCCATGCTTCTCTTTCCCTTGTTCCATGAGCTAGCATCACATTCCCACTTGAACTAACTTCATCAACATAGTACAGTCCCTCTCTCTCAGTGCCACGCCCAATAATCTGTCCCGTCCTGATATCCTGTAAAAGACAAAAATTTAGATGCATGAGAACTGAACAATTGAGTTCTTTCGTCACATGACTTATTGATAAAAGTTTGTGTGACAAGGAGGGAACATAAAGACAATTAAAAAGTTTAATGTCGGGAGAAATTGTGATGGTTCCTCCAGTTTTTACATCCATTTTCTCTTTATTTGCTGCTTGGATATGTGTTTTCCGAGGTTTTGAAAATTCTGAAAAATCGGATAACTCATACGTCATTGTATCCGTTGCTCCACAATCAAATATCCACGGCCCATTACTAGTCACAGTAGGTGTGGATATGTTATTTTTAGAACAAATGAAAGTATTAAGAGAAAAGGTTTTATTTGGGAAAATGGAATCACACTTTCCTTTTTCCCTTTTACCTTCCACCACCGAGAATGAACCTTCTTCCCTCTGAGCTCCGGCCGCTGCTGCTATTCCACCAAATCCGTTCAATCGTCGGCCACTGCTACTATCTTTGTTGGGATTTATTGCGGCGGTAGAGGCGGTGGTTTTTTCCTTTCCATATTTGGTACTCTTTTTTGGACCAGTCCACCAATCCGGGTATCCGACGATTTCAAAACATTGCTCCTTTGTGTGTCTTGTCATGCCACACTCATCACACTTGAGATGAGATTTATCATCTTGGTTTCCCTTTTTCTTTCGGTCGTTCCGACGAAAACCTTTTGATTCAAAACCGCCGCCCTCGGTAAGTTCTCCTGCGAGTAAGCCAGAAGCTACACCTTGTGTTTCGTTGACTGTTGCTCCCATAATGATCTGGTGAGCGGCTTCCTTGCGAACTGTGGCATATGCGGATTCGACAGTAGGAAGTGGGTCGGCCCGAAGAATTTCCCGTATGATAGGTTCGAATTTCCGATCTAAACCATTCAGGAACTGATTAGTTTTTGATCGGATCTGATTTTGGCGTATACTTTAATATCGTCTGGACACTTCATCGGGTTCGGGTCAATTCGATCGATTTCACCCCATACACCTTGCAAGGAAATCCAGAGTTCTTCAAGGGGTTTATTGGTTTGTTTGAGTTCGTTGGATTTTACATGTAGGTTAAAGATTTGGAGTTTATCTTTACCACTACTGTACGTGATTGCTAATGCATCCCACAGATCTTTTACAGTGGCGAATTCGGTAAGGTTTCCGGCTAATATTGGTTCAATGTTTTGAATGAGCCAAGAGAACACAATCAGGTCTTCTTGTTCCCATAACTCATAATTTTCTGATGTTGATTTTTCTGGTGGTGTTTGGGTTAAATGTGATAATAGATTTTTTGATCTGCCGCCTATAGCAACCCGAATCATTCGGGTCCATAAGGCGTAGTTGGTGCTATTTAGTTTCAGATTGATCTGAAGATTATCAGATAACTTGGGGTTTTGAGATTGTTGATTGGTATTGTTTTGTAAAAAGGTGGCTAATTGTAATGCCAAATCGGCATCTGTCATGGTGGTTGTGGTTTTTGGTTTAGATGATACGATTTTTTTTTTTTTTTTATAAAGTGCATTCGCATTAAAGTGTCAATAAAAGAAAATTACATCAATAAAACTTAACCAAACCAAACTATTACATATCCAAATTAAAACAAAATCAAAAACATCACCGAAGACCTTGAATCTTTCTCATCCGAAGAAAATATGCTTTCCATTGTCGTGATTGATTGGGGGGCAGTAACATAGATCCATAGATGAAAACGGTGATACCCACAAAAGAAATCAACAAACACAACCTCCCAAAACCGAACTCCCAAACCCAAGAAAATATGCTTGCCATTGTCGTGGTTGATTGGGGGGCAGTAACATAGATCCATAGATATAGGTACGGAGATGAAAACGACCATGTAGGTGTGAATCACTTTGTAGGAATATCCACCATTGTGAAAAAGAAAACTAGATCTGGGAAATGAATTTGATTTGTTTTTAGAATTGAACATGATAATTGAAGGAGGTTTAAGTTTATTGGTAGCCCTCCGAACCTCCGACGTGTAGCCGGTGGCCGGAGGCGGCGGCTAAAAGATGATTTAGGGTTAGAGAGAAATGTTGAATTTGAATTATGTTTCTGGGTGATTGATCAGGCCCGAATTAGGGGCTCTGATACCATGTTAGAAAAAGAAATTATAAGGTATTGTATTGATTTTATTTTTATTTTTTGATTTAAAGAGCCTAAGACACGATCTCCTTAAACTAGGAAATGATTTGTTCTGATCCTATTCACCTCTTTATTCTAAGAGTTTTAGGTCATAGGTGAACGCGGCGTTTCTGGAATTAGTTCCACTCAATCGTGTCTTACCCAGGCTGGATTAGGTATGGTCCAGTACACGCTTCATTTTGTTATCGAAAAATGATAAAAGAGCATTTGGTTGACCAACCCGATCCAACCAGGTTTAGCTCGATGTGCAACTATTTTTGAATATGACCAATTCATATTATGACCCGCTTATCTAACTTGCGTGTTTTGACACCTCAAATACCATGTCTAGTAAACCCCTTATCCGTAATGGCTGGAAATCGGTGGTTAGAGTTCGAACTTTATTACTTAGAGTTTAAAATCATAAGAGTACAATATGAGCTTGAGTTTCATTTTATATATTGTTCTTGTGAAATGAATGTATAAGAAAATTTTCCATTCTCCACCTGCGACCTAGCTAGTGCGTTTCATGGTTGGCGTGGGTTAAGTTTTGATGGCTACCAGTCACCGGTGGTTTACAAAGCTACCTCCAAAATAAATGGTTGTAATGTGAGATTTTCCGGATGCCCTGTAGGCTGCAATCATGGATATGAGGTGACAGTACTATATATTAAATTATTAAGTAAAGTACTTGTAGTGATATGAGCTCATGGAGAGGATTTTGCCCATTGACAAAACCACATTTAGTTTTCAACTATTTCTATATATACAAATAACATTGTAATATGTTTAGAGTGACTACACCTCATTGAAACTCCATGATATGCAGGCAAGAAACTAGAAACAAGCCAGTAGACCCATTATAAGAGTTAGTTTCTAGCTAAGCCTCATTAACTATCTTACGCTAGTGAAGCTTCAACGTTTGAAAGATCATCATGCATTACTGGCCGTACGTATCTAATAGATTGCATAACAGATCACCCGTTAATAAGATGAGGTACATCAGCAAATGGTTCTTTGCCTACCTCACCAGCTCCTGATTTTGAACCAGTGTTCGATCTTCACACTCGACAACTTCATCACACAAATGAATAATATGGTATTGCATGCCGACACCTCTTGTCATCAAGTTCTAATAAGTTCTGACAAGTATAAGCACCGCTCCTATGATTCCTTCATTGTTAAGTAGTCGAACTGTCTGCAATATGACTATTGATTACCTTAAGTAAGTGCCTTTAATTAGAGATCTACTATGCACTTCCTGATACAAACATTTTGATAATCATATGTAGAGCATCTTATTTCACCCAGTTTCGCTTCCCTTTGATTCTATAATCATAGAGTAAGTATATAGAGACACATACGCTAAATCATTACGGAAATAGTGTTAGTAGAGTGATTTCTTTTTTAATATCACAAATGATTATTTTAAATTTGGAAAGGCAACAGAATACTCAGACAATAAAATTTAGTCGCACACCATTAGCCACACATATGGCTATAAGTTTGTGACATGAACCTTACGATTCAATACACTATATAATGATCACATCGACCCATCAATCATTTTCATATGACCAAGGGGATGGTTGAATGGTTGGATATCACAGTACTTGCAGCTTGATGCCATGAGAGAGCCAATATCTAAATTGTTGTGAATGGCTGGGCGTCTGCCCCTTTTCTGCCAACCAAAACCTGGAAGGGTTTCTTGTTTCGACATAGTTTTACAAAGGCAGTGGGATTAAAAGTGTATAGCAGTGGGAATAACAAACGAATTGAAAAGGCATTTGCACAAGACACGATTTAAACTAACAGTAATAATATTGATTCAACGTTACGATTGTTTACAACGACTAAACTATATAAACAGACCTAACAGCCATGTCTGTTTATTGTTAAACGACGCAACGATTGACTAGTTAGTTAAATAACTGTTAACCGCTAACCCTAATGGGCTTAGCAGCCTTTGCTTTGTTCTTGGGCTGGCCCTAATACTTAATTACAGTACATGAGAATAATACAGTACAATGTTTATACGAATATACACAAACAGAAATATAAAGTACAAGTCTTCAGGGATTATCAGTCCAACATATTCCCCCTTAATTCGTGAAGGCTTGTGATACGGCTTGCTTCTTTTCTTCCTTCCATCAAGTGATAACTATGAAGTCATCACTTGTCGCTGAACTTGAATCATCCAAACTTAAGAGCGGTGCATACTTGTTATGATATCCATGGTGTTCCTTCTTGCTACTTTGGCCCTCGTCTTCCAACACTATTCCAAAGTGTTCAATTGCTTTCTTCCCTTTTAGACCTGCCGAAGAGTCTTCGTTCTTACCTCGGTTCGTTGGGTAAGGGCTAAGATCCTTGTCTTCTTCTACCTTCGTCGTAGGGACTCTTGCAGTCTTGTAGTAGGAAACGAAAACATCCAAATATGAAGTATACACATCCTTGATTGCATCTCCATCTTTACGGTTGAGGCCAAGTATTTCAGCAATCGCTCCAAATTCATTACAGAAATGGACGCTAAGGTATCCACCCATGCAGTCCATTATTTTGTAGAGATCAAATAAGTGGACGGTTGTGCCAAGTATGGACGGTGGTAGGGGACTTGGTGTTTCTTTCTTGAGATAATGGGCATAGAACCAAGTGTAATAAGCCATGAAACGCTCCCTAAAGTATCCCCAATCTGAAGTAACTATCTTATCATCTGTTATTAAGTCTAAGAACGAAACAAAGTCATGAAACGAATGATTTTCTGTTTCTACCGTATGATCTTTGGTTTCTTCTAGACTTCTCTCCGCGCTCTCAAAGTGGTTTTCTAAGAAATCGTCTTGTTTCTTTCTTAACGCATCTAGATTCAAAATGTTTCCCTTTATCCTCTTGAACATATACTCTAATCTAATCCTATCTCCTTCTTCTATCAATTCAAAACCTTGTTTTCTTAGAAGGTCATGCGAAAGGATGTTTAGAGTGATTTCAGGGGCGTAGTAAACCCCGAGTATCAAGTAAGGTTGAAACGAGTTTTCTAGTAATACCTCTCCTATCCCGTAAGTGAATAAGAATTGCTTAGTGGGTTCATATTTATTGACTAAGAATTCTTCAAATATGTTACGAAATAAATTAAGATTAGAGCAGTAGTGATTTTGGGAGGCCTTACTGATGTACCAAAAGTCATTCCACGAGCCTTCGTTGGATCCTTTGAGAACTCCGTCAGTGGGCATATGGATTGACTCCGGATATTTTAGTATATAAGGCACGGGCTGATTCTGGGGACAGTCCCTTTGAATGTGTCCTTCGCCTTTACAGATGTAGCATATGATGATTTGATCTTCATCAATTTTCGGTTCGGCATGTGTCTTCCCAAAAGAATGTTTTTTCTTGTCTTCCGCCATGGTCGGGCAAAGTTTCATTTGATGCCCAATCGTTTTACAATAAAAACAGCGTATGCTCTTCCTCTCTCCTTTATTAATTGAGGAATTAAATGCCTCAGCTTGGTTTGGAGAAAGTGAAAACTTGAGGATGATGATTATTCATGACATTCCCAAAACCCAAGGTATGCTTTTGATTTCTTTATTCTGAATGTTTTTTAATTTTTCTATCTCTTTAATAAAGGCCACTATGGATTGATTATGATGAAAAGTGTAAACGTGCTTTGTAACTAATGTAGGGCGTCTGCCCCTTTTCTGCCAACCAAAACCTGGAAGGGTTTCTTGTTTCGACATAGTTTTACAAAGGAAGTGGGATTAAAAGTGTATAGCAGTGGGAATAACAAACGAATTGAAAAGGTATTTGCACAAGACATGATTTAAACTAACAGTAATAATATTGATTCAACGTTACGATTGTTTACAACGACTAAACTATATAAACAGACTTAACAGTCATGTCTGTTTATTGTTAAACGACGCAACGATTGACTAGTTAGTTAAATAACTGTCAACCGCTAACCCTAATGGGCTTAGCAGCCTTTGCTTTGTTCTTGGGCTGGCCCTAATACTTAATTACAGTACATGAGAATAATACAGTACAATGTTTATACGAATATACACAAACAGAAATATAAAGTACAAGTCTTCAGGGATTATCAGTCCAACATAAATCATGATAGTTGTTATCCATCTTAACCGGTTCCACAAACTTCCGCGATATCACAACAGAGTTAATGACATCGTCGTCTGGATGGAAAATCGAGAGAACATTGAACCCATGAAGAACATTAGGATCAACCATTGGGTAAAGAAAAGAACGGGCACCGTGGGTGCTTCTTAGCATGAGGATGGCACCAGGTGCCATGTACTTAGCCAAATGTTGAATCAATTTATTTTTTTCGTCAATATTCATCCCCACAAGTGCAGCCAAGAAGATCACATCATACTCTTTCAACTCATCAGTCACATCCATTATATCGGCAGTGTGGAACAGCATTCTTTTAGACAAGTCATGATCGGCTGAAACCAGACGAGAAGCCATGGAATTTGCCGTAGAGTCAATGTCATAGTTGTGGAAAGTTGTATCCTTGAGATGGTAAGAAGCCAAGACTATTGAGGTAATCAAATCCAAACACTAAATTTTATAATTACGTTTTGTAACAACTGATTATCTGATTATTCATTTTCAAAATGAATAATCTATTTTTAATAAGCAACCTCAAACACCCCTAAGCCGATGCGCAACTTCAACAACAAATCTGCCACCGGTGTATAAGTTGGTTGGGTAAGGTTATTAATACCCCTAAAACCTCATATACCCTCTGAATTTTGTACTTTTTTTATTTTTTTTAATTTTTATAAATTTGGTTTGCTATAAAACTGTAAAACGAAAAATAGAGAATAAAAAATAAAATTTAAAAATAAAAACTGTTAAATTGACAAAAATACGAAAAAAAAACTGATAAAAGAATTGTTTATAAAACAAAAAAAGTACATAGTACATACACATGTTTAATGAGATGTTGTGTTAGTCTTTGCTGCCACAACAGATACATACATACACATGAGAGATACATACACAAACAAAGCATGAAGATAAATTGGTTCCAATGGGTAAGAACCGAGATATTCAAACCGGACTTGAAAATTAAATCGGAACCAAGAGATATCTCTTGGTCTGATTCTCGATTCCTATATAACGGAATTTCCGGTTTGCGGTTCTCTTGATTCCGGTTCGATGTCGGAACCGAACTCACGCCTACTCCAAACTACTTATGATTAGGATGGGAATCAGGTCGGGTCCAATTCAAGTTAAGACTAAAAATAAGTTACTGAAACTCGACTCGATTTGAGCTCGGGTTACTCGAGTTCGGGTCTATTCGAGTCAGATTTTTCATCGGATTCGAGTCAATCGAATTTGAGTAAATATTAAAAAAAAAAACTTTTTTTTACCCTTTTTAAATATAAACTATATATAATTTAAATAAAAAAGAAAATACAAATTTTATTCGGGTCATCGGGTTGAGTCGAACCCGAATTACACAAAAATAAGTTATCGATATTAACCCGAACCCGAATTACACAAAAATAATTATCAACACTTGACCCAATTTAAAATTTGGGTTAATCGAATTGACCTGAATTAGAATTTGAACCCGATTAAACCGACTCAAATATATTCGGGAAGTCGATTTTTTTTACACCCATACTTAGAGAACAAATACAAAAGAAAACACAAAGGACCAAATTGAAAAGCCATTCGTAAGAAAAGGACTAAATAAAAAGCTAGAAACCATTATAAAACCAAACCCTAACCCTACATTTACATTCGCCGTATTTTGTTTGATGGTCTCACCATCAAAGAAAATGGCCTCCATTGAAGTTACTCATCAATCCTAAATCTATCTTTTTTGCAAGCAGAGGTAATACCCATCAATCTTTTTACTCTTAATGCTGTTTTTAGATCTTGTATGAACTTTTTTTTCTTAGAAAATTAAGATAGTTTGATGCTACTTCCCAATTTTGTGGCTTATTTGGAGGATTATGGGCTTATATAAGTTTATTATATCATGATAAACTTATATAAGCTCCTTAAGTCTCAAGATAAGCCACAAAATATAAGGCCAAAATAAACCATATTTAGGCTTATATTTCATAAACCATAATTTTTTAAGCTTTTTGTTGACTTATGGGCTTATATAAGTTTATTATATCATAACAAACTTAGATAAGCTCTTAAGTTTCCAAATAAGCCACAAAATTGAGGCTTATGTTATTATATAAGCCGAAGTTTTACGTTATATAAGCTAAAACAAACAGCCCCTTAGTACTTACTGAATGGGTCGGGTTACTCGTGTTCAAATTCTAAATTGGTTCAACTTGACTAATTCGAATTCAAAATCGGGAGAACCAGGTAACTCATTTTTGTGTAACTCGGGTTCGGTTATTCGGGTATTGACCCGAATAAGTTTTATTTTTCATATAAATGGTATATATTTTATATTTAAAAAGAGTAAAAAGGTTTTTTTATATTTTACTTATAAATTCGGTTGACCCGATCCGAGTAGGCTCACCTGAATAGACTCGAACCCGAGTAACCTGAGTTCAAATCGGG
The DNA here is from genome assembly GCA_025667525.1 of Glebionis coronaria. Lineage (NCBI taxonomy): Eukaryota > Viridiplantae > Streptophyta > Magnoliopsida > Asterales > Asteraceae > Glebionis > Glebionis coronaria. The sequence continues at coordinate 582,255,416 of CM046878.1, read as the reverse complement.
TCTTGTTAGGGTAACTTAAGCTTTGACCAAAATTGGACCAACCCGATTTCCATCCCTACTTACTATTGACATCAACACGTATCTTAATTTGTGTTCTAATATTGGTATTTTCTGTTTTACAGTTGCTTTGCCTGATTATTGCTTTATGGGTATGTAATTATGCTTCAAAGAACACTCCGAATGAGGACGGCAGTGGTGATGTATCACATTTTTGCATTTTATAGGGCTTAGTTTTTAGGAATTTGGTATTGTAAAAGGCTCTTTATGTCATGATGTATGAGTATTTGTCATTGATTACGAAGGATTATGAAAGTAGGTTAGCTCAGTTGCAACATCAATGCATATCTTGAGTCGTAAGTTTTCACATGAGACTTGTGCTTCCAGATCAGCCTGTGTCTCACCCGTCTCACGTGAGAATCTGATGACTTTAGATAGTCATTGATGTTGCAATTGGGCTAGCTTACTATTATAATCCTTTTGTAGTCATGACTTATGTTCATACATCATGATATAAATAGCCCTTACCTTGTTTAATTCATTTGTGAAAAAGTTACCAGTGTATCGCAAGTTATTATGTGGAATGGTTAAATCTAATAAATTTCTTTCGGTATTTGTCCTATTTAGCAATGGTTGTACTTGTGCAATTCTTTGTAAGGTAGGAAATCATGGTTTTTATATGCAGTATAAACAAATCAGTTTATGCTATGTTTATGCACGAACTTCGGCAACCAGTTGGTATATGAAAGAACCCGACCAGTTCGTGTGATGACCTTCAAATCAAAGATGGTGCAGACAACCTGATTTTAACCTAATGGTGTACACAAATTCAAAGATGATCTGTGTTCATCCTTTGATGATCCTTTTTGACCCGAAACCCGTTTGAGTTAGCTAGCCATTCTTTTATCATACATAAGGTTCAATAGTTGTCACTTGTGAGCAACAAAAGAACTAATAATCCTTTTGCTTGCATTGTCTTATTTGGTCTACGTACGGGAACTGAGAACATTCGGAATTATGTAAACCGAACAAAGCATAGCTTATAAGGATGGACCGTATAACATCTAGTAAGACATGGTACCAGACGTGGCGAGACGGACGGGTTGAGTAACTGGTCAAAACCGGTTTGATTTTTAGCAGGAAAAACGATGAACATGTTTGTTTTTCTGAGAATGGTTACACATCCGAGTCAAAACCAGTTGTGTAACAAGATCGGCTATAAGTAACTAGTCAACCGACCTAACCAACCCGCTTTTTATTAGAGTATTTATTGGCTACTTATCAAGTAGTTCTGATGTTTCGGGTTCTAGTGTCCCGTGATCAAAGACATGCAGATTATCAGCGATTGTCTGTAGGTGATTCAAAGCGGGCATAAGATGAACAGGTCATTTCCAAAAATAGTTTACACGTCAAGTCAAAACCGGATTGGGCCGAGTCCGTTGACATGCTGCTTTTTTAGCTTTTTTATGACAAAAGAAAGCACTAAAAAGCTGCGTATGGACCTGACCCGAACCGGTTTGACCTGATGGTAAACCTTCGTGAAAATGAAGCGTTTCAATCCGTGATGTGACCCAACTCAACCAACCTGTTTAGCAACCTCTAAAATATGATCCTCGTCAGTTATGCAGGCCATTTGTAAGATGCCAAAACTAAATGCAACATTATTGATAGTGATTAGCTAGGAAGATGTTAAACCTTTGTTTATGTTCTGTATAAACCTTTGTTCAATAAACTGAGGCTGATTTAACAGAACCGGTTTTGACCCGAATGATGTAATCAATTATTAAGACACACAATCAACCCATGACGCGATTTGACCCGTTACCCAACCTGTTCGTTTTCCCGCCTTTAAATATGATCAAAGAGACCCATCTGAGTTGCACATGCAGGTTGCAAAGTTCATTTTTTTTTTCTGGAAGGCAGCATTCGTAGTGAGTTTACTATCCTAGCCACATCAAACTACAAAACATGGTGCAAATGTTAAAGAGCCGTTTTCCCCCTCAGAAACATAAAGAAAATTAACGAAATCAAAGCACGAAAACAAAACTTCGAGAGTTGTAAGCATCAAAGCAACTAAAACGAAATAGTGAAATACATACCAACTCAAAACAGACTACAAGTTAAGCAGTTTTATATATAAATTCCAAAACTTATTACCATACATCCGATACAGAATTCATACCATGAGTATTGCAGAATGTCAATGTCAATGTCAATGTGATTTGAGAAGGAGAAATGATACATATCGTCTGCTCGTCCCCCTACCTATCATCCTACTATCACATATCGACTAGAAAAGTGGTATTTTTGATAAAAATGAAGGCTGACAAGGAAAAGGGACGAGCGGCAGAATATATCAGACAGAAAATCAATGCAACTATGCAAGTATGAGGCAGGTGCAACTCTTAAAGTTTTGAGATTTTATAGAAACATGGCCATATGCTGATACCATATGTCGCTTTATATGGGACTACAGGTAGGTTTTGGTCAATGATTTTAGTGAAGGAACTGATTTTATCAGTACATAAAATGTACTGTACTGTAACACACTTTAGTGGTGTCTATACATGATAAATTTACAATCTTACCAAACCATATAGCATACTTTAGAGGTGGCAAAACATGCGGATTGGTAACGGGTTCAGGTCTAATCGGATAACAATATGAACAGGCCGCTTCTAAAAACGGTTACACATCGAGTCCAGGTTACATTTTAGCTCCTTATGTATTTTTATTATAACAGTAGCTGCTTAAACCTACAAGGGAATCCAACCTAACCCAATCCGCAGGGCCGGTTAATGAATTTACAGGGTAGTCACCGCCTCTACCAATCCGGTTTTGACCCGAATGGTGTACATAATTTCACTCTTTGGAACCAAGAATCTTTGCATTGTCTTAACTAGTTAACTACAGTGCCAACATCAACCTGACTGGTTCTGACCAAGACAGTTTCACTGCAAAAAGGTTCTTTTAATACAAACTCTTTTCAGCGTGTTACGACCCCCACCGCCACACATTTTGTAACCTTACGAACAAAATAGATCTCTCGAAAGTGGGTTAAATTTTGTTTTTAACATCTAACAACTTGTTTATTCAAGGAAACATAACACCCGGATAAACATTTCTATCTTGTCTTAAAAAAGATGTGTCGGAACCCGGAACCATAAGATACATATAAACAATGAAACATGTTTTCTGGACACAGTTGCCCAACATACAGGAAAATTAGGGGGGAGACACCCGACATTCATCTACTGTCATTGCCTTTCCCCCGCCTACATAAACTACACTGTTTCGGGCACCTAAAAAATACTACCCGTGTAGAATTATACATAAAAAATCTACATTAATTTAACATGTAAAGTGGGACGTGACCTTATAATAACCTACCGGAAGCAGCTTTCACCTTTCTACCTGATAATATACAGTGTCATGCTTCTGAACACACTTTGTCTTGACTGACGCATCTTTGACCAACCCATGTTGGACCCTTTTCATCTATCAAGGACGTTCGCATCGACCTTCTTTGACCATCAGGGACACCTTGTGTTTTGGGAACAATTTTTTTCCAGATGGATTAGCGGAAAAGATCTGGGAAAGACCACATAATGAACTTTGCAAAAATATCGGTTTCCAAGAACTCAATGTGAGCAGCTCGTCCAATTATAGTATTCAAGTTTCGTCCTTGTACTGAGACATCAAAGTTGACATCACATCGCATAAACGTGCGTTGCTCAGAGGATGGTGCACGCATTTGGTCCAAGCAGTTATTGAGCATCTCATGAAAGATTTTGCCCTTCCGTGAGTAGTCCCCTGATGATGATTGGCACATCTCAATTCTCGCAGAATGATAAGGAACATAACCATCCTGCAAAAATCATTTCAAAATAAATAGTTACGCAACAACAAATAAATTAAAACGCATATCTTAAAAAAAGTAGTAAATACCTGCGGAGATGATAGGAGGAGTATGTTCTTAAAATGTTCCAACGTCTTTTGCTGAACGTCATAAGCAACAATCAGAATTGAACTAAAAACTAATTTCGACACACACAAAGTCTAAATTTGTTTTAGCATAAAATAAAGTATAATTATACCTTGGAGAGCTTGTAGAAGAAAGTGTTTTCTAGGTCTACGTCATCAGTGAAAGTCAGCTGATGTATGCACCGAGTATTCTTAAGCTTCTTCAACAGCCATAATCCAGAATTGAAAAGAGAATTTGAACTGTAGAGATAACCTAAATGCGGCCCTGAAACTGATATATATGTATGTAGGTATCTATGGTACGGCTCCATGATGCTCTCTGAGATTTCAAATTATAAAATAGATTAACAAATTTGAAAAGTGAAACAAACAAATAAATGTTGTGACTGCTTTACAAAGCAATCAATACACACCTGCCAATGCCGTTCTTATAATTACATTTCCTATTGAGTGTCCGACAAAGCTGAGTTTCACGTTTTTTAAGCTACCGGATCTTGAGGCTTTATCCATCTTTTTTTTAACAAAAGCTATGACTTCTTTGGCCAGTCTTAATCCCATGTCCCTGAAGTCGTCAGACGTCTTGTCCTCGTTGACCTCCGACATTAAAAACTCGGTTTTTGGATCTATTAGAAGCCATTGATTCCTGACAAGCCGTAAATCCAGATGATGTCCCTGTTTATTTTTGTCATGTCATGAAGAATTAGTAAACAGTGAAACACACAGACGTGTAGAGAAACTGTAATTGGAACAAAACGTAAAGCAGAACATACCTGAAAACCATGAACGAAGACGGCGATCTTCAATATACGGCCCTTTTGCTGACTGCGGGAGAAACTTGGGTCAATCGCTGGAAGTGTGCCATTAATATCTTTGGGGTCCTTGTTCCTAAAGTAAGAATTTCCACTGGGTGAACGCAATGGTGCATTTAGAACATGTTCTACAATTACGATAGGTATACGTGAGGGGTCTCCGAAAATATGTAGGTCTTGAATTGAACGACTGTTTATCTGCATAGTACGATTAAAACAGGTTAATAACTTTCCGCATAAGGAAATGTGGGATAATTAAGCCTCTGAGAACACTTGCTCACCCTCATCTGTGCAATACTACGCCGGTGGAGCTCAGCACGCGTTGCTGCAGCCTGGGAAGGCTAAAAAACAAAGAGAAACGAATCAAGTCAAGGATTGATGTTAACATTGAGAGATTGATCGTAGAAAGTAGTTGCCAGTATATTAACTCGAGCCTAAAGTTCATGTACAATTAAATATTTGTGTTCTGTAACGTTGCACGAAGTTAAACAATGTTAGTAGACTTACATCTTCGGTCATCTTACGGAGAACAGGGACTTTGCCGCCACGAAGACCGTGGTACGAGGAGTCTTCAATCTCGTTTCGAGTAGGTTGTTGAGGCATCTCAACCTTTGAATACACCATCCATATTGACCATTCCGCTCTACGATCAATAGCATATGAATTACGCAAATGATCCATAACCTTTGTTTTGTTAGCCCTGACATGCGGTAAAAGATAAGATTATAAGAATCAAAGTACCATACACTACAAATACACTTGATGTGACCCGTTCCTTGGTTAAGAAGCAAACCTGTGGAACTTCAGAAACGTGCTCCATAGGCTAAGAAGCTGATCTCCAAGCGAATGAAAAAGCCGGTAAAGTTCATCGTTCTTTAAGGAATATAAATAATCATTTGAGAAATCAGCCGTACCGTTTGGGACCTGTTGAATGATGGAAGATGCATAAGCAAAACTTATTGACATACACGTACATGAAACCAATCAGGTGTGCAGTCAGAGAAAGAGCAAACAACCTGAGTAGAATTTTGCATCTCTTCAGGTATCTGTGAATTAGCATTAGCAATTTCCAATAACTTAGTCTCGTCATGTTCGGAAGTGAAACCGGTTAAATCAATTGATTCCTTGATTGCCTTACTGAGATTCCGTAGCTCTTGCAGTAAGATCGTACGAGAAGATAAAAATGACTTTACAAGGAAGACCTGTTTTCAGTAATATGATCAGTTAAACCATATTCGGAACATACTATGATGCTTATCTGTAAATAACAGGATCCAGAAATGCTTACTAGGTTTTCCTTGTCGTACTTCTCATTGGCAATTTCTTCATGAATCATAGAATTGCTGCGACTAGAAAAGACATGTATTTAGCTTAGCTTCAGAAAAAATTAAGGCAGCTTTGAACGTCAAAAATATAATTAACGAGTTACCACAAACCTGGCCTTTTTAATACTATGGACACCCCCTTTGAGTAAGCTAATATGGACACTTGTATCAACAACAACGGCATGGAAAGCATCAAAATGAACAGGACAATATGAATGCAATCCGACAAGAGCCTTGGGTGGAATTCGGAATTCATGGACTGCAGCAGCAGATAATTCCAAAGAGTCCTGCAAATTGGAGCTGCAGATGAAGCATTAAAAACACTATATCCAGTAAAGATACGAGAAAATAAGTACTCCCTAATTTATTTTCCAAAACAGAAAAATCTATAACGCAACGCTATTTACTAACCCGTTCTCCAAAACAGGTGCATACAGAAGCTCAAACTTCAGGATTACAGCCGATGTGATTGGGCCCTGAGGAACGCAAGCGCTTATCAATGTGAGTATGACGGATACATTACATGTGTACAGAGTACAGAGAGAGGGGGAGAGAGTAACCTCAATTTTACCAAGAGATAAGTTGAAGGATATCATGACTGAAAGAATAATATCCTGCCTTGCATATCGAATCCGGAAAGGCTGTGATGAAAAACTATGGTCTGTGTCATCAATCTTCCAAACCCCCAAGAAATTCTCAGCACCAAGATCAGGAGCTGTAGTTTATGAAAAAACGTTGCATGATATTAGCTTGTTTGTTTCTCTCCCGATAACAAGATAAATGTTCTGCATCTTGATATACATCTTGAAAAGATAAGACAAACGGCATGCAACAAAGAGACAGAAGTAACAATCGATAGACAGGTGAAAGACATAACCGTTTTTCTGTAATCCAGCATGCATTTCCATACCAAATACGTCTAATTACATAAGACTCCTGAAAGTCCTTTCTGTTATGTCATTCTAAGGTGCACGGTTACGTTGCCGTCATCCCCTTATTCAGTCAATATATTTACACTTGACTCACATCATGGTTCTGGGACTCTCGGTCACATTCAGTATGTTAATACAAAAACAAACCTTTTTTTTCTAATTGAATCTACTTAACATGCCTAGTTCTAAGTTAGACATCATAATCGCATAATGAAGCTACGTCAGACCTAAATCAGAATCATCATATAGTTTCATACGTAGTGCATAACTAGTGCTGGCCAAGGACGTAACTATATAAGCGATGACAAGTCAAAAAGCACTACTAACCATGTAGATGTAATCATGTCAACAATTAACTAAAAGAACTTACCATCATACTGAACCACTCGTGATGGCGTTCCCACTGAAGACCCATACTCACTATCTTCCCATCTCATGGTAATCTTCACCTGATACCACCTGTAAACGACACCAACAAAAGAGCCCATGTTTCAACCCAGTTTTCATCAAATTCCAAATCTCATATAAACTTCAGATTCGATAAAAACTTAACGGGTGCTTGGATAAGCTTCTTAAAAAAAGCTTATAGCTCGCTAACATAAAGCCATTCAAACATACATTGCACTATAATCAGCTAATCCACTGAAACAGTCATAACAAGATACAAACTTTCAAAGTAAACCCTTTTTGACCCAGTTCAAATTCATGGCTAATTTGCTCTAATTCTCCATGCCCGTTTCCTAAATATTGCTAATTCTTCATAAAGTAACAATCTTTAAGCTTTTTTATTAAATGGGTAATTGTTGGCGTGAGGTACCATCAACCAGTTATCTTGAAAATAAAAAGACTCCCTAAAACCGAAAGTTTGTCATTTTCATCACAATTTTAATATGCATTCATTGTAACAAAATATTAATCAACTACAACAGCAACAAACTTATAACAAAATACAAACTTTATATGTTGAAAATTAAAATTCTGATACACATGGCAATAAAACTACCAATCAGCCTACACGGTTAACTTAGCATAAAGTAGCAACCTTTAATCTTCTTATCAAATGGTCTAATTCCACATACAACAACAACAACAACGATACCCAATCCCGCCCGGGCAGAGTATGGGGGAGGTGAAGTGTAGACAGATCATACCCCTATCCTTGGGAGAACCCGCGTGTAGGGAGACTGCTTCTGAGTAGACCTCCGGCTAAGAAAAAGGGAAAAGAAAAGCGAAAGACCGCCAAATTTTTGAATTTTTTTTAAAACTTTATGATTTTTTACATGTATATAAAATTTCCTCCTCGAGAGCATGATAAGGTACGAAACTAGGCATGATGAAAAAATAAAATTAAGAAAAAGAGAGAGAGAAGCAAACACATAGTACCAAAAGAAAACCAACATGCATACGACCAAACGAGCAAGCAAACAGAACGATCAAGTAAACATACAAGAAGGCAGGAGGGCTCAAAGAGCACATCGCTCCACCAAGCGCAAAAATATAAAAGGGGTCCAAAAGGACCAACCACGAACGCTAAAAGCAAACGCAAGGGGCAAGGCATAATAGCAAGAAACAACAAGCACCCAAAAGGAAACACATGGCAAGACAGACGAAAAAAAAAGCAGGCAGGCAACACGCAAAGGGATCAAATGCCACGAAGGCACGAAAACAGAAAAAGCAAAAAACAACAGAGCAAAAACACTCATAAGTCTACCACCTAACCAGCTACTCTAAGGCTGTGTTTGATAGCTTCTGAATTTAATGATTCAGTGCCAATCTCGAAATCGGTCAGCGCATGTGGTGTTTGATAGTGACACTTGAGCTGCTGAATGGTCCCACAAACTTCTTAGTCATTCTGACGAAAATGGATGCAAAATGATTCAGCATTAAAAAATTGGCAAGATTGCCCTTTGGGTATAATATGAATTGTTGTATTGTTTCGTTGCATGCATTTCTTCACATACATATTTTTTTTAAAATCAAAACTTATGATTATTTCTTAATTAATATACTCTTTACGATATATTATTTGCTGCAAAAATTTATTTACGATGTACCAACTTATCATGGTTCGAGCGTTTATTTAATATTGTTTTTGTGACGGTATAGACTATAGAGACTTCTTGAAAATATATGAAACAAACGTAGAGTTAATATTAAAAAAAAACGAACGTAAGACCGGTATCAATACTTCGATTAATTTATAAACGCATATTAGTTCGATACTATTATGTTTCGTTTTGCACGTTTTTTCACCTTATCTAAACTATTTGCTACTAATTTTTGAAATTATATTTTTGTTTGAGGTAATAGTTTTAAAAATTTAAATTTTCTTTAAAACTAAACAGAAGGTTAAATTAGTAATTTCAGTCAATTCACATTCCTCATTCAGAACGATTATCAAACACACTTTTTCACTCAGAATCAAATTCACTCAGCATCTTGAAATCATTCAGAAATTTTGATTCATTCAGTGCTAAATCATATTTTTTATCAAACAGCCCCTTATTCTAGCTCTCCACTCGTTACTAACTTGGTCTAATTACACATACCCATTCATAAAGATTGTTAATTTGCTCTAAATTTTTATACCCATTTCATAAAAACTGCTTATTAGCTCTAACTTCACATACCCATTTCATAAAAACTGTTAATTTGCTAAACTTCCGCATACCCATTTTTTAAAAACTGCTAATTTATCATAAAGTAACAATCTTTAAGCTTTTCTATCAAAACTCTAATATACATTGCACTAAAAACTACATCTTACTAATCAGCTAAAACATTATAACAAAATACAAATTTTCTAACAGATTCATGACTAATTAGCTCTAATCTCTCATACCATTTCATAAAAAGTCTTAATTTATCCTGAAGTTACAATCTTTAACCTTTTCTATCAAATGGGTTCTTCGGTCTAAGGATTGCTCATTTGCACCAATTTCATAAAAACTGTTTAGTCGCATACATTTCGCATAGACATTTCCTAAAAACTGTTAATTTGCTAAAAATTTCAGATACTCATTATGGCTTATGTAATTTTGGGCTTATGTTTCATGAGCTCAATTTTGTGGCTTATTTTGAAATTTTTCAGCTTATATAAGCTTATTATAACATGAAAAGGTTATATAAGCTGAAAGTTTCAAAACAAGCCACACAAAAGCAAGCTTATGAAACATAAGCCCAAAACCAAATAAGACATAAGCCCGCTATATAAGCCGAAACAAACACCACTAGCCCTAATTTTTCATATCCATTTCGTAAACATTGTTAATTTGGTCTAATTCCACATACCCATTTCAAAAGATTCTCTCTAAATTTTTATACCCAGTTCATAAAAACTGTCAATTATCTAAAATTTCACATACCTGTTTCATAAAGATTCTTAATTAGCTCTAGATTTTCATACCCATTTCATAAAAATTGCTAGAAATATCATAAAGTAACAATCTTTAACCTTTCTAACAAATGCTCTAATTTTTCATACCCATATCATAAAAATTGCTACATAGCTCAAATTCCACGTACCCCATTTCATAAAAACTGCTAAATTCACCAAAAAGTAACAATCTTTAATCTTATTATCAAATGTTTAATCTGGTCTATTTTTTCATACCCATTCCATTTGCTCTAAGTTTTCCTACCCATTTCATAAAAACTGCTAATTAGCTTAAATTTCGCATACCCATTTCATAGTGTTTACTTCGACTTATATAGCGGGCTTATGACTTGGGTAGTTTAGGCATATGTTTCATAAGCTTGCTTTTTTGGCCTTTTTGAAACTTTTCAGCTTATATAAGTTCATTATGACATAAAAAACTTATATAAAAACTTTCAAAATAAGCCCCAATAAGTGAGCTTCCAAACATAAGCCCAAAACCATATAAGCAAGCTAATTAGCTCTAGATTTTTATACCCATTTCATTAAACTGCTAATTTGCTAAAATTTCACATAGCCATTTCACAAAAATCTGCTAATTCACCATAAAGTAACAATCTTTATGCTTTTTTTGTCAAAATTCTAATATAAATTACACTAAAGTGAGCTTATGAAATATAAGCAGAAATCAAATAAGCCACGAGACCGTTATATAAGCCGAAAGAAACACCCTTAGCTCCTAAATTTATATACCCATTTGATAAAAGCTCCTAAGTAGCTCTAAATTTTTATACCCATTTCATAAAAGCTCCTAACTAGCTCAAATTCCACATACCCATTTCACAAAACTTACTAATTCACGATTTGGCTTTGCTAAAATGGGTCAATCTTGAAAACCAAAAATAAAAAAAGTTAACCTTGTTGAAACAAATCAAGATTATGAAAACCTACTAATTCACCATTTCACCAAAAGTGTCGATCAAAAAAGTTAATAAGGAACTTATATAAGCTGAAAAGTTTCAAAACCAGCTACAAAAAGTGAGCTTATGAAATATAAGCAATAAGCCCGCTATATAAGCCGAAACAAACACCCTTAGCTCTAAATTTTGATACCGATTTCATAAAAACTGCTAACTAGCTCAAATTCCACATACTCATTTCATAAAGATTCTTAATTCGCTCTATTTTTTATACCCATTTCATAAAAAACGCTAATTTGGTCTAATTTCACATACCAATATTTCATAAAGATTCTTAAAAAGCTCCTAACTAGCTCTAAATTTTCATACCCATTTCACAAAAGCCCCTAACAAGCTCTAAATTTTCATACCCATTTCACAAAACCTACTAATTCACCAAAAAGCAACAATCTTTAACCATTTCTTGAAAATTTATAAAAAAAATATATAAAAAAAAGAGTCGTTACCCATAAGCCCATTTCATTAGAACTGCTAATTTGCTTAAATTTATATACCCATTTCCATAAAGATTCTTAATTTGCTCGAAATTTTTAAACCCATTTTATAAAGACCGCTAATTAGCTCAAATTCCACATACACATTTCACAAAGATTCTTAAAAAGCTCCTAAGTCGCTCTAAATTTTCATACCCATTTCACAAAAGCCCCTAACAAGCTCTAAATTTTCATACCCATTTTATCAAACCCCGTGGATTAGTCGGCAATGAGTCGGAAATCACGGTTACCAAAAAAAACTAGCTCTAAATTTTTTATACTGATTTCACAAAAGCTCCTAACTAGCTCTAAATTTTTTATACTGATTTCACAAAAGCTCCTAACAAGCTCTAATTTTTTACACCCATTTCACAAAACCAGCTAATTCACCATTTTCCAAAACGGGTCAATTTCACATACCAATTTCATAAAGATTCTTAAAAAGCTCCTAACTAGCTCTAAATTTTTATACCCATTTCAGAAAAGCTCCTAACTAGCTCAAATCTCACATACCCATTTCACAAAACCTACTAGCTCTAAATTTTTATACCCATTTCAGAAGTGCGGATTTTTTATACCCATTTCATAAAAACCGCTAATTTGGTCTAATTTCGCATACTCATTTCACAAATATTCTTAAATAGCTCTAAATTTTTTATACCGATTTCACAAAAGCCCCTAACTAGCTCTAAATTTTTATACCCATTTCACAAAAGCTCCTAACTAGCTCTAAATTTTTATACCCATTTCAGAAAAGCTCCTAACAAGCTCTAAATTTTAACACCCATTTCACAAAACCTACTAATTCACCAAAAAGCAACAATCTTTAACCATTTCTTGAAAATTTATAAAAATAAAAATAAAAATTACCCTTGTTGAAACAAATCAAGATTATGAAAACGATGAATATAAACAGCAACTTCATGAACACCTTCCAACATCAGCTTCTTCCCCTTAATCCTACTATACAAATTAGCGACACTTTTCTTCTTCTTCTCTTCTTCTGTCGTCGCTAAAGGCAATAGCTTTGATGATTTGTTAGAACTTTGATGACCAGTTATGAACCATTTAAGACGACGGAACATAACTGATGATCGTCACTAGCATCACTTTCCGGTGGTGGTGGCGGTGGTTTGCGACGGCGCCGGCGATGACTTTGGTTTGAGTAGTGTTAAATGATCAAATCTGGCTCAAATATATGACTTTTTTTTATTATTATTTTTTATTTTATTTGTCCAAGAGAATAATGTAATTTTTGTTTCTATTGTTTTGGTTTTATTATAAATATGATAAGAAGGTAAAAAGTACATCGCGTCTTATAGAAAAATACACACGGATTTACACTTTGTAGATGCTTGTGTACTTGTCTGTGGGACTCGGTGTACTTTTTATGTATTTTATATGTTCTTATCATGTGCCCTTAAGGCACAAGATAAAAAAACTCTTATTATAAGCTTTGTATTAGGACATACGGCTGTGCATGACAGATTCAAAACTGATCTAGATTAGAAAACTGGATCGAATCGAACCAAACTTAACTGGACTGTATAATTTCGGTTCGGTTTTCGGTTTTCGGTTTTCGGTTTTCGGTTTGGGGTTTTGGACCATTTTGGTCTTCGGTCCGGTCTGGTTAGGTCTTAAAAAAAATCTTGTCAATGTTGTTTAATAAGACCGAACCGACCTGGACCGGATTATTTTTGTCCGGTCTTGGTCCAAGGTTTAGGACTATTTCAGTCATCGGTCTGTTCCGATCCTAGACCGATGCTCAGCCCTATTAGGACACAGGGTGGAGCTAGGGGTTTCATAAGATGCACGGAAATTTGATAAATTTTGGTTGTGTAGTGTATATATTTGCTAAAGATATGGATTTCATCAAAATGAACCTGATTAAAGATGATGTGTTATGTAAATGCTCGTATTAAAAATATTGTATACGTGATGATTTATGCTCTGATTCTGCTCCTGGTATGACAAATAATATAGCTTCTTGACTCTCCTTTAATAATATGATGTTAAAAGTATACTCCTTCCGTCCCAAATTTATATTCTCTTATATCATTTGGGACGTCCTAAAATTATAGTCCTTAACTAAAAATAGATGTAAATATTGTAACAAGTTTACCCTATTACATCTAGTGGTACTAAAAATTACAAACTATATATAAAGTTTTATTTAATTATATAAGGGTAAAAGTGTCATTTTGCAAAAAAGTAAGAGAGAGAATGCACTGATAGTGGTTTTTCTAAAACAATGTGTTTTTTTATCGGGAGACTATTAATTTAGGACGGAGAGTATTTATGTTAATTTTACGTGGTGTAGTATTTATTTTCTTTTACACGAGTCTTTTGGCCTCAATCGATTTCAGTGCTCTAAGTTATATTAGAGTTCGAAAAAGAGCTGAAACTTATATTATAAGCTCGAAGTCGAAAATTTCTTTCATTATATAAAAATGTTTCTGAATTAAACTATCCTCGAATACTAATATGAGTTAGAATAGATTGTTGGAGCATACATCTCACAAAAAAAATCCTCTCTCTCACCTAAAAACTTTCTACCGCTTTTCTCTCCGTCCCAATCTAAATCTATAATCTCCTCCGATGGTCGGCTTCGGCCGACCGCAAGATCTCTTATCTTTGTAGTTTCTTTCTTTGTTTATAGAGGTTTGTCTTTCTCTTATCTCTCTAAATAAAAATCTTTTGCCTATAAATCTACAAATCACTTCCGTGATGACTTGTTGCTATGGTTTGTTCTTCTTCTTCTAATATCTGTTCCACATCATGGATGGCTTGCTGTTGCCATAGTTTACTCGTGTTTTTATTTATTTTGGCCTCTGAAGGTCTTTTGTGAAACTCGGATTTGATATATTTTCAAGAATATGTAGCCAACTGAGCTAGCTTAGTTGGTTAAGCTGAAACTTATATATAAAATGAGAGTTGAAAATTTCTTTTCATTTATAAAAATATTTGTGAATTAAGGTATGTTTGACAATACTAATAGGAGTTTGAGTGAGAGTCGTTGAAGCATGTTACAAAAGTATGATAAAATCTTTTTTGTATGTTAGTTAAAAAAACATTTTATTTAATAGCTTATATTTTTTACAAATCAAAGTCATGTCTATCAAACGGGATTGATAAGAGTTCGATAAATTCTTGTAATCTTGTGCGTAAAACATGCTCTTATTTTAATGCAAAGTTTATTAATATACATCAAATTAAACATATTTGAGTATCTAGGTTTTGTATGATAATTTATTACTTCATACTGCCGTGTATTCGTACATTGTGATTACGAGTATTGTCGAACAAATATTTTTCAATAAATATTTTCTAACAATAAATTTATATATGAATGTTAATTTAAATTAAAATAACTTTAAATAATAAATATTTCGTATCCAGATAAATCAGTTACTGTTGAATATAATATGCGTAAAATATCAACGACAAATGTAAATTTACACTTTTAATAAACAACATAGATTTTCTTTGCACTTCATATTTAGTATTATCATCATTTTTATCAACTCATTTCTAACTAGTCTTAAAGTACCATGATAAACACCTTGAGCCTTGAATATCAAGACTAGATCATTCATTTTTGTCCCCATGATTTAAGGTATGAACCACCAGGTAGGCCTAATTTGTCAAACAACACTAATAATGCTTCATGTAATAATTTTATCTATTCAATGATAAGTTTGCTTTATTTATCGAAAAGATACTAGCACGCTAGGATTTCATTTTTAAAAAAAAAATCGACTATTTTCAAGAAAATCTACAAGATGATTTCTTTTTCAAGCCATTGGCTCACAAAGTAGTAAAAAGGATATTTTTAGTTGGAAAAAAAATTCTTTAGTTTTATGTTTTTATATTGGTAAAAATATATATATATATTTTTCACAAAAGTAAAAAGGATTTTTTTAGTTAGAAAAAAAAATCTTTAGTCTTATTATTTAAATTGATAAAAAAAATTAATTTTTTTTTCATAAAATATAGAAAACTGTTTATATGGTATTATTTTCTATTTTCAAGAAAACAAAAAGGGTTATAAGGAAAACATGAAAAACAAACAAAATATGTTTTTTAAGTTTCTCTTCTTAAGTTAAGAAATACATGTTTTATGTTTTGTAGAGAATTTTGTTAAAAAAAACACTTATTTAAACGCGATTTTTTCTTATTTTATGAAAAATAAAGGTGTTTTATCCAACTAAACACAATCTTAGTTTTACATTATTTGTTAAGAATGTTGAGCTCTTACGTGACAAGACGTTTGATCCAATAAAAAATTAGCACATGGCAAATAAATTAAGAGAACAGGTATATCGTAAGCGAACAATGTGTTATTCGTATGCCGCTTAGCGTCAGCTCATCCCTTTCAATAACACATCAATACAAAATACCAATAGCATTTTTGTGAGTTCAACAACTACCCCCACCAAAAATCCTCACTGGCTTACTAAAAAAACCAATAATGGTATGAACGATATGACGAAATGACCGATGGCGTACGTACGACGTGTAAGGTGATAAGGCGTTAGGCACCATTTGTTTTTTCCCTTTGGTGTGTATATGGCGTGGGAAACTCACCTCTCTAACACCTACTAAAACTTGATCAATAAAAATATGAATTTGATTTGATTAAAAGTGGTTACGTCAACTTCTTTAAAAGAAAGGTCTTTACATGATTTGAGTATGTGTGATGATGGATTCAAATCTCATGAGTTAGTTGATTAATATGTCAAAAATCATAATTAATGAAAAATACAATTTTTTTTTGCAATGCTATCCACAACAGCGACCTAATGTGATCTACATTTTTTTTACCATATCAACTTTCTCTCTCTGGCGACATACAACGACCTATTTATCACAACAAGACGACCTAGTTTAATTTTTTTATTTAATAAATAAAAACATTACATTAAATATAAAAAATATTATATTAAATAAAAAACATTACATAAAATAAAAAAGCCATTACATTAAAAGAAATTACAAAACACAACAACAATAATAATTATAATAATAATGAAGTGAAGTTTATAATAAAAAAATAAAAAATAAAAATAATAATAATATATTATGCTATCGGTTAGGTGTTCCCTTATTTTCTGTCCCAAAGCCGTGCTCAACTTGTTCCAGGGTCTTTACAAGAGATATTTATGGTGATCGTGCTATATCGTGTGCTGGTATTGTTGGTATTAAACATCGGCATAACGTTGCGAGAGATACCCTTGTTGACATTTGTGTTCGATCAGGGATTTCAGTGGGTAAAGAGGTTGATATTAGACTGGGTGGAGGCCGGGACAAACCATTACGCCCAACTGATATGTTGCTTTACTCGTGGGATAGAGGTACTGATATATGTGTGGATCTCACAGGGTCATCTCCCTTGACGCAATCTGGGATGGTTGATTTTGTACCAGGTCGTGCAGTGATTGAGGTAGCAAAGCGTAAACGTGTCAAGTACGAGGCTAAGTGCGCGGATATTGGATACAGTTTTCTCCCTTTCTGTTTCTTTTCCTTTGGAGAACTTGAGAAGTATGTTGTGAGCTTACTAAAGCGGATCCGAAGTTTCTTCATGACTCAAGATCTTGGAGCGCTTGTTGCTATTCACATTTCTAATAGGATCAGTTTCGCTATAGCTAAAGGAGTGGGGGCCCAGATAGTATCTCGGCTCCCCACTAACTTTTTGTAAATCCTATTATTCTAATAAAGTTTTGATATAATAATAAAATAATAATAATAATAATAATAAGAAGAGGAAGAAGAAGAGGAAGTATTCTTCTATTTGTGCTGAGCATGGTTACTCGTTTATTCCATTCGACTTCTCGACTTTTGGGGAGTTTGAGGAGGAGGCGATGGGTACTCTCTCGCGTCTTAAGCGGTTAGCTGGTTGTCATTCTAATGACGCGAGGAGTGGCGGTTTTTTTATGTCTAGACTTAGTTTTTGTATTCAAAAAGGGGTGGGAGCGCAGCTTGTTTCGCGGCTCCCTTCCAATTTTGTGTGATTAATAAAATTGGAATTACTTTTTTTTTTTTTTTTTTAAATAATAATAATAATAATAATAATAATAATAATAATAATAATAATAATAATAATAATAATAATAATAATAATAATAATAATAAAAAGAGTTGGAGCTTAGATAGTATATAGGCTTCTCACTAACTTTTTGTAAAGTCCTATTATTTTAATAAAGTAAAGATATTAAAAAAAAATAAAAAAAATAATAATAATAATAATAATAATAATAATAATAACAAAGGGTTCAGCAAGGGGATCCATTAGGACCTTTATTGTTTGCCCTAGCTTTGCACCCTTTGGTCCAGACTATTAATCAGTCGTGTGATCTTATCATCCAGGCTTGGTATCTTGATGATGAAACTATTGTTGGAGATACCCTTATGGTAGCGAAGGCGCTTGACATCATTAGGATTGATGGTCCGAATCGTGGTTTGTTTTTGAATGTTGATAAAACTGAACTTTTCTGGCCCGTGGAGGATCCCAGAAGTAGGGCACTGGGTGTTTTTCCCATAAATATTTCACGTCCTCTCAATGGTGTCAAACTTCTGGGTGGTTCAGTAAGCTTAGACGAGGGGTTTTGTCGGGATTTGACTTTGAAAAGGGTATCTAAAACTATCTTGTTAATGGAGGCAATCCACAGACTTCATGATCCCCAGTGTGAGCTTCTTCTTCTTCGAAACTGTGCAGGGGTTGCGAAACTATCTTATGCTTTGGAGACATGTTCTCCCGTGTATTTGTTGGAGGCCCAGGTTCAGTTTGATCAAGCGTTACGTGCTTCCTTGGAGAAAATTGTTACCGCTTCAGGGTCGGGGTTTGGCGATTGGCAGTGGCGACTTGCCACTCTCCCAATCAAGTTGGGCGGCTTTGGTATTCTTTCAGCGGGATACATTATCCAGTATGCTTTTCTCGCCTCTCGTTTGCAAACGAGCACCCTACAGACCAAAATATTGATGAAGGCTGGTATTGATTCTCATGGTTCCTATTTTCAGCAGGCTTTAGATGCTTTCAACACCACATGCAACGTCGATTTGCTCTCGGACACTAGTTGCACTTTTGCCCCCCAAATGATGAAAACTTTGGCAAAGTGTTACTTTGGTGTCTTAGAGAAAGACCTTATTTCCAAGTACTCGCTAAGTCCTCGACATGTAGCTACTTTTAGTTGCATTCGTGCCCCTACACGCACAAGATTTTCTTTTCACCATCCCCATTGATGGTCTGGGACAAAAGATGAATCACCGTCAATTCAGATATGTGTTGTGTTACAGGCTCGCAATACCTATGTTCTCTGAAGGTAGCTTATGCCCGAGTTGCAATGTGCATAGGATGGACCAATGGGGAGATCATGCAGTCCACTGTTCTAGTGAAGTGAGTGTGAAGTTTCAAAATAATCTGGTACGTGATATGCTTGTTGATATATGTTCCAAGGTTGGGATCATGGTGCGTAAAGAGGCTCCAATGGGTTTTCTCTCTAAGGATGGGAAGGATCTACGACCTGCAGACTTGTTACTATTTAATTGGCTTCAAGGTAAAGATGCATGTTTGGATGTGACTGGTATCTCTCCCTTTGCTGGTACGGGGGCGACTTCATGGGTTCCTGGAGTAGCCTTACACAATGATGTGGAGAAGAAAAAGAAGAAGTATGCATCTATATGCGAGGACAACGGATACAAGTTCATCCAATTTGCTTTTTCCACGTTCAGGGAATTCGATTCAGAGGCTTTGGACACACTTTTACGTATTAAGTCTATTTCTATTGGTCACTCAAATAATGCTAAGACTGGTACCTTTATCTTTCATAGAGTGAGCTTTTGTATTTAGAAAGGAGTGGGAAAGGAGTGGGAGCACAACTTGTGTCTAGACTCCCATCCAACTTTATGTAAAGGTTTTAAAATTATTATTAAAAAAATAAAATTATAATAATAATAATAATAATAATAAGCTGATACTTGTGCTAGTGATTTGGGGGTTAAGTTTCGGCACAATCTTGTTCGTGATGTGTTGTTTGATATTTGTTCTAAGGTTGGTGTGTCGGTGAGGAAAGAAGCTGATATGGGTTTTGTTTCTGATGGTGGGCGTGATCTTCGGCCAGCAGATTTATTGCTTCACAATTGGTCCCAGGGCAAAGATGCGTGTTTAGATGTTACAGGGGTTTCTCCGTTTGCAGGGGCGGGGTTGGATTCGTGGGTTCCTGGGAGTGCTTTGCAGTCGGTTGTTCAGAAGAAGAAGAGGAAGTATTCTTCTATTTGTGTTGAGCATGGTTACTCGTTTATTCCATTCGCCTTCTCGACTTTTGGGGAGTTTGAGGAGGAGGCGATGGGTACTCTCTCGCGTCTTAAGCGGTTAGCTGGTTGTCATTCTAATGACGCGAGGAGTGGCGGTTTTTTGATGTCTAGACTTAGTTTTTGTATTCAAAAAGGGGTGGGGGCGCAGCTTGTTTCGCGGCTCCCTTCCAATTTTGTGTGATTAATAAAATTGGAATTTAAAAAAAAATAATAATAATAAAATAAAAATAATAATAATAATAATAATAGTAATAATAATAATAATTTTTCTGTTAAAATAATAATAATAATAATAATAATAATAATGATAATAATAATAGTAAATCTTAAAAATTAAAGTCCCCGATTAAGAAACCGTAGCAATTCAATCTCGCTTCATGGGAGACTTTGTTTCAAAATTTTCTATCATTCATAGAATGCATAATCCGAATGATAACGAGTGCGATATTCAGTTGCGGCTTCTTTATAGACAGTATTTTTAGAAGTCCCATTTGGATGCCTACGACATTATTGTAAATCAAAGAAAATTAACTAACTTTAAGACGAATCGCACTTTACCATTTGCTGATAACGGAGTCATAACTTATTTTTCGATCACCCATTTTGATATGAAAGTACTCAAGTACCTCCGACCAAAATACTTTCGTCGGTTGACTTCGTCCTGGTACCAATGTCTCTGAAACGTGTACCAAAACTTCACACAAAGTTACCTCCTCATCAGTAGTCACAAAGGGTTGAAACCCATTTTTTAGATGGTATAAAATTTGTTAGATGTAAACAAAGATTTGGAAAGTTTGACAGAAATGGTTAAATAGCTGTGTATTTATAGAGGTAAAATATATATATTTTTTTTAAATTTGCAACGATCAAATGTGTAAAAAGAATTTTGTATTTTTCTAACTTCCAAATAGATCGAGACTGAGACCGACTTCGTCGAGTCAGCCGACTCGACTCACTCGCCGCAACAGACCAACCGAGTTCGACTTTGATCAACCGACTTGACGACCCAACCGTTGCTACCCGCCTAAGGTAATCATATTTTGCCATATGTTAGTTTGTTGTTTCCTTTTCTTCTTGAAAGTCACAATTTGTTAACTTTTGATTAAGTTCGACGAGTAAAGTTATTTTGGATATCTTATTATCATGGATACTAAGGGACTAATCCCTATTAAAAATATTTAATTATTTCACTTATTTTTAAAATTTAAATATCTTCTAAATCGTTAAGTGTTAAACGGGAAAAAAATACCATCGCGACGAACATTTAATTAGCTTTCTACAGATATGCATTATGATATACTTTTGAAGATTTTTTTTATTAAATTTGCGTAAAATATCGTACATGATAATAGTGTTTTATCATATATGATATTAGTGTTAGGTTACAATTTAGTACAAAATCATATATGATATTGGTTTATATTATATATGATAAGCAAATCATATATGTTACTAGTGTTACTATCATATATGATATTTAATATCATATATGATAACTTTCGGCAACAAAAAAAATTTTTGTCGAAAGTATATCATATAGCAATTCTGTAGAAGGATAATTAAATGGCCGTCGTAATGGTATATTTTTTTCGCATAACGATTAACGGTTTAAAAGATATTAATGTTCGAAAAAAAAGGTGAAAAATTAATTTTTTGTTTAATCTTATCTATTGTATTAAGATGGAGATGGAAGATGAAAATTAGTCGCTTGGTATCCAAAATAAAGTTTGATATCCAAATGAAGTAGTTAACATTTTTTAGTCTGGTTATTAAAGAATCTTGTATTTTGGTGGAAACCAAGGGCTCAATCTGGACTATCCATTTGGGAGGGACCAGATCAAATGATAAAAAACACGGAGGGATTAAAATTGCCAATTTATAAAAAGAAGACTGAGGGACCAAAACGAAAAATATGTTATAAATCTCACCTACCTTTCATTTCTGTAAAACAAAACACACAGATCTCAAACATTCTCTCTCTACATCAAACCCTCTCTCTACAACAAACTCTAACAAAAAAATCCATAAATCTACACAAATTAACCTTGCAAATCACGAAATAAACACACAAATGGAAGAAATAACCATTAAATCAACCGATCCCTGAAAAAAATCGATTAAAAACGAACCGATTCATAAGGCTGATTGGTGATGATAAGGTGTTTGATGAAACGCCTAAAAGAAGAATTGAAGTTGAAAGTGCTTTGAATTCTGATGAAGGTAGGTGGTCACAATAGCAGCAGCAGATGGGTCACCCTCAGCAGTTCAGACCAACCCCGACTTCCATCCCAAATACCAACCCCGCCTTCCATCCCAATACATTGGTTTATTACTAGTGATAAAACAACAAAAATATCACTGATGATAAAATATCACCGGTGATATTACACAGTAACGTGATATTTCATTGGTTTATTACTAGTGATACTTCACTAGTGATAAAACAATAAAATATCACCGGTGATATTACACAGTAACGTGATATTTTATTGGTTTATTGTGATAAAACAATAAAAATATCAACGGTGATATAGTAACGTGATATTTCATTGGTTTATTACTAGTGATAAAACAATAAAAATATCACCGGTGATAAAATATCACCGATGATATTACACAGTAACGTGATATTTCATTGGTTTATTACTAGTGATAAAACAATAAAAATATCACCGGTGATAAATTATCACTGATGATATTACACAGTAACGTGATATTTCATTGGTTTATTACTAGTGATACTTCACTAGTGATAAAATAATAAAAATATCACCGGTGATAAAATATCACTGATGATATTACACAGTAACGTGTAGCGACACTACATCCGGTGAACATCCGTCTACCTCACCAACTTTTCTCAACAACTCACGTGCTTCATAAACGTAACTGAAAGAAAAACACTCAAAACCCCTCATTCAATTAAACACCATGTCATACCTCCTCCTTCTGATACAAAAGATCAATCAACAACACTTCATCATTAACATCTCCATTATCCATCTGGTCGGACGATTGTGGTGGTTTGATGACGTGGCAGAGGCATTTGGTAGATGAGGATTACGATGATGATTATAGATGATTATGAGAAGCAAACAAGAGATCTTGAACAAAACAAGTAGAAAATCAATCACTTTTAGGGGTTTGCTACGGAGGTGATTGTGGTGGTTAGGGTTTCAGGATGGATCTGACGGTGGTGGTCAGTTGAAGAAAATGCGCAGGTGGCCGGTGGTGTGGTGATGGCGACTGTGTGAAAACACATTTCACTGTGTGAAAAAAAGGAAAGTAAAATGAAGGATTAAAAAAAATTCTTTTTTTAATTAGACATAAAAATAGGTTTTGACAAATTAAATCTTAGATTAATCCCCACCCTTAGATCAAAGCTAAATGAAGAGTAAGGATTTATCCTTTGGTTTCTACCAAAAAACAAAGCTCCAAAATAACTTTTCTCAACATTTTTTTACCAAGGAAAATTTTACATTGCCCTCATATTCATCTTATCTAAATTGAGATATTTTGTCAAAACACATCAATTAATATTTTTATAGATAGACTGCCAACTTTGCACCTTAATCTAAAAAATTATTATAATATCCACCGTCTTTTAAAATGATATCCAATTTTATACATAAAAATAATGTCATTCCTTATAAAATAATAATACACACAACAAGTAACTATCTCGATGTTGTCAACTAAAGACCGCATCAAAGAAGAAATGTCAACAATCACACATTCTGATTATATGTTTGAAAGTGAATATAATTTTAATATAAATTTATATGTTCAGAATTCATTATCCATATTATAAAATTAGTCGGGTACCCGCGCGTTGCGACGGCTCCATGTGATTATATTTTACGACAATAATAAGGATGTTTTCAGCCGAATTGATGTTACAGTAGGGGAAAAAAATGTCTAACAAATAGTTATTTATCACAAAAATTAGCTTTTTTATCTACTATGCTTTTATTAGCACTATATAAAAAGTTTACAAATATCTAATTACGGTTTTACTAATGTATAAGTTTACGGTTTCGAAAGGCAACCAAATACCAAGTAATCATGATCTTCCCCAAGCTGCCAATAAGGCATAAACAGAAAATGCAAAATTAATGTATGTTCTCTCGGTAACA
This sequence comes from Glebionis coronaria, assembly GCA_025667525.1. Taxonomy (NCBI): domain Eukaryota; kingdom Viridiplantae; phylum Streptophyta; class Magnoliopsida; order Asterales; family Asteraceae; genus Glebionis; species Glebionis coronaria. The sequence goes on along the minus strand of CM046878.1, from coordinate 582,231,094 downwards.
AAGGAGACTATTATATGACCAAAAAAATAAAGAAACCACTACACAACTGAAACCGACGCCAAAACTTTAACACTATCGGGTCTCGATGATCTACATAACTGAAACCACACTAAAATCAGATCTCACAACTAATAACGCTAACACGGTAATAGCTTCACGACTGCTAATAAACCAAACAAAAACAACCGAAAACATTACCAAATGTCTAACGCTCAACAGGATCTGCTTTGAGAGAAAAGAAAAGAACAAACTTAACGAACCAACAACTAAACCACCTACCAAAACTACCTAGTCCACCGTAATAACCAAGAGAATGGTTGGTTATGGTGTCGGCAGTTTCAGTGGCAGCAAAGAAGGGGTCGTGTGTGTTTTTTTGTAGAGAAAAAGAAAAACATAGAGGGAAGAAATGAGTGAATGACGTTTTCTTACGGGTTAAGGTTATATATAGTTTGAGGGGACGTTATTAAATGAACTTTATAAATAGGCTATTATGATTAAGTTGTTACAAAATGCTTAACTGTTACATTTTAAATGGGTTGAATGTGTTTTAGAAATTACCATTACATCTTCTATAAAAATCTTAAATGCGTGTATCAATGTTGCTGTTAAAATGTTACAAAATTGAAGGAAATTTATGTTTGCAATAATTTTTATTTATACTATAACCGTGCATTGAAACTAATACACAAATTTCAGATTTTATGACTTTCTTTAATAAGAAATGTTTGAGCCTTAAAAAATTAAGACTTCTTTATTTAGAAAGGATGTAAATGTTTTATAAAGTAGTATAGATGACTTTCTTTAATAAGAAATGTTTGAGCCTTAAAAAATTAAGACTTCTTTATTTAGAAAGGATGTAAATGTTTTATAAAGTAGTATAGATATATGTATTTATTTTAAAAAAAAAATTAAAGATAGCAGAGTGGTACATTTGTTGCAGTTTGCGTACTAAAAAACGGTTTTTCTATTTTGTGATTCTATGAAACAAATCGTTTATTTTTTATTTAAAAGGAGGTACATCATGTTAATTTAGTGGTACTACTTAATTTTTTTGCATTAATAGGAGAGATATACTAATCGCTTTTATAAGGGAGTTAGATAAGAGGGCTAGGTACGGTTGAGTCGTGAAGCTCAAGTCGTGGACAAAAAGATGTCATACGTCAGTTTTTTCTCTCATAACACCAAAACACTTCATAACTCACCCCTTGATTAGCACCAAAATTCTGGTGTTATAATGGCTGCACTTTGAATAAAAAAATAATATTTTTTTTTTAAATATAAAAAATAAAACATCATGGCTTGAGCCCATAACACGAGTCACGGTACAGTTGGCTGCGCTATGAGCTCGCGTTATGGGCCATAACGTTGGCTGGTCGTTGCCAGCCAAACCCCATAACGCGACCCACAGTGTGGTTTGTTCAAGACATGAGCTCGCGCTATGGTGACCAGCCAAGCCTTGGCTCATTGTACCCTGTGCTCAAACTTTGTTTCTTTTATTAAATCATTATTTGTTATCTTACCTTCAAAAATAAATATCTAGTTTGTAAATGTATAAAGTTTTAGGAATTTTCACTATTGACACTCTTTACTGATCAAATCGTTTATGTAAGGGTAAAAACTATACAATACCATCGTACTTATCAAAATGTACCGACTTTAAACACTTACAATTTAATCGCTAGACATTACCAATGAACTTTCAAATTGATTATTGACTTTACCAATATGACCCTAAAATGACGATATTACCCTTTTTCTTTTTTTACATAATTACAAGAGGTGGCAATTTCAACCCATTCCACCAAAAGGTTAGTTTATTTTTTTACATAATTACGTAAATTTTCGTCAGTAAATTTACGTTTTCGTCAGTAAATTTCCGTTTTCGTCAGTAAATTTACGTATTCGTCAGTAAATTTACGTTTTCGTCAGTAAATTTACGTATTCGTCAGAAAATTTACGTTTTCGTCAGTAAATTTACGTTTTCGTCAGAAAATTTACGTTTTCGTCAGTAAATTTACGTTTTCGTCAGTAAATTTACGTTTTCATCAGAAAATTTACGTTTTCGTCAGTAAATTTACGTATTCGTCAGAAAATTTACGTTTTCGTCAAAAAATTTACGTTTTCATCAAAAAATTTACGTTTTCGTCAGTAAATTTACGTTTTCGTCAGTATATTTACGTTTTCGTCAGTAAATTTACGTTTTCGTCAGTAAATTTATATTTTCGTCAGGAAATTTTCGTTTTCGTCAGTAAATTTACGTTTTCGTCAGTAAATTTACGTTTTCGTCAGAAAATTTACGTTTTCGTTAGTAAATTTACGTATTCGTCAGAAAATTTATGTTCGTCAGTAAATTTACGTTTTCATCAGTAAATTTACGTTTTCGTCAGTATATTTACTTTTTCGTCAGTAAATTTACGTTTTCGTCAGTAAATTCACTTTTTCATCAGAAAATTTACGTTTTCGTCAGGAAATTTATGTTTTCGTAGTAAATTTACGTTTTCTTCTGTGAATTTACGTTTTCGTCAAAAATTTAAGTTTTCGTCAGTAAATTTACTGACGAACACGTAAATTTACTGACGAAAACGAAAATTTTATGACGAATACGTAAATTTTCTGACGAAAACGTAAATTTACTGACTAAGACGTAAATTTTCTGACGAAAATGTAAATTTTCTTACGAATACGTAAAATTACTGACGAAAAATTAAATTTACTGACGAAAACGAAAATTTTCTAATGAAAACGTGAATTTACTGACGAAAACGTAAACTTACTGACGAAAACGTAAACTTACTGACGAAAACGTAAATTTACTGACGAAAACGAAAATTTACTGACGAATACATAAATTTACAGACGAAAACGTAAATTTTCTAACGAAAAACTAAATTTACTGACGAAAACGTAAATTAACTGACGAAAACGTAAATTTACTGACGAAAACATAAATTTACTGACGAAAACGAAAATTTACTAACGAAAACGTAAATTAACTGACGAAAACGTAAATTTTCTGACGAAAACTTAAATTTTCTGACGAAAACGTAAATTTTCTGGCGAAAACGTAAATTTACTGACGAAAACGTAAATTTACTGACGAAAACGTAAATTTTCTAACTAAAACTTATATTTACAGACGAAAACGTAAACTTTCTGTCGAAAACGTAAATTTACTGACGAAAACATAAAAATACTGATGAAAACGTAAAAAAATCGATGAAAAACGTAAAACAAAAGTAATGAATTTACGTTTTCGTCAGTAAATTTTCATCGATTTTTTTACGATTGTGGGTTTGGCTACTCATCCTTTAGCTACTACGTTTAATGATTATGGTGTGAGAAAGAGTGAATGTGGCATTATTTGTAATTATGTAAAAGAAGAAAAGGGTAATATTGTCATTTTAGGACCATATTGGTAAAGTGTATAATCAATTTGAAAGTTTATTGGTAATGTCTAGCGATTAAATTGTAAGTGTTTAAAGTCGGTACATTTTGCTAAGTAAGATGGTATTGTATAGCTTTTACCCTTTATATAATAAAAGAATTAGATTTTTTAGAATCTTTATAAAAAGTAAAAATTGGTAAAAAAAATAGATTAAGTAAAATGTTTGATTTTGACACGTAGGTAAAATAATACAATTTGATTGGCTAATAAAATGTCAAAATTATAACAAATTCAGTCAAAATTCATGTAAAAAACATCAATCTATATGTGTAAAAAATGTGATTAAAAACTTTAAAAAAATATTTAGTTAAACTTTAGTGAATAGATTTTAAATTGTACGCGTGACCATTCATAAATTTATATCAAATAAAATTTTATATAGTTAAACTTAAAATTATAAAATAAAATTTAACAATAAAATTTTATATAGTTAAGAAATCAATAAAAAAGTATACACATCATGCAGATTTTATATCAAATAAAATTTAAGAATATAAAAAAAAGAAAATAAAAAAATATATAATAATAATAAAAATACACAATTTATGGTCCTGCAGCATCGAGAAAACGATACATCGTCGCCAAAATTAGTATATAGCTTGGCGGTGGTCGACCGTAACATGCCGCCGACCGATCTAACAACCTTGTTATTACCACCACACCTAACTAATCAGTTATACTTTAAGACTTTTACGGTATGTTTTCAAGATGTTTCACTTAAAAAAGTAAAAAAAAATTAAAAAAGAAGAAGTTATGTTGTCAAGTCACTTAATAAGAAAAGAAAAAAATAAAAAACTAAATGTAATTTAGTGATTTAGAAAGTAAAATGTTTTCTCTTGGTATCTAAGCAAAATATTTTTTTATTGATTTCTTACTTTTTTTTTTGGTTTTCCTAACAGTAATCTTATGTTTTTTTTAAGCATACTATAATTGAAAATTAACATTTAATTAACAAAACATTTTTCATGTTTTAATTGTAAATTCAACATTTAATTATGATAAATCATTTCATGTTTAATTATACTTTCTATAATTTTAATATTTAAACATGTATAAATATAGAAAGAATGAGTTCATTGAATGTTATTTTATACAAATTGTATGTTTAAGAAAAAACCTATAAAGCTCATGTTAGCAAAAAATATTTTTTAATGAAAGATCTTGAAAATACAATATTCAAAACACCCCAAACAAGTAATCGATGAATGTAGATTGCATATCTCATTATGCATAACTTATATATAGAGCTAAGCATGACAGACTTAAAACCGAACCGGACCGGACCGAATTGAATCGTACAATTTTGGTTAGGTCTTCGGTTTAGTTGGTTCGGTCATGAAAAATCTAGAGGTGGCAAACCATGTTTATATGCTTAAATTTGGGTTATTTGAACCATTTTTTGAACTAATGGACTAAATGAGTATTACTTTTATTTTAGTTGAACTATTTGGACAACATAAAAAGCATTTTGTTAAACAAATGTTATGAACTATTTGAACAACATAAAAGCATTTGGTTAAATTAATCTTGTGTCTATATATTTCTCTTCTAATATTGTCCATTTAACCCATGTCAATTTGGTCCAGTGTCTATTTGGTCAAAGTCCATTTAGTCCAAATATTAAAAATTGCTCATTTAGTCCACGTCCATGGACCAACGTCCATTTAACCCACTACCTATACCCGTCCAGTCCACTCATTTAGCCACCCTACAAAAATCTTATCAATTTTGTTTAATAGGATCGGACCGGACCGAGGAGCGACTCGGACCGAGGACCGACCCTGACTATCTCGGTCCGGTCTCGGTCTGAGGTTTCGGACCATTTTGATCTTCGGTCCAATTTAATTTTAGCCTAATCCGATCCGATTCTGGGTATATATAATCAAACCAATAATGTTTTGAACATTTTAAAAACCTAAAGGGATAATTTGGCTTCCCAAGGACCCGGGTTCGAATCCGGGCAAACGCATTTCATAACCCTTTATCTCCTTTTTTTTTCAGCCACTGAGTAACCACCAGTTTTTGTGGTAGCAGTTCGAACCACCTTAACAACCTTAATCTCTGTGAGTAACTACCTTAACAACTTTAATCTCTGTTTTGTTTGTTTGTTTGTTTGTTTGTTTGTTTTTATGTAGTTGTTGCACACCAACTGTTTGATAATATTCTCCTTTCTTAGCATCACTTATTTCATATTTCTTACTTGTTTTATGTTACTGTATGTGTTTAGTTGCATAACCCGAGTTTTGTGACTTAGATGATGTACTTGGCGCGCCTAAGTTAGTTATGCGATTCCATAGTACTTAGCCAGACTAGGTTAGTTGCACAACATGTAAACAGATAAGGTTTTCCTTCTTACCCGGGTGGTAGGTAGGGCGAGTCTTTGACTCATATGTATGCGGCGAGCCAGTCACATTTTTTTTTTTTTTTTTTAACGGCAGTTTGGTGCAGCGGAGTATCTTGCGTGCCACCAAGTCTCTCGACCCGAGTTCGAATCATCTCACGAAGAGAATATCAACCCCCATGCTAGCCATCCAGTTTCCCATTAATGGGCTTCAAGGCATTGCGCTGGTATTCGAACTCCTGACCTCCCACACATGGAGACTATAACCGTTTCCCTAGTAGATTTGGGCAGGGCGCCTAACGACTTCAGGGGTTGTTTTATCGTATGGGTGTAATTCAGTTTGTTGTGCTTGTTTCGGCTTATAGCTTATTTTCATACTTTGTTATAAACTTAATTTGACATGATAAGTTTATATAAGCCGAAAAGTTTAAGATTAAGCCACAAAAAGTGAGCTTATGAAACATAAGGCGAAAGCAAAATAAGCTATAAGCCCGCTATATAAGCCGAAATAAAAGTGACCACGAACTCAATTCCATATTAGTTGGTGTTGTATATCACAGTGATTTGTTTGAGATGTATGAGGCCCAACTGGGGTATACCGTGACACTTTCCGACCCTTACCCGGGATAGCGAGTCTTTGACTCATATGTATACAATGACACCACCAACATGTCTTCCTAGTGAATTTGAGCAGCGTGCCTAACCACTTTGGGGGTAGTTTTGAGTTATGGGTGTAATTGGGTTAACTAAAGTGACCACGAGTTTTGTGATGAAAATCCTCAATCAATTGCTGATTCGTTGGTTTCTTATATCTGATATGTAGAACCTGTGTAGTTATGCGTAACCGTCTGTGATTCGTTTGAGAAAATAGACATGTATTGATGAAAGTTTTGCCTAGTGTTTTGCTTCGGGTTAGTTAGGGCTCACGGACATGAAGTAAAAGAACGTCTTCGTTAAGCATATATGTAGCTTCTTTTGCATAAAAAATGTGATGGATGATGACCAATTCATTTAGTTTCTTCTCCTTAATATCCGAATGCAATAATTATTCTAGGCTTGTATGATTCCGTATTTTTATAGAAGAAAAAGCTACACCCTTTTCGTCTCAAGTGATGTACACGTCCAGAAATGTAAACTTTCGTTTCACTTGATGCAGGTTCGAAAGGTCTTTAGCTCAACGGTTTAAACACCTTAACATGGAACTGTCACTGCCACCTGCTTTGTTGCACACGAGTGATAAATCTACAACCTGTCTTAAATCAAGTTTCCTCCCTTCGACGACTTTCTGGAGGTCTGAAACCGGTAAAAAAGGTTATAGCAACGTTTCTAGGTCACACAACCTATCTCTTACCATCACTGCATCTATCAAACATGTCCGCGATCCGTCACTAGACAAACATGTGGTGAAACAGAACAAGATCCGTTTTGTACAGAAGCTCAAAACTTTACTCCTTTCTAAACCAAAACACTATATGCCACTTTATATTCTCGGTAAATGTCGGTCCTATTTATCCCTATCAAAGCCTCGATCAATTGTGTCCATGATCCATCGTTACCCGACCATTTTTGAACTCTTCTATATACCTTTACCTCCCACGCCATTTAATGCAACAAAAACACTTCCCCAACTTTGTGTGCGTCTTACTCCAGCTGCAGCGTGTCTTGCTAGTGAAGAAGCTAAACTGAAAACCGCTATGTCCATCTCGTTAGCCAACAAACTTCAGAAACTTCTTATGCTCTCGTCTCATCATAGACTCCTTTTGTCAAAGCTGGTTCACATTGGGCCTGATCTTGGTCTCCCTACTAATTTCCGGTCCCGCCTTTGTAATGAGTATCCGGATAAGTTTAAGACCGTTGACACTTCTTATGGGCTTGCACTTGAGTTGGTGTCGTGTGACTTAACTCTGGTCAACCCATTGCCTAGTCCTGAAGACAAAACTCTTGGATTGATTGTAGACAGGCCTTTAAAGTTCAACCGTTTAAGACTTCGTAAGGGGCGGAATGTAAAAAGGCATCACGAGGAGTTTTTGCTCAAGTTTAGAGATATAACCGATGCGTGTCCATATCGTACAAAAGCTGATGATTTTCCAAAAGAATCAATTAAAGCGGAAAAAAGGGCTTGTAATGTGGTGAGAGAGATGCTAGGTATGATGGTTGAAAAACGGACTTTAGTTGATCATTTGACACATTTCAGAAAAGAGTTTGGTCTTTCAAACAAGCTGAGAGCTATGTTGTTAAGGCACCCGGAATTATTTTATGTGAGTTTGAAGGGGCAGAGAGATTCGGTTTTTCTAGTGGAGGGATATGATGACAAGGGTACACTTTTACAAAAAGATGAATCGTCTGTGATAAAAGACTTGTTATTGGATTTGGTTAAGCAAGGGAAATGGATGAGGCGAGAAATTAGACATGACATTGCCAATAATTTCAATAATACCGTCAGAATCCAAAATCATGACAGCATCGATGAGAGTGAGTATGATGACGATCTTACGGACGGTTTGGATGACTTATTTGAGTCTGAAGGTTATGGTTCAGAGTACAACAATGACGATGAAGAAGAAGTTGAAAGTATTGATTCATTCTGGTCTAGCAAAGATGTTTCTATGTTAGAACCTTGGTGACGGTAGTTTCAGGTTACATTCAATCTTTCATAAATTAATTTATATGTATGAATGACTAATTAAGAACCATATTTTGTATATATCTAATATTTACTGTCTTAATAAAGTTAGTGGCGTGTGCCAATAAAAGAAGTATCTTTAGCCGGTATCCGGTAAAACTTTTTACAGATGTCATTATTTTTTTGGGTAATGGGTTACCCCGGTAAATATGTATTAAAACTTTTTACAGATGTCATTATATATAAGTATAAAAGAAGATTTGCATTCTCACTCAACCCCCGCCGTTTCTTTCCGATTTGGGTTGCAATATCTAGGGTTTTAATGGCAGACCTCCCTATAGATATCATTGAGGCAATACTGAAAAGATTAGACGCGAAAGATCTGATCCGTTACAGGATCATTTCGAAGCTTTGGGATTCTTCGATCACTAGTTTCAAATTTATTAAATCTCATCTCAACCATAGTTATCAACGTGAAATTGAAAATGAAAAAATTGGAAGTCAGAGAATTGTTATGAGCTGTATTGGATGCTGCAAGTCCGATCGTACGTATGTAGCTGCTGGCATGTGTGTACACATACACAATCATTGTCTGCTCGGCTCTTCAAATGGATTGGTTTGCATTTCCCCTTCTCGTTATGAATTTCTAGTTATAAATCCCGAAACCCGAGAAGTGAAGATGCTGAAAAAGCCCCAAATCCCTGCAGCTACATCTTTAACTTATGGTTTTGGATATAACTCATGTAACGACGATTACGTGGTGATAATAGGATTTGAGCCGGTTAATGGTGTTACTCGTTTTCTAATGTTTAGTTTAAATTCTAACAGGTGGGAAATAATAGGTAACGTTTATTATAGTTTTATTACTAGGATTGGTATCCTTACCAACGGTGCCCTTCACTGGGTTGCATATCGTGGTGATCCTAGAAATCAGATACATGTTATTCTATCATTTGATCTATCAACCAATAAGTTTATAGAAATACCACATCCCGATGATGCGAGATATGAAAAAGACGTTGCTGGCGAACTCATATATCTGGGGGTCAGGGATGGCCTGCTGTGCGCCTATAGCTTATTTGAAGTTTGGGTATGTAGCGGTGATTTGTGTCCCAATAACACATGGGTTATGAGTAAATATGGTGTGAAAGAGTCTTGGAAGCTTGTGGGACCTGAAGGCAAAACTAATATTGAAATCGTGCACCGATTGAAAGAGTTGAAGAATTACATCCCAAAAACAAGTCCATTATGCGCTTCTGAATTGCTTGTCGGAGGTCCAGAATTTTTGGGGGCTCCCCGGTTTATACCCAGTCTTGTATCTCCATATGTTGGCGAGAAACCAAGGGAAAAGAGGGATCCAGTAAGTTACAAAATGCTTGGCAGAGTAGGTTTTAATTATGTTATCTTTTCTTTTTTCTGTTTCATGACCTCAGTGGCATCTATAGGCAGGGTATGTCTTGATGTGAAACTAGAGGTGGAATACTGAGGGGTTGAATAGCGGGTTTCCGGGTTAAAGTCAGAACATGAATTTGTTCTGTGCTGGTTAAAACAGGTCGGGGTACTGTTTGGTCCACAATTTTATTTTTTCTAATTAATTAGTGTGTAAAATATAATACTTATTCTAAACATCTGGATTATGAAAAGGGTTACACTTTCAGAAACTTTGTTTCCGTTAACCATGGTTTCCGACCTTTAGCCAACTAATCCACGGGGTTTGAACTCACCGCCAGACAGACTCATATCTGGTAAAGCCCTCCCTTTTCAGGAGGTTGGAGTAGCCACTTCAGGGTTGTTTGCACCTAACAGGAATCACACATCTTATAATTGAACTTTCGGCAACTTTGGACCCAATTGACCAGCTTCTACTTTAGCTTTTTTCTCTACCCTGTTAACTCGATAGAAATAAAACATCAGCCGAGTTCTTAGTTAATCCAGTATTGTATGATCATTGTTAGTACCACTTATATGAAGCTTGTTAGGTTTTATAGCTCCACTTATGTTAGTCCGATGCTTTACAGAGTTCAGATTTTAGATGTTCTTCTGATTTTGAATGTCAACATATATGCAGTCACCGTATCTTGAATGGCTTGTTCGACGTCCAAAATTATTAGGGGCTCCTTCGTTTATACCAAGTAATGCGGGAAATCTTGTATCTCCCCCTGAATCAAGTAATGCGGGAAATCTTGTATCCCCCTCTGAAACAAGTAATGCGGGAAATCTTGTATCTCCCCCTGTTGGCAAGAAACCAAGGAAAACGAGGGATCCAGCAAGTTACAGAAAGACTGGCAGTGTAAGTTTTAATTATGTTTTATTTATTATGTAGCATATTATTATATTAATAGTTTTGATGTCTGATGATCTGAGTTGTTAGTATGTTAAGGATCTCATTACCACAGTGGCATATCAGATTGCTAGGTCGGGGTCAGAACATAAATTTGTTTTGTGCAGCTTAAAACGGGTTGGGATACTGTTTGGTCTACATTTTTAAGTTTGATAATTAAGCAGTGTGTAAAATATATTTCTCTGTAATTGTTCTAATTCTCTGGATTACGAAAGAAGTGAATATTTAGGAAACTTTGAACCTGATTGACCAACATCTACTTTCGCTTTTTTCTCTACCCTGCTAACTCAATAGAAAGAAAACATTACCCGAATCCCTAGTTAACCCAGTATTGTATGGTCATCGTTAGCACCACTAATTTTGTTCATCCAAAGCTTTACTGATTTCTGATTATAGATGTTCCTCTGATTTTGAATGTCAACATATATGCAGTTACCGTATAGTCTATTCCGAAACCCACCTGAATCAAGTGATGCGGGAAATCTTGTATCTCCCCAAGTTGGCAAGAAACCAAGGAAAGAAAGGGATCCAGCAAGTTACAGAAACACTGGCCGTGTAGGTTTTAATTCTGTTTTTTTTTTCTTTTCAGTTTATTTATTATTTGGCATATTCATAGTTATGATGTCTGATGATCTGAATTGTTACATTACCTCAGTGGCATGGCATCTATAGTTAGGATAGCGGATTAATACGGGTTGGGGTACTGTTTGGTCCACATTTTTAAGTTTGATAATTAAGCAGTGTGTGAAATATATTGCTCTGTAATTATTATAATTCTCTGGATTAAGGAAAAAGTTAAAATTTGGCAACTTTGGACCCGATTGACCAGCTTTTTCTTTAGCTAATTTTTTTACCCTGCTAACTTATTTGTACGAAAACATTTACCAGAATCCCTGGTTAACCCAGTATTGTACGATCACTGTTGTCGCCACTTATTAATCGGCCATCTTTCTAGTCATGTTTTCTATTTGACCAGATTATATGACCAGAATCCCTGGTTAACCCAGTATTGTATGATCACTGTTAGGTCTTATATCTCAACTTATGATAATTACGATTGCAAGTTTAAATCTTGTTAAAGGAAATATGTTTTTAGTCCAATGATTTACTGATTTCTGGTTATAAATGTTCCTCTGATTTTGAATGTCAACATATATGCAGAGGCCTCCTCATTTATTCTGAAACCCAACTGAATCGAGTGATGCAGGAAATCTTCAAAGGTACGTCACTTCATTCTCATTATGTATATTGTGAAAATCCTTATAAACGTAAATGTTCAATAGAAGCTTGAAGTCAAGTGACTCGTAGTACGACAAATTTGTGTGCATCTGAATTTACATTTTCTATATGAACTTGAGTATTTTAGTTCACCTTCAATGTCAAATATAGGAATCAGATGCAGCCAGGGGTGGGAATCGGGTCGGGTTCGGGTTATTCGGGTCGGGTCGGGTCGAATTCGGGTTGAGGGTAAAAATAGTTTACCCGACCCTTGTTCAACTGGGGTTAGTCGGGTTCGGGTCTAGTCGGGTCGAGTCTATTCGGGTTCGGGTCAACCTGAATACAGGTAAAATATTTAAAAAAAAACTTTTATTAATTTTTTTAAATAGAAATTAAATAAAATTTATTTATAAAAAAAAAAAAATCTTATTCGGGTCAATCGAGTTGACCCGAACCCGAATTAGGTACAATATATTTACCCGATCTCGAATTCGGGTTGACCCGATAACCCGAATTCAAAATTGAACCCGACTAACCCGACCCGAATATACTCGGGTTCAGGTCGGGTCGGATTTATTGACACTCCTAGATGCAGGGTATGCGCTACTAATATAAACGAACTTCTTTGAGCAAATATAGTCATTTTGTTCATTTGAATCTGTATTAAAGTGTTCGTATCTCTATTGTGTTTTACTAAGCCGTTTTGGTCAATTTATTTTCTGCTAAAAGTATAGTATTAACCTATGAATATAGTAAAAAATAAAAATTCAAAGTATGAACATAGATTATGGTGTTTCTTTGACGAACATACATCGACTGTTATTCTTCAGTTTTCTCTTAGCTTCTGCTTGCTATGAGATGTACCGTTTGTGCGTAATGTAAAGACCATTATCTCATCACACGTTTCTTCCTTTGCTCTTTCAGGTGAACAATGTAATTATCTCAGGTTGCGTGAATAAAGAATCGGAGGTGACCATGTAGATAAACTTTATATCACAAGCATCTCCTTCCAAATTTCTACTTTTTTTTTCTTTGGTTTAAACCTATACCTTAAGTTTGGTACTTTGTTGGATCGTTTTGTTGTGTTCTATGGCATGTATGCACTCTGACCATAAGGTGACCGTTTGTGGCGATGTTAATTGCCGTGGCTTTTAATAAATCTAAAGACTTCTTATCTGCAGTAAAGCTTCTCTTACTGTCAGTAGCTTTCATATTATTCAGGTTTCTAAATTTAACACAAAAAGGGATAGGTAAAGCTTCTCGTGCAGGATTCATGGTTATTCTGTTGTGGCGAATCTATGTTTAGTGGCCGACTCATTATTCGCATATTCTTGATTCAGTACACAATAAGCCCAAAATATGGAGCTTATTTGAGGGTTTATTACCTTATTGTACACAACCGCAAAATATCCCTATTAATTGTGTTGTTTCTATTTTTAGATGTCTCAAAAATCATTGTTCACTTTGATATTTTAACCGAATAAAAGAGACTTTTGCGGGTATAAATGACATTTCATTGACAAACAGTGTACTTAGTGAGAATTTCTCTCAAGTAATCTACATCACTTCTGCTTCGGACTCTTACTATCTCGATCCGAAGTAATGGACTTTAGAACTCCATGCAAACGGACCGCCTCTTTCAAGAACCTCGCAATAGGTGTTGCAAGTTTGTCTATTCTGGCTGTACAACAGCTTGGACGTTGTACTTTGCGAGGACAATCGTGATAAGGTTATTCGGCCCAAATGTCAAAGCATGTGTGCGGAGCCCAAAGAAGGGGTAAACTTGCAGGTTATGGAGAATGATTTCCACAAAGAGGAGGTGAACAGAATAGCAAGCAAACAGTTCGGCGTCTGTCATGATTCGGTTCCCGAAGGCACCTCGACGACATTTGCTAATCGGCTGCCAAAGAAACCTCGACATGAGGCTCTGTTGTACGGAAACAACAAGAGTTTTAACATCTGTATAGGTCCATATGAGAAAGTGGAGCGACATGGCTTATCTGGTTTTTGGCTTAAGTTTAAGACGCTCGCCTTTTGTGGCTTACAAACTTTTTCGCTTATATAAGTTTATTATGTCACAAACTTACATAAGCCAAAAAGTTACGAAATAAGTCGCAAAAAGTGAGCTTATGAAACTTACTGGGTGTTTGTTTCGGCTTATCTAGCGGGCTTATGGCTTATTTGGTTTTCGGCTTATGTTTCATAAGCTCACTTTTTGTGGCTTATTTCGAAACTTTTCAGCTTATGTAAGCTTATCATGCCATGATAAACTTATACCCTATATAAAGTTTAAAAATAAGCCACAAAAAGCGAGCTTATGAAACATAAGCCGAAAACCAAATAAGCTATAAGCCGGCTATATAAGCTAAAACAAACAGCCCCCTAGCTATATGATCCGAAACAAACACCCCCCCTCCCTAATTCTCTAACGCAAACCATATCTTAACAAAACATCACAACCGTGGGTCCCGGAACACCCATGGATTTTTGTTGCGTAGTGTTAAATTTGTTAAAAAAAACCTGGTCCTTAAAAGCGCTACAGTTTATTATAAGTGCACCTGGTCGTTTTTTCTCTTTCCGTCCCTGATCACAACTATAGTAACCTAAGCTCTTCATTAATAATGCTCATCTTAAAATACGCCAAACAAGTGAAAATAAAAACAGAAATTTCCAGCAAATTAATCCTCCAATAATAAAAACATAACAAAAGTCTTAAAAACATAAGATAAGAATAATAATAATAACCCATGAAACCCTAAACAACATAAAACAAAAACCAGTTGGAAATTCCTCAGAAACGAAGCTTAGAAAAAAACCACCTGTTCTTCCCAGTCTTAAACCTCTCCTCAAGCTTCTTCTTAGCCTCCTTACAAGCAGTAACCTTCTTATCATGTGACGTAAGCACATCAACAGTAACCACATCTTTGAAATCAACATCAAGAGTGTACCTAGTTGGCATGATGTGGTTGTAGTTAACCAGCTTGATGAAAGCCTTGACACGCGACTTCTTAGCGGTCTTTTTAGCAGAGTCTTTGCGGATCACTTTCTTTGGGTACTTGGAAATGCCTGCTACCAAACAGTGACCGTATGGACGCTCACGTGTTCCTTCGTCGAACTGCTTCACGATCACTGCTTTGCGACCTGCGAAACGACCGTTCAGGACCACCACGGCTTTGTTGGGTTTCAGAAATTTCACCATTTTTACCCTTCTTCTTACCTTTAGCTGCGGCTGCTGTTACTTGTGTGTGTGGGATATATTAGGGTTTCGAAATAATGATATAGGTAGGGTTTCCTAGTTAGTTTCTAAGGCCCATGTGTGTTATATGGGCTTTATGGTATTATTGGCCCATGTTATATCCCACTTAACATTTTGCTTACAACTACACTATTTTTTTTTTCTAAACCAAAACACACTATATGCCACTTTATATTCTAGGTAAATGTCGGTCCTATACTTAGAGATGGGAAAAAAACCCGAACTCAACGGGGAAATCCGAAACCCGAAATAATTGGGGCGAGGCGGGTTAACTTTATTGGGTTATGGGGTGGGTTTGGGGTTTAAACGGGGATTTTTAATCGGGTTTGGGGCAAACGCGGGGAATAAGATCCCCGACCCGCCCCGCCCGATTAATATACACATATACAGATATAAGTATTTTTATATAGTATTTTCTTACTATTTACGTTATAATAAATATTTCTTTAGTATTTTATCTTTTCAATATTGCAAATTGTTATTACCGAAACTTGTTTAATGCATTGTAAGTTCTTTGTGGTGTAACATTTCATTATTTATGTATAATGGTATTGTTTTAAACCTTATAAATCTTTTTTGTAATTCATTATTATATAATTATTAAGTTTTTCATACTTCAAGCTTATTTCTAACAGTCTAAAAAGAATAATAAATGTAAAATGATGTGGTTTTGATAGAAAATTTCACCCAAAGAGGGTACCCGATAGGATCCCCGATTAGTACGGGACGGGTTTGAGGGAGCATTGCACCCCAACGGGGCACCCCGATTAAATCCCCGACGGGGATCAGGGCGGGTTTGGGGAGAACTTTACTAATCGGGTTTGGAGATGGGGACGGTCGCCCCGCCCCAAACCCGCCCCGTTGCCATCCCTACCTATACTTCCCAATCAGGGCCGTAGATGGACAAGGGCAACATGGGTCATGGCACATGGCCCCATATTTTAGAGGGGCACCAATTTTTTTTATAAACCCAACTTATTTGTACATTTTTTAAAAGCCCAACTCATTTATAAACTTAAGTCTAAGTTAGAATGGTCTTTATAATATTATTTTAGGATATTTATAAAAAATTTAGCATCGATTAGTATTTGGATATTTGAAATTTTATTTAGGATCGATAACGATAAATTTTCTTTCTCACATAATTTTTAGGGGTCTTTCTTTAGTTACCGCCCAGGGCACTCAAAATCTCCGGGACGGCCCTGTTCCCAATGTTTTGAAACCCGGTTTTTTAGTTGACCCGGTTTAGTGACCGGTTCACGGTTCAACCGGTTGAACCGCCGGGTCAACCCGGTTCTTTATATATGTATATTTTTTTTATATTTTTAATGTGTAATATTTATTTTTTACTCACTAACCTTACTTTTTAGTTTTATATTTATAACATTATTGTAAAAATGTGCAAAATTAATTAATTTATACTTACAATTTGTAAAAGATTAAAATAAAACAATATTAGAGAACGTTTTAAGTTAGTTTGATTTTATTTTGACTAACACTAATAATAATTACTTCAATATATATCTTTAAAACTTAAAAATATTTATAGAAAAATAGTTTTTGCAATATTTTTTTTAATAAAAAATCGTGACCCGGCCGGGTTAATCAAACCGGGTCAACCCGGGTCAACGAAAAACCGACGGTTCAATCCGGTTCTCAAACAAGTAAAGACCCGGTCACATCCGGCCCGGTCTCCGAGCCGGTTCACGGTTCAACCGGTTCAACCGGCCGGGTCAACTCGGTTTTTAAGACATTGATTTTTCCCCTCGATCAATTGTGTCCATGATCCATCGTTACCCGAAAATTTTTGAACTCTTCTATATACCTTTACCTCCCACGCCATTTAATGCAACAAAAACACTTCCCCAACTTTGTGTTCGTCTTACTCTAGCTGCAGCGTCTCTTGCTATTGAAGAAGCTAAACTCAAAACCGCCATGTCCATCTCGTTAGCCAACAAACTCCAGAAACTTATTATGCTCTCATCTCATCATAGACTCCTTTTGTCAAAGTTGGTTCACATTGGGCCGGATCTTAGTCTCCCTCCTAATTTCTGGTCCCGCCTTTGTAACAAGTATCCGGATAAGTTTAAGACCGTTGACACTTCTTATGGGCTTGCACTTGAGTTGGTGTCGTGTGACTTAACTCTGGTCAACCCATTGCCTAGTCCTGAAGACAAACCTCTTGGATTGATTGTAGACAGGCCTTTAAAGTTCAACCGTTTGAGACTTCGTAAGGGGCGGAATGTAAAAATACATCACGAGGAGTTTTTACTCAAGTTTAGAGATATAACGGATGTGTGTCCATATCGTACAAAAGCTGATGATTTTCCAAAAGAATCAATTAAAGCGGAAAAAAGGGCTTGTAATTATTGAATAATGGTGCTCTAAATTACCCCATTACAACTCCTACTGTTACAGAGAGTAGTAGTTACTATCTTTTACTATGTTTTCATGAGTTTATCAGTTAGAAACTAGTAGTAATGTTTCCAATAAATTTACTTTAAGTTCCTAGTTTTAGTTATGTTTTACTACTTAGTTGTAAGCCTATATAAGAGGCTATGATTATGTGGTTTTATTAGCAATTCAAATAATAGAGTATCCTCTGTTTGCTCTTCACTCACTACTCATTTCCTGTATTTTACTAACAAATTTGGTATCAAGATCCATCTTTACCCTCGTTTACACTACTATCCGTCATAGCAATGAACGGTACTTCCGCCTCTTCACAGCCCATTATCCCAATTTTCAACGGTGAAAACTATCATTTTTGGAGCCTAAAAATGATGACGATGTTCAAGTCTCAGGATTTATGGGACTTGATTGAGAATGGGTTCGAGGACACGCATCCAGAACAACCTAACCAGCAGCTACGAGACAACCGAAAGAAAGACGCCAAAGCTCTTTTCTTCATCCAACAAGCAGTGGATGATCTGATTTTCCCAAGAATTGCAGCAGCTACAACGTCAACAGAGGCGTGGGAGACTTTAATGCAAGAGTACATGGGTGACAAGAAGGTTATCGTTGTGAAAATGCAAACTCTCAGGCGGAATTTTGAAACTTTAGGCATGCAAAAAAATGAAAAAGTGCAGGAGTATTTATCTTGAGTGTCCGGGATTGTGAATCACATGAAGTCGTTTGGTGAAACCTTAAGCAATGAAACTATTGTGTGCAAAGTTTTGAGGAGCTTACCACCAAAGTTTGATCATGTGGTGGCTGCCATTGAAGAGTCTAAGGACTTATCTTCTTACACCTTTGATGAATTGATGGGTTCTCTTTTGGCCCATGAAGACCAACTTTCCAGAACACATGAAAATGTGGATGAGAAGGTTTTTCAAGTGAAAGGTGACTCCTCGCATAAAGGAAAAGCAGAATATTCAGGTGGACGAGGTTACAACAGAAACTCTTATCGTGGTCGAGGCCGTGGTAGAGGTAGAGGACGTGGTCCAACAAGAGACCAAAGGGACTTCAAAAGTTCCATCCATTGTCGCCATTGCAACAAAACTGGACATAAGGATGTCGATTGTTGGTTTAAACCAAAAGATGAGCAGAATCATGTGAAGTTTGCTGAAAAGTCGCAAGAGGAAAGCTACTTGTTTATGGTGGAATCCACTAAACAAGGTGTCGGAAATGATGTGTGGTACTTAGACAGTGGTTGATCAAATCACATGTCAGGTATAAAGTCTATCTTCAAATATATGGATGAATCCCAAAAGTCAGAGGTTACTCTTGGTAATGACAAGCTCATAAAGATCGAAGGCAGAGGTACGGTCGCGATTAAAACCTCACTTGGTCATACGAAGCTTGTTCATGATGTGCAATATGCGCCACTTCTTGCACATAATCTGTTAAGTGTTGGCCAATTGACGGAGAATAGATACTCTCTATTGTTCGACGAAGGTTATTGTAGCATTATAGAAAAAGTTTCTGGCCGAAAGATATTTGATGTTCTGATGATGTCAAATAGAATGTTCCCGCTTGATGTGTCAAGTCAAGAAGGAAGTGGTGCTATGATTGTAAAAGAAAATGCAGTAGCAAATAAGTGGCATCTACGATATGGTCACTTAAGTGTGAGCGGATTGAAATTGTTGGGAACTAAAAATATGGTTGGTACAGGACTGACCCTATTTAGTCGCATGTGATTTTATCGAAACTCTTAATTTTGGGACCGACCCATAGGCGTCCCCTCGCCATGTCTTTTGTTTTGGGACCGACCCATAGGCGTCCCCTCACACATATAAAGGTTTTTATAAACTACAACATGCATTCATGCACTGTTTTTCATGCATAAAAATTTTCACATGATTTATTGGCATAATTTTTTTTATGTCCCCTCATAAGTTACTATGTTTTATGTCAAGTATGTTTTCATATTGTCATGGTTAAACTCAGTTTCATGTTGATTATATTATACATTCCTTCATGTTGGGTGTTCCATGTTTCTTCTTGATGGCTTCGTCTTCACGTGACTATGTCTTACGTTCTTTTGTTGTTTTTGCTTCCATGCAAGACACTGTTGGAATTCATGTAAATTCTGCTTTCATGATAGTCATGGTTGGTTCTCATTAATCATGCTTTCAGGAAAGTTATCGTTGAAATTCGTTTAACCACACGTTAGCATTTCTCCATGCAACCATAATGAGGTATATACTGGCATTGCCAGGTTATCATGATGGTCTTTGTAACCGTTTAACCGATTATTTTCCTTTAAAAACCATGACAAATGATCGAACCCATACCGATCATTTCATGTGCATTCTGTGTGTACTCCATGTACCGTATTCCATGTGTATTTCACGTACCTTAATCCATGTGTATTTCACTTGCAATACTTCACGAGTATTCGCTAGTCGATTCTGAATCATCTCAGGCGTATGTTCACTTGTTGATATTCTACAACATTGTTGATGCCGCTCATAACTTGGAGATGTTACTAAAGGTTGATGCTGCTGATTTTAGGAGACGCTACGAGATGCGGATGCTGTTCACAACCTGGAGATCCTACAAGACGAAGACAAAGGCGTCATAGCAAAGCAATTAGACGAGAAAATGCTTCACCGTCAGACGATTTTCATCAATCATTGTCCCTAATCCTTAGTTACATGTCACACGTCATTCAGTTGTCGTTTCAGTCATATGAGTGCGACCGGTACCAGCCGACCACTCAACTGAATAGTTATATGAATCACAGTGACCGTCATGGAACTGACAGACAAGACGATAGTATCCACTACTATGACAGTAACTACCCTAGCAATCGCAACCGAAGCTCCAGCCACGGACGTGATCAGAAATACAAAGGATCAGTAGTGCTACCGATTCGCCAATTTTGGCATAATAACCTAATATAGTAGTTATATTTGTTTCACATCTCGAGACACATGTCAAGACATCAGTCAAGACATATGTCAAGACATCAGTCAAGACACATGTCTCACGTATACTTTCTGAAGACACATGTCAAGACACCAGTCAAGACACATGTCAAGACACGAGTCAAGACACATGACTCACGTCTAATTATGGAACATCTCTAAGAAATTCAGGGTACCCTCCAAAGGGTATATCCATTTTGTTGTGCCATGTATTAATCAGGCCACAAGAATTTCAGTATCATCACTAGACTAGCGTATCAGTAAGGCCAGTCACGTTTGCTCGATGACACTTTCATTTCTTTCACCATATTTCATATATTCATGACCATGAAGGACGCCATTCGTATTCCCCAAGTATATGGAATTTCCTTCAGCCTAATGATAAGATCCAAGCTGCGAACGCATTACCTCGGACAGATGTGAGTTGAATTTAATCCTAATTATGGACTACGAACAGCACACCATGCTACGATTCATGATTATGTACAGTAATGTTCAGGCTCCTGAATACATTCAGCTTGATTTTCCATCAAGAAAATCTGTACAAATTATCTATGCTTACAAGCATGTGCCTTGTTAGCCATGGTTGCTAAAATTTTCTAGCTGTCAGTAAGACACGCCTACTGAGGTCCTTTTTCGCATAGCCAATTAATTATTCCAAAATCTTCCCATACATTTCAGAAGAACCTACAAGGAGAAGGACGGTACCATGAGATTATGTGTCGACTGCCGTTGATTTAAACAAATCACCATTCATAACCGTTATTCTCCTCCACGTATTAACAAGATCGAATCCATTTAGGGTGCTAACCACTTTCCAAGATCGGATTCATGATCATGCTACCAACAGTGACGAGTAAAAGAGCAGGACATGTCCATGACTGCTATTCGTACACGACTCGGTCGTGCTAGATTCATGATTTTGTATTAGTCTCATAAGTGCTCCAGCAGCATTATGGACTTAATAAATTGAGTTTTCATGAACTCATAAACAAATTCATCAGTGTTTTCATCTATGACAACCTAACCTTATATAAAGTCTGGAGAAGAGCACGAAGACCATATTTTCTCTATGTTGCAAATCCTACGATTGGAGAAATTTCATCCTGAAATTTTTCAATATAAATTCTGGTTGATTACAGTGACACGCTGAATCACATGGATTCTCACGGTTAATCTTACCATGACTCAGCTTATGCATAAAGGTGAGAACCCTACACTACGTTAGGTGTTCCAAGAAAATCCTATGCTAAGGGAAGTCTAATTTCAGGGACTTATAGTTTCGCAAACTCCTTTGTATCAAGTTCTATAAGGCAAGATACAGTTACGTTCATATCTAAGTACCTGTAATACCAACAGGATAAGATAGAACACCAACAAACTAGGATGTTTGTCCACCATCAGAATTATAATCAGAAATTGGACAAGATCTCCACGGATTTTGGTTACCAGATTAGCACAAAATCAGAAGAAGCATGATGCTATCTGGGTTATTGCCAACAGTTGATCAAGTCTTCGGAATCCTTACATCCACAAGGATTTCAGAACCAACAGATTGATCAGACATGTTCCAGCCAAGGCTCATCCGATCACTTGGTAATCAGTCAGCTAGTGGGTCAGACAAGGGTTCGCAATTGTGCTCCTTAATTACGTCCACGTCCTTGTTCTAATTTCACGACTTGCTTTCACGCTCATGTTCATGCCACTATTCACGTTCATGATCGTATCATGGCTTACGATTTCACGTCCACTTTCGTTCTGGGAAGTTTTGCAAGAACTTGAGAGATCAGACTCAAGTCTAGTATAATTCTCTATGCTCAGACAGACGTTTCACGTCACATTCCACGTCTCACCTTGTAGCGTTTGGCGTTACCGCAGTTGTATTACATGTTCACGATATGTTTCACATGTTGTTCATTCTACGTACCTCGTATCACGTTCACGATATGTTACACGTATCATGGATCACGATATGTTTGCTCACACTACACTCGCCATATCTTCACGTATCACGTTCAAAAATTTTCACGTATCACGTTCAAAAAATTTCACGTACTACGTTTCAATATGTCTCGCGCATCGTTGCTAATTATCAGTTAAGTCAGATTGTCTTGCATCGTAACGTTTCAGTTACCCTTGCACGTTAATTCGTTTCTCTCAATCGAATTCAGGGGATCTATCTTACGTAGATGACAATGAACTTTTAGAGTTTTCAAGTCAAGGTCAGGAGGACCAAGATTTAACATTGTGTCAAGATCTTAAGAAGAAACTGTTCCAAGCGGGAGGCCACTTGGAAACGGACAAGTTCATCCGGACTTCGTATCCGTTTTCTCTTATTGATTAGATATGTCCTTTCACTCACGTCACATTCCATGTCCTTTCACTCACGTCATGTTCCATGTCCTTTCACTCACGTCACGTTTCATGTCCTTTCAGTCACGTCACGTTCCATGTCCTTTCAGTCACGTCACGTTCCATGTCCTTTCAAGACATGTCACGTTCCACGTTCCCTTCTACCATGTCATCTTCATGTCCTTTTATCATACATACCCTCTCAGTTTGATTCGGGTATGTTCCTCTGTCAGTTTACGTTATCTATAATTCGGGGACAAATTATTCTTTTTAGGGGGGAAGAGTTGTAAAACCCGCATGCTTTTACCATGAATAGTACCCTTACAATAGTACATACATGATTAGGACTTTCTTTTTTTTAACATGTTTACGTTTCACGAACAAGAATTCCAAGTATTACGTACGTGTTATAACACAATAAGTATTTATTACGTATGAACACACAATAATTATTCCAATAATAATTACAAACACGAACATACGAACACGAAATCATGAACGTAAATTAATCACGAGCTAATATTACATAGGTATATATATTTATTACGAACACGAATAAATATATTAAGTCACGATCGATAACTAATTAGATCACGTAAATTAAGAACACGAGAACACACTTATTAATTAGACACAGAAAACATCTGGGTTACCCCATGTGGGCCCCATTACCCACGGCTATAAGCAAAGAAAAGGGCCTAGCCCATTATTTTTACTAAACATGGAAAAAGAGGAAAAACATGTTTCATTATTTACAAAAATTAGAAAAACTAAGAAACCCTAATCCTCCTTCTTCCTTCTCCTTTTTGGCCGCCACTTTTAATCACCATAAAGGGGTGTTCGGGTTGATTTTGATCTTGGAATTTTTACAAGGAATCATGTGTGTTCATCCTTATTTGATTCACGTAATCGGTATGACTTTTAACCTTTTCTTTTTATGTTTTGATTTATTGAATCACATAAAATCATGATGTTTTTAATTAAACTAATTAAAAACAAGTATTTAAACATGTTAATAATCATGGGATAAATCAAATCAAGGGTTTAGGGGTGTTTGTGTTGCAGCCGACGCCTAACCGAGCCCTTAGGGGGTCTTGGCTTGGCTTATTACACACCACCGAGACCATATGGTCTCGGTATGGTGGTGGTGGTGTCACGGCAGCAGCAAGGGCAAGGGAAACCCCGACCTTGGTCGGGGTATGGTGATGGTTACGGGACCGGTTCATGGGTTTTAGTCATGGGTCCGGTTGATGAATCATTTTTTTTTCAAGGTTTATGATTTTTACAAGTTATGTTATTTTTTAGACTTAAATTAAATTAATTAAAACATGACATGATTAATTTAGTTTACATGACTTAGGTTATTAGTTTAATTATTAATTCATGAATTTTAACCTATGTATTTATTGTTTAGTTAGACTTTATAATTAATTAATT
Organism: Glebionis coronaria; assembly: GCA_025667525.1. Classification (NCBI taxonomy): domain Eukaryota; kingdom Viridiplantae; phylum Streptophyta; class Magnoliopsida; order Asterales; family Asteraceae; genus Glebionis; species Glebionis coronaria. The sequence goes on along the minus strand of CM046878.1, from coordinate 582,206,709 downwards.
ATTAAAAACCATGACTATAATTAATTAATTAACATGACTTAGGTTATATTATTAATAGTTAATAATACATGTTTTAACCTAAGTATTTTACCATTATTTAATTGAAATCATGTTATATTTAATTAAAGGAAAATCACCTAAAAATACATTAAACTTACCACTTTTTATGGTTGTGTGTAGTCAACTTTTTTTTTCTCATTATACTAAGGAACTTTTGAATTTCGACCTTTGTGTGTAACGGACGACCTGCTAAACCTGTAATTCCTACGTGGAGCAGGTTACATTAACGATCGTTTTTTTATTACAATATTAGTCCATTTTACTAACAATTGTTAGTAATTAATTAAAATATGATTTAGAAAAAAATTCTTATGACATTACCCCTATGTTCTTGACTGCTACTTTCAAAAAAGCATAGCACCAACCCCTTCCACTAAACCACTTCATAGTTATCCACAAACTGTACTAAACAAACCTCACCCATAATATATTAATCTACCTTTACTCGCATAATCATATATCAATTGGTTACACAGACTTCATTTCACTAAACAAACCAAATCATTAAATTAACAAATAGACACAAATCATAAATGATCACAAATCTTAAGATCATCGAAATCATACCCGAAAGTTACAAAAATACTATCAAATCTCGAATCTCCAATATACACACAAATCCTACTTTCAAAATCATAACCTTGAGATTGATAAATCTAGAATCTCCATGATGACTCAAGTAAATTTATAGGCGGTGGTCTAAGCAACCATGCCTTCGGCTGTGTGTTTATGCACCAGAAAAGAAAGAGTGAAAGTGATGGGTTTTTGATTGAGTTTGTGAGGTCTTAGATGATAGATAAATATTTAGTGTTCTTGGAATTATTTGGGGGTTGTGATAATGAAGATGATATGAATAATAGATCTAACATAAAGTGTAAAAAAAATGGTTAAATTTTTACTTAAGATCTGGGAAAGTTTTTGATCATGTGTTGTTTATGGGTTATTGTTTGGAAGGTGTTTGGTCACCGGTTGGGGTTTGATTCGTTATGGTGTCCGACAGCTAGGTTGATCGCCGAAGAGAGTGGAGGTGGCGTCCAAAAAGATGGTAGATGTGGTGGCCTGCCGGAGGTGGTGGTGGTTGCTGGTCTTTCATGATGTTGTGTTAACACTCACCTACACCAGATCTTTTAAACAATCACCTACACCAGATCCATCGCTAGATTTGAGGAAGAATTGTTTTTCTGTATTTTTATTTGTAAACCTCTATGTTTTGTTTATATATGGATTTTTTTTGTTAGTCTGTTTTTTTATTAGGTAGGAGTACATGATAAAGAAATTAAATAAAACAAAATTTTATTCAAATATTGAAAAGAAAAAGAAAATTTTTATTTTAACTAACGTCGTTATAAAAGTTGTACTAGGGGTGCAAAAGTTTGTGAGTAAGCAACCGGTTAAAGGTTTAGCAGGTCGCCCGCTACACACAAAGGTCGAAATTTAAAAGTTCCTTAATATAGTGAGAAAAAAAAAGTTGATTACACACAACCATAAAAAGTGGTAAATTTAATGTATTTTTAGGTGATTTTTCCTTTAATTAAATACTTTAACCTATAGTTTATTTAATTTACATGTAATAATTAATAAACTATACTATATAATCACATGACTTAGAATAATAATCAGAAAACACTTAAGCTTATATAATTAGCTTATTTAACCAGCTTATATCATTTATGGAAACTTTCTATTTTTAGAAACTTATTTATTTAAGGTAGCTAATCTATTTACGGAAACTTTCTATTTTTAGAAACTTATCTATTTTAAGCAGTAATTCTATTTTTGGGAAACTTTCTATTTTTGGAAACTTTCTATTTTTAGAAACTTTCTATTTTTAGAAACTTTCTATTTTTGGAAACTTTCTATTTTAGGAAACCTGCTATTTTTATAAAGTTACTTATTATTACACAACAAGTATAATAATACATGAAATACAAGTAATACCTAATCGGCTAATCAGAATAGACAGAGTATATGATAAACACAGTATAAAGCTTAAATCAGTAAAACATGACATGAACATATAAAACAAGCTAAGACATGATATAAAAGCAGTTACGTATTCAGTAATCAGATACTTATACACGTATGTATTTTTGTAGCATTAGTGATACCGAAGTAGGACTCTCTTCCGTTCGTCTTCTTCGTTCACTGGACATAAGGTACGGATTCTCTGTCCTTTCAGTATGGACATTCTTTCCTTATTAGGATTCCCCGTATGCAGCCAACTGTTTTTCCTAGTATATGTTTATATGTTTGATTGCTTATTTTTAATTAGAATACATAAAGCCATATACATGCATGACCAGTTTCACCTAGTTATGGAGGTACCATAACCATAACACTAGAGGCATTGGTGTTATGACTTCCCCATGGCGGAGTGATTGTTCGTGGTGTCCCTTTAGCTTTTGGCCATATTATTATATTTATCATGTGGGGCGTATGGGTGCATCCTAGTTACATGTTTTCAGCAGATTACTCAGTGTGAATGTGGTGTGTGCCTTGCATCCTTCACAAGGAGCTGATCCATCCTACCCAAAACCAGTATATTAAATTAGAGGCAGCCCCTCTAATTGGCATGGCGAGGTCACCCCTTCAAGTATTCATGCACGTTGATATTTCATGAGATATATTGGCTAATGGTAAAATATGTTAAACAGTTTTTACAAGATAAACATAAGGCTTTTCAAACTATAAAACCAGTTTTATGAACATATTCCTGGTTTTCCAGGACTTATACATTTCCGCTGCTATTAGTCTTATTTATGTTTCAGCCATTCATACTATGTTGTATATCCGTGCATTGAGCGTTATGCTCAGCCGTTACTTTCCTTTCCATGTCCCAAAACGGCAGGTACCTAAAGTTAGACTGGAGCATTTGGAGGACACGCATAGGATGGGAGCTACCTTATACTTCTTCTCCTCATGCCTTCATATTTGTGCTTGTTTAGTCTTCCTTTTGTTCATTTACTTTATTTATGTTTTGGGCTTATGTTTGGGAACCGATGTTTGATTCCGGTTTCCCTATGGTCAGGTATGTTTTAGTACATATTACCTTGCATGCTTTGATGACACGCCATAATCACGCGTGACATTCCATTTATCAAAATGGGGTGTTACACATAAAAACTGTAATTTAAATGCCAAAGAGCTCATATAGGTCATGAAAGGTAACAACGTGCATGAATACATATAGGGTGACCTCATCATGCAATTAGAGGGGTTGCCTCTAATTATATTAGTCTAGGTAGAGGGATCAGCTCCATGTGACAGATGTAGAGCACACACCATAGTCACCGTGTAAATCTACAAAATATGTACTAGGATGCACCCATACGCCCCTGATAGGTGTGTAAACACCCATCTTTTCTACCACTTAATTATAATAATAACCGGACCAAAACGTCTATTTTATGTCTTTTATGTCGGAATTATGCGTGGTTTGTGTTTTTGTTGTGATTTAGGATGAAAAGGTGAAAAGTGGAGAAAACACGGACATTCACAGGCATTTACGGGCTTTTATTGAAGAAAAGGATGAAAGACGAAGTCAAGAAGTCAAGAGTGCAAAAAGAACGGAAGTCCACGACCAATTCTGAAGATTTATCGAAGAAAAAGTCAAAAGACGGAAGTTTATCAAAAGCCGAAGAATTCAAGTCTATTTTATTGAAGAATTTAAAGACGAGTTCAAAAGAAATCCCGAAGTCAAAAGTCCCTTAAGTCCAAGATGAAAGAAGATTAGAAGAAAAGGACTAAGTATGCAATTAAATGAAGACTAAAGAAGGAGGGACTTAATTATGCAATTAAGAGAAAAGGAAAGAGGGGAGAAAGCTTCCTAATCCTCCCCTATAAATAGTCATTAGATGTAAACATTTCATTTTGTTGGCTAGGGTGACACTAGTTCTTCCACCATTTTAATTACTTGTCATTTACTTAATTGTCAATTTAATTACCTTGTCTCGCACCTTAAATTCATTTAATTTCAAGTAAGTTTTCATTTAATTATTGTCAATCTTTACTTTATCTTGTCAATCTCTTATCTACCTTTCTTAATCTTTGATTTGTTGTGTTTATGTTTATGCTCATGCTTTTATTTTGATCCAAAGTGGTTTTTGATTATTGTGGTAAAAGTTGTTTAATTTCATGTTTTTAATTGTTTGTTGATGCTTATTCATTGAATCGTTACTGTTTATATTCATACTTGTGTTTGATTTTGGTTACTTTTTGTTTATATCTGCTATTGTATCCATCTCCTTGTTCTTCGGGGGTTTTTGCTTTGTTTATGATCTTTCCAGGTGTAGTTCCGAACTAAGGCAAAGGAAAGTGTTCATTCGGAACTTCTAAAGTTCCGAATCAAGGCTTCATCCGGAAGATTTGGGATTTGAAAAAGTTCCGAACCAAGCTTGTTCATCCGGAACTTTCAAAGTTCCGGACGAAGTTAAAACTTCCAAACCAAAGGAATTCATTCCGAATCAAGAGCTTCATCCGGAAACTTCCGAATCAAGGGGTGACCTAAAAGTTCCGAATCAAGGCAGATTTTACAAGTTCCGAATCAGCAAGTTCCGAACGAAGCATTGTTTTGAATAAGTGACATATTCAGACCAATTTGTTCCGGATCAAGGATTTTGGTAATATCCCAAGTGAAGAAGAATCATTTCAACCAAAGGTGACATTTAGGACGAGTGATTGTTCCAAACGAAGGTTTATTCCAAATGAGCTGTATTCAGGTTCTTATTAGCTTTTGTCTTTGATTTTTACTTTCAAGCTTTATCTTTCCTGCCTTTTATTTAATTGCACTTTTAGATTATTTGCCTTAGTTTTAGTCGCACTTTAAGTTTGCCTTAGATAGATTTAAGTTTACGTCATTTTACTTTAGTGCCCTTTAATTTTAGTCACGTTTTTAAATACTTGCACTTTACTTTAATTAGACTTAGATTTACTTTAAGAGCACTTTTACTTTAAATTGTTTTGCACCCTTTTAATTTTAAAACACTACAACGACACATCTTTGATTCCACCAAAATAAAACGAAGTCACACATAGAGAGCTAAGATCAATTCGATTAGACAGGAACACAACGAACTTAACTTTTTAACCTGAGTAAAACCTTATATCAAATGAGTCCCTTCTTTTATTAATATTCATTAATTGCGTCATTAGTCCTTTTCTTCTAATCTTCTTTCATCTTGGACTTAAGGGACTTTTGACTTCGGGATTTCTTTTGAACTCGTCTTTAAATTCTTCAATAAAATAGACTTGAATTCTTCGGCTTTTGATAAACTTCCGTCTTTTGACTTTTTCTTCGATAAATCTTCAGAATTGGTCGTGGACTTCCGTTCTTTTTGCACTCTTGACTTCTTGACTTCGTCTTTCATCCTTTTCTTCAATAAAAGCCCGTAAATGCCCGTGAATGTCCGTGTTTTCTCCACTTTTCACCTTTTCATCCTAAATCACAACAAAAACACAAACCACACATAATTCTGACATAAAAGACATAAAATACACGTTTTGGTCCGGTTATTATTGTAATTAAGTGGTAGAAAAGATGGGTGTTTACACACCTATCAAATCCCCTACACTTGACCATTGCAATGTCCTCATGCAATGCATTAGTTACAAAGCAAGATTACATTTTTCATCATGATTAATCCACGTTGGCCTTTATTAAAGAGATAAAAAATTAAAGACATACAAAATAAAGGAATCAAAAGCATACCTTGGGTTTTGAAAATGTTATGAATAATCATCATCCTCAAGTTTTCACTTTCTCCAAACCAAGCTTAAAAATGAGATCATTGTTATTATAAGTTAGTAAACTAACACGAACTCATGTGGGTCAATTATTCACTTAGACTCCCTTATTCCTATGGGTATCTCTTATATTTTATTATTTGTCTTGAATGATCACGAAGATGCATTGTTTGACTTATTTCGATAATTATTTAGTCTGAAAATAAAGTGCACGATTTAATCAATAGTTAGCTAAAGGACCAAATCTTTTAAAACTGCTTCTCGGGATATCAAAAAGTTCATATCTTGGCATAACTTGGTTCGCGATTTGAGACCTTTCTCGGGCCGATATTTGGCAGCGACTTCATACTTCAAATCTTGAGAGACGTTCATGAAATAATGGTCTTCTCTTCATAATTGGAATTTCGTCACTTGAAGTTTTGAGAGATTCATACTTGGACCACGACTTCTTCATTTTTCTCCAATCTTTATTTTGGACTTTGATATACAACGATCCGCCTCCTTTTATGACTTGGATCTATTTATCCTCATACCTTGTTAGGGTCTTTTCGGATACACTTCTCCATGACTTTTGGGGAGTTTTGCTTTACGTCGTGTGTCTCGATCCTTCATATTGATTTTCGATAAATGATTCTTCACATCACTTTGGATCTTTAGCAACAAAACATAGCCCTCATGCCTTGTTAGGGCCTTTTCGGACTCGCCAATCTTCGCGCCCCGCTTCATAAGTTATGCCTTGGCTATGAACTCTCGTCATTACCGAGCAACTTTTAAACGATCTGGGGCTAGAAGCTAAGTAACTTTTCAAATCGTACAACCTTATTTATTAGCAAATAAATTATTAGCAAGCGATGGGAGAATAGGCTTATAATTAACTCACATAAATTCACGAAAGAATACCGAACTTATAATTGGCTCTATCATCTCTCGTTCTCCACAGTTTAAAATCTCAAGTAATGAGACTCGTGGATACTTAGCCTATTAAATCAAAGTTTTGGGTTTTCGAGTCGCCTATAGGATCTTGCAAATTCTTAGACTCTCTCAAGTTTAGAAATCGCATCTTAAAGTTCCCTTGATAAACGACTCTCTAGGATCAATTATAGGAACTTGCGAAAAGTTCTTGTTCTTAACTCGTGAGAGTTAAGACTTTCGCGTTTTATAGCTCCCTATATAAAAGCCTAGCAAAACTTGATTTAAACGCGTTAAGGATACTAGCTAGAGTAAACTCGGATTGAGTCCAAAGATTCACAACGTTTGAAAATTAAAACCACTTATTCAAAGATTTATTCTAGCAGAGAAAGAAAATAACTATACAAAGAGAAAAACTAATAGGCCAAAATAGATCAAAAATTTTGAAAAATGTCGAAAAATTGATTTTCCGGTTAAAATGAGGACAAATACAAGGAAAAGACCACTTAACTTCGATAGAAGTCCTTTAGTGCCCTTTAATTTTAGTCACGTTTTTAAATACTTGCACTTTACTTTAATTAGACTTAGATTTTACTTTAAGAGCACTTTTACTTTAAATTGTTTTGCACCCTTTTAATTTTAAAACACTACAACGACACAACTTTGTTCCACCAAAATAAAACGAAGTCACATAGAGAACACAAGTTTTTCAATTCGAAGAGATTGGTACAACGAACTTAATTTTTAACCTAAGTAAAACCAGTTAACAAATGGCGCCGCTGCCGGCTCTTTTCGTTAAGATCAACAGTTTTCTGTGCTAGACACGTTGCTTTTTGGGATCCGTTCACTCGTGAACGTTATTTTTCTTGCATAAAAAATTCAAAAATCATAAAAATTAAAAAATTCATAAAAACCATAAAAATTAAAAATTTCAAAAATCCAAAAAGATTTTATCTTTATTGTGTATATATATTGTCTTTGTGTTTGGTTTTGTTTTCTTTTGCATTTTCAGGTGTATGCGTACTAGATCTTCTAATTATCAAGAGCCCGAGCCTCAGGAAGATTTAGATATGGCAGGTGTTAACAACAACAACATTCCACCGAACCTGAATAATAATAATAACAACAATGCTCTTCCACAGCCCGATCTTCGGACCATGGAGGAACTTTGTCAACCAACAATGTTTGGACGAGGAGGACCGATTGCGCCGATGCAAATCAACGCTCCTGAGTTTTCGTTGAAGCATCACATGATTCAGCAAGTACAAACAAACCCATTTAGAGGATTGCCTGATGATGATGCCAACAAACACCTCGACAAATTCATTACAATCACCCAAAGCATGAAGTTGCCTGGGGCCACAATGGATGTTCTCCGCCTACAACTCTTCCCACATACTTTATCGCATCATGCCGAGAAATGGTTTGATCGTCTCCCGAAGAATTCTATTCACACTTGGGATGATATGACTCAACGCTTTCTTTCGCGCTACTTTCCACCATCCATGGTCACAAGCCTTCGCAATCAGATCAACGGTTTCATGCAAGACCCCGATGAATCTCTTTTTGATGCTTGGGAGAGATATAATGTCTTGATCGACCGTTGTCCAAACCACAACATGCTTCCCGTCACTTTGATAGATACTTTCTACAACGGATTGACTTTTCGAGATCGTGATACGATCAATGCAGCCGCCGGTGGCACATTCATGAAAAGGAGACCCGAGGAGTGTAGAGAGTTAATTGAGAACATGACTACTCACCACAAGAACTGGGATTCCTCTGCATCTTCAAGGAACAACCCGAGAGTCAATGTTTCCTCAACCTCAGCAAACCCTGAGATGACCGAACTCACCCGCATGATGGCCGAAATGAGCAAAAGTATTACGCTTCTCGCTTCAAACCAACAACAACATCAAGTTAAAGCAGTTGCTAATCCTTGTGAAACATGTGGCGGTCCTCACTCATACACCGATTGTCCTTCGACACAAGGAAATCCGGAAAATGTGTATGCTGCTTACGGTAATTATTCACCGGAAAATTACCAAGCTAGACAACAAGGGGATAGAAACCTGCTGAGTTACCGTTCAAACAATTACCTTTCACCCGGTTTTTCTCCTCAAAACCAAAACCCCGCCAACAACTATAATAGAAGCAACCAAATCCCACCTCGTGCTTCTAACCCTTATCAACCACCCACCCAACAACACCCACCCATTAATCCCGATGTTGACACCATCATGAGAACTCAAGGTGAGCAAATCAAGAATCTACAGAGCCAAATAATCAATTTGAAAGGAGATATCTTGAAGCAAGGTAATGACATCAGAACCGAGGTTCGTGAAAATCTTCAATCTTCCTTCATCACTCAAACAACTGAATTAAAGAATCTGTTGGCTAGTTTCTTGCCCGAAGCTCAACCTTCTTCTTCTTCGGGTTCTCTACCTTCAAACACCGTCACTAATCCGCGAGCTAATGTGAGTGCTATAACTACGCGTAGTGGACTTACCATTGTCGATCCACCTATTCCACCACCATCATCTACACCTCCTCCACCACCATGTATCCCTACTCCTCCTACACCTAGTATTAGTGCACCATTACCGTCTTCGCCTCGTCATGACAATGTATCTCGGAAGGACCCTTCAACATCACAATCTTCACCAACTACACCTTCACCTAACCCTTATCAACCTAGAATCCCATACCCTTCTCGCATAGGCAAGACCAACGAGCTAACTAAGAATGATGCTCAAGTGACTAGCTATATTAAGATGCTTTCTCAAATGAACTTCAACATTAGCTTTCTTGAAGCACTTGTCCACATGCCCAAATTTGTTAAAGCATTTAAGGAATTGCTTAACAAGAAGAAGAAGCTGATTGAACTCGTCAACACACGCTTAAATGAAAACTGCTCTACAGTCATTCTTAGAGAACTTCCGGAAAAGCTTGGAGATCCCGGTCGTTTTGTGTTGCCTTGCGTGTTCAACAAAACTGAAGAATTTACTGCCCTTGCTGATCTCGGGGCTAGTATTAATTTGATGCCACTGAGTGTTTGGAAAACACTATCATTGCCCGATCTCATTCCAACAAAGATGACTCTCGAACTTGCAAATCGCACTCTCGCTTACCCCGTTGGTATATCCGAAGACGTGTTTATCAAAGTTGGCACATTTACTTTCCCGGTCGATTTTGTCGTAGTTGATTATGAAATGGACCCTCGTATTCCTTTAATACTTGGTCGGCCATTCTTGAGAACCGGACGTGCTTTAGTAGATGTGGCCGAAGGTGAGTTAATCTTACGAGTCGGGGATGATTCAAAAGTTTTTAAAATAGGGAAGCTTACAGGCAAATCCTTTGGAGGCCAAGAATCAGTGAATATGATCAATGTGCTCGATGACTTTACCGTCTATGACAATCCTCTATTCGAGTCTTCCACTGATAATCCACTCTTTGAAGATAATGTGGACGCTTCTCCCATTTATGATTCACCACCGGTCTTTGATGCTTATGATCAAGATGATTCTAGCTCAGACTCGGATGATTGTGATTGTACTTCTGAGTATCCCGAGCTGCCCACTTTCGATGATTTCGATGAGGCTGATACTCTATCGAGCGATTCTTCACATGATGAAGATCCTCCACCATCACTCGATCCTACTTTGGACGATTATTCATTTGAGGAAGATTTCTCTGAATTTCTCAACACATACTTCCCTCATGAGAGTGATGCTCCTCCTCTGGACTTTGAAGATTATCGTCTTGATCCTACTTTGGATTTGAAGAACATTTTGTCCAAGGAGAAGAAACCGGTCGACACCGAAATCCGTTGCACGTATGATTTGACACCTCTTTGTCCCACTTCTGAGGACGAGGTTGTGCTTCTTTGCGGATCTTCTTCACACTCGGCTGAGCCCGAGTGCTATTTTCCCTTGAAGGAAAAGGTGTTCGATCCCGGTATTGAACTTTTTAAGCCATCTCAGTATCCACCTGATGAAATAAAAGGAAATATCTTTGGAAATCTTGAAGACATGCTTGCACCATTTCACCCTTGCTTCCACCGTGCTCCATCGCTGCTTAAGGGATCCTTGCCACTTCTCTTTTGGCTTGCCTTGTTCGCCTTAAGCTCTTGCTTATTGATGGATGAAAACTATGTCTTTGATCCTGGTGGATATTTTTCATGCTACTTCCGTTGATGATCAAGGTCGAGTCAGGCTCACGACTCGGTTAACAAAAACCAAGCGCTTCTTGGGAGGCAACCCATGCATCTATCTTTTTGCTTTCTTTACCATAAGTGTAGGGGGGACCCTTTGGATTGCTATTTCCTCTCCTCACTTCTTAAATCAGGGATTCGAGCTTCAATGATCAACTCTTGATGATTCTTGACGACCCGTGATTCCGTGATTCTACGCCTTCCTGGTTCTATCCTAAACTCTTTTCGATTCACTATTTTATATTTTCTCAATATTAAAATAGGAATCTCTTTAGTTGTCTTTCCCTTAGCGAGATTTAAACAACGTGCACAATGTCCTAAGTGTAGGGGAGCTTACTCCCACATGCTTAAACATTGAGGACAATGTTTATCTTAAGTGTAGGGGGGACTTCTATCGAAGTTAAGTGGTCTTTTCCTTGTATTTGTCCTCATTTTAACCGGAAAATCAATTTTTTGACATTTTTCAAAATTTTTGATCTATTTTGGCCTATTAGTTTTTCTCTTTGTATAGTTATTTTCTTTCTCTGCTAGAATAAATCTTTGAATAAGTGGTTTTAATTTTCAAACGTTGTGAATCTTTGGACTCGATCCGAGTTTACTCTAGCTAGTATCCTTAACGCGTTTAAATCAAGTTTTGCTAGGCTTTTATATAGGGAGCTATAAAACGCGAAAGTCTTAACTCTCACGAGTTAAGAACAAGAACTTTTCGCAAGTTCCTATAATTGATCCTAGAGAGTCGTTTATCAAGGGAACTTTAAGATGCGATTTCTAAACTTGAGAGAGTCTAAGAATTTGCAAGATCCTATAGGCGACTCGAAAACCCAAAACTTTGATTTAATAGGCTAAGTATCCACGAGTCTCATTACTTGAGATTTTAAACTGTGGAGAACGAGAGATGATAGAGCCAATTATAAGTTCGGTATTCTTTCGTGAATTTATGTGAGTTAATTATAAGCCTATTCTCCCATCGCTTGCTAATAATTTATTTGCTAATAAATAAGGTTGTACGATTTGAAAAGTTACTTAGCTTCTAGCCCCAGATCGTTTAAAAGTTGCTCGGTAATGACGAGAGTTCATAGCCAAGGCATAACTTATGAAGCGGGGCGCGAAGATTGGCGAGTCCGAAAAGGCCCTAACAAGGCATGAGGGCTATGTTTTGTTGCTAAAGATCCAAAGTGATGTGAAGAATCATTTATCGAAAATCAATATGAAGGATCGAGACACACGACGTAAAGCAAAACTCCCCAAAAGTCATGGAGAAGTGTATCCGAAAAGACCCTAACAAGGTATGAGGATAAATAGATCCAAGTCATAAAAGGAGGCGGATCGTTGTATATCAAAGTCCAAAATAAAGATTGGAGAAAAATGAAGAAGTCGTGGTCCAAGTATGAATCTCTCAAAACTTCAAGTGACGAAATTCCAATTATGAAGAGAAGACCATTATTTCATGAACGTCTCTCAAGATTTGAAGTATGAAGTCGCTGCCAAATATCGGCCCGAGAAAGGTCTCAAATCGTGAACCAAGTTATGCCAAGATATGAACTTTTTGATATCCCGAGAAGCAGTTTTAAAAGATTTGGTCCTTTAGCTAACTACTGATTAAATCGTGCACTTTATTTTCAGACTAAATAATTATCGAAATAAGTCAAACAATGCATCTTCGTGATCATTCAAGACAAATAATAAAAATATAAGAGATACCCATAGGAATAAGGGAGTCTAAGTGAATAATTGACCCACATGAGTTCGTGTTAGTTTACTAACTTATAATAACAATGATCTCATTTTTAAGCTTGGTTTGGAGAAAGTGAAAACTTGAGGATGATGATTATTCATAACATTTTCAAAACCCAAGGTATGCTTTTGATTCCTTTATTTTGTATGTCTTTAATTTTTTATCTCTTTAATAAAGGCCAACGTGGATTAATCATGATGAAAAATGTAATCTTGCTTTGTAACTAATGCATTGCATGAGGACATTGCAATGGTCAAGTGTAGGGGATTTGATAGGTGTGTAAACACCCATCTTTTCTACCACTTAATTACAATAATAACCGGACCAAAACGTGTATTTTATGTCGGAATTATGCGTGGTTTGTGTTTTTGTTGTGATTTAGGATGAAAAGGTGAAAAGTGGAGAAAACACGGACATTCACAGGCATTTACGGGCTTTTATTGAAGAAAAGGATGAAAGACGAAGTCAAGAAGTCAAGAGTGCAAAAAGAACGGAAGTCCACGACCAATTCTGAAGATTTATCGAAGAAAAAGTCAAAAGACGGAAGTTTATCAAAAGCCGAAGAATTCAAGTCTATTTTATTGAAGAATTTAAAGACGAGTTCAAAAGAAATCCCGAAGTCAAAAGTCCCTTAAGTCCAAGATGAAAGAAGATTAGAAGAAAAGGACTAAGTATGCAATTAAATGAAGATTAAAGAAGGAGGGACTTAATTATGCAATTAAGAGAAAAGGAAAGAGGGGAGGAAGCTTCCTAATCCTCCCCTATAAATAGTCATTAGATGTAAACATTTCATTTTGTTGGCTAGGGTGACACTAGTTCTTCCACCATTTTAATTACTTGTCATTTACTTAATTGTCAATTTAATTACCTTGTCTCGCACCTTAAATTCATTTAATTTCAAGTAAGTTTTCATTTAATTATTGTCAATATTTACTTTATCTTGTCAATCTCTTATCTACCTTTCTTAATCTTTGATTTGTTGTGTTTATGTTTATGCTCATGCTTTTATTTTGATCCAAAGTGGTTTTTGATTATTGTGGTAAAAGTTGTTTAATTTCATGTTTTTAATTGTTTGTTGATGCTTATTCATTGAATCGTTACTGTTTATATTCATACTTGTGTTTGATTTTGGTTACTTTTTGTTTATATCTGCTATTGTATCCATCTCCTTGTTCTTCGGGGGTTTTTGCTTTGTTTCTGATCTTTCCAGGTGTAGTTCCGAACCAAGGCAAAGGAAAGTGTTCATTCGGAACTTCTAAAGTTCCGAATCAAGGCTTCATCCGGAAGATTTGGGATTTGAAAAAGTTCCGAACCAAGCTTGTTCATCCGGAACTTTCAAAGTTCCGGACGAAGTTAAAACTTCCGAACCAAAGGAATTCATTCGGAACTCCAAAGTTCCGAACCAAGGGTTTCATCCGGAACTTTCCAAAAGTTCCGAATCAACTTAAAGTTCCGAATCAAGGACCAAAGTTCCGAATAAAAGCTGTTCATTCGGAAGTCAGAAACTTCCGAGTCAAGGTTGTTCATTCGGAACTTCCATAAGTTCCGGATCAAAGGTAATCTTCCGAGTCAAGGGTGTTCATTCGGAAGTTCAAAACTTCCGAATCAAGAGCTTCATCCGGAAACTTCCGAATCAAGGGGTGACCTAAAAGTTCCGAATCAAGGCAGATTTTACAAGTTCCGAATCAGCAAGTTCCGAACGAAGCATTGTTTTGAATAAGTGACATATTCAGACCAATTTGTTCCGGATCAAGGATTTTGGTAATATCCCAAGTGAAGAAGAATCATTTCAACCAAAGGTGACATTTAGGACGAGTGATTGTTCCAAACGAAGGTTTATTCCAAATGAGCTGTATTCAGGTTCTTATTAGCTTTTGTCTTTGATTTTTACTTTCAAGCTTTATCTTTCCTGCCTTTTATTTAATTGCACTTTTAGATTATTTGCCTTAGTTTTAGTCGCACTTTAAGTTTGCCTTAGATAGATTTAAGTTTACGTCATTTTACTTTAGTGCCCTTTAATTTTAGTCACGTTTTTAAATACTTGCACTTTACTTTAATTAGACTTAGATTTACTTTAAGAGCACTTTTACTTTAAATTGTTTTGCACCCTTTTAATTTTAAAACACTACAACGACACATCTTTGATTCCACCAAAATAAAACGAAGTCACACATAGAGAGCTAAGATCAATTCGATTAGACAGGAACACAACGAACTTAACTTTTTAACCTGAGTAAAACCTTATATCAGCCCCACATGATAATAATGATACTAGCCAAATAACTAAAAGGGACTCCACGAGAAATCACTCTTGTCACGAAAGAGTCATAACACCGGTGCCTCAAGTGTTATGGTTATGGTACATCCATAACTAGGTGAACATGGCATACGTGTATATAGCTGAGGCAATTTAAAATAACAGCATGGTAATTACTGAAAAGTTTTCTGACATGTAAACTACTGGGGAAAACATGGGGAAAACAGATGGCAGCAAACGGGAAATCCTAATCATGCATAGAAAGAGAATGTCCATACTGAAGGACGGAATATCCGTACCTTATGTCCAGTAACGAAATGAAGATGAAAGGGGGAAAGTAATCTACTCCGACTTAACGAGTGCTACATAATAAAGGACGTGAATGAGTTGTATGTTCATGTATAACTGACTGGTTCTTAGTTTACTTGACTTATTGTTGACTTGTTTTACTTGTTCTTGACTTGTTTTACGTGTTCTTGACTTGCTTTACTGTTTCATGTTTAATCATGTATTTCTCAGTGTTTCATGTGTTCTTGATTAATGTATTTCATGTTTCATGTGTTATTATACTTGATGATTCATAATGAGTAACTTTCTAAAATTAGCAGGTTTATACATATAATAACTTTCCAAAAATAGCAGGTTTCCATATATAACAACTTTCTAAAAATAGTAAATTTCCAAGAAAAAAGAAAGTTTCCATAATTAGTAAGTTTCCCAATATAGAAAGTTTCCATAAATAGTATATTTCCATAAACTGCATGTTTCCAAAAATAGTATGTTTCCATAAATAGCATGTTTCCATAATTAGCATGTTTTTATAAATAATATGTTTTCATAATTAGTAATAAGCTTATTTAATAAGCATGATATAAGCTAAAGCTTATTGAATATATTTTATAAGTCATGGTTTATTAAATGTCATAATATAGTAAAGTTTATTAATAATAAATACTTAAATTTAACATGATTATCATTAATTAATAATATAATACATGGTTTATAAATGATTATTACTTAATAATATAACTTGATTTTATTTTAATAATACTTTACCCTAACTTAATATTGTATAATTAAATTAAAGTAAGATAGTAATTTAATTGAACCATGGTTAACATGTAATTAAATAATTATGCTAAGTCCTTATTTTATTAAACCAAAATGTGTCATGTTTTTATATCATGAATAACTATATTTAATAATTATTATAGTCTAAGTTAAATTTAATTAATGGGACCATATTAATTTCATGAATAATTATGTACAAAATAATTATATCCTAAGTCCTTGATTTAGTTAATAAATTATAACATGTTTCTTTTAATATACTTAATTAAATTAATCTTAATACAATTTAGCAAAACTAAACGAAACACACCCTTGTGTTTTCGTGTGTACCCGAGCCCCAACCGATCCCTCACCGAGACACCCATGTCTCGGCTCGGCTCTAACCATAAACATCACCACATCCGCAAGGCTGTGGCTTTGCCGCCGTCTGCCCACGACAGCCACCGGAAACAGCCGGTTGCCACTGCCGTCGCCAAAGTCCCCAACGAGAGCTAAAGCTCTCGGTTGCCACTGTTTAGCCAAACGCACCCCTGTTAGGGTTTTGGTGTTGCGACCGCCTGAACAAATTAGCCTCCGCCTCTTTATAGGGTGCGACTAGCCGAAGCAAACCCACACCGAGACCTTTGTGGTCTCGGTTCTCGTGAAGACCCGAACTAAAACCCGGTAAAATCTTGTTTAATACACGTTTTTAATCCATTGACTCATGTGTTCTTGTTATGAATTAAAATAGATCCATGAATTAATAAAAATAACGAAAGATTAAAGATTTAGAGATACCGAACGTGCAATGATTTGGGATTAATGAACACGAACAATACCCGTAACAATTTAAGATCAAAATTTGGTTTTCTTCTTCCTTTTTCCTTGGTGTATTCGGCGGCCAAAGAGACAAAGAGGACTAGGGTGTTTTATTTTTCTTGTTAAAACTTGATTATGAAAATCCCTGGAAGGTTTTATTTACTCATTAAATTGTTAAACGGGCCAAGCCATTGGCCCCCTTCTCCTTGTCTTTAAAACCGGCCAAACAAACACCCTTTTATATATACTTTTCATTTTTCGTGTTTTAAATTACTTCTCGTGTATTATTATTCATGACACGTGTTCGTGTTTTTAACTTGTGTTAATTCTTGTCGTGTTTTATTTACTATGCATAAATACTTGTAAATCATAAATAATAATCTTACTACTTTATAAAATGTTTATGCCTTATTCTAATTATAGAAGTCTTAAAATTTCAGCCTAAAACATTTCTATTTTAAGACACAAATCTCAGCCTCTAAGAAGTAGTAACATACCAATTAAATGTTAATATAATAAAACTGCTTAGTCAAACATTTTCGTTATAACAGTCATACGGTTAGTCAAAGTTGTAACCGCTCGAATAAATGTTAATGCATGCATTTTTTCAAACCCGCTAATATAGTAAAATAAAAACATCAACGAGACATAAATGCAGGAGTGCATATTGTGAAATGAGTTGTATGAGGCTCTAAATGAGTCATAAATAAAAAAAACGTAAACAGTTAGTTCAAAGTTGTAACCGCTCGAATAAAATAACATATATAGCCACGGAATATGTTCTTTGCAATGCCATTCCACACACACTTCATCCCTGCCACCGTCACCAAATACACTTCATCCCTACCACTATCACCAAATATCTCTTTCAAGATCTAGAAACTAAAATACTCTGGTCTTTGTCCTTCTTATAATACGATCTGGATCTAACAGAAAACAAGATCTGGATCTAACAGAAAACACGATCTGAATTTATGGATACAAAGGGTTTACGTTTACTTCGTTTCGATTATGAAAAAGACAAAATGAGTTTTTTTAGTGTGCCGGCGTGAAGTTTGTGAAGGAGATATATCATTTATCTAACTGTGTTGTGTTTCAATTAAGAAAAAGAGAGAATGAGTTGTCTTTCTTGCGTTTGGATCTATGTATACAAAGGGGTAATGTGATTTTTTGTGTTTGTGGTTGCGGATGGTTAAGTAGTTTAGAGCTTTAGACTATATATTATAAAGAGTACTAAATTTTAGGTTACTTAATTGTTTTGCGTTTGGGCTTTATACCTTTTGGACTTACACTATAATATTTTCATCATTATTAAGTAAGATTAAGTTGTACAACACCATTGTAATACTACATTTTGACTTGCAAATTTCTTTGTATCTTATTCAGCATGTTACAACTGGACAAAATTGGTTTAGCCTATTAGTTATTAGTGGGTTGTTTTTAATCTGTTTATTTTCCATTGGCGAGCCCTTCACAATATACGGGTTATGCCCGTAAAGAAGGCTCGACAAAAATAGTGTAATATGTAAAACCCACAACGTACAAAAATAACCGAAAATTATGAAAATATTTCACGCATAAAAATACCAATATATACAATCAGAGTAGCTGCTTAGATTTAATGATAACATAACATTGCTATTACAACTAAACCACAAACCACACAACTAAACCACAAACCACATGTATTACAATATAAGCTACGATACTACTAACGTAAATTTAAGTCAAACGTTAAATGAATCAAAGACAAATAAGCCCACTGCAAAGTGGGGGTCTTTTATTAATGAACTCATATTTTCAATTCTTCATACAAATAAGCCCACGCAAATTTGCTCCTTCTTGTTATTAATGAACTCTTGTTTTCAATTGTTCATACATTTTGATTATCTTAATTTAATAAAAACATATTTAAAATAATTAAATTTTATAGTATTGAAGTCGAAAATTTAATATGAAAATTTTTAAGATAATGTTATTCTCTAAATTTTGGTCACGTGTAATCACAAAAAAATATAAATATCACTCGCCAAAGATACGAATACAAGTACCCGTCGTCGTCGTATTGCATGACTATCCTACTATAATAATAAAGTAATGGAAACAATAGTTATAAAAACTATTTGCTCTCAATGAAATTAGTGACCGGGTACCCGCCGTCGCATTGCGCGGGTACCCGGCTAGTATACATAATACTTGTATTCATTAATTAAATGTTCATGATACGTGTCGTGTATTAGTTAATTAAAAAGTTTTAATTAATCCGTGTTTTCGTGTAATTAATGCTTCATGTATTTTATGCGGGTTTTACATCGATTCTTACTATCCCAAAGTAATGGACTTTGGAACTCCATGCAAACGAACCACCTCTTGAAAGAAGAACCTCGCAATATGTGTCGCATCTGACGTCTTCTTACATGGAATGAAATGCGCCATCTTGAAAAACCTATCAACACCACAAACACATAATCTACTCCTCTTTGTACCCTGGGAAACGGTGTGAATTTTCAGGCAAGTTTGTCTAGTCCGGTTGTTAAACAACTGAGAATCATGTTAAACACGAGCCTCGTGCCACAACCGTTACTAATTGTTTTGATATTTATGTCCAACCACGGGACACATATGTCACATAATGATCCGTAACCCATAATCTACTCCTCTTTGTACCTTGGGAAACAGTGTGAATTTTAAGGTAAGTTTGTCTAGTCTGATTGTTAAACAGCTGAGAATCGTGTTAAACACGAGCCTCGTGCCACAACCGTTACTAATTGTTTTGATCTTTATGTCCAATCAAGCGACACATATGTCACATGAATATCCGTCAATATATTGGGCTATAAGGTGAACACTTTTCTATTTGTTACATTTTTTGCAGATGATTTTGGGATCAGAATGAACCCAAACAAAAACACAAACCTTAAATAGCCAAATCTAAACCTTAAGAACATACTTGAATGACAAAGAATCCCCTTATTATATATGTTATGAATATGTTAAGCACGAGGCTGCATGCATGTTAGCAGCTGTGTAAGAGTACTTTTAGTATCGAGCATTTGTGAGCGACTAGCCACTAGCGGGTTAAATATAAAAGAGTAAATAAGATGAAATAATTGGGAGTTTCGATGGCGTGATGGCTAAACCACAATACCTTTAAGCTCTGGTCCACATGTTCGAGTCATTGCAATTCAAACTCCTTTTATCAAACGGGCTTTAGCCACCGCACACGCTTAGTTGACCGGTCAAGGGGGCTTTTTTGGAAAATGACATGGACTCAATATCAACTCTTGACTAATTAAATGCATGGGATTAATAGGATTCACACATTTTTTTGAGTAAATAAGATGATAAGGTTATTGGGCCCAAATGTCAAAGCATGTCTGTGGAGCCCAAAGAAGGGTAAACTTGCAGGTTATAGTGGCCCGAGCCCGAACGTTGGTCGGATTCATTAGGGTTTGTAAGACCAAGTTTATCAGCAAACTAGACCAACCGGTTGCAAGGAAGAAGACAAAATAGAAATAATATTTTTATTAAAGTACAATCAAGAAACAAAAATAAGCCTCCGACCAGTTCATGTTGTGACCTTTAAATCCATTACCAACCTTGCCACATGTCAAACTAAGAATGGTGGTTCACATTATTTTTTATTTAGTTTAATTATGGGTTAATATACACAAAAGTTACTGAAGTTTGCCAAAAAATTTGATTTCGTTACTAAAGTTTAAAACCTAACAGATAGGTTATCGAAGTTTGGTTTACCGGTTATGTAAGTTACCCCGTATGTTTTAACCTATTATTGCAGGTAAAAATCTATGTGGCAGTCTACGTGGCATTAACTTTTATTTTCTTTTTAATTAATTAGATAAATGGCCCCTTCTTCTACCTCACAATCTTCAATTTCACTTAATAATAAAGAATGTCAGATTTAGTCAAACTCCTAAAATAAGCTAAATAAAAAATATCATGTTCTTTAAATTGTTCATGTATCTTAACATTCACTAAAATTGTTTTTTTAAATTGTTGATATCTTATTCTTGAAAACTTTTCATGCATCTTATCAGATGAAAAACACATTATCACCACCATCACCACAAACAACCCGCCACAAAATAAACATGAATCCACCACCACCGCCGACCCACCATGGCATCACCACTGATACACCAAACCCCACCATGACCTTACCACCAAATCCTTCTCTCTCTATTTTTTACCTAACAACAACAACCCCTATATAATAAAAACAATTTAAAGATCTAAAAAGAACATTTAATTTGCGTTCAATAAAATAGAAAATGATTCATTTACCAATGTAATCTTCGGGGACAAATTGAGCCAAAGATTCTAAATCTGTAGTTATTGTTGTAAATGGGGGATTGTGTATGAACGAAAACCGTTCTTGTGGTTTGGTAAGAAGCGGCAGGCGACGACTAGAGGTGGTGGCTACCGGTAGACACAGGAGACCGGTGACCAAAATGATGGGCGAAAATCGTCCTTGTGATTTAAGGGATTTTGATTTATGGATTTTTTTTGGTTTTACTTGAAGTGATGGGCTAGCGAGTTGTTGTTTGAATCTGGGTATATTTAAGGGGGGGGGGGGGGTTTGATTTATGGATCTTTTTGATGGAGTTGTTTGAACCTGCTTGATATATTTTAGATGAAGTGTTTTTTTATGTTTAAGTTTTTTTATTTATAATGAAAGTCAACTATGAAGTAGTGGCTAAAAACAAATGTACTTAAAAGCAAATTTTCGGGTGGGGCCCACAAACATCCACCACAGCAGGTCAAAATGGTATTCAACCGATAGCTCCTCGAACGAGTAACGAGAGTGTAGCTTTTATAAACGTTCAGTAACCCAAAAAATAAACCCGTAAATTTCGGTAATCTATCTGTTAGGTTTTAAACTTTAGTAACGTAATCGAATTTTATGACAAACTTTAATAACTTTTGTGTATATTAACCCTTTAATTATTTGCAGGAAAGTGATATGGGTTTGTGTTTAATACAGTAATTGAAGAAGAAGATACATAGTTAGAGAGAGAAAAACAATATGTATAGTAAATTTTTATGCATTGAATTTTGTGTAGCCCACGTGAGAAAAGAGATTATTTGACGCCTATACTGATGATTTGGTTAATAAGATAAATGACCATATATGCAATTTAAACAATTTTTTTAATCCGTATCTCTTTTACTTAGTACTAGCCGTGTACCCGCGCAATGCGGCGGCGGGTACCCGGTGACTAATTTCGTTGTGAGTAAATATTTTTCACGATCATTGTTTCTATAAAAATATTTTTCACGATCATTGTTTCTATAACTTTATTATTATTTAGTTGTGACTTGCCTCCACACTCAAAACACTGTCTTCGTCTTTAGTTTTAATAACATGTGTATTTTTGTCAATTTTATTCAAATTCATGATAACGGTGGGTATCTTGTAACTAAAATTTGCGGCGAGCAAATATAGTTCATTTATACTTTTTTTAGTAATAAGCTATAATTACAAGACATAAAAATGTCATATTTCATACCCAAATAATCATAATGTTCGAATAAAAATAGTAACATGAGAAAAGATTTATTTCATATCCAAGTAAGCATAATAATACGATTATTTCTAGCAAGATACTTACGGGTAGGTAATTACGCCAAGCAAAATGTTATTTGAGTACGTGCTTTTTTTAACAATAAGTGTATTAAGTGATAATTAAATTATGATAAACGTTCCTATAAAATACCAACCCATTTTCTCAAATTTTCTAGATATCTTGTTAACATTTTAATCATTGAAACTTATGGGTTTTGTGCTAATTTATTTGATTTTTCATGTTATTTTTTTTTCAATTTAATAAATACATGTACGAATAATGATAATTAAACATTCTTGTATTTGATATATTAAAATCGTTCTTGTAAAAATTACGTTTTGAAAAAACATGTATCAAGTTATTATTAAAAACTGCGTTTAGGTGCCATATAAATGCGGATAATCACTTTTCTGGCTATGTCATCCAAACACTCATAAACCAATTTTAGCGTTTCCTGACCGTGATGTAGTTCATGTCGCAACCCCAAACACCCCCTAAAATTGAAAACAGGGTAAAAGTTAGGTTTGCGTTTTTTGTTGTGTTTGGTATATTAAGGTGCACTTATATTAATGGCTGGTAAACTTGAACTGCTATTTTGAAACTATAAACTCAATGTGTTGCTTGTATGTTTTGCCACCAAAATGCCAAACGTTAGGTATTTTTCAAAAATATATTGACAATAAAAGCATTGATTATCATACTTCAAGCCATAAATTAGAGCATACATATGTTCCTTTTGATTTTGATTTTATGGCTTCAATTAAAACAGCATCTCTGTAATCATATCTGTAATAATTCACCATTGTGAAAAAAGGAAATAAAGACACGATTACTAAGACAATTATCAAAATAAATTCTCCAAGTATTTTAGCTCATGTGTTTCAAACATAATCGGATTGAACTTGATGTTACCTGAAAGATATTTAACATATGTTAATCTTTGAGATAATTAGAGTACTTAACTCTGAATTTAAAAACAGTTAATTATAGTAGTACAATAGTACTTTAGAATTGGTAGTTACCTGTTTGTGTACGAGTAAGTGTAACTCGAGCCGCATATATTCTAACATTTTCGTAACTTGCTTTTGCAACCATTGCTAGAAGTGATATATTCAGCAAGTATTTTAAATTTTTATGAAAGAAACATAAAGATAGGAAAAACTATGTTACATTGAGTCATTGACAACTCAGTTATTTTGAACCTGAACTGGAAGACGGACTGGGAAGGTGCTGCTGTAATGTTGGGACCAAGGGACAAAGAAGCAAAGAACAATGTTATTTTAGCTTGTGCTTAAACCACCTGCTTGTGCCTTCATTTTACTGTGTCAAGAGTGTATGAGGATAAGGTAGGATTTTGCAATACCTAAGGCATGATTCTAGTAGAGATAATTCCTAATTTGTAGCTCTTTTTAAAGTGAATATCAATATTGGAGGGTTAGGAGGGTGTCATGTTGGTATTGCTATATATGTGTTGTATATATAGAAGCATATGATTTATTTTGGACAATTAAAACGTATACATAAAAAACTTATACAGAAAAAACGTATACATGCCTTTTAAAAAGGCAATGGACTGTTACTCTTGTTACTCATCCTATTTAAAAGAATTAATAACACGGTTGTAGGCTGTTACTACTTTTTATATATTTCCTATATACATTTTTGAAATCTTTCCCTATTAAGAAATGTTTGAGGCTGAAAAATTTAAGACTTCTAAATATAGAAAAAGGCTTAAATCTTTTATAAAGTACTAGCAGGGTACCCGCGCAATGCGGCGGCGGGTACCCAATAACTATATTTCGGGACAAACAAACTGATAACGCTTACACGGTAATACCTTCACGCCTGTTAATAAACCAAACAAAACAACCGAAAACATTACCAAATGTCTTAACGCTCAACGGGATCCGAGCAAAAAGGAAAGAACATACTTAACGAACCAACAACAAAACCACCTACTAAAACTACCCAGTCCACCCTAATGACCAACAGAATGGTTGGTTATGATGTCGGCAGTTTCAGTGGCAGCAAAGAAGGGTTCGTGTGTGTTTTTTGGAGAGAAAAAAAGAAAAACATAGAGAGAAGAAATGAGTGAATGACGTTTTCTTACGGGTTAAGCTTATATATGGTTTGAGGAGACGTTATTAAATGGGCTTTATAAATAGGCTATTATGATTAAATTGTTACAAAATGCTTAACTGTTATATTTTAGATGGGTTAGACACGTTTTAAAAATGGCCATTAAATCTTCTTTAAAATCTTAAATGTGTGTATTAGTGTTGCTGTTAGAATGTTAAAAAATTGAAAGATATTTATGTATGTAATAATTTTTATTTATACTATAATCATGCATTGAAACTAATATATAAATTTCAGATTTTAAAGCTTTCTTTAATAGGAAATGTTTGAGGCTTAAAATTTTAAGACTTCTTTATTTAGAAAGGATGTAAATGTTTTATAAAGTAGTATAGATTAAGATAACTTTCAATATATAGCTTTATATGAAATTTTGGGTGATTAAATTGAATATAAAAAGTAATATTTATGGGCATCTATTTTATCCTCTAATATTTAGGAATGATATAAATTCGACTAACTAATTGGTGTAATAAATTGGTTAATAGTTATATTTGATTTTTTTTATTAATATTTTAATGAAAGATTTGGGTTGGGTTGAGTTGGGTTGTTGATAAATGATAAAATAGTTAAGATTGGTTATTAAAATAAGTTGTATAGGTGGATGAGTGAGAAAATAATATTTTAATAATAAGTTAGATTGAATTGGATTGTGAATAAAGATAGTCTAACACTATAAATATCGCAATTAGGGTTTATAAATATAGCAATTAGGGTTTCTGAAGAATAATAATTTCCACAAAGATGACGTCTGGAGAAAAAGAAATTTTGTCATCTCATGTTAAACAGGAGGTAGACAGAATAATAAGCAAATACTTGGGCGAAGCCAAAGGCACCTCGACATTTGCTAATAGGCTGCCAAAGAAACCTCGACATGGGGCTCCGTCGCCTCCGTTGCACGGAAACAACAAGAGTTCTGACATCTATATAGGTCCATATGAGCATGTGGAGCGACATGGGCGCTCCGTCACAGCTTGAAGACGCTGCGTATAAGCATCTCAGAGAATTGATGATTTTCCGCCAGTGTTTGCGTAAGCGTCTAGACACTCTACTTAAGAACAACGACCACCCGAGTCCTCTTTTGTACAAGGACGATTACAACCACCAGAGTCGCCTTTTCTAAGTCGCTGAGCGTCTACTTTTTCTGCTCAATGGCATTCTATATAGTTCCCTACGTCAACCGCACCGCTGTTCTGCCTTTTCAGTACGAGTTTAAGTTGTCATTCTTACGAAGGTCCGACAGGGGTATGAGGATCATAACGTCAGACTCTGATCCATTTACATTTACAAGTGATGTGGTGGACGGACCTCTAGCGACCCTTCGTGCTCCCATAAGTAGCGAACTAGTAAATTGGACCACCCCTAGCCATTTGGTAGATCTGGGTCCGCCAGCAAGCAATGGTTATCTGCCAGAGTATCTAACTAATATGGAACTTGATAATGTTGAACAGGTACACTCGAAGGACGACTTTGTTCAAGAGTTTGAGGCGGCCGCAATTAAGGGAGTTGAAAAAACTCATCTTGAGTCAATTGAAGTTATTGTTAGTGAAGTTGGTAACTTTGCCGTTGACGCGTTCAACAAAGCCTGTGAGATGCATGTTAACAAGGGGGAACACAACATCCTCCACCATTTCGAGTTTATGGAGTGCAAATACGTACGTTAGATTATCGCGTTCTTATTACTTTTACATTGCCATAGAGGCCATCGAAGAAGGAAGCCCTGGCGCGTATGTAGCTGAAGTTGCTTGGAATTTCTCTACTGGTGCAAGATCACTGTGCAATTTTGTTCTTACCAATTCTAAACCATTAGCAACTTCATTATTCTACTTATCGTCCTTGGAAGCTTTAACCAAAACTCTGTGTGATTTGTACGTGGAGAAGCAAAAGAGGTTGCTGGCATTACGACCTCTTTTAAGTGTCATGCAACAACCTACAGCGGCCAGGGAGATCGACCGCCTCAATGAGATCCATGATTTTACTATGGAAGACCTTCGCAAAGAACTTTCTGAGGACACTAAGGTACTCTTACCACCAGATTGCAATCGAAAGACTAATCCAGCTGGTTGGACTGATCCTGACAATGTTCATGGTAGCGGGATGGTGCGTAGGGTCGGGAGCACTGCTTTTGGTTATGACTACTACAACCCAAATGTTGGCACACGCAGAACCGAGGCTGATCAAAGATTCAGTATTTCATTCAAGTAACTACCCCCCTCGTTTCAGAAGACCTGAAGGAAAGGAGTTGATGTGGTAGCTAGTTTTGTGTTTTATCGTTTATTTTAAAGTTTTTTCTAGATTAGTTTTTGATGAGGTCCTTTTCTATTTTTGATAGAATCGGAACCAGTCTCTTTGTCCATGATAGGGGTATGGCTGTCTACGTCTCAACCTCCCTCCTAGAAGGTATTGAAACCCATAACCCATGGAAGACGGTATTGGGTGCTACTTTACATTTTACTTTGTTTTGGATGCTGTTAAAACTGGTTTAGTAATCTTTTTTTTTATCTATATGCATTTATAGTGCCACGTATAACATACCAGAAAAGATTTAATGAATGAACCACCATATAAGCCTAATAATAGTTGCTAAGAAGAAAGTTGAGCTCTTACACATTATGACAGCTTATCTAATCACAACTTGGTAAGTTTTGGGCGTTTTTGCATGACATTTTATTTAATTTTTTCTATTTGATTAAGTTCAGGGACAAAATTTGTAGTTTACCTTTTTTTATATTTCTATAGAAGCAGACTATTTCATCGAGCCAAGAACCTGGAATGAT
This sequence comes from Glebionis coronaria, assembly GCA_025667525.1. NCBI lineage: Eukaryota > Viridiplantae > Streptophyta > Magnoliopsida > Asterales > Asteraceae > Glebionis > Glebionis coronaria. Next base: position 582,179,423 of record CM046878.1, on the reverse strand, counting down.
CCTTTTGGGTCAACCGAATGGGTTGTAGCTCGCATCATCAGCAGTTTTTAAAATGGGTTTAGGTAAACGTCTCTATATTGATGACATACAAAACTTATATTAATAGTCTAACGTGCAAGGAATTAGTCTTTTGATCTAATTAAGAGTCTTGTGTCATCCCTATTATCTCCAAACTGCAACAAAGATTGATTCAACAAGTTCCTTAAATATTTACGTTCATGGCTTCCACTTCCAATGCATCAAATGAAAAATGCTTTAACTATGATGTGTTTTTGAGCTTTAGAGGCGAAGACACCCGCAACAATTTTGTTAGCCATCTTTATCGTGCTCTTGTGCAGAAAGGCATTGAAACTTACAAGGATGATGAGAGAATCAAGAAAGGGAAAAAGATCAACAGACAGCTCATTAAATCCATTGAAGATTCAAGGTTTTACATCATTGTCTTCTCTAAGAACTATGCATCTTCGTCTTGGTGCTTAAATGAACTCGCTAAGATTATGGAGTGTCAGAAGACGCCCGAGCAGACTGCTTATCCGGTCTTTTATGATGTGGAACCCACGGAAGTCCGTAAACAAAGTGGGGCAATTGGAGAAGCCTTTTCCAAACTCGAAAAGGAAGAAGATTCTGGGAAATGGAGAGAGGCTATGAAAGAAGCAGCCGATCTGGCTGGTTGGGAGTTGAAGGAGACCACTAATGGGTAATTCAGTTCCTTCATCATATCTCTAATACTGTTAACAGTTTGTTTCTTTATAATCAAAAATTACATGGATGTTTTACTGTATTTATGTTTTGGATTTGAAATATCTGAGCAAGCTAACGATATCTAATATAGGGAGGAATCCAAATTTATCGAAATTATTGTTGACGCTATTTCCAAAGAGTTACGTGATATTAGTCCAAGTTTTGATGGAAAACTAGTAGGAATGGAGACACGGGTAAGAGATGTTATTTCATCTTTAGAAATTGGTGCTGGAGATGTTCGCATGATTGGAATCAAGGGGATGGGAGGTGGTGGGAAAACAACTTTAGCCAGAGCTGTTTATGATCGAATAGCCAATCACTTCGATAGTAAAAGCTTTGTTGAAAACGTAAGGGAAGTTTCAAAATCCTCCTTGTCCGGTTCAAAGAAGCTGCAAAAACAAGTACTATCAGATGTGTTATATAAACAAGACATTAGCGTTAGTAGTGTTCATGATGGGATAAACATGATGAGAACGATGATGCGTGGTAGAAAGGTGCTTGTTGTTCTAGATGACGTTGATCATATAGACCAGCTAGAGGCGTTAGCAGGTGAGCCTAACTGGTTTAAATTGGGAAGCAGAGTTATCATTACCACACATGATGAGCAAGTGCTGGTAGCTCACCGAGTAAACTTCATTCATAATGTCAGTCTGTTATCACAGGCAGAAGCGATTTGCCTCTTCAGTAGGTATGCCTTTGGAAGAGCATATCCGATTCAAGGGTACGAAGATCTATCAAGACAAGTTTTACAATATGCTGCTGGTCTTCCAATAACAATTAAAGTGTTAGGTTCATTTCTTTGTGGTCAAAATGAACCACAATGGATAGATGCCCTAGATAGACTAAAAACAGTTCCATTGAAGGCAACTATGGAGAAACTCGAATTAAGCTATCATGGACTTGAGCAGGATTACAAGGAAATATTCCTGGATGTTGCATGTATACTGAAAGGTGAGCATATTGAAGATGTGATCAGAGCACTTGAAAGCTGTGGATTTCATGCTAGATCTGGATTAAGAGTTCTTGAACAAAAATGTCTCATAACGGTTTCTGAATGGGGGTACTTAAACATGCATGACCATATAGAAGAAATGGGCAAGAATATTGTTCGTCGCTTGCACCCAGATAAACCTAACAAACACAGCCGATTGTGGATTGAGGAGGAAATTAAAGATATATTGGCTAAGAACTTGGTAACCATCCAATTTATTTCCTTTGTGAATATGGCTAACCTGTTTTCAAATGTAATGATTCTCCTTTCTTGGTTATCGATTGTTGTTACAGGGTACCAAAACAACAAGATGTATGAAACTATGGGGGATGAACCTCAACTGGGAAACTATTATGAAAGGACTTCAAAACATGAAGAAACTTAGAATTCTTTGCGTGTCTTCTTTCGATGATATGGATTATTCTCTCAGCAACTGGAAATTTGATGATGTTGGTCAATACTTTCCAGAATCTTTACGATATCTGGATTTGAATGGCTATCCTTCACGGACTTTTTTCAACAAATTTCAAGAATATAACTTTGCATCCCTTCGAATGAGTAACAGCAGCATGACACAACTATGGGAACATGGAGTAAGTAAGGTAGCATAACGGTTAATTGGCTGTTTCGCATATCATAACTATAATGATATATCTTTTGTCGGTTTGCACTGGTATTCATCCCCCCCCTTTTTTTTTTCTTTTTTTTCCGGTGCTTATAACAGGTACTTAACCTCACTTCCCTTGACCTCCAACAAATAAGTTTAAAGACCCTTGATCTTCAGTTTACTCCGAATCTCGAGACGTTAAGTATTGAAAGTTGTTTTGAATTCACGAACCTTTATACCGGCCGCCTACCTTTTCTAAAGCTTAGATCCCTCAATATCAGTGGGGCAAAGTTAACGACATTCAGCCTTAAACGCTTTCCAAATCTGGAGATGTTAAGTATTAAAAATTGTATTCATTTTACAGAACTTGGCCTGGGAGTTGATGTTGATCTGAAGCTTATATCCCTCAATCTCATTGATACAAGGATCCGGATTCTTCACCTTGGGATAATTCCAAATCTTGAGAAGTTAAGTATAATAAGATGCCATGATTTTGTAGAACTTCATATGCCCACTAAATGTCTAAAGCTCAAATACATCAAACTCGTTCATTTAAAGATAACGACCCTTGACCTGGGCCTGACACCAAATCTAGAGACCTTAGAGATTATTGAAGGTATTACAGGTTATTGGTATTGTTATTTTGTAGAACTTCACATGCATGTTGCATGTCTAAATCTTAGATCCCTCTGCCTAAGTCGTGTAGAGTTGAGGACCCTAGACCTTCAGTTGACTCCAAATCTTGAGAGGTTAGAGCTTATATACTGCAATGATTTAGTAAACATAAATGCTCCCATGGGATGTCTGGAAAAACTTACTTACCTGAACTTACGAGGTTGTAGGAAGTTTGCTACTTTTTTGCTTGACAGACAAACTCACACAAATCAGGCCGATTCTACTCCGGAGTTACATTTCATAATGAACGACTATGGCTTGACATTATTTGAACTCAGATTTTTGTATAAAGAACATCCAACTTCATTGGTTGGAAATCTTGGAAAAGTTATTTCTAATAGTTTCTGTGCTCACAATTTTGAGAGTTTTTGGGTAAGCGTAATTTGTGGTTTGAGATCTTTAAGAAAGCTTACACTTGAAGGCAGGCGTATTGAAAGGGCACCCATGCACCTTGACCAATTAGAATGTCTGGAGGAACTAGTTTTGTCAAAGATGAATGTTATAGATCTTCCGGAGAATATTCACATGTTGAAACATCTCAAATCGCTAATAATCGTATCTTGTTATAATCTTCAAAAGTTACCCGATGATCTTGGTTTATTACAATCTCTAGAGCGGCTGGTTTTGTCAACTATAAAGGTTAATGATCTTCCGGAGAAAATATGTATGTTGAAACATCTCAAATCCTTAAAAATTATATCTTGTGCATATCTTCAGAAGTTACCTGGTGATCTTGGTTTATTAAAATCACTAGAGGAGCTAATCCTATACAGGTTATCACATTTACGAGATATTCCCAACAGCATATGTGAGATGAAGCGTCTGAAATATTTCCGTCTCTCTGATTGTAATAGAGTTGAGAAGTTGCCCAAGGAACTTGGATATTTAGAAAGTCTACAAGAGTTACATATAGAAGGTACAGCCATACGTGATCTTCCTCGGAGCATTTTTTGGTTAAAAAATCTGCGTATTTATGGGTCTAGAAAGATTCTTGAGTCATGGGGCTTAAAATCCGAGATACATATCTCTGGCCGAAAGACATTCTGCTGCATATAGGCGTGAATAACAGGTACTTATCGGTTTTCTATATATTAATGGTCTTACTTTAATTTGAATTATGTAATTGACATGACAATAGTTAATTTTCCAGACTTGTGATATGTGTTTTACCATTCATCAGAACAACAACCAAACCATTTCCTGCAATTAACAGGTCTGACGACCGTGACGCAATCAGCACACAAGGTGACTTACCCAACTTCATGTTAATTAGGTTTGTGATTTTTCTTTTTTCGAGACTTCACTTATGTACAATCTTACAGGTCAAGTTCTAGCGCAGTGTCGACATCAAGGTATCGGGTTACAGAAGTACTCGTATCACAAGTTCAAAGGCAGCTTTTTCAAAAGATTTATTGGATCGCTGGTCATCAACTCGATAGTTATTGTATCAACATATATTATTAGTTCAAAGTAAGATTGTTTTTGTTTTATTTGAAAAACACTACTTTAAATCATTCACAATCTGAATTCAGATACGTAAATTGATGGAATTCACTGTACACAGTTGACTTCTATAGGAAATCGTATGTGTTCTTAATTACTGTAATATGGTAGGATGATACGATACACTTGTGAAGGTCTCCTCCAAGGCACAAGTCAATAGAAAAAGTCATACTGAAAGCAGGAGCGTAGCCAGGTTTTTGAATCAGGAGCGGCCAAAAAGTATTTAAAGAACATTAATAGCCAGTGCTAAAATATCATAATATATAAGTATGTAAAATTGTTTCAACACGTTTGTTTAGTGCTTCGGTTGCACACGCCTGCCTTTCATCTGCATCATTAAAATCATCTAAAAGTGAATCTAAACTAAAATTCTTAGCTATATCTTTCTCAATATAAAGAACTAGGCTATTGGAAATGTTCAAGAGATAAGGGATGTATTAATAAATAGCAACAAGTGTAGGGACCAGAAGTTATACATAGTTTGTTAAAATAGTTTTCCCTCCTGTATATATTCAAAAGTTTGTTACATTTACCCCAATTCAATCAATGAGATAATCACGCAGTTTCTCTCTTTGTTTCTTTTTCATTTCATTTTCATTCTTTATCTCTAAAACTTCACATGGTATCAGAGCAACCATTAATGGAGTTTTGAGATTCTTGTTACGAGTTTGTTGAATCTGTGTTACAATCACATGTGTTTCGTGTTGTAACATATCTAATTCTTGTGTTTCCACGCATTTTATTAACTCTGTTTGTTAAGTTATCGATTCTATAACAGTGGCAACACGAGCGAATAATGATGTCACTCCTCTTGTTATGTTTCAAAACCCTTTGTATCTACATCCTAGTGATGGTCCTGGTGCGTTAACTGTTCCTGAGAAATTGACTGGTGCACATAACTACAGGGCTTGGAAAAGAGCTCTTGAGATTGGTTAGTCTACCAAAAGAAAGTTAGGGTTTGTAAAGGGCACTGTAGCACGTTCTGCAACAGATCCAAATCTTCAAGAATTGCGGGATACGATAATATGGCTATTTGTTCGATAATAGGTGTTGTGAGTGTAGGGCTGAGCACGGCAGACCCAAAACCGGCCCGGACCGGAAAAACCGACCGGACCGGACCGAACCGAACCGGACCGAATAATTTCGGTCCGGTCCTCGGTCCGGGGTTTTGGACCAATTCGGTCCTCGGTTCGGTCGGTCCGGTCCGGTCCGGTTCGGTCTTACCTAAATTTCTTCAAATACGTCTAATAAGACCGGACCGGACCGAGAACCGAACCGGACCGGACCAACCCGGACCGGACCGGACCATTTCGGTCCGGTCTCGGTCCGGGGTTTCGGACCATTTCGGTCCTCGGTCCGGTCCGGTCTTAGCCGGTCCGGTCCGGTCCCGGACCGATGCTCAGCCCTATGTGAGTGAATCAATTGCAAGATCCATTATGTTTGTGGGGACTACAAGTGAAATTTGGCAACAATTGGAGAAAATGTTTTCTTTGAGTGATGGTTCCAGAAAGTACAAGTTGAATAAGGATACTTAAGAATTTGTTCAAGGCAATTGTTCTATGGGTGAGTATTATACAAAGATGAAGTGCGTTTGGGAAGAATTGGATAATATCAATGTCTTGCGTGTTATCACTGGTGTTACACTAGAAGTTTTTGTGTTTCTATTTGCTTTGAATAAGCAGAAGGAAGATCAAAGGTTATTTAAGTTCTTGAATGGGTTGAGTGACCAGTTTAGTCATCAAAGGAGTCAAATCTTGATGATTGACCCTTTTTCCTAATGTTGAAGTTGCTTGTTCTATGATTGAGCAAGAGGAATCTCAGAGGTAGTTATTTAAAGCATCATCTAGTACTTTAAATCATTTGATTTGTTGAGTAAAGGTGTTGTGGGGAAGGAAAAGTGTTCTATATGTGGGTACAAGTGGCATCCACATCCACGAGATAGATGGTAGAAGATAGGTTATCCACCATGGCATGCTAAGTTCAAGGGTAATTCTCAACAAAGCAGACAGACAAGACCAGTTCAGGCTCAAGGAAAGGCTAGTTTTTTTTACCAATAATAGCTGCTCATGTAGAGAGTGGGAATATTAGTTTTACTCCAAAAGAATTTGAACACCTGATGAAAGTGTGCAACAAATGAGTGTGTTCAATGCTACTAAGGAAGAGATTGATCATCAGTTTGTTGCATGTATGGCTTGTTTAAGTAGTCAATTGGATAAGTTGGAACTGTTAGATGACTGGATTTATGATACTGGTGCCTCTGACCATATGACACCTGAGTTAGAGAGTGTTTTTTTACCCCTATCAATTGACCATTAAACCACAAATTAGATTGCCAAATGGTGAGACTTCAGTTATCTCACATGTGGGAAAAGTGAAGTTAAATAATGGCATTGTACTAAAAGATGTGTTAGTAGTACCATATTTTAAGTTCACTTTGTTGTATGCGCTAAAATTGACTAAATATAGTCAATGTAACACCCCACTTTGACAAGTGGACCATTACGTGTATTTATAGCGTGTCATCAAAGCATGCAAGGTAAATGTCTTAAAGACATTAACTGACCATAAAGGAAATACCATAATCAAACATCGGTAGTTCAAACATAAGCTCAAACATGTAAAATTAAGTACTGAAAGGAAGGACTAAACAATGTCCGAACAAGCAAAGTAAGGTATGAAGTGCATAAAGTAAGAAGTCTGGATAGCTTCCATCCAGATGCACATACTCTCAGAACCCTAAGAGAGTCCTTGTGTACCTTCCGTTTGGAACATGGAAAGAAACTACGGCTGAGCATAACACCCAGTGAACGGATATAAGAGCATGATAAGAAGTACTGAAATGAAACAGATAACAAATACTGGAATAGAAAGACTGATAAGTAAAATGCAGCAGAAATTGTGTATGTCTTAGAAAACCTGGTTTACAACTTGTAAAACTGAATTAATAACGGTTAAATCTGAAAATATGTATGTACTGTATTTTAAGTTCCAAGAGCTTATATAGGTCATGTAATATAACAACGTGGCATGAATACTTAGAGGGGTGACCTCGTCATGCTGTTAGAGGGGTGACTTGTAATTAAACTGGGTGGAGGGATCAACTCCAATGTGAAGGATGTAGAGCACACACCACATTCACCTGCTAACTGTAAACTGATAAACTAGGATGTACCCATTCACCCCACTGATAAAATACTGATAAATGTCCAACTTAAATAAAAGGGACGCTGGCCAAAACTAAACCCAGACCCATGTTTAAAATTAAAAGGTGATCCTATTGATATCCAAATCTTACACATGCATCAAGATTTTAAGTTTTCTTATGATTTGTGGTGGGTATGAATTTTGATCATCATGCATGTGATGATCATGATAAGATCTCTATGTTTTGATGATAAAAAGTTTAAGTTTTTAGATTTTGATTTTTGTTTATGTTACATGCAAGTGTTAAGATTGATAAAGGGTAATATTAGGAGGTTAGGATTGATAGAAAAATGGGTAATTTGTGTTGAAAAAGTGTCTTGGTATGAGTATTAGAGTGATGATTTTGGGCAGTAAGTTTGATGCCATTTTTGGATGTCTTAAGTCTGAATATAGGCTTAGGTAATGAGATCATATTGTATAGATTTTTTTTAGCTTCGATTTGATATAAATTAGAGCTTCTAACTCAAAACGAGGAAGAAGTTACGCTAGTTTGATTATTCGTGTACCGGGAGACGAGTATCGGCACAATCCGAATTTGTTATCGATATTTCGATCGAATCACGGGGACTAAAAATGAGTTTTACAAATGGTCAAGGGCTGTTCTCAGGCCCTAAACTTAGCATTTTGAGTCTATTTTCAAAGTCAATGGTCGGTTTTGCTAATGGTAAAGGTTAGGTTGGTCAAAATGGTTTCACGAGTCAAGTGTACTAATCTGTCCGGTTTTTCAAGTCTAGAAATGTGTCAAGCAGGTGGTTCTAAAATGTAAATCATTGAATGAAATTTAAACTGAGTTTTAATCCGGTTATGATTGAGTTCTGCACCAAGTTTCACAAAAATTCGAGTTGTCTAAGTATGGGAAATCAACGAGTACATTTGGTATGTACCGGCAGATTTTTATCGAGCAAGTAGTTTAATAAAGTGAACATATAGAAGGGTATTGTAGTACACTTGCATTGTTGCTCTTTCGGGTTTGTCATGGTTTTATAACTTGAGTTTTATGTTACTAAGTATGGTTTATACTTGAGTCATTTATTAACAAGCGTGCCTTATTTGGTAGGTTGCGGCTTTCGTGTTTACCGGGCATCCATATCGTCGGTGATCGTCTTGCCACTACTATTTCTACTCAACTACTAAGTACAATGATTCACTTACCTCATGGCTAAGGTGAGTTCATAGCCCCTTTTTACTTGCACGTTGTTTCTAAACGCGGGGTGAGAATTTACATGGTGGAACACAACCATTTAAAAACTGTATGCTATCCAGAACTAGAATGTTATCCAGACTTGTATGCTTTCCAAATATTGCTTTTAGTGTATTGCCTTAAGTTGCATCTCTTGATCATGAACCGTTAATTTACTTGTGTTGCTAAGCGCGAATGTTGTTAGTGGATCCATCGGGATTGACAATCCCCGTCCCGATTACCTTGACGCATTTAACATTTGATTTGTTACTTGAGTATTTAGGCTGAATACGAGGAACTTACATTGAGTTAAGCTTCGGTTCATGTACTAAACATCAATAATAATGTTTCGGACTATGGTTAATGATCATAACCATTTTCCCTATTTCTTGTTTACAAATGAATGCTTGTGTTCCACATCTTTACTGCTAAACCTATGAATATCACTCAACTTTATGTTGACGATTTTACATGTTTAATCTCAGGTATTAATACTTAGCTTTGCTTGGATGGGAGCCCGCAGGATATTATCGCAGCTTGGAGATTTTTGTTTATATTAAACTTTGGTTTTATCTAGAAACTGTCAGAAGTTTATTTATGTATTCTTGGTAACTATAAGTTACAAAACCATTATTAAATAATAGATTTTCTGCTTATAAAACTATGGACCTTTGTTTAAAAACTATGATGTTTATGATGTAATGTAAAAGTTTTTATTACGTCAACTTTGCGTCAACAGTAATTCATTGTTTCTTTTACCATGACGTGGAACCCCCTTGCTGCCTAGTTGTTCCATTGCCTGATAGGAAAACCAACAAACAATACACGAATTCACGATAAAAAATCAAAGCTTCGTTTCCTTCTTTCTTTTTGATTGCCGGCGGCACACACAACACACACAACCCGGTTTTTTTTTCTTTGTAAATGAAATGAGGAAAGATAACTCCTATTGTTTATTATTAACATGGACTGGGCTCAAGGCCCAATTTTCTTTTCCTTTGTTCTATAAGTCGCGGCCCACACACATAAACACTTTAAAATTTTTCGTTTCGTGTTTAATATTAGACATACGTGTTCGTATTTTAATTTCTGACATGTAATTATTTATTTTTCTGAATAAATAATACTTACGTAATACTTGAATAGCTAAATTTAATTATTTTCTGAATAATTAATTACGTAACGTTTTAATTAAAGCTGAGACTGCGTGTAATTAATGTTCATGGATTTTAAACGGGTTTTACAACTCTTACCCTCTAAAAATATAATTCGTCCTCGAATTAGAGACGTGATAATGTTACAGTTTTACAATTCTCCCTCTCTAAAATAAAAAATTCGTCCTCGAATTAAGGGAAAAATAAGCTGATGGAGTTATAAAATCTGAAAGGACTCTTATGCAAAAAAGACATGGAAGCTGAGAAGACATACCCGAATCATAACTGGAAGTGAGGATAAGAATTCCGTATAGACTTCTCCGTTTCCCAAGTGGCCTCCCGCTCGGAATGGTTCCTCCACCGGATCTTGACTAAAGGAATAGTCTTCCTTCTCATAACTCGATCTTGACGATCTAAGACTGCTTCGGGTTCTTCAATATAGGATAAGTCCTCCCGAATCTGATCGAGTGGATAATTAACTTTGTGAAGCTCATGATAGTTATACCCTCTGAGTAAAGATACATGGAACACATTATGAACATATAAAAGCTGAGGCGGTAACGCTAATCGATATGATACTTCACCGACATGTTCGAGGATCTCGAACGGTCTAATGTAGTGAGGGATGAGCTTGCCCTTGAGGCCAAAATGTCTGACCCCGCATGCTGGTGATACTTTGAGGAACACACGATCACCAGTCTGAAATACTAGATCTCTACGATGCTTATCGGCGTAACTCTTCTGACGAGTACGTGCTTCCTGTAGCTTTGCCCTGGCAATGGCGACCTTTTCATTGGTTAACTCTATTAGTTCTGGTCCCTCAATCAAACGTTCCCCAACTTGATCCCAACATATCGGAGCACGACATTTCCTGCCGTATAACATCTCAAAAGGAGCACACTTGATACTAGCATGCCAACTGTTCTTGTAGGCAAACTCAACCAAGCAGATATAGTCATCCCAATTACCTGCCATTCCAATGCACAGGCGCGTAGCACGTCCTTTAAAGTCTGGATGGTACGCGCTGATTGACCGTCTGTCTGAGGATGAAAGGTCGTGCTGAACTTGAGCTTGGTTCCCCAAGCTTTATGCAGACCTCTCTAGAAATGTGAAGTGAACCGTGGATTCGTGTTTGTTATGATGTCTAAAGGAGTACTGTGTAATCGTACTATCTCCTTCTTAAATATGTCCGCAAGTTTACTGACTGAGAAATCCTTACGGATAGGGAGGAAGTGTGCTGACTTGGTCAACCGGTCGACAATGACCCAAATGGCATCATGTTTCCTCTGAGTTTGTGGTAAGCCGGTGACAAAATCCATGGAGATCTTGTTCCATTTCCACTCTGGAATGTCTAATGGTTGTACTAAACCACTAGTACACTGAGTCTCTATCTTAACCTGCTGGCAGGTTAAACATCTGGAAACAAATGTAGTGACATCTTGCTTCATGCCACTCCACCAGAAATGCTGCTTAAGATCGTGGTACATCTTGGTATAACTTGGATTGATAGAAAATGGAGAGTTGTGAGCCTTAGTCAATAAGGCTTCTATGATAGTAGGGTCTTCTAGAACATATAATTTGGTCCCTGACATACGATACCATCATCATCGATGTGGAACTCTGTCTGTTGGTCAATGTTCTGAACAATCGCCCATATTCCACCATCATCCTTCTGTGCAGCTTTAATCCGAGAGAGAAAATCTGGTTCAAATCTCATACTATTCCAGTACACTGTTTGTCCGCGTACTAAGAGCTCAATATCATACCGCTCTAAGTCTCGTATGATCTCCTCCTTAACCTTGATGCCATTAATCATCCCTGACTTTCTACTGAGAGCGTTTGCCACCACATTCGCTTTACATGAGTGATATTGAATGTTGGTGTCATAGTCCTTCAGTAGCTCTAACCAACGCCTCTGCCTCATGTTCAGCTCTCGCTGCGTAAATATATACATGAGACTTTTGTGATCGGTGAAGATATCACACGACTCACCATATAGATAATGTCTCCAGATTTTAAGAGCGAAGACAACTGCTGCTAGCTCTAGATCATGCGTGGGATATTTCTCCTTGTAAGGCTTTAGCTGTCGTGAAGCATAGGCAATGACTTTCCCATGCTGCATAAGTACACAGCCCAAACCTTTCCCTGAAGCGTCACTATATATATATTATCCACCTGTGCCAGATGGAAGAGTAAGTATCGGTGCTGAAACTAAACGTTGTTTGAGTTCCTCAAAACTCTTTTCTCTCTCCTCATTCCATATAAACTTCTCCCCCTTGCGCATAAGTTTGGTCAACGGTAATGCCAAACATGAGAAGTTCTCTACGAACCTGCGGTAATATCCTGCTAAACCGAGAAAGCTGCGTACTTCTATGGCAGATGTCGGTCTCGGCCATTTAGTGATAGCCTCGACTTTTGCAGGATCCATGGTGATCCCCTCTGCAGAAACAATATGGCCTAGAAACGCCACCTTACTCAGCCAGAACTCACACTTAGAAAACTTAGCATAAAGCTTCCCCTGTCGGAGAATCTGCAGAATTGTACCAAGATGATCCTCATGCTCTTCTTTAGACTTAGAGATGATTAGGATATCATCGATGAATACAATCACAAACTTGTCTAAGAACTCGTGGAAGACTCGATTCATCAAGTCCATGAATACTGCTGCGCATTCATGAGACCTAATGGCATGACAACAAACTCGTAGTGACCATACCTCTTGCGAAAAGCAGTCTTGGATATATCCTGCTCTTTCACACGTAGCTGATGATAACCTGACTGGAGGTCGATTTTGGAGAAGTTCTTAGCACCCTGAAGTTGATCGAATAAATCATCGATACGAGGTAGTGGATATCGGTTATGAATCGTGAGCTTATTCAGTTCGTGGTAGTCAATACACAACCGCATACTACCGTCTTTATTCTTGACAAACAACACTGGCGCGTCCTATGGTGACACGCTCGGACGGATGAAACCTCTTTCTAAAAGTTCCTGTAGCTGATCCTTCAATTCTTTAAGCTCAACGGGAGCCATACGGTAAGGAGCTTTGGATACTGGTTTTGTCCCTGGAATAAGATCGATACCAAACTCCACTTCTCGAGTGGGAGGTACGCCTGGAAGTTCTTCTAGGAAGACATCGGGAAACTCTGACATAATTGGCTGATCATGGAGTGAAGGTGTCTCAGAAGTAGTATCATGAACGACAACTAAGAAACCTTCGCATCCATGATATAATAGAGCACGGGCCTGTAAAGCTCAGATAATCTGAACATGTTTTCCTGGCAGGAAACCACGGTGAACGTACTCTGGCGTCTGAACATCACCGAAGATGACTCGGTATGCATGACAATCTATAGTGGCACGATGTGCTGACAACCAATCCATACCCAAAATTACATCAAACTCACACATGTTGGGCGGATTTTATCATCGAATTTTAGAGGAAGATCTCTGTACACCTGAGTAATGCGTACAGAGTCTCGCATGGGCGTATATATACTTAGCACACTATCAAGTGGTGTAGGGGTCATGTCTATACTAGCAGCAAAGGAAGTAGATAAAACTGAATGTGTAGAGCCCGTATAAAAAGAACGCATGCAGCCTGTCCGTATATAAACAATATGCTAGTGATGGTACATGTGGTCTTGTTTGCCTGCTCCCTGGTAGTGGTATAAACGCGACCAGTGGTTGGTGGTGGTGGTGGTAGAATTTGAGGAGTATGCCCTGAGGTACCGGCAGTATCTCCCTTCTTACAATCTCTCATCGTATGACACTGTTGTCCACACTTGAAACAACCACTAGAACTACGGTGACACAGTCCAGGGTGTCTCTTCCCACATGTGGTGCAGGTAGGATTAGTATACCCTGTAGGAGCTACTCTGATTTGCTGCGAACCTGATTCAGAAAATACATGCGTGTCACAGTCATGGTGACATAACATGGATAAGACTGAATAGTTGTGAATTATATTACCAGAATTTGCTGGTCTGGTAGACTGATGACCCCTGTGATTTTAGTCACGTCCCTGCCCATCATCTCTGTTGACATGCTGAAAGTTAGAATTTATGTCACACAACAGTTTAGTATTGTGAAGTTTAAAGAAGCACTTGTGGCTGCTAGAATAGTTTAAGTTACCATGGTAGTTATCACTACCGCCCCTCCTGTCTGATCTGTTACGGTCATAAGACTGACCATTATTCTTGTAGCCATGCTGCTGAGTAGCCGACTGTGATTGGTCTCCTCCTTTCTGTCCAAAAGATATAATTGGATAGTGCATGTTATATAATGTAAAGTAAGGACAAGAGTTGAATTGCTTATGTCTGATGAATGGAATATACCTCTTCTCAGGTCACTCTAAGTTTTCGAGCACATCCCTTTCGTAGAGCATCTCCAAATTACGTGTCGCATCTGCTACATGCGACAAATTAGTGTATGTGGAACTAAGTAGTCTATCAGCAGTCCAGGAGTGAAGAGCCCAGCGAAAGTGATTCGCCTGCTCTTCAGCAGTACCTGCAGCCGCTCCTAGAAATCCTGCTAACCTAAGATAGCGCTGCATAAATTCGGTACTATTCTCTCCCATCCTCTGATGGATGGAGTGAAAATCTCTCTTCAGCCTTGCCTGCTTAGCATGAGGAAAGAACTGATCATAAAATAGTGTCTTGAACTGTGTCCATGTCACTGTGAGCACCCAATCATCTCCTTGATTCGTCAGCTTATATGCTCTCCACCAAGCTAAGGCGTCGCCTTCAAACTTGTAGACAGCTAATCTGACCTTGAAGGCCTCCCCATAAACCATAGCCTCAAAGATTTTCTCCATATCAGAAATCCAATTTTTTGCATCAGCAGGAATCACTGTTTGCTCAAAAGACCGTAGTTTTTGCTTGTTGAACCTTTTTAGCCAGGTAGCTAGAGTAGCTGGTGGAGGGTTATTCTGTTTCTGGGGTCCATTTTGGAACTCAGCCCGAATCTCATCCCTGATCTATGGGAGCATGGATTACACAACTGCTTGAACAGCTGCAGCAATATCCTGATTGTTGCGTCTGCCCGCCATCTGAAATTTTTAAGAGGATAAAGATGATTAAATTGTTAGAAACATGGAATAAGTAATTTGAAATATGCATGAGATAGTTCATGAAGGCATAGCCAACGAAATTTGACATGAGCACTGGTGAACACCTATGGGTCGGTTCACAAAATAACATTCGACTGAAAACATGAATCTAACATAAGCAAGGGTGAACGCCTATGGGTTGGTTCACCAAAACAGAATCTATATGAGCAAAGGTGAACGCCTATGGGTCGGTTCACCAAAATAAAATCTAAATGAGCAAAGGTGAACGCCTATGGGTCGGTTCACCAAAACGAAATTCGTAGAAAAGCACATGCGACTAAATATTGTCAGTCCTGTACCAACCTTTTACTTAGTCAAAATTTAAGAAACTAAATGATGAAATGCATGAGAAACATGGAAGATAACAATGCCAAAATACGAGAAGTTCCTGGTGACTACCCACTAGTTACAGGTCAGTTTTTTTAGCCTACAGGTCGAAACCAGGCTCTAATACCATAATTGTAACACCCCACTTTGACAAGTGGAACGTTACGTGTATTTATGGCGTGTCATCAAAGCATGCAAGGTAAATGTCTTAAAAACATTAACTGACCATAAAGAAAATACCAGAATCAAACATCGGTGATCCAAACATAAGCTCAAACATGTAAAAGTAAGTACTGAAAGGAAGGACTAAACAATGTTTGAACAAGCAAAGTAAGGTATGAATTGCATAAAGTAAGAAGTCTGGATAGCTTCCATCCAGATGCACATACTCTCAGAATCCTAAGAGCGTCCATGTGTACCTGCTGTTTGGAACATGAAAAAAAAGTACGACTGAGCATAACGCCCAGTGAGTGGATATAAAAGCATGATAAGAAGTACTGAAATGAAACAGATAACAAATACTGGAACTGAAAGACTAATAAGTCAGCGGAAATTATGCATGTCCTTGAAAACCTGGTTTACAACTTATAAAACTTAATTAATAACTGTAAATCTGAAAACATGTATGTACTATATTTTAAGTGCCAAGAGCTTATATAGGTCATGTAATATAACAACGTGGCATGAATACTTAGAGGGGTGACCTTGTTATGCTGTTAGAGGGGTGACCTCTAATTAAACTGGGTGGAGGGATCAACTCCAATGTGAAGGATGTAGAGCACACACCACATTCACCTGCTAACTGTAAACCGATAAACTAGGATGCACCCATTCGCCCCACTGATAAAATACTGATAAATGGCCAACTGAAATAAAAGGGATACTGCGAGAAATCACTCCCCCGCAGAGGATTCATGACACCGGTTCCTCAAGTGTCATGGTTACGGTACCTCCGTAACTAGATGGAACTGGTCATGCATGTATATAAAGCTCAGGCAATTTAACATAGTTATCATGGCAATTCATGTAAAGTTTATGTAGCACTCCCAAATTTTGGATAGCAACGGAAGGGGAATTGGGAGTATTACTTCATAGCACATCACACACAATCACAGAAAACGACCTCAAAAGAGACGTTTTATAAAATAAACCATCCGACTATTTTATTAAGTCGGAGTTTCAATAAAAAGAGGTCCCAACAATTTGTACAAACATTAATAAAAATATAAATGTTGTCAAAGTTATCGAATGGTAATTGTTTGTTTTGCCTTTACTTTATCTCGCGCGGCTCCATTCTCCTGCTGTTCTTAAACCTATACACCTGAGAATACATGCTAAAATGTCAACACAATGCTTGAGTGAATTCATAGGTTTTTAAATAAACAATCATGGGTTTTTAAATAAACCATAAAGCTTTTAAACACAAGAATCTCATCCACTGTCAATATTGTAACACATACAATATCTAAAGTCCACGCGATTCTACTAAACCATGACACCGAAGCCTTAAGTATAAATAATGCCCTAGTCAGGTATCTTGCCTAATACCCCCTTACTTCTCATACAACACACCTGGCTGAGTCTCTAACCCACAGGTGCGACCTGCCCAGGTGGGGGCCATCCCCGATGGATCCATCCGTCCGTATCAGCGCCTACCCATCATAGGTAGTTAACGGTTCATGGGTTTTAGGGAATTTCAAATTTTGGCAATACAACACTTAGCAAATAGCAGTTCACAATCAATACAATCAACGCTTGTGTTCATCTTTTAAAAGCAATTAATCAAACATCTTACATTCATTTACAAGTTGCATTAGTTCAAAGCATATAGTCAAACAACAAATGTTTATTCACAAACATGTATCCTTCTAAAAGGGTATATATAAACACATATGCTTATTTACCGAGAGCATGTATTCCCCCTCACGGGTGTATAAAAACATATAAAGCAGTAAAAGCGAGGCTATGAACTCACCTGATATAGCTATCACATGTTTATCGAGGAACAACATCCAATAGTCGATACACGACTTCACAAGATATCAATCGCTCGTCGAGAACGAGATGCCCAACGGTCAACATATGACCGAACAAGACCTATAATGACGAGACGCGTCTTAGGTTCGAGACTATACATAAGTCATACATATATGTAAATATTTCACTTTATTAAGTTTGGACATTGTATAAGTTTGTAGAACTTTTCATAAGAATTTTGGTGAAAATCTACCATGTATTGTCCCATTATGATCATTAAGCCCACTAAAGCCCATTAGTGGTCTATCACGAGTTCATGTGACTTTAGTCCATTTTAATCTCAGTATTGAACATCAATCTTAGGTCCAATAATTGCCCAATATCCATCATAAGTGTATGTTGGGCTTTTGTGGCCCAAGTCCACTTTATATGCATTACGGGTTCTAGAAATGCCTCAAACAATATCGACTTAATATATTTTGATGGTTGGGTCTTGGGTTTCATAAAATCAGTATATGAACGAGTCTAAACTCTTTGATAAGTGATTCCTACCATCTCGGATTTTATAAAAATGTTCCAGTTACACGTTCTATTACTATGGTTCAATTTCACTAAGTTTACGACATGTCTTGATAATTAAGTCATTTCTTCTAAACCTTATATCTTCTAAACAAGTTCTTTATATCAAAACGATCATTGGCTTATTCACTCTACAAATCCTAAGTCCATATAACATCAATTTATATTTAACATAGTCTAAATTTCAAATTTACGACTTAGAAGTCATGGCTGTGATTCACTGCCAACTTCGTTTCCACCGTTTCGGCTGCCATTTCTAAACCGTAGTGATTTGATAAACTATCCAACTGATTCTAGTTGTTTATGATTTTATCTATAACCCATAATTTTACCTTTTTCACTGGTTATGAGTCCTTATAGGAGTTTTCAGTCCGTTTTACACTTTTTATCGTTTCGGCCATATCTAATTCATCGGGTATCGTCACGAGACGAGCGACCCGACCAAATCACCACAAAACATTTACCTATTAATATAAATAAAATCTAAATATCCTAGACCTACTGATCAACCATTTTTACTATGATTTCTAACTGATCATAATTTTCCCTTTTACTAGTTAAATTCTAAAGCTTGTTATCAAGATTTAAATCATCACAAAACATATATAATGACACCAAAACTCTAAATCAAATATTAAATCATCATCTTAGTAGAAAAATTATTATTATACATATACAAGAATATTACACAAATTAAATTTAAAAGAAAAAGGACAAAGTAAACCTTACAATACAAATGAAGAGATCACAATACCAACAATGAACAACAACACTCTTGCTTGAAAAATCACCATATAAACCATAGAAATATTGATTTACCAAGATATCTAAACCTTTGAAAACATCCTTAATCTCAGCCCCAATAGTTACCAAAAACCTTCTTGATAACACATGTTTTTATAATAATTAACACAAGATATAACTAGCTCTTATAAACCTTCCCTTGCTCAATTTTGTAACTAGTTAAAATTGTGTTATAAAATGGTGTTGTTCTTGTAAGATGTCACGGCAAGATGTGATGCAAGAGAAAGGATGATATTTGTATATTTAGATAAATGTGTAAGGATAAGAGTTAAGTGTATAACATATGAAATAAGGAAACAAAAGTCTTGATTATGACTTATGAATGAATACATGAGACAATACCTGTCTCATGTTTGCCGCCCCTAAGTGGTGTAAGTTTTATAAAAGAAAGCTTTATTTTATAATATGATAAAGCGGGTATTATCGAAGCCAAATATTTTTAACGTTACGCCATTTAAAAGATACGTGTAAAACCTGAAAAATAAACGCTCAATATGAAATAAAAACATTGACATTCGGAGAACATTGATATTACTATAAATAAATGAGGGCTTATTATTTAATAAACGTTAACACGTCGTATAAATGAATGACGCCTAAAGGCTTAAGTAAATAACGAAGAAGGCTCGTAAAACAAAATTATAAGTGACGATAATTGAAAATATTTCTATGTCATAACAAAAATGTTTACGGTCGATGATTGACATAGAATTTGCCGATAAATTATAAATGACACCTATTCGATACGTTAAAGCCTTAACCTCGCTGGTTAGCCGAGAAATCAATATTATTTATCGAACGAACATGACAAATAAAAGTCGATTAATAATTATTGGTCTCAATACTAGAAATAGTATTAGAACTCGGTCTAAATGTCGAAATTAAAGCTCAGGTTACTACAATTTAGAACATATAACTGGGGAAAACATTTGGCAGCAGACGGGGAATCCTAATCATGCATAGAAAGTAAAGTCCATACTGATGGATGGGAAATCCGTACCTTGTGTCCAGTAACTGACTACAAAGAAAACAGATGGAACTCCTACTCTGATTTCACGAAAGCTACATGAATAAAGGACGTGAATGAGTTGTCTGATATCTGTATACTTATAATGATTCTTACGGTTCTTAACTTGATTTATTATGTTCTTGTATTGTTGTACTGTTTTATGTATAATCTGGTAAGTCTGACCGTTATTAAGTATTTTTTATTAGTGTATTTATGTTTTCTGATTAATGTTTAACATGTACCCTCGTATTATTATATTGTTATACGTAACCTGCTAAAAATAGAAATTTTCCTAAAATAGCAAGTTTCCTAAAATAGTTTCATGAATAATTAAATCATTTAAATAAGATCATACGTTTTAATTAAGAAAACTAGTTAAATCATCAATAATTTAATTTACTAACTAAATTAATAAAAACACTTACAACTTTGTTAAATTTATGATATAAAACTTAATTTGTAAAATGATTTAATATTAATTAAATAAACCCTTGTTTTTATCCTTCAAACGTGTAACCAAAACCCGAGTCAAAACCTTCCCGAGACACTTTGTCTCGGGTCAGCCTCGAACCAAACAACCACCACAGCCCTAAGGCTGTGGTCCTTGCTGCCGATAACTAAACATCAGCCACTGGCTTAGCGCCAGTTGCCACTGCTATCACTAATATTCCCACCGAGAGCCCCCAAGGTACTCGGTTCTTGCTGGGCTACCAAGACTACCCACTATCCAACCTATTTACCCACTGCTCAAACAAAACATTACCCCTGCTGCCCATCTAAGACCCACCAAGACTTTAAGGGTCTCGGTTGCCACTGTTAATAAACAAACGCCCCTGATGGTTCCCACTGTTTCCTACGTATGCACCCTTGATGGGTTTTGGGTTGCGGCCGGTTACACCACGCCACCACCGAGGCCCTGTTGTAGTCTCAGTTGGGTCAAAACAACCACACACCGAGAGCCATGGCTCTCGGTTTTTGTGAAATCAATAAACCCTGACCCCGAACAATACCAAAACACGTTTAATAATTAAAACCCATAATGTTCTTGATTAATATCTCATGGATTCGTGATAAAAGAAAGAAAAGGAGGAAAATATTACCAATAAATCGTGATTAGGAAAACCAACAAACAATACACGAATTCACGATCAAAAATCAAAGCTTCGTTTCCTTCTTTCTTTTTGATTGTCGGCGACACACACAACAGACACAACCCTAGGTTTCTTTTTTTTCTTTGTAAATGTAATGAGAAAAGATAACTCCTGTTGTTTATTATTAACATGGATTGGGCTCAAGGCCCAGTTTTCTTTTCCTTTGTTCTATAAGTCACGGCCCACACACATAAACACTTTTATATTTTTATTTCGTGTTTAATATTAGACATACGTGTTCGTGTTTTATTTTCAGACATGTAATTATTTATTTTTCTGAATAAATAATACTTACGTAATACTTGAATAGCTAAAATTAATTATTATCTGAATAATTAATTACGTAACATTTTAATTAAAGTTGAGACTGCGTGTAATTAATGTTCATGGATTTTAAACGGGTTTTACAGTCAATGTGTTGTTTCTTTTTACCCAAAGTTCTGTGTTGTTTAGGACTTGACAACAAGAAAGGTGACAGGACTGGGTAATAAGAAGGAAGGACTTTATCATCTTGTTAATGTGGCTTCTGACAAGGTGAACTCAATGTTTTCAAAGTTGCGTCAATCTTCTTTATAAAAGTTTTATTTGTATGCTTTTAGTTGTTTGAATTTGAGAATAAAGGAGCTGAGTATAGCTATGGATTGTGGCATCATAGATTAGGACATGTGTTTGATACTAAACTCAAATCTGTGAATGCTTTTCCTGTTTCATTGTTCATTTAGATAATTCTTTAACTTGTCCTATGCCTAAATTTACTAAGCTATCATACTCTTTAAGTGATACACAAAGTACTAACATATTTAAGATGATTCACATAGACATATGGGGTCGTTATAAAGTTCCAACTAATGGTAAGTTTCGGTATTTTCTCACTATAGTTGATGTTTTTAGTAGAGGTACTTGGATTTATTTATTGGAACACAAATCAGACTCTTTTATTGCTCTAAAGTCTTTTCTCAAGTTTGTGAATACTCAGTTTGAGAAGCAAGCTAAGGTGGCGAGATCTGATAATGCTTTAGAGTTTGTGAAAGGATAGTGTGGACCATATTTGGAAAGTTTCAGAATTGTTCATCAAACATCTTGTGTTGATAGGCCACAACAGACTAGAAGAGTAGAGAGAAACCATAGGCATATCTTGGACATAGCTAGGGAATTGAGGTTTCATTCAAAGTTACCTCTCGTATTCTGGGATGATTGTGTAGTTACTGCATCCTATTTGATAAACAGATTTCCTTCTTATGTTATTGGCAATGCTACTCCTTATGAAGTCATGCTTATGAAGAAGCCCATCTATGATAATTTTAGAGTGTTTGTATGTTTGGCAGAAATCCTTCAAGAGTAGCTTATAAGTTTGATTTTAGAGGTGTTCCTTGTGTTTTTTCTTGGTTATCCTCCACATCAGAAAGGTTACAAGTTTTACAGCTTGTTAACTCATACTGTTTCAAGATTTAATGAAACAATGTTTCCATATGAGTCCAATAGTGTTCAACAATTTCTACAACATTTGCCAACTACTTTTCCTTGTCAATTTCATCATAACACAAATTTTGAAGAAATGTTTGATGAGATTGTGGTGGCTAATGAAGTATTTGTTCCTCTTGGTAGCACTGGTATTCCTCTTGGTAGCACTGGTGTTCCTCTTGGTAGTACTAGTGTTCCTTCTACTAGTACTAATGTTCCTTCTGCTAGCAGTGGTGTTCCTCCTGGTAATACTAGTGTTCTTCCTGTTAGTACTAATGTTCCTTCTGCTAGCACTGGTGTTCCACCTGGTATAAAATCAATTAGAACCACACTTTACCTACTAAATTCAAATATCTTGTTCTCACTCATACTTCTAAAGCTAATCTGGTAACTCAAACACCCCTTGTACCTAGTTTTCAAGAGTTCGTAACGGCTTTGCTGACTCAAAAGGATCCTAAAAGTTTCAAAGATGATGTTGTTGATCCTTTTTGGTGTAATGCAATGGATTTCGAGCTCACGGCCTTGGATGAAAATGGTACTTGGGAGCTTGTTGTCTTGCCAGAAGGAAAAAACGCTATTGCATCCCATTGGTTATATAAGACTAAAATCAAGGCTGATGGAACTATAGAAAGAGAGAAGGCAAGATTAGTGGTTCAAGGTAATAGACAAAGGCCTGATATTGGCTATCAAGAGACCTTTGCACATGTTTTAAAAATGGTCACTATAAGATCTTTGTTGGATATTACTGTTGTGAATGATTGGGAAACATGTCAAATGGATGCTTCTAATGATTTTTTTTACATGGAGACTTAAATAAAGAAGTATACATGAAACCACCTCTTGGTTACAGTGGAAAAGGAAAAAGTATTTCTGTTGATGCAAAGCTTGGGTCAAATGTGGTGTGCAGAATGAAGAAGTCATTGTATGGACTAAAACAAGCACCTATAGTGGTTTGCCAAATTGTCCTCTACTTTGATTGATTTTGGTATACCCAGTCCAAGATAGATCACTCTTTGTTTGTAAAGAAGGAAGGATCTCATCTGATAGTTGTGTTAGTATATGTGGATGATCTTCTTATCACTAGGAATGATTCATCTTAGATAAGAAAGCTCAAGTCTCAGTTGAATTCTGTATTTCACATGAAGGACTTGGGTGACATGAATTATTTTTTGGTCTTAGAAGTTTGTAAATCTTCTTAAGGCACCTTTATCTCTCAGCATATGTATACCAAAGAGCTTCTTAAAGAAAGGGGAGTTCTATATAACAAACCTTTTAAACTTCCAATGGATCCAAATCTTAAATTTGCAAGCAGATATTGGATCTCCTTTACTTGGCCCAAAAGTGTACAAGAAATTCATTGGAAAGATGATTTACTTGACAGTTACAAGACCATATATTTGTTATATTGTGTAACTGTTGAGTCAATTTCTACAATCTCCAACTTCTGTCCATATGCAGTTGTGAAACATTTGTTGAGATATTTACTTAATTCTCCTCGTCAAGGTATTTTGTTGGCAAGAGATTCAGCTGTGCAGCTCAAGGCTTATTGTGATTCAGATTGGGCAAGTTGTCCTATGACTAGTAGGTCTACTACTGTTTATTTTATTCTTTTGGGTGATTTACCAATCAATTGGAAGTCTAAAAAATAAAATGTTGTTTCTAGATCCTCTGCTGAAGCTGAGTACATGGCTATGACATTAACATGTTGTGAGGTTACTTGGTTGGTGATTTTTTTTAGAACGGCAAATGTTAGTGGTTAATGAGTCGAGTCGTGCAATGACACCCAAACGGCAGGATGTCTTCTTCGAACCCTCTCATAGTTATGTTAAGCTCCTTTCGATTCGCTTGAGAGGCCTATGGCAGGTCTTGAACCCAAGACCTCCAGGAAAGCTCCCCCAAGAAAACCACTTAGTGGAACCTTGGTGGCCAACTAAGCTAAGCCATTTGGTTTACTTGGTTGGTGAGTTTGCTCAAAGATCTTGGAATTAAGGATTTAAGTCATGTTGACTTGTTTTGCGATAATCAAGCAACTTTGTACATAGATGCTAATCTAGTGTTTCATGCCAGAACTAAGCACATTGAAGTTGATTGTCACTATGTGAGGGATCAGATCAACTGAAAGCAGGAACTATTAAACCTCTTATGTTAACATAAAATCACAATTGGATGATGTTTTCACCAAAGTTGTTACTGTGGATCAACACAATACTTTTGTCCAAGTTGGGAGTTTCACAAGGTTTCAACTCTCCACTTGAGAGGGAGTGTTTAAGAGATAAAGGTTGTATTAGTAAATAGTAACAAGTGTAGGGACCAAAAGTTGTAAATAGTTTGTTAGAATAGTTTTTCCTCGTGTATATATTCAAAACTTTGTTACATTTTCTCCAATTCAATCAATGAGATAATCACACAGTTTCTCTCTTTGTTTCTGTTTCATTTAATTTTCAGTCTTGATCTCTAAAACTTCACAAGATATGAAGTCATCATTCATTTTATTTCGTAGTCTAGTTTTAACAATTTTCATGGCCGAAAATACACATTAAGTAGTTGCAATAATTTAAGCCAACAAAACACAAGTCCTTGAATACTTGATAGGTGTGTAAACACCCATCCTTTTACCACTTAATTCAGGCTAAAACAAGACCAAAACGCGTATTTAATATCATTTGTTTGGAATTATGCGTGGTTTTTGTGTTTACTGTGTTTTCAGAGCCAACCGGATGAATATTGAAGAAAACATGGGATTGCACGGGTTTTACCGAAGAAAAAAAACTCAAGATGAAGTCTATTGTCCAAGAGATGCAAAAGATTTGAAGTCACTGGGCCTATTCGAAGATTTATCGAAGAAAAGGACCAAAGATGGAAGATTTACATAAGTCGAAGAAACTCAAGTCTATTAAACGAAGAAATTAAAAGACGAGTTGAATTTAATCGACGACAAATCCCGAATCAGAATCGAAAACGTCAACTTTTCTGAAAAGACGAGAAGACAAGAAGAACGGGAGAAAGCCCACTCACCAATCAAAGGGAACACCTATATAAAGGGTTCCCCTCACACTTTTCATGAAGTTTTTTTAGTTTTTTTTCTCCCCTTTTTTTTTCTCCCTTTCTGTTCGTAGATATCACCAACACCACTAGGGTGTTTGGTGATTTTGATCTTTGTTTTTCAATCTTGTAATTTTAATCCTTGTTTTGTGATTGTTAAAACCTTATTCTATCAATTTAATCCTTTCATCACATCTTGTTCATCTTCATTTATTTGGTTAAAAGTTAAAGTTCTTATTTGGTTGATTTGATCTTCAAAAGTTGTTGGGATTTATGTTTTTATTGATGGGATTTGTAGTTTATGGTTAGTAGATGCTTAGTGATTAGTTTATTTAAGTTTTTGGTTAGAAACTTGGTGATTTTCGGCTTAAAACGTATTTCCCCTGTTCTTCGGTATTGTTACTGTTCTTGAGTTTCCCAGGTTCCGGATGAACCAAAAGTTCCGGATGAACTTAAACTTCCGAATGAACTAAAACTTCCGGATGAACACAAACTTCCGAATGAACATAAAAAGTTCCGGATGAATGGTTTCTCAAAAAGTTCCGAATCAGTTAAGAATTTCCGAATGAGTTTTCTTTTTGAAAGTTCCGAATCAGTCAATACTTCCGAATAAACTTCCGACTCAAAGTTCCGAGTGAAGTTCCGGATAAAGTTCCGGATCAATCTTCCGAGTGAAAGTTCCGGATAAAGTTCCGAGCGAACTTCCGAATTAAGTTCCGAGTGAATAAAGTTCCGAATCAAGGTTAACTTCCGAATCAGTTTTCTTTTGAGCATTTTTAAGTCCTACTTACTGTTTCTTCATTTCATATTTATATTTTAATTTTAAATTTTAATTTTAATTCAAGTTTTATTAATTGTTATTAATATAATTGCTTTTAGATTTAAGTTTACATTTTAAAGCATTTAAAACTTTTAGTAGATTAGAAAATCACTCCCCTTTTTTAGTAACCAAGAACAATCATTCCACTTAGAACCAAGATCAATTCGAGAGGATATCGAGAGGATTTAGAGAACCCATACAAAAAGCTAGTATCAAATGGCGCCGCTGCCGGCTCTTCTCGTTAAGATCAAAAGTTTTTTGTGAGAACTTGGATTTTGGGATCCGTTCCCCGTGAACGTTACTTTTTCATAAAAACTTTCAAAAACACAAAAAAATATATAAAATTTTCAAAAATCCTAAAACTTAAAAAAAAACATAAAAACCAAAAATATTTTTGCTTTGTTTTTCTCTTGTTAGTTCTTTTGCAGGTGTATGCGCACTCGATCCACGTCTTATCAAGAGCCCGAGCCTCTCGATCACTTAGACATGGCCGGTGTACAAAACAACAACAACATACCACCTCAAAACAACAATAATAACAACAACAACCCACCTTTCAACAACATGAATAATAACAACAACAATGAGCCTCTACCGGATAATCGCCCGATGATTGAACTGCTGCAAGCTCATGTAGATGGCAACACTGATCCAATTGTTATACCAGCGATTGTAGCCAACAATTTTGAGCTCAAATCCGGTTTTATCCAGATGGTCTCTGCTCAACCATTCTTGGGGCGTACCATTGATGATCCACATGACCACATCAAGAGATTCTTGCAACTCACCAATACGGTCAAATTCAATGGTGTTCCACAAGAGGTAATCAGGTTACAACTTTTTCCCTTTTCTTTAGAGGGACAAGCCCGGCATTGGCTTGCTAAGGAACCGCCACAGAGTATTCTCTCGTGGACGGATTTGGAGACCAAGTTTATCAACTACTTTTTCCCACCCTCTCGTACTACCGCTTTGCGGAATGAAATCATAAATTTTGAACAAAAGTACGATGAGTCATTTAGTGAATCTTGGGACCGTTTCAAAGACCTTTTGAGAAAATGCCCACAACATGGTTTTACCAAAGTACATCAAATTAATACTTTTTTCAATGGTTTAAGCATGAGTGACCAAGATTCACTAAACAGTGCCTCGGGGGGTAATCTTTTGGCTAAGACTTCCAATGCTGCTTGTGATATCATTGAGAATAAGTCTCGTGTGCAAACCAAGAGTGTTCGGACCAATGTCGCTAGTGCTAGCACTAGTGACAGCGACAAGCGACTGGACAAAATCACTGTGCTTCTTGAATCGCTTGCTACCCAAACCGCCAGCAACACCAACAGCATCAACGCTAGAAACGCTAAAGACGCTCAAGTCAATGATGTTAGCCAACCATGCGAGATATGCGGGGGTCCTCACTCTTACACCACTTGTACCGCCTCCCAAGACTACCCTTCTGAAAATGTGAATGCAGCTTATGGCACCTATCCTCAACCCGCTTATCAAGCACGACCTCAAGGTGACCGTAATTTGCTTAGCTACCGTTCTAAAAACTACCTCTCACCACCCGGTTTTCCTCCAAACAACCCAAACCAACAACAAAACCTCAATCGCCCTCCTCAACAACAACAACAACCTCGTACACCATACATTCCACCTCACAAACAGCAACAACCACCTCAACGAAACAACCAAGTATACCAGCAACCTGCTTATCAACCACCCGCATATAATGCTCCTCCCAACCAACCCACCGCTCTTCACCAAGAAGTGGAAACTTATATGAGGACTAACGATGTGATCGTGGGAAATCTCCAACGGGAAGTGCTCAACTTGAAAGCAGACCTGGTGAAACAAGGGAACGATTTGAGAGCTGACATGAGAAACACTTTGGATAGTCAAACTAATGACTTAAAGAACATGATGGCTAGTTTCTTCCAAGGTAATCAACCCTCTTCTTCGGGTACTATTCCGAGTAACACCGTTGCAAATCCAATAGGGGAGATGAAAGCAATCACCACTCGCAGTGGCAAAGGTACCAAGGAACCCGAGCTTCCTATACCTCCACCGGTGATTGTGACTAAGGAAAACGAGTCACCTACGCCTATTCCTCATCCTTCGATTTCCCCAATTTCTCCACCTCTTACTTCTACCCCTCCTCCACCCAAGGATGTGAGTGATCCTATTCTTCCAAAGCCTTCCTCTTCTTCCGATATACCTTATCCATCTAGGTTGAGGAAAGAGAAGCTCAAAAGCAAGGACGATATTTAGGTTTCGAACTTTCTTAAAATGTTTAAACAACTGAATTTCAATATCTCCTTTGCTGAGGCTCTCGCTCACATGCCCAAGTATGCAAAAATGTTTAAAGATCTTCTGAGTGACAAGGAAAAGCTTCTTGATATAGCCAACACCCAACTTAATGAGAATTTCTCTGCAGTGCTCTTAAGGAAATTGCCAACCAAGCTTGGTGATCCGGGTCGTTTCTTAATCCCTTGCAATTTCCTGGGAGTAGAGAATTGCATGGCCCTAGCCGATCTAGGTGCCAGTATTAATCTAATGCCTCTAAGCGTTTGGAAGCAATTATCTCTCCCTGAGCTAGTCCCCACCAAAATGACTTTGGAATTAGCTAACCGTACGGTTGCTTATCCAGTGGGGATAGCCGAAGACGTCTTTGTAGGAGTCGACAAATTCACTTTTCCTGCCGATTTCGTCGTCGTCGACTACGAGATGGACCCTCGTGTTCCCTTGATCGTGGGTCGTCCATTCCTGAGGACCGGTCGCACTCTCATCGATGTTGAAGCCGGTGAGCTTATCATGAGAGTGGGTGACGATAAAATCGTCTTCAACATGGGAAAGTTGTCTAAACAACCTTATTCATACGAGAGTGTTAATTGTATTGACGTTCTGGACGAGGCTTGTGAAGAACACTTTAATGATGCTTGTAAAAATATTCCTACCTCTCTTCCCAATGTTGAAACCGTTTCCTCTATTGATTCATCACTGTCTCTATTTGGAGAAAGTGATTTATTTTGGAACAATCTTGAAGCCACCATGGGAGATGTGAACTTAGCTAATGATGATTCTCCCACCATTGCGGATGAAGACATGCATTTCTTTGATAACCTTCTCAATGAAGACAACCTTTCTCCACAATCTCCCACGGTTATTGCTATCGATACTCCGACTTTGAATACGCCTCCCGTCGAAAATCCTCCGGATTTAGAACTTAAGGAGTTGCCGCCCCATCTCGAGTATGTGTTCCTTGAAGAGGAGAAGAAGTCGCCCGTCATTATCGCGAAGGATTTGAAAGATGAAGAGAAAACTCGCCTCATCGTCGTGCTTAAAGATCATAAGAAGGCTATTGCTTGGAAAATTTCTGATATTCGCGGAATTGATCCTCACTTATGCACACACAAAATTCTCATGGAGGACGACTTTAAGCCCACTATTCAAAACCAACGAAGGGTGAATCCAAAAATCCATGAAGTCATCAAAACGGAGGTTATCAAACTTCTTGATGCGAGTATGATTTACCCTATTTCGGATTCACCATGGGTTAGTCCAGTCCATTGTATGCCTAAGAAAGGCGGAATCATCGTTGTGCCCAATGCAAACAATGAGTTGATTTCTACCCGTCTCGTTACTGGGTGGAGAGTTTGTATAGACTACCGCAAACTCAATGATGCCACGAGAAAGGATCATTTCCCTCTACCTTTTATGGACCAAATGCTTGAACGTTTAGCGGGTAATGAATATTACTGCTTTCTTGATGGTTTCTCGGGTTATTTCCAAATACCCATCATCCCCAAGATCAAGAGAAGAAAACATTCACTTGTCCCTATGGCACATTTGCTTACAAAAGAATGCCTTTTGGCTTATGTAATGCGCCCGGGACTTTCCAAAGGTGCATGTTAGCTATCTTCCATGACATGGTTGAACAAACCATGGAAGTCTTCATGGATGATTTCTCGGTCTTCGGGGATTCCTTCTCTTCTTGCCTTGCCAATTTGGAACGTATGCTTAAGCGGTGCGAAGACACTCGCCTTGTTCTGAATTGGTAAAAATGCCATTTTATGGTAAAAGAAGGCATCGTGCTAGGACACAAGATCTCCAAAGCCGGTCTTGAAGTAGACCGTGCTAAAGTCGATGTTATCGCTAAGTTGCCTCCACCTTCAACCGTGAAGGGTGTGAGAAGTTTTCTGGGTCATGCGGGCTTCTACCGTCGATTCATCAAAGATTTTTCTCAAATCGCTCGCCCAATGACCCACCTCTTGGAAAAAGATACTCCTTTTATCTTTTCCAAAGAGTGTCTTGAAGCCTTCAACTCGCTTAAGGATAAGCGAACTAAGGCACCCGTCTTGGTTACCCCTAATTGGGAGCTTCCCTTTGAGTTGATGTGCGATGCTAGAGATTTTGATATTGGAACGGTTCTGGGACAAAGAGTGAACAAAAACTTCCAACCAATCCATTACGCTAGCAAGACAATGACGGGGGCACAATTGCACTACACGACAACCGAAAAAGAGCTTTTAGCTGTTGTTTATGCCTTTGAAAAATTTCGCCCCTATCTTGTCCTTTCCACCATAATCGTTTACACCGATCATTCCGCGTTGAAGTACTTGTTGACAAAGCAAGATTCCAAACCAAGACTTCTTCGCTGGGTTTTGCTGCTCCAGGAATTTAAAATCGAAATTCGCGATAAAAAAGGAGCTGAAAACCTAGCCGCGGATCATCTCAGTTGACTTGAGGATCCTTACCAAGGGGATCATCCGAACAAAGAAATCAATGATTCTTTTCCCTTAGAGACCTTAATGTCTATCAACTCGAATTCTGATGAAACCCCGTTGTTTGCGGACATTGCAAACTACTTGGCGGGTGGAATTCTTGTTGACGGGTTAACATCCCAGCAAAAGAAAAAGTTTTTCAAAGACATTAAGACTTACTTTTGGGATGACCCGTATCTATTCAAACAATGTGCCGACTTGATTATTCGCCGATGTGTTGATGGACCGGCAGCTTTTGAAATCCTTGATGCTTGCCACAAAGGACCCACCGGTGGTCACTTTGGTCCCAACTACACCGCCAAAAAAGTGTTTGATTCGGGATTTTATTGGCCCTCCATATATCGTGACGCTCACAATATGGTTAAACGTTGTGAGGCTTGCCAAAGGCAAGGCAAGATCACACATAAAGACGAGATGCCTCAGAAATTCATACAAGAATGTGAAATCTTTGATGTTTGGGGTATCGACTTTATGGGGCCATTCCCCTCTTCTAAAGGAAACAAATACATCCTTGTAGCCGTTGACTACGTTTCAAAGTGGGTTGAAGCCAAAGCTTTACCTACTAATGACGCAAGGGTGGTTTGTAACTTTTTGAAATCTCTATTCGCTAGATTCGGTGTGCCTCGTGCCATTATTAGTGATCGTGGGACTCATTTTTGCAATGACCAATTCGCAAGAGTCATGGCTAAGTATGGTGTAAATCATCGTCTTTCCACAGCCTACCACCCACAAACTAATGGCCAGGCTGAAATATCCAACCGAGGACTAAAGCGAATTCTGGAAAGAACCGTGGGAGAGCATCGAGCCTCATGGGCTGATAAACTTGATGATGCTTTGTGGGCTTTTCGTACCGCATACAAGACTCCGATTGGTTGTACACCATATCGTCTCGTGTACGGGAAAGCATGCCACCTCCCCATTGAGTTGGAGCACAAGGCTTACTGGGCCTTGAAGTGGGCTAATTTTGATATCAACAAAGCCGGTGACCTACGCAAGATCCAACTCAATGAGCTCAATGAACTCCGTAATGAGGCTTATGAAAATTCTTTGATCTATAAGGAAAGGACTAAGCTCATTCACGACTCCAAGATTAAAAACCGAGAGTTCCAAGTTGGAAACAAAGTTTTACTCTTTAACTCTCGGTTGAAAATCTTTTCGGGCAAGCTGAAATCTCGTTGGTCCGGCCCATTCACCATTGCCCAAATTTTTCCATATGGTACTCTCGAGCTCGCTCAACCTAATGGACCTAATTTTAAGGTGAATGGCCAACGAGTGAAGTTGTACTTTGGTGAGGACACCTCTCAGGAGATGATTCCATCCCTCACCACGTTCCCTATGAACTAATTTTGGGTCGAGTCAGGCTCGTGACTCGGTTATCAAAGACAAGCGCTCCTCGGGAGGCAGCCCGAGTATCTATCCTTTTCCGTTTAACCTCCTAAGTGTAGGGGGACCTCTCTAGGTTCTTTCTTTTTGTGTGGTGATGTGATTACAGGGATGAATGCACTCTTGGAATTTTTGAAGAACCGTGCTCCCGTGTTATCCGAAATCCGGTTCTATCTCTCAACTATCGTGATTCAATTTTCTTCATACTCACATTTGAAATTGACCACTTTAGTCGTCTCTTCCTTAACTTGAGTTAACCAACGTGCACAATGTCATAAGTGTAGGGGACACTTTTCCCACATACTTAAACATTGAGGACAATGTTTATCTTAAGTGTAGGGGGACTTCTATCGAAGTTTTAAGTGGACTTTTCCATGAAAATGCCTTCATTAAACCGGAAAATCTTATTTTTCAACATTTTTCAAAATTTTTAATTAACTTTGGCCATAGAATCGTAATTTTTAAATTTTTATCGTTACTTTCATATGTACATATCCCGCAATAAAGTCAAAAATATTAATAAAGTGGTGCAGCTAGTTTAGAAATCTTTGACATATTAGGCCCGTTGCGTTTATTTTGACTCAACCCGAATAGACTTATCCAAGTTTATTCTAGCTAGTATCCTTAACCATGTAGACCTTAATTGGTTTATTAGGTTAAGTGTCCACGAGTCTCATTACTTGAGATTTTCAATTGTGGAGAACGAGAAATGATAGAGTCAATTATAAGTCGGTATTCTTGCACAAACTCACTTGGTGTAATTATTTGCCTATTCTCCCATCACTTGCTAATAATTTATCTGCAATAAGTAAGGTCGTACGATTTGAAAAGTTACTTAGCTTCTAGCCCAAGATCGTTTAAAAGTTGCTCGGTAATGATAAGACTTCATAGCCAAGGCATAACTTATGAAGCGGGGCGCGAAGATTGGCGAGTCCGAAAAGGCCCTAACAAGGCATGAGGATTCAATCTTATTGCTAAAGATCCAAGGTGATGTGAAAAGCATTATTCCCAAAGTCAATATGAAGGATCAAGACTCACGACGAAAAGCAATCAACTCCCATAAAGATCATGTAGAAGTCTATCCGAAAAGACCCTAACAAGGTATGAGGATAAATAGATCCAAGTCCGAAAAGGAGGCGGATCGTTGTATCTCAAAATCCCAATTAGAGATTGAAGAATAATCATGAAGTCGTGGTCAACAAAGTTGGAGTACCTCTCAAAAGTCTCCAAGTGAAGAAACTCTATGAACGATGAGAAGACCATTATCTCAAGCACGTCTCTCAAGATATGAAGTATGAAGTACATGCCAAATATCGGCCCGAGAAAGGTCTCAAATCGTGAACCGAGTTATGCCAAGATATGAACTTTTTGATATCCCGAGAAGCAGTTTTAAGAGATTTTGTCTTTTAGCTAACTATTGATCAAATCGTCCTACTTTGCTTTCAGCCTAAATAAACTATCGAAATAAGTCCGAAAATGCATCTTCATGATCATTCTAAGACAAAAATAAAATATAAGAGATACACCTAGGAATAAGGGAGTTTAAGCATATAATTAAGCCATGTGTGTAAGTGTTTGATTTACTAACTTATAATAACAATGATCTCGTTTTTAAGCTTAGTTTGGGGAACGTGAAACTTGAGGGTGATAAATCTTCGCAGCACCAAAGCCCTAATGTAAGTCCTTGATCTCTTTGCAAGTTATTTCCATGTAGCTGTTTTCAAGTGAAAATGGTTTTCTATCCTTTTGTTTCCTTTAAAGTTTTAATTTCTTTTAGTACTCTAATTTTTGTTTAGTAGTATTTTAATAAGGCCAATGTTGATTGATTATGAGAAAAATGTAAATTTGCTTTATCTCTAAGCATTACATGAGGGCATGGCAATGGTTAAGTGTAGGGGATTTGATAGGTGTGTAAACACCCATCCTTTTACCACTTAATTCTGGCTAAAACAAGACCAAAACGCGTATTTAATATCATTTGTTTGGAATTATGCGTGGTTTTTGTGTTTACTATGTTTTCAGAGCCAACCGGATGAATATTGAAGAAAACATGGGATTGCACGGGTTTTACCGAAGAAAAAAAACTCAAGATGAAGTCTATTGTCCAAGAGATGCAAAAGATTTTAAGTCACTGGGCCTATTCAAAGATTTATCGAAGAAGAGGACCAAAGATGGAAGATTTACATAAGTCGAAGAAACTCAAGTCTATTAAACGAAGAAATTAAAAGACGAGTTGAATTTAATCGACGACAAATCCCGAATCAGAATCGAAAACGTCAACTTTTCTGAAAAGACGAGAAGACAAGAAGAACGGGAGAAAGCCCACTCACCAACACCACTAGGGTGTTTGGTGATTTTGATCTTTGTTTTTCAATCTTGTAATTTTAATCCTTGTTTTGTGATTGTTAAAACCTTATTCTATCAATTTAATCCTTTCATCACATCTTGTTCATCTTCATTTATTTGGTTAAAAGTTAAAGTTCTTATTTCGTTGATTTGATCTTCAAAAGTTGTTGGGATTTATGTTTTTATTGATGGGATTTGTAGTTTATGGTTAGTAGATGCTTAGTGATTAGTTTATTTAAGTTTTTGGTTAGAAACTTGGTGATTTTCGGCTTAAAACATATTTCCCCTGTTCTTCGGTATTGTTACTGTTCTTGAGTTTCCCAGGTTCCGGATGAACCAAAAGTTCCGGATGAACTTAAACTTCCGAATGAACTAAAACTTCCGGATGAACACAAACTTCCGAATGAACATAAAAAGTAGCCTTGGTGACATTCCAAAAGGTTTCTTTAGGTGGCACAATAAGCTCAAGCTTCCTTTCTAAATTATCATAAGCGGTGATAGCCTTAAGCTCTCCCCTCGGGTTTGGAATGGTATTACTAGGTAAGCAACCCGAAGAAGATGACGGTTTAGACATAAATCCCTCAAACATCGAAAGCAGTTTATTTTGATTTTGTTCCACACTTTGTTGCAAACGATTTTGACCTTGCTCAAACATTTGTTCAAATCTTTGTTCCATTCTTTGTTGATTAAGCTCAATCTTGTTATTTTGCCCTTTTATCGTATTTTGAAACTCATTTTTCAAAGTTGCCATTTGTCCTTGAATGTTATTTTGCAAAGCTTTCATATTTGCCTCATTTGATTTCATGTAGCTTGACAAATCATTTTGATTATTCCCTTGAAAACCTTGATTGTTTTGATTAGCATTAAAACCATTTCCTTGATTATAATTCCCTTGGTTACCACGGTTAAAATTATTCCCATTATTACCATTGTTGTACCTATTTTGAACCGGTGGAAAACCCGGTGGAGCAACATGATTTTGACGAGGAACTTGACCGTTGGAGCCATAAGTTCCAGTCGCGGCAAAAACACTAGCTTGATCAAAACCCGCGTTCAAACAAGCATAATTAGGATGTGCTCCACCACATGATACACAAACATTCCCAATCATATTAATCGATCCATGAGGATTCTTCCTAATCTCACTCAAAATCGTGTCAATCTTAAAGTCCAATCTAGCAATCTCGACATTAGATGAATTCACATTGGAAACAACCGGTGTGTTTCGTGAATATTGTGCTCTAGACTTATCCTCAATTATTCTCCACGCGTCTCTCGGTGTTTTTCTTAAAAGATTACCACCCGCGGCGGCATTTAAAGAATCTTGTTCAATCATATTTAGCCCATTATAAAAAGTATTTATTTGATGCAATTCCGAGAAACCGTGGTGTGGACATTGTCTTAACAAATCTTTAAATCTTTCCCAAGCAACCCCAAACGATTCATGCACTTTTTTTTCAAATCTAGTGATCTCATTTTTAAAGTGTGTTGTCTTGGACGGTGGAAAGAAATAATTCATGAACTTTGACACTAAATCATCCCAAGTTAAAATCGAACCCGGTGGTTCCTTCTCATACCAAAGCTTAGCATTACCCTCGAGCGAGTACGGAAAAAGCATGAGCTTAATCACGTCATTCGGCACATCTCTAAACTTGAGAGTCGAGGTAATTCGATTAAAATTCCGTATGTGAGAATGCGGACTATCGGCCTCATTGCCACGAAATTGGTCGGCACGAATGAGCGATAAAAGACCCGTCTTAATCTCAAAATGATCCGCCAAAATAGCCGGCACAACGATTGCTTCCCCATACCCTTCGGTGGGTGCACGGAGCAATTCCTCCATTGTACGGTTATCGGCCATCTCTACAACAATAGGTGGAAGCTCGGGTTCCACTATTCGTTGTTGACGATTTCTATTTCTACGAGGAATATTTTCAAGCCTATTAAAATCTATCACAAGACGAGAAGAACGTAATTGCATACACTACAAAGACGAGAATTTAGAGGATTGAAGAAAAGAAATTAGAAAAAAGAAGATTATTTTTGGTATTTTTGTTTGGTATTGCTCAATCAATAATGATCGATAAAAAACAAGGAATAAGGATAACTACTATGGAAGTAAATTACCCTCGGTCGACTTTGAAACGATAGGTGAAAACCTAAACGTCTCGAGGTTCAATAAGTAAACAACAAAAATAAGATTTATTACTACTTGAGTCGGCAAACCAATAATAGGTTGTCCCTCTCAATATACGCACAAGCAAGCGGGGAAACGAGGTGGCACAAAGCACTTAAAAACCTTTTTCCTTAGACGGCCTTTTATAGCACGTCGCCTTATACCCACCTTATAGTTTGTATAAATCGAGTTCAAACTTCTTATTAGTATTTATCTATTTTGCCTTTATTTTTTGTTTTGGATTCGACTACAATAGCTAGGTGATGAAATCCCAACTAAGGCTTATTTGAAAAGTATTTAAAATTATTGTTCTACGTAATACAATATATTATTCACAAAAAACGAGAAAAACGATACATACTACTTAATAGAAAAATAACAAAACTTTCCGAGGACGGAAAGGGTCTTCAAATCCACGATCAACAAATCTCCACAAAAGCGAATCGTACACAAGATCCCCGGCAGCGGCGCCAAAATTTTTGATGTGTTGTGATTAATACATACGTTATAGGGTAAGTTAGAAGATTACCTTTAGGAAAAAGTAATAGTCTAAACTTTACCAAAGACGGATTTAATTAATTCACGTTGATGAACCAAGTTCGTTGTACACGAAGATCTAGTGAATTTGAGACGTTTCGTTTTGATTTGGACAATTGATTTGAATGTGTCGTCGGTTTTTAAAATAAAAGTAAATCTACCAATTTTAAATCCTAATTTAATCCTCAAGTGCATGAATCGTAAACCCGCCTATTTAAATTTTTAACAAACAATTAATTACTTAAAAATAAAACTCTATTTAAAAATATAAAACTATTTAATAATCTATAAAATTAAATCTATTTAATAAAAATAACTTTTAAACTATTTAAAATAAAATCTAATTAACTTTTGTAAAACTAATTAACTTTATTTGAAAAATACTTTTAAACCTAATCTATTTTAAAACTATATTTTATTTAAACCTAAAATAATAACAAACTAATATTAAAAATTAATAAAAACATTTTTTATATTTATTATATTATTTAGTTTACTATTGAAACTATTTATTTATTACAATTAATCTAGACGAATGAAAGTAAAATACTGCCAGATTCAACTAAGCTATATTAATCTAATAAATGAAAGTAAAACCAAATAAGCCAGTTAGCTCATTTGGTTAACACATTGGACAAACATCCGTGAGGTCACGGGTTCGAACCTTGCCATGGACAAGTTTTTAGAATTAAAACTTTTTGACAGACGGTCTTAGGAAAGACTCGTTGTGAACTTATTAACCATAAGCTGAAAGGATTCAACTTTGTGAGCTTATCAGATCAGTGTGATCTAATAAGCTGACTACTAGAACAAATACACAGAACGATCAAATAAAATCCAATCAAATAAGGACTAAAATTCAACAGACAATCAAAATCCTATCAAATGCCTATAACTCAAATCCAAATAACCAGAAAACGCTAACTGAGTAAGCTGAAAACCAGATTCAATATCCTAACATTAAGCTACAAGCAGTCATTTTAATTAACAAATGTGATAAATCAAATTCAGTGCACAAGCATAGCTTAAACTCAAATCTTACAAGAAATCAAAATCAGCAGGTTGATAATACTAACAAGAAAAACGTAGCAGATCTAATATACTTCTCAAACAAGCAGAAAGAACAGCAAACCAAAATTAATAGCACGTCAAAAGTCACATTTCTAAACACAGAACTAGCAAATAGCACTATCAGCAACTTCAATCGATTCAAATAACATATATTTATCATGATAATATTAGTAAGCTATAATCATTAATCTGAGTGACAGATCATATTCAGATCCTACAAACAAGTAAAACAAAACCTGACAAATCCTAAATGAATCAGCAGGTAAAAAAACAGTAATAAACTCTAACAACTTAATCAGCATAACCAAATAAACAAGTAATCTAACAATTCAAAAATCGTTTCTATCAAACAAATCAAGCAAATCATAAACTGTATTTATCAAACAAATTTAACTAAACAACTTAAGAACAAATTCACTAAAAAATATTATCAACTTAAAAATAAAGAGAGTAGAACCTTTTTGGAGAAACCTTTGATGACGAAGGTAGGGCGCTGAGCCACCTTATGGCTTTAATACGACACCAAGAATACCACCGTTGAGGACATCAATACCCACGAACCATCATTTAAAAATAACTCAACGATTCATAACACCATCTCGAAACAGTAACTTTTTTTTAATTTATTCAGTAGAATAAATCATTATCCCTATCTCATTCGAAAGTTCGTAAAAGCTATCACAATCAGCTTATAAAAACTTCGACCATTATAATGAACAACTTAAAAATTGAAATTGCAACTATTTCAATCAAGAATAAAAGGACACGAAATTAATTAAAACTGATACTTTTATTAAATCAATTCCAAACGTTACAATCTTTTAAAGGAAAAAATTACAATTACTTAATCTAAAACTAACATTATAACAGTATGAAAAAGAAAAGGGATAAAATTACACAAGAAAATGGGGGTATTTATAGCCCCCCCGTAAGGCATCCTTCTGCGAATATCCGAATATCCAAGGGGATATTCCTTTTGATTTTGTAGCCCTTGATCTCCAATCTTCTTCTCTTTCATCAAATAAACGGCTGAGATGACTTCAAATAGCACACGGATCGCCAACGTGGCATCCGTGTGCTAGTTGTGTTTCTTTTAGGAGTTTTGATTGGTGGATATGATGGAATGAGGTGTTGCAACGAATTACAATCAGCCACGTAGCTAAACTCTTCCAGCCTTTCTCTTCCTTAAAATTGGGGGATTTAATTCCCCCACACGTGAATTACACGTGTGATGAAAACCCCTATATCAATTTGGTTTTTTACCCGATTAGGGTTTTGGTGAACAGTGGAGTTATTTAACAGGTTTGGGGTGAGAAAATTGGGGAAGATAACACATGGTAAATAACGAAAGGAGTTTTCATATTGAGAGAAAACGTGTGTGGTGTAAGAGAGAAGGGATGGGGTCGGTTTTTTATTTGATTAATGAAAAAAATAAGTGGAATGAATAATGGGTGAACGGTTTTAATAAGGTGTGAAAAGTTAAACGTTTGACTTAGGCAATCCAAACCCTAAAGCCCAATCAATTCGTTCTATTTCTTTGTAAATATTAAATGGGCTTGAGGCCCTTAACATGTACACCATCCGTCTTCCATTAATACTCATCTTGGGCCTTCAAATGGGCTTGACCAAAATTTGTCCCACTTAATATCCATTGATGGGCTTTTCAGGCCCAATAAACCCATGTGGGTCCCACTTGGCCAAAATACTTGTTAAATGATATAATCCTCTAAATTTGAGCTCGGTTTTGGCTTCCTCGATCTTTTTCATCAATCTCGTGTCGGTTTTCGTCGGTTTTCGTGAACTTGGTACCTACACACATCCAAACAAGAAACAAGCATTTCCAAGGCATTTTTGATACATTATGTGCATTATTTCAATGTTTATAGCTATAACTGATATGAGTAAAAACACTCATATCAAATTCCCCCATGCTAAGCAATTGCCGTGTCCTCACGCAATGATAAAATTAAACTATAATTACACCATTATTCAACTTTTTGACACATTATTTTTCAAAGACATAAAATAACTTTAAGAATTATAAAAGCTCAAATAGATTCATCGTTCCCGACTTTTCACTTCTCCATGCCAAGTGCAAAAACAAGATCATTGTTATTATAAGTTGGTAGACAAACACGAATTCATGTGGGCCAATTATTCACTTAGACTCCCTTATTCCTAGGTGTATCTCTTATATTTTATTGTTGTCTAGAATGATCACGAGGATGCATTGTTGACTTATTTCGATAATTTATTAGGCCGAAAATAAAGTGAACGATTTAATCAATAGTTAGCTAAAGGTCAAAATCTTTTAAAACTGCTTCTCGGGCTCTCATAAAGTTCATATCTTGGCATAACTTGTTTCGCGATTTGAGACCTTTCTCGGATCGATATTTGGCAGTGACTTAATACTTCCAATCTTGAGAGACGTTCACGAAATAATGGTCTTCTCTTCATAATAATTCTTCACTTGAAGTTTTGAGAGATTCATACTTGGACCACGACTTCTTCATTTTTCTCCAATCTTTACTTGGGATTTTGATTTACAACGATTCGCCTCCTTTTTGGACTTGGCTTCATTTATCCTCATACCTTATTTTTTGGTCTTTTTGGATAGACTTCTCCATGACTTTTTGGGAGTATTTTGCTTTTCGTCGTGTGTCTCGATCCTTCATATTGATTTTTGATAAATGAGTCTTCACATCACTTGAGATCTTTAGCAATAAAACATAGCCCTCATGTCTTGTTAGGACCTTTTTGGACTCGCCAATCTTCGCATCCCGCTTCAATAAGTTATGCCTTGGCTATGAACTCTAATCCATACCGAGCAACTTTTAAACGATCTTGGGCTAGAGGCTAAGTAACTTTTCAAATCGTTCAACATTATTTGTTGCAATTAAATTTATTAACAAGTGATGGGAGAATAGGCTCATAATTAACTCACATAAATTCCCGAAAGAATACCGAACTTATAATTAGCTCTATCATTTCTTGTTCTCCATATTGTAAAATTCCAAGAATGAAATCAATGGATACTTAGCCTATTAAATCAAAGTTTTGGGTTTTCAAGTCATCTATAGGATCTTGTAACTTCTTATACTTTTGCAAGTTTTAGAATTTGCGTTTTAAAGTTCCCTTGATAGACGACTTTCTAGGATCAATTATAGGAGCTTGCGAAAAGTTCTTGTTCTTAACTCGAATGAATTAAGACCTTCGCGTTTTAAAGCTCCCTATATAATAGCCTAGCAAAACTTAATTCAAATACGTTAAGGAAAAGCTAAGGTTAAAAACCAAGTCGAGTCAAAAACTATTCTTATTGAAAACTTACATTTGTGTCAAAAACACTTATTTTATTAATTAAAACTTAAAAATAACACAAAAAATTTAAAATTTTATTGAAAAATGAGAAAACTATACGTTTGGACACGACAAAAGCAATTGTAAGCGATTATATCGATTGACTCCCCCATGCTAAAACCAAACATTGTCCTCAATGTTTCTTAGCTCAAGAGTAACACCCCCTTGCTAAGACACGAAGAGTCTAATGCAAACTCCTAGCATGGAAAGAGCACGCAAATCTATAAGCCGTTTATTAATTATGCCTCAAGAAAAACGTTAGTCAATAATAATCAAGGGAAAGAAAGTGTGCCCCTTTTAGCATTCAAAGAATGGAAGATCAAGTGGACCGGCAAAAACCGAACACGAGAGTCTTCAAATATGAGGGTCGTACCTAAGATCACATCACAACAAAACACGAGCACGAGCTTGAAAGATCAAGCCTTATTAGATGTTAGAAAATAGAAAGAGAATAGAAAGACTCGTTTTTGTTCACCGAGTCATGAGCTCGACTCGATCCCCGCATTCATTGGTCCTTAGGGAAAGTGGTGCAAACCGGCATATTAAGATAAAATCCAACATAAAGCGCGATGCCGGGGTCAAAGATTACATCCTCGTTGTCGGATGACAAACGAAAGGATAAAACTCCAACACTAATCTCTAACAAGAGATGGTAGGTACAAACAATAGTATGGATGTAGCATGCTCCACGAGATAAACTCGCACCAAGATGATCGAAAAGTCTTTCAATTATTGCATCGGTGAAAGTCCGAGATTTCCCTAAATCGATGATTCCGGGATCGAATACCTCGTCCTCGGTGGAGAAAGGAATAGACAACAAGGTGTCGTCCCCCCATGTTAATCCTAAGTCATATGAAGCACATGGTAATGGTGGAACAAAAGTCTCAACCATGGTGGTTTCAACTTGCATGACTTTGTCGACTTTTTCACTCTTAGGAACGTGAACAAAGGGGTCATGGTACTCAATATGAGTCACATGAAAAACCCGCACATTAAGATCAACGCGAGTGGGAGGGAGATTGGGAATAATGTAAATTTCTCCATCTGAGTCGACATACTCATCACAAAAGGTGTGATCATCATCACAAACCTCATCAACCTCCTTCATAAGAAGATCATCATCACAAAGGTTGTGAGATGTAGGAGGTATGATGTTCTCAAAATCCTCTTGAAACAATGGATTATTGTTCAATGAAGCTTCAAATAGAGGATTTGAGTAAGTCACAAAAGTGTCGTCATCCTTGTCATCACAAGAAATTTCCAACAAAGTATCGAGTGTGTCACACTCGGATACAAGATCATCATTCTCATTTGAAGGCAATTCTTCGGCGAATTCCTCGAGAATGGTAGGTAAAACACAAGAATCACGTTCGATCTCGAGATCGGAAACGTCTTCACTTCCCCGTGGAAGTGGATCAAGGATAGCAAAAAGTTCATCGATGAACTTATCTAACGAATAGTCACTAACCTCACTCGGTGTGAAGCTAGGAATCAAAGGCTCTTCAATTGAAGATTGTGCCTTAGGAACATCAACATGATCCATAGAAGAGAGTGAAAATGAGTCCATTTTCAAAGATTGTTCAATTAAAG
Organism: Glebionis coronaria; assembly: GCA_025667525.1. NCBI lineage: Eukaryota > Viridiplantae > Streptophyta > Magnoliopsida > Asterales > Asteraceae > Glebionis > Glebionis coronaria. Next base: position 582,135,850 of record CM046878.1, on the reverse strand, counting down.
CAATATCACTCTCGGGATCAAAATTCTCATTATCAAACTCACTAGCATCGAATGGCTCACTCAAGTAATCATCTATTTGTTTTTTAATCTTATCATCCTCGTGTGGAGTGAGTATAGATGAGGTAACATTACAACATGATTCAACAAAATTAGGTTTTTCACTTTCCAATTTCTTAGGAACCAATCTTGAAATTTTTTCCGGTTTGAAAATCATATGTTTATCCCCATGAAACAATTTAAGCTCCCCTTCTTTCATATCAACTAAAACACCGGCCGTACACAAAAATGGTCGTCCTAAAATTATAGGCGCACGAGGATTCGGCTCATAATCAATGATAGCAAAATCGGCTAGGTAAACGAACTCCCCCACTTTAACAATGACATTTTCCGCTATACCAACCGGTCGAGTGGTGGTTCCATTAGCAAGCTCAATGATCATTCGAGTGGGAATAAGTCATAAATAGTCAAGAGTTTTCCAAATGGCTAGGGGCATAACGTTAATACTAGCTCCTAGATCGGCTAGAGCTTTGTATAGCTCATCGAAAACACAAGGTATCAAAAAGTGACCCGGATCATTATACTTCTTAGGAAAGAGATCAATGAAATCCGAGGTACTAATCACATTTAAAGTAGCCTTGGTGACATTCCAAAAGGTTTCTTTAGGTGGCACAATAAGCTCAAGCTTCCTTTCTAAATTATCATAAGCGGTGATAGCCTTAAGCTCTCCCCTCGGGTTTGGAATGGTATTACTAGGTAAGCAACCCAAAGAAGATGACGGTTTAGACATAAATCCCTCAAACATCGAAAGCAGTTTATTTTGATTTTGTTCCACACTTTGTTGCAAACGATTTTGACCTTGCTCAAACATTTGTTCAAATCTTTGTTCCATTCTTTGTTGATTAAGCTCAATCTTGTTATTTTGCCCTTTTATCGTATTTTGAAACTCATTTTTCAAAGTTGCCATTTGTCCTTGAATGTTATTTTGCAAAGCTTTCATATTTGCCTCATATGATTTCATGTAGCTTGACAAATCATTTTGATTATTCCCTTGAAAACCTTGATTGTTTTGATTAGCATTAAAACCATTTCCTTGATTATAATTCCCTTGGTTACCACGGTTAAAATTATTCCCATTATTACCATTGTTGTACCTATTTTGAACCGGTGGAAAACCCGGTGGAGCAACATGATTTTGACGAGGAACTTGACCGTTGGAGCCATAAGTTCCAGTCGCGGCAAAAACACTAGCTTGATCAAAACCCGCGTTCAAACAAGCATAATTAGGATGTGCTCCACCACATGATACACAAACATTCCCAATCATATTAATCGATCCATGAGGATTCTTCCTAATCTCACTCAAAATCGTGTCAATCTTAAAGTCCAATCTAGCAATCTCGACATTAGATGAATTCACATTGGAAACAACCGGTGTGTTTCGTGAATATTGTGCTCTAGACTTATCCTCAATTATTCTCCACGCGTCTCTCGGTGTTTTTCTTAAAAGATTACCACCCGCGGCGGCATTTAAAGAATCTTGTTCAATCATATTTAGCCCATTATAAAAAGTATTTATTTGATGCAATTCCGAGAAACCGTGGTGTGGACATTGTCTTAACAAATCTTTAAATCTTTCCCAAGCAACCCCAAACGATTCATGCACTTTTTTTTCAAATCTAGTGATCTCATTTTTAAAGTGTGTTGTCTTGGACGGTGGAAAGAAATAATTCATGAACTTTGACACTAAATCATCCCAAGTTAAAATCGAACCCGGTGGTTCCTTCTCATACCAAAGCTTAGCATTACCCTCGAGCGAGTACGGAAAAAGCATGAGCTTAATCACGTCATTCGGCACATCTCTAAACTTGAGAGTCGAGGTAATTCGATTAAAATTCCGTATGTGAGAATGCGGACTATCGGCCTCATTGCCACGAAATTGGTCGGCACGAATGAGCGATAAAAGACCCGTCTTAATCTCAAAATGATCCGCCAAAATAGCCGGCACAACGATTGCTTCCCCATACCCTTCGGTGGGTGCACGGAGCAATTCCTCCATTGTACGGTTATCGGCCATCTCTACAACAATAGGTGGAAGCTCGGGTTCCACTATTCGTTGTTGACGATTTCTATTTCTACGAGGAATATTTTCAAGCCTATTAAAATCTATCACAAGACGAGAAGAACGTAATTGCATACACTACAAAGACGAGAATTTAGAGGATTGAAGAAAAGAAATTAGAAAAAAGAAGATTATTTTTGGTATTTTTGTTTGGTATTGCTCAATCAATAATGATCGATAAAAAACAAGGAATAAGGATAACTACTATGGAAGTAAATTACCCTCGGTCGACTTTGAAACGATAGGTGAAAACCTAAACGTCTCGAGGTTCAATAAGTAAACAACAAAAATAAGATTTATTACTACTTGAGTCGGCAAACCAATAATAGGTTGTCCCTCTCAATATACGCACAAGCAAGCGGGGAAACGAGGTGGCACAAAGCACTTAAAAACCTTTTTCCTTAGACGGCCTTTTATAGCACGTCGCCTTATACCCACCTTATAGTTTGTATAAATCGAGTTCAAACTTCTTATTAGTATTTATCTATTTTGCCTTTATTTTTTGTTTTGGATTCGACTACAATAGCTAGGTGATGAAATCCCAACTAAGGCTTATTTGAAAAGTATTTAAAATTATTGTTCTACGTAATACAATATATTATTCACAAAAAACGAGAAAAACGATACATACTACTTAATAGAAAAATAACAAAACTTTCCGAGGACGGAAAGGGTCTTCAAATCCACGATCAACAAATCTCCACAAAAGCGAATCGTACACAAGATCCCCAGCAACGGCGCCAAAATTTTTGATGTGTTGTGATTAATACATACGTTATAGGGTAAGTTAGAAGATTACCTTTAGGAAAAAGTAATAGTCTAAACTTTACCAAAGACGGATTTAATTAATTCACGTTGATGAACCAAGTTCGTTGTACACGAAGATCTAGTGAATTTGAGACGTTTCGTTTTGATTTGGACAATTGATTTGAATGTGTCGTCGGTTTTTAAAATAAAAGTAAATCTACCAATTTTAAATCCTAATTTAATCCTCAAGTGCATGAATCGTAAACCCGCCTATTTAAAATTTTAACAAACAATTAATTACTTAAAAATAAAACTCTATTTAAAAATATAAAACTATTTAATAATCTATAAAATTAAATCTATTTAATAAAAATAACTTTTAAACTATTTAAAATAAAATCTAATTAACTTTTGTAAAACTAATTAACTTTATTTGAAAAATACTTTTAAACCTAATCTATTTTAAAACTATATTTTATTTAAACCTAAAATAATAACAAACTAATATTAAAAATTAATAAAAACATTTTTTATATTTATTATATTATTTAGTTTACTATTGAAACTATTTATTTATTACAATTAATCTAGACGAATGAAAGTAAAATACTGCCAGATTCAACTAAGCTATATTAATCTAATAAATGAAAGTAAAACCAAATAAGCTAGTTAGCTCATTTGGTTAACACATTGGACAAACATCCGTGAGGTCACGGGTTCGAACCTTGCCATGGACAAGTTTTTAGAATTAAAACTTTTTGACAGACGGTCTTAGGAAAGACTCGTTGTGAACTTATTAACCATAAGCTGAAAGGATTCAACTTTGTGAGCTTATCAGATCAGTGTGATATAATAAGCTGACTACTAGAACAAATACACAGAACGATCAAATAAAATCCAATCAAATAAGGACTAAAATTCAATAGACAATCAAAATCCTATCAAATGCCTATAACTCAAATCCAAATAACCAGAAAACGCTAACTGAGTAAGCTGAAAACTAGATTCAATATCCTAACATTAAGCTACAAGCAGTCATTTTAATTAACAAATGTGATAAATCAAATTCAGTGCACAAGCATAGCTTAAACTCAAATCTTACAGGAAATCAAAATCAGCAGGTTGATAATACTAACAAGAAAAACGTAGCAGATCTAATATACTTCTCAAACAAGCAGAAAGAACAGCAAACCAAAATTAATAGCACGTCAAAAGTCACATTTCTAAACGCAGAACTAGCAAATAGCACTATCAGCAACTTCAATCGATTCAAATAACATATATTTATCATGATAATATTAGTAAGCTATAATCATTAATCTGAGTGACAGATCATATTCAGATCCTACAAACAAGTAAAACAAAACCTGACAAATCCTAAATGAATCAGCAGGTAAAAAAACAGTAATAAACTCTAACAACTTAATCAGCATAACCAAATAAACAAGTAATCTAACAATTCAAAAATCGTTTCTATCAAACAAATCAAGCAAATCATAAACTGTATTTATCAAACAAATTTAACTAAACAACTTAAGAACAAATTCACTAAAAAATATTATCAACTTAAAAATAAAGAGAGTAGAACCTTTTTGGAGAAACCTTTGATGACGAAGGTAGGGCGCTGAGCCACCTTATGGCTTTAATACGACACCAAGAATACCACCGTTGAGGACATCAATACCCACGAACCATCATTTAAAAATAACTCAACGATTCATAACACCATCTCGAAACAGTAACTTTTTTTTTAATTTATTCAGTAGAAAAAATCATTATCCCTATCTCATTCGAAAGTTCGTAAAAGCTATCACAATCAGCTTATAAAAACTTCCACCATTATAATGAACAGCTTAAAAATTGAAATTGCAACTATTTCAATCAAGAATAAAAGGACACGAAATTAATTAAAACTGATACTTTTATTAAATCAATTCCAAACGTTACAATCTTTTAAAGGAAAAAATTACAATTACTTAATCTAAAACTAACATTATAACAGTATGAAAAAGAAAAGGGATAAAATTACACAAGAAAATGGGGGGTATTTATAGCCCCCCCATAAGGCATCCTTCTGCGAATATCCGAATATCCAAGGGGATATTCCTTTTGATTTTGTAGCCCTTGATCTCCAATCTTCTTCTCTTTCATCAAATAAACGGCTGAGATGACTTCAAATAGCACACGGATCGCCAACGTGGCATCCGTGTGCTAGTTTTGTTTCTTTTAGGAGTTTTGATTGGTGGATATGATGGAATGAGGTGTTGCAACGAATTACAATCAGCCACGTAGCTAAACTCTTCCAGCCTTTCTCTTCCTTAAAATTGGGGGATTTAATTCCCCCACACGTGAATTACACGTGTGATGAAAACCCCTATATCAATTTGGTTTTTTACCCGATTAGGGTTTTGGTGAACAGTGGAGTTATTTAACAGGTTTGGGGTGAGAAAATTGGGGAAGATAACACATAGTAAATAACGAAAGGAGTTTTCATTATTGAGAGAAAACGTGTGTGGTGTAAGAGAGAAGGGATGGGGTCGGTTTTTTATTTGTTTAATGAAAAAAATAAGTGGAATGAATAATGGGTGAACGGTTTTAATAAGGTGTGAAAAGTTAAACGTTTGACTTAGGCAATCCAAACCCTAAAGCCCAATCAATTCGTTCTATTTCTTTGTAAATATTAAATGGGCTTGAGGCCCTTAACATGTACACCATCCGTCTTCCATTAATTCTCATCTTGGGCCTTCAAATGGGCTTGACCAAAATTTGTCCCACTTAATATCCATTGATGGGCTTTTCAGGCCCAATAAACCCATGTGGGTCCCACTTGGCCAAAATACTTGTTAAATGATATAATCCTCTAAATTTGAGCTCGGTTTTGGCTTCCTCGATCTTTTTCATCAATCTAGTGTCGGTTTTCGTCGGTTTTCGTGAACTTGGTACCTACACACATCCAAACAAGAAACAAGCATTTCCAAGGCATTTTTGATACATTATGTGCATTATTTCAATGTTTATAGCTATAACTGATATGAGTAAAAACACTCATATCACCAACCATGCGAGATATGCGGGGGTCCTCACTCTTACACCACTTATACCGCCACCCAAGACTACCCTTCTGAAAATGTGAATGCAGCTTATGGCACCTATCCTCAACCCGCTTATCAAGCACGACCTCAAGGTGACCGTAATTTGCTTAGCTACCGTTCTAATAACTACCTCTCACCACCCGGTTTTCCTCCAAACAACCCAAACCAACAACAAAACCTCAATCGCCCTCCTCAACAACAACAACAACCTCGTACACCATACATTCCACCTCACAAACAGCAACAACCACCTCAACGAAACAACCAAGTATACCAGCAACCTGCTTATCAACCACCCGCATATAATGCTCCTCCCAACCAACCCACCGCTCTTCACCAAGAAGTGGAAACTTATATGAGGACTAACGATGTGATCGTGGGAAATCTCCAACGGGAAGTGCTCAACTTGAAAGCAGACCTGGTGAAACAAGGGAACGATTTGAGAGCTGACATGAGAAATACTTTGGATAGTCAAACTAATGACTTAAAGAACATGATGGCTAGTTTCTTCCAAGGTAATCAACCCTCTTCTTCGGGTACTATTCCGAGTAACACCGTTGCGAATCCAAGAGGGGAGATGAAAGCAATCACCACTCGCAGTGGCAAAGGTACCAAGGAACCCGAGCTTCCTATACCTCCACCGGTGATTGTGACTAAGGAAAACGAGTCACCTACGCCTATTCCTCATCCTTCGATTTCCCCAATTTCTCCACCTCTTACTTCTACCCCTCCTCCACCCAAGGATGTGAGTGATCCTATTCTTCCAAAGCCTTCCTCTTCTTCCGATATACCTTATCCATCTAGGTTGAGGAAAGAGAAGCTCAAAAGCAAGGACGATATTCAGGTTTCGAACTTTTTAAAATGTTTAAACAACTGAATTTCAATATCTCCTTTGCTGAGGCTCTCGCTCACATGCCCAAGTATGCAAAAATGTTTAAAGATCTTCTGAGTGACAAGGAAAAGCTTCTTGATATAGCCAACACCCAACTTAATGAGAATTGCTCTGCAGTGCTCTTAAGGAAATTGCCAACCAAGCTTGGTGATCCGGGTCGTTTCTTAATCCCTTGCAATTTCCCGGGAGTAGAGAATTGCATGGCCCTAGCCGATCTAGGTGCCAGTATTAATCTAATGCCTCTAAGCGTTTGGAAGCAATTATCTCTCCCTGAGCTAGTCCCCACCAAAATGACTTTGGAATTGTTATTAATATAATTGCTTTTAGATTTAAGTTTACATTTTAAAGCATTTAAAACTTTTAGTAGATTAGAAAATCACTCCCCTTTTTTAGTAACCAAGAACAATCATTCCACTTAGAACCAAGATCAATTCGAGAGGATATCGAGAGGATTTAGAGAACCCATACAAAAAGCTAGTATCAATACTTAATCAAACAACTCAATGTACTGAGATTGAATCACATAAAATTGAAATTATTTGCAATCTAGATTGTAGAGAAAACAGTTAACTAAAACTAATCAAAGCTAATTTGTAAAAAAGAAACCTAGATGCTATATTAGAAACCTATCAATCAAAACTAAAGATAATGATGATGAACTTCCACTTCTGACTTCACATTGGTATTTATATATATAAATTCAGAGGGAGTTATGGAATAGTTTTAATCAAGGTTGCAAAAATCGTGAATCGCTAGTCGGCCAGTCAATCACCTTGTAACTTGTAATCGATCTAGGCGCGATTAATCAGTGTGACATTTTTAGCAAATTTTAGGTATATACGGCAAGTTTTAGGTATTTTCAACGAGTTTTAGTTATTTTCGAAAATGGTATTCTAAAAATAACTTATCATACATATAGATAGTTACTATAAGTGATAAACACAAGTTTACAGTGAGTTCTCGGTATTTTCGGCGAGATTTGCAAGTTTCGGCAAGTTTGACCTCTATTGACCGTCGTTGACTACAATTGACCGCCATTAATCACCCTTTAGATTAATCGCAAGGTCGATGACCTTGTAGCATTTAAGCGGCGATTAATCAACCTTGTTTTGCAACATTGGTTTTAATACAATTAGGATTATAAAAAAGGTTGGATTAGTAGGAGCAATATTAGGCCTAGTAAGATGATATATATGTATAGGAATGCTAGAGCTTTGTGGGCGGGCTATGGCCCACTATACCCCCACATAGGGGTGGGAATCGGGTCGGGTCAGCCGGGTTCGGGTCAAGTCGGGTTGGGTCAAGTCGGGTCAAGACTCAAAAAAATCATACCCGAATCCGAGCCTAATTAGAACTCGGGTCAGTCAGGGTTGGGTCAATTCGGGTCGGGTCAATTCGGGTCGGGTCAACCCGAGTATAAGTAAAAAAAATAAAATTGGCTTATTTAAGTAAATTTACAATGTAAAATGTGTTAAAAAACTCGGGTCAAGTCGGGTTCGGGTCAAGTCGGGTCGGGTCAATTCGGGTCAAGGCTAAAAAATATAAACCCGAACCCGAGCCTAATTAGAACTCGGGTCAATTCGGGTCAACCCGAATACGTTTTTGACCCGAGTGACCCGACCCGAATAAGCATATTCGGGTTCGGGTTCGGGTCGGGTCAACTTTTTCGACACCCCTACCCCCACATCACTACGCCAATGACTGAAAATGAAGTCAAGAAATTAATAGAAAAGTCAAAGTAGAAAGTCAAACCATTTCTATTAGACCTTGCTTATAGGGTTTTGTCTAAATATTGTTAAAAACAGTTCCTGATTAGTTCGTGTTGCTCTGTTTTTTATTTATCGAGTGATCTTAGTATAAATATGACTAGATAACACATATCTCATGGTCAAAGCATCATATATACACTCAATTTTTTCTAACATATCAATAGTTAAGATATGAAGATTTAAGTTTGGTTCTTTTATAACATAATGTACATAATCAATGAAAAACTAATAAATAATTAAGAATCACATTATAAGTTTCATGTAATCATAGACAAACACTAATTAATTTAGCTGAACATAGCCAGAAAGAAAATATAAAATCAAAATATGAGACATATTGAATGATAGAAAAATTAAACCTTAATCTTCACTTGTTATTGGTGTTACAATGGTGTTTTAGGGGTTCTAGAACCTTAAAACGAAGAAGAAAAGATGTACCTTTAAGTTTACACGGTTTAGCGTACAATGGTGTTTTGGAGAGTGACAATGAGAGTATATATTTCATTTAGTAAAGTTTGAAAAGAAAAGTAAAATATATTACTACCCTCGTCCTATAATTATAGTCTAGTTTTGCACTTGACTATAATTATGAGACGATAAAAGTAATAAGTTATGTTTTGACGTCAAGTTATTATTGATTAGAAAAGAAAAAAAAGTAAAAACTTGTTGTCCCATATATTTAGATGATTAGAGATAGAAAATAGATGAAAAGAGATGAATTCCTAGAGAGAGAAAGTAGTAAGAGAAAGTAGAGAGGATTAACTTGTAGAATATTAGATTAAGAGAAAAAAAATGAATCACCAACCCTCCTAACATGCTAAGAGGGTAGTATATATAGTCCACCCACATGCGGGCTTCTTTATGGACTATATGGTTTGGGCCGGGCTTTCCTTTTGGGCTTTAGTTACTTATTAATGAACTTTAGCCTAAAGTTAAGCCCGTATAACACGACTAATATACTACCTATTACAACGTTCTAAAATACGATACATAATAAACATATGACCGAGCATTCTTGTTTGGCTCAATATTTTGAGGCTAACAATCTCCCCCAATGAGAGGTCATAAACCTTGGTCATTTAGGAAATTTGTAGAGATTACTAATCTCGCCATAAATGAGTCTTGAACGTGTAATCGTAGCCTTGTTCCTTCATGCTGTGATCTTTGAGCCTTTGTCGTTGTCTTTCGACTTTGTCTTTAAGCTTGAGATCTTCAAATCATCCTTGACTTGTCTTTGCCATCTTGCGATCTTGTGTCTTCATCCACATGCTCACACTATTAATTGTTGAATATGTCTTTAGGCATGAGTATGTGGTTTCTGAATCATTGACTTTGCTGTGTACACCGTGACGCCACCTTCTCGAGACAAAACATAGACACGGACTGAATGGCTTTGACATTCGTCCTAAATCGGTAGCGTTTTACCTCCGGTCGGTGAAGACCGTTATACGATATTAAATATCGTACCTGTGATCAGGTAGATTCAATTAAGAATCTCCTTGACAGGGTTTCGCGGCTGTACTAGCCGTTCTCTTTACTCGACCGTCTCAAAGCAAGACTGCGAACATAAAGAGTGAATCAATTGGATAGATATCCACTTGATTAAGGTCGTCAATTCAAATTCCTGGACCAAGTGTGATTCTTAAAGAATCTTACCATTGTTGCTTTCCAGTTGACACAAGTTTGATTCATAAGAATCTCACAAGTCACCTACCGTAGCGCTGTTTGATGTTGACGCTAGAAGGATTTCCATTCGTCAATGTGAATATTAATGAATATCACTCTGAATGTTCTGGCAAGACCATAAAGATATTGCGTAGAAACCTGAAACGAGTTTGAAGCAATTTAGAATCAAACCACTGTTGCTTTTCAGTTTTACATATGTTCAATTCATAAAGAATCTTGCATATGACCTACCGCAGTGCTGTTTGACGTTAACACTGGAAGGATTTCCACTCATCATTGTGAATACTAAGTAGTATTATCACTCTGAGTGTTCTAGCAATATCGCAAGGATATAGCGTAGGATTCTCTTGATCTTCATCCGTGTGTCCTAACGAGATTTGATTGATCTCTTGGCTCTAGACTCTATTTGTGCACTTTTAGTGGTCGGAGACTGGAGCAGATGCCACCTATTCAATATCAACTATCTCGGAGTGAGAAAGTCAATAGAAGTCATGTTGATCTCCGTGACAATAAAACAAACTTCTTTTGAGAGAAGCCTGAGTAGCCAGGAAAGGGTTGTGCTTCACATCACTGGGTCCATGATGAGTTTGTCTTCATGATGAGTTGACCCGGTTTCTGCCTAAGTTGTATGGAGGGCTTCTTTCTTTACACCCTTTATCCTTACATTTCTTTTTCATTCTTCAACCCCTTCAATGCTTACCAAGACATCATTACTAGCACCTTGTTGTGATTGTTCCGGTTCTAGCATCAGTACTTAGTCGGCATTCAGCTACGTTCACATTCTACTCCATCTTTCCTAAGGACTTCTAATAATCTATTGGATTGTCCCTGGGAAGATCCCTCCGGTTCTGGTTGGATCATAGGACTTAAACCTAACCACCCTTTTGACACCAATAACATCGTGAATTAAAGATGTTGTGGGTATTTGATCGTAACCATGAAAACCACTTTAAATTCTAACAAAGTTTTTGAAAAACATTTAACACCTTGCTAGTTTTGTCGTTTCAGAAATGCTCCCCCTTCACATGTGCATCGATAGTCGAAAGTGTTTCGCACATGTAGGTAAGAGTTAAAGTGCTTGAGTCTTATATTAGATCACATTTTAATCACATTTTCTCCCCCTATCTCTAATATATAAAATCTTTTGATATTAGAGATAACAAATTTGATTAAAATATATTTTGAAAAATAGTCTTGAAATCTCCGGAAGAAAGATGTGTTAATCTTTTGCATGAAGTTTAAAATGCTCCCCCTCAAAAATTGATCCAATTGTATTGTCATTGTGAGGATATGATCCACATTTCGCTTTTTGAGGATGGGAGTTGTTGAACACACAATTTTTGAAAGATTTTGAATATCATTGAAAAATTCTTGAAAAAATTGTGTTCAACGCTTTTTGAAAAATCAATTCTTTTTGTCGAAAGGTTTTTTAAAGCATAAACTTGAGTTCATAGACTTTGAATGTCTTGACGAATCCACTCAAGTGTAAGAAGAGTTAACTTCTTTTGCTAAGGGTAAGAGCACGAAATCGTATACTCCCCCGTGAATATAGTTTCGGGTTGCAATCTGAAAGTGATTACAAGCCATTGTGTTGAGCTCAAAACGTTGAATGTTTTGTGACAAGCTCAACCCGTGATAGATTGCTCTACCCGTTGTTTGGAAATGTTGTCCAAAATGGACAATTTCCTTTATTAAAAGAAGAAATGACATGTTTTGAAAAATATTTACAACTTTCATTCGAGCTTTATGTACACACCCGTGTCGTTATTGAGCGACATTTCTAGGCACGTCCATATTATCGATACTGAAAGACATGTCGAGAAGAATATTTTTGGATTTTGAAAGATTTTTAATTTTGTGTTTTGCTTTTATGTGTTTTATATTTTTGTATTTTGCTTTTTCAAAGATATTTACAAGTTGATGTTTGATAGATAAATCAAGCAGGCACCTTTGCTAGAATCTCCAGGTCTGCTGGAGTCAAACATCTCATACCAATTTGCCTAACGAGGTACTCAAACCTATCTTTCGACAGAGCCTTCGTAAACAAGTCGGCTAATTGGTAATCTGTTCCAACAAAGTATAATTCAACGATACCTCTTTCAACTTGTTCCTTTATGAAGTGGTATCTGACATCGATGTGCTTCGTGCGGGAATGTTGTACCGGGTTGCAGGAGATGGCTATGGCAGACTTTGAGTCACAGTACATAGGTACTTTATCAAAGTGGAAGCCATAATCCGTGAGTTGTGTTCTCATCCAAAGAACTTGAGCACAACACGCAGATAGAGACACATACTCCGCTTCGGCTGATGAAAGTGACGTGCAATCCTGCTTCTTGGAAGACCATCCCACAAGCTTATCTTGTCCTAGAAATTGTGCACCACCAGAAGTACTTTTACGTGTATCAAGACACCCTGCATGATCAGAATCTGAATAGGCCGTTAGAAAGAAACCGGTTTCCCTCGGATACCAGAGTCCCATGTGAATGGTATTCTTAAGGTACCGAAAGATCCGTTTAACCTCTTGAGGTGCTTTTCAGAGGGTCGTGCTTGATATCGTGCACAATAGCATGTAGCATGATGAATATCTGGTCTGCTTGCTGTCAAGTACATGAGGGACCCGATCATGGAACGATATCTCGTTTGATCTATGGGTAATCCCTCCAAGTCAGCATCTAGGGATGTGGTTGATAATGGTGTCCCAACGGGGTCACATGAGGTCATACCATGCTTTTTGATTATCTCTTGACAATACTTAGCTTGGTTTATAAAGATACCACTTGGGGATTGGTGAACTTGAATTCCTAGAAAGAATTTTAGTTCGCCCATCATTGACATTTCAAATTTGCTGTGCATTACTTTTTCAAACCATTTTGAAAGTTTTGGGTTTGTAGACCCGAAAATAATGTCATCAACATAAATTTGCACAAGCAAAATGTCATCCCCATATTTATAAGTGAACAAAGTTAGATCAATGGAACCTTTTGAGAAACCTTTGGATACCAGAAATTTCGAGAGCTCGTCGTACCACGCCCTTGGAGCTTGCTTGAGTCCATATAGTGCCTTGTGGAGACGATACACCTTGTCAGGATAATAAGGATTGACGAATCCTTCCGGCTGCGTGACATAGACTTCTTCCTTCAAAGGACCGTTAAGAAACTCCGTCTTTACGTCCATTTGATAGACAATGAATCCCTTATGTGCAGCATAAGCAAGAAAAATCCGGACCGCTTCCATTCGAGCTACTGGTGCAAATGATTCTTCGAAATCAATACCCTCTTTCTGTCCATACCCCTTAGCCACTAGCCTAGCTTTATTCTTGATGATCGTATTCTCTTCATCCATCTTGTTTTTCCAGATCCAACGAAGATTTAATGGAGTCACATCGTATGGTCTGTCAACAAGTTCCCAGACTTTAAGTCTTTCAAATTGTTGAAGTTCATCCGTCATCGATTCAATCCAAGCATGATCAGCCATGGCTTCTTTTATGTTTTTCGGTTCAGCTGTACTCACGGCGAGTGCGAACATACAAACATCGCCATCGGTTGCTAGTTGTCGTCTTGTACGAACAGGCTGTGAAGGGTTTCCAATTACGTGAACCAACGGATGATCTCGGGTCCAATGATGTGTTGAAGGATGTCGTTGATAGAACGTATGCATATTTGACGGATCAACATGGCGAGTAGAAGACTCTCCAGTTTCGTGTACCGGTGTACCGAATGGGTTGATAAATTCGTCTTCGTCAGATAATGCATCGTCTGCTTGATTTGTGTTCTCTGGAGCAATGACAGTAGTTGTGGATGTTGTAGGATCGATTGTTGAATTGATATTCTGAGGAGGTAAATCTGCAACAACCCGTGTTGAAGTAGATGAAGTTGTATCCATTTGTTGATGATGATCGGTATCATCATTCGTATCATGAGTGACAGCGGAAGACTTCGATGCAACTTGTTTCTCCCCCGTGAAATATTCATCATACATTGGTCCATATAACATTTCCAACTCTTCAAGTGTCGTGTCCACTGTCATATCTGCTCTAGGAACATGTTCAGGAACCAGCTTTGAACTTGACGGTTCATTGTTGTGGTCTTGAGTTCTGAGTTCCGTGCGGTTGTGAACGGAAGTCGTTTGTCGTTGTGGATCGGGACTTAAACTGCTTTGTTCAAGTGCCATTTCTTGTAATTCATCGAATCTGATATGAATAGTCTCGACTATCAATTTTGTTCTCTCGTTGTATACTCTGTATCCCTTAGACTGAGTTGCATATCCCACTAAAATGCATGCATCACCTTTTTCTTTCATCTTGTCCAGATTTTCACCATCTCGAATAATGTAACACGTACATCCAAAAACATAAAGGTGTTTGAGTGAAGGTTTGCGATCATTAATTATGTGATATGGTGTCTTTTCGTGTATTGGGATAACTAAGGAGCGGTTTTGTGTGTAGCATGCGGTTGACACGGCTTCGGCCCAAAAGTATAGTGGAAGTTTTGAAGCGGATAATAATGTTCGAGCAGCCTCAACTAAAGTACGGTTTCGTCTTTCAACAACGCCGTTTTGTTCGGGTGTTCGAGCAATAGATGTTTCATGTTCAATTCCTTCAGCTTCAAAATTGTTTCTCAGTTTTGAATTCAAAAATTCAGTACCTCTGTCAGTACGAACCACTTTAACTTGAGCTTGAAGACCACGTTGTATCACTTTAAGGAAGCTGATGAGAACATCGGGTGTTTCATCCTTGGATCTCAAGAAGTGAGTCCATGTGTACCTTGAGTAGTCATCGACAATTACCATAACGTATTTCTTCCTATTGATACTTTGAACACGCATGGGACCACACAAATCTATATGAAGAAGATCTAACCGTCCTTTAGAGCTAGGTGTAGTCTTTGTGTTGAAACTACTCCGTTTAGCTTTACAAAGCTCATGAGAAGAACAAAGATGATCTTTGATGAATTTCAAGTTTGGAAGGCCTCGCACAATATCTTTCTTGGAAAGCAAGTTGATGGTATCAAAGTTAAGATGAGATAAACGTTGATGCCATAACCAAGCTTGAGTCGTTGAAGCTTTAGCCATGAAACATATTGGATTTGAAGATGTGGAGTCTTGTAGTGAAATAGTGTAGAGATCAGTACCCCGTGTTCTGGTAAGTAAGTCATTCCCATCATAATCACGAACAAAACATGTCTTCTTTCTAAAAGCAACCTCCAAATCCGCATCACAGAATTGACCAACCGAGAAAAGATTGTGATTGAGCCCTTCGACGTAGTAAACCCTTTTGATAGTGATATTCCCCTGAACCAAGTCTCCATATCCTAGGATCGGTGCAAATTGATCATTTCCGAATCGGACCGTACCCAGGAACTTCTCCACGAATTTAATTAGAAGCTTGAGATTCCCCGTCATGTGCTTCGTGCATCCAGAGTCCAGTATGAAGAGAATTATTTCGATCACCTGCAGAAGAATTAGAACACGATGGAGCATTTGCTAAAGTGGATTCCATGTTAGTTATGATTTCCGATTCATTAGTTTCCCTAGTTTCATCACTTAGAGGCACACTAACGCTCGTAGTCACATTTTCTGTCCTAACCTTAGGCATCCATTTATATCCTGGAGGACATTGATTAGCGAACCACCATTTCCAAGACTTGCTAGCAGATTCATATAATTCCCTAATTCTGCTTCTAGGGTTCTTAGTGGTGGAGTCTGATGCAATACTTTTCTTAGGGGGGTTGCACCAGAATGGTTCACTTTGCGTTTGGGTTTTCTAGCACTAATAGGCATCACAGTTTGCTTCTTAGTTCTAGTTTCTACGCCTTTGGCATTATTCGAAACACACATAGCATGATTAGCATTAGCACACTTTCCACATTTCACACAAACAAACTTAACTTTCATAGCATTCAAAGTCGAATCATTCAAATCGTCATTACACACGATTACAGACGTTTTATTCTTAGAAACATTGAAGATCCTAGGGTGGTCTTCTACTTCCTTCATCTTCCCTTGACTTTTGTTTTGCCAGACCTTTTCATTCATGCGTGTGCTCTTAAGCTGGGGCCGGATAACACTAGCAGTGGGGACTACTCTTGTAGTAAAAGACACATGTCTATTAGTGTTTTTAGAAGTCTGAGGTGATTGACTTTCTTTGTTTTGTGTGGGTTTAGTGGCCAATCTATACATCCCTGGTTTAATCACATTTGTGTTCTTAATGCTTTGTGATCGAATATGTGTTTTGGGAGTGTTTTGTGGTAGCCTATCCTTCCCATCCGTCTTGGGGGCAAACGCAAGTTTTGTAAATGCAGAATTAGAGAAAACAGATGGTTTTCCCAAGATAGAGGGTCTAGTCACTTTTTGAGCATTGGGTTGTCTTACAACAGGTTTCTTAGCACTAGGTTCCACAATCTGCCCACCCATCTTAGCAACGAGTTTCTGCAACTCTGCTATCGCTCTGTCCCTATCTTGTAACTGAGCTTTCAACCCTTTAATTTCCAAATTCTGTTCGTTCATTTCTCGAAACGTTTGGGAAAGTTTTTCTTGCAGTTTATTATTATGTGGAAAACTACCAACGTCTTTTTGCAAAGCAAGTTCAAGAGAATGACAATGTTTTTAAAGGAAAACAGTTTTGTGTTGAAGTAACTCAACAGCCTTTTTATCAACATTTTCTTTATGTTTCGAAAGCTCAAGTTCAAGACGCTCACACTCTTTGATTTTATCAAGATATTTGCATGCAACATCAGAATATTCATCGATATCAACACATGATTGAAGAGTAACACACAAAATATCTTTGGAGAGACATTCTTCTAAGAGTAGATCATATTCGTTTGAAAATTCTAATTTGTCATTTTGAAGGTCATCAACTTCTTTTTCAAGAGACTCAACATATTTCAAATCATCAAACATTTCAGACTGAATTAAATTTTCAAACTCAAGAACACGTTCTTTTATTATCTTCGTATTTGGTATTAAAAGTTCTTTCACAAGCACAGTTATGTCGTGAGGAATCTCGGTTTTCCACTTATCCTTTTGACGTTTCTCCCAATCGCTTTCAACAATTGATTGAACATTATTAACGTGGTGTTTAAGAAAACCAAGTATTTTTCTACTTTTGCTTTTAGAAGCATCTAGAGGCAAATAGTTAATATATTTAAAAACATTAGTTTTCCTCTTAGTGGCAAAAGCTTTTTTCCATTGAATTCTTTTTTGTTTGCATTCTAAAAATAATTCCCCACGAGACTTCTGTTTTTGTGGAGTGAAAAGACCATAAAGACTATTTTCATAAGCATAGTTATATGGTTTCACAAAATCTTTATTGACCGGTGATCTACTCTCCTCATCCCAAAGGGACGTCTCTTCACTATCGATGTTAGCTACTGGGCAGTCATTATCAGTCCATTCGGACTCATCAAGATATAAGTGAGGGTTTGCAGCTTGAGCTTGTTCAAGGTACTTGGGGGTGGCAAAGCTAGGTTGACCCTTGAAAAACGACCGAGGTGCTATCATTCTTACGGTTTGAATTAAGTCATGTGTATTATAAACAACTTTTTTCAAAAAATCGACTTGTTGGTTCGAGATCCTTTACTTTTTCAGTATCTTTGCTTTGTCTATTTTTGAAATCTTGTTTTAATGTTTCAACCTCTTGTTTCTTCTCGTCAAGAATTTTAGCAGAATCAGTGGTGTTCATAGAAAGCCTCTGTTCAAGTTCATTAACTTTTGTTGTGGCAAGGTACGTTTTTTGACGTTCATCACTTAATAAAACATTAAATTGACGTTTTTCTTTAGTTAACAAAGCAAGAGCTTCATTGTATTTATTTTCAAAATCGTCCTTTTTAACGTTGATGACACGACTTTTGTACCCCTCAAGCTCGTTGGTCTTTTGAAGAAGCTCAGCCCTATAACTATCAATAGTCTCACCAGATTTTATAAGAGCGGCTTTGCATTCTTCAAAGTTTTGAGTGAGCGCTGTGTTTGCCTTCTTTAATTGCTTTTGATTCTTTCTATTTTCATTGACATCTTTTTGTAAACTAGCAATTAAATTAGCAAGCGCGACACGCTCCTTGTCATCATACTCATTTGCATGTTGATCATCCTCAAACTCATTATTGCACATGTCTGATGAATCGGGTGTGGTATTTCTATCAACCGTTTCCATCATACACGTGTCAGTAATTGTTGTTGGTAGATCACTATGCTCATGTGTATCACCAAACACATTATATTCAGCATCATCTTGTACCTTATCAATTAGCTCGGTATCAAAGATAGGACCATTGTCATCTTCAGTGACGTTAAGGACCTCATGAATCTTTGCCATGTATGAATAATGTGCCTCGAGTTCTTGGTCAGAGAGTTCATCATCTGTGTTGTCAAGCATTTCTCCTTCCTCAGCTGATAACTTGATTCCAGCTTCCATTTTCTTGCACAACAGCATCTTTTCCTTATGATAACCATAATCTTTAACCCTCTTTGGCTGCCTGCATTCCCTAGCCAAATGCCCAAAACCTCTGCAGTTAAAACACTGAATCCCACTTTGTTGCACAACTTGAGTACCAACAGTTTCCCTATTTCCAACAACAGTAGCCACCCTCTGATTATCATACTTAGGTTGTCGATCATACTTTGGAGGACTCTCAGCACGTCTTCGTGTGTCATACCTTGGAGGACTCTGTGCATGGGTGTTCCTCGAGTTTGAAGATGTTCGAAGGTTGTTGTTGGTGGGTTTGTAGATTTTCTTATATTGCTTCATAACGAAAGCCATTTGTTTCTTGAATTCCCTATCCTTTTGAGCTATTTCTTCATCACTGTCTTCTTCGGATGATTGCTCAGGTGTGGGTGATGGTGCTCTTGCAACTTCTTTGCCTCGGGATCGTGTTGGAACATGTGACTTGGAGACAATAGATGATCGTGGTGATGATGATTGAGTAGAGTAGGCCTTTGAAGTACGGGAGTGATATTCTGAGTAATGTTGAGTGGTAGACACCAAAGCAAGTGGATTGGAAATCTTTGCAACTCGTTCAGCTCGAAGTTCATTTGCCTCATTTTGAAATTGTTTCAAGATGTCAAAGAGCTTGTGATATGAAACTTTGTCTAACTTTTGTTGTTGTTTCACCAAAGTGACAAACCGTGTCCACTCTGGTTGAAGTTGTTGTAGAAATTGGACATTGACTTGCATGGTGGAAACTTGCAAGTTGTTTCGGGTCATATCATTCATCATCTTGTAGAATCGGGAGTAATAAGAATCAATTGATTCTCCATCCTTTGATGTAAACTTGCCAAAGTTCCAAAACATCTTAGTTTTCACATCTTGTTTGTTAAGTGATTCTCCTTGTTGCGATCTTTCAATAGCCGTCCACATTTCTTGAGCAGTAGGGCATGCGTCAACCGTAGAGTAAATTTCATCTCCAATGCCACTCAGAATTAAGTAGATTGCTTCCTTCTCTGCATCAAACCACGCACGGTTCTCTGAGGTGAGGTCGGTCCTCTTTTCATCACGTTCATATGCGGGTTGTGCGTCACTTGTGTCTGTGGCTGGTACTGCAGGAACTTGAATCCTTGAGAGTTTATAGGGTCCTTCTAAAATACATTGCCTTAAAGCATCACCGTTAGGTTTTGTGTCAAGGTAACGTATAAAACGGGATTGCCATTGATCATATCGACCCGACACAAGCATTGGTGGTCTTTCCTTGTTACCTGCCACCATTATGTTGTTGTTCGTCACACGATATTCAGCGGTAGAATCCATCTCAAAGTTCTCAAAAATAATGAATCAAATGTGGATCTTAAGTAGATGTGTTGTGATTGGTGTAATCTAGAGAAGATGTGGAAATCCCCTAAAATAATCTTCACAATTAACCAAAAATTCTAAGACGAAAAATCACTCGATTAAAAATTTTCAAAAATACAAATTTTCGAAAAAATAAGTGAAGATTTCGCAATGAGGTGAAAGATTCCACAATAGATGAATAATTTCGCAATTAGAGGAAGAATTTCGCAATTCCTGAGCAACAATACGCAATGATTACCAAATTCCGCAATTAACTCATAATTCCTCAATTATTGAATGATTTCGCAATGACCAGTGAAAGTCACTAATTTCGCAATTCGCTGGTATGATTCCGCAATACCCTGAAAAACCCTAATTTCGAAATTGTCTGATATGATTCCGCAATAAAGATTTCGCAACTTGAGTAGGATTTCGCAATAGGTTATAATTCCGCAATTACTTAACAAACACAAGATTTCGCAATACTCATAAAACACTAATTCCGCAATAGGAGACATAATACAATTTCGCAACTTTTGAGAATCAACAATTTCGCAATTAGATTGTAATTCCGCAATATGAGCAAATTCGCAATCAGAGACCAAAGATGCAAATTTTTGACAAAAGTTGCGAAATTTAGACCAAAGATGCGAATTTGAACCAGAAGATCCTAAAAAATAGGAACAATGAAGAACACTTATAGAAAACGTGATTTCACTCCAAAAATCAAGCCAAACACCACCAAATTTCGTGTTTTTAACCGATCTAAGTAACCCAAATCACTACCACGCCTATGTAGATGATTTGTCTACTCACTAACTCCACAAAAACACAAAAAAACGTGATGATTAGAGCTTAAAAATCAAGAAAAACTCACGAATTACTAAAGGAGAATCAAAACCAATCACGTATCTACCCCATGGCGATTGATACCAATTGTTGTCCCATATATTTAGATGATTAGAGATAGAAAATAGATGAAAAGAGATGAATTCCGAGAGAGAGAAAGTAGTGAGAGAAAGTAGAGAGGATTAACTTGTAGAATATTAGATTAAGAGAAAAAATGAATCACCAACCCTCCTAACATGCTAGGAGGGTAGTATATATAGTCCACCCACATGCGGGCTTCTTTATGGACTATATGGTTTGGGCCGGGCTTTCCTTTTGGGCTTTAGTTACTTATTAATGAACTTTAGCCTAAAGTTAAGCCCGTATAACACGACTAATATACTACCTATTACAACATTCTAAAATACGATACATAATAAACATATGACCGAGCATTCTTGTTTGGCTCAATATTTTGAGGCTAACAAAACTAGATAAGAGAAAAACAATCATCTCAAAAGCGAGAAGAAAACAACCCATTTTGACACATAAAAAATAGAGTAAATTACACCATTCGTCCATATGGTTTGTGTTGACTGACGTCGTTCGTCCCTTGACCGAAAAAGTTGCACCGTTCAGCCTTAAATTTGAAACCCTTTCCGTCGTTTGTCCCTCGGGTTAACTGGCCCACATTTTATCGTTAAGTAATATTTCCATAGGGACAAAGGCGTCATTTCACTTGCTTATTCCACACTATTTAACCCTAACTCCCTCACTCCATTTCTATATCACTCATTATCTTTAATAAATCAGCCACCACACACATAAACTACCACGATCCAAACACCATAAACCCTAAATCAAAATAATAAGTGAATGGTTTTTGTTGTAGGTATATGTAGATTACTTCTATCAAAACATCTTGGACAAATCAGAACCCTGGTCGAAGGTTTTATAGTTGTCCAAGAAGGGTATAAACTATAGGGTTATGTTAAATTGATATACGAATTAGATGATTAGTTACTTATTACTTACGTTTGTTGTACAGGTATGTGGAAGATTTGTTGATTGGGTAGATCCCCCAATGTGTCCTCGTTCTGTGATGATTATCCCATGTCTATTAAGGTCTTTGAACAACCATGAAGTTGTGCTACAAGATGTTGAACAAGCAAGAGAAAGATTACAGAATTACCTTGTGTTATCTTGGGTTTTTTTGTTGTGTATGTTATGTTGAACTAGTAACCTAATTAGATGTTAGGTCTAATTGTCTTTTGGGTATAATCTCTATGTATGTTGTGATCAAGTTGTATGCTTTGTCTCAGTTAAGGAATGGAATGACTAGTGTTATGTGTTTCTATTTCAATTGCAATGAATATTCATCCATGATTATATATGACCCATAAAAAAACTAGGAAAGGATAACAAAAGTGAATATAAACAAAACATGCATTAGTTTAGTTTTCAGGCATATCAATGCCATAAACAAAAGAGTACATAAACATTGTATCAAGACATAGTTTAAACAGACATAAATCCTAACAGAAACATTAATTCAAGACATAGTTTCAGCCTAACACAATTACTTTCTTCCTGGGTGCTTTCTTCTTTGGTGTTGTTGCTTGTGTGGCAGGCTCTTTCCCTTTCTTACTCTGAGTTGCAGAGCTTGCAGTTGGTGTAGCTCTTTTCTTTGACTGAGAACCTGTGGGAGCATCATAATCTAGATCCATTCCTTTTCTTGGCACTTTTCTCTTGTTAGAACTTGCAACTATAGGCCCAGTGAAACTTCTTGAATTATGTCCTTTAGTTTTGCATTTGTCACAAGTAACAGTCTTGTGCTCCCTTGACAACTTGCCATTCTTAAGAAATTTGAATACCTCCTTTTCAGTGTATGACTTCCTCCTTTCCTTAGGGGATCTGCCAGCTTGTGGTTGGTGCTTGGGTAGCAGAAGAGTGGTTGGAACATTGCACTTTGGCCAATACATATGGCCTCTTATTGGCTTGATCTTAAAAGAATAGACCTTTCTCTAGGTTTCTAACCTATAACATGGGTGCACCCATGCTTCAGGTATGCTAGCCTGTTGGTTGTTAAGTGCCATGTTCCAGTTTGTGGCAATGTCATGTTTGCAGGGTATACCTGTCAACTCCCGTCTTCTGTAGTCACAAGTTCTAGCAACAACATTAACCATAACTTGGTCACCAAATGGACCATTAACCTAGTAGTACTCATCCCCAGCATAATCAACTGTGTACTTCTTAGCTTCTTCTGAATTTGATGCCAAAATCTTTGTAACAGTTGGTGTTAGTGGTCCATCACATCTATCAATCACTTTTTTGACATTCACAATCCTGTCAAATGATATACATATTCTTAAGAATCACATCCTATAAAAAAATAACTTATATTGATTAACATACCTTTTCATCAAATACTCCCTAGCAAACTCCAAAGTTGCAATGATAGGTTTGTCTCTTCCACCAACAAGCTTCCCATTAAAAACTTCACACATATTATTCAATAACACATTTGATTTTGCCCTACCTATTTACAAGTATACCACAAATATTCAGCAACAAGTACACAAGCATATATAACATGGATCAACAAGTACATATACCTGAGAAGTGAGATCTTGACCAGTGTTGTGGAGGTATGGCATTCAACCATTCAAAACATTCTTTGCTCAAGTCCTTCAACTTTTTCATTGCATATTCAAAGCTTAGTACTGTTGTTGCTTTAGCTGCTTGCCACAACAACAATTTGTATGCAATACCACTCCATTTCTTCTTCATATTCTCATGAATATGTTTCACACAATATCTATGCTCTACATTTGGATACAAATTGGCTATTGCTGGTATAATTCCCTGAAATGACAGATAATTAACTTAGAAAAATGATTTGTATGCCTAAATATGAACCTACTAATATGATTGGTTGAATTCAAATTTTGATTGGTTATTATTAGGAGAGAGAATGAGTGGTTGACACTTGGCAAAATGTGTATGGTGTAGGTCTACTATGTAGGCCTAAATATCATAACTCGTTAACTTATTAGCATACATATAACAAAGTAATATAGAGAGATGCATTGAATTAACGTAAGTAATTAGCATACCTTTTGTCTGTCACTTACAAAAGTGAAGTTGGAATTTCTGTATAGATCTATGTCATCTCCAAGCTAAGTAAGAAACCAAGTCCATGACTCAATGTTTTCTGTTTCAACAAGCCCATAAGCCAATGGATACATACCATTATTTGAATCAACACTCACAACTGTCAATAATTGTCCTGGATATGGACCTTTCATGAAAGCCCCATCCAATCCTAGCAAATCCCTCATCCCAGTTTTAAATCCAGCTTTAAGAGGACCCAAACATACATATATCCTTTTAAAAACCCTGGTTGGAACTGTATGGTCAACTTCATATTGAACATGGATTTTCATAGTTGTGTTTTGATTAGCTTGTTATAACTCCAAAACATAGTCTCTCAACATCTTGTACTTCAATTGTTAATCACCCCTTAGTTTCCTTTCAGCTGCTTGTTTTGCCCTAAAAGCCTTACTCTGTGTAATAGCTAATGCATGCTTCTGATGAAATTGCTCTTGGACTGCTCTAACTGGAATCTTAGGGTTTGTTTTCAACTGCTCTACTAACTGTTTAGAATAACATTGATATGTAGCATACAAATTAGTCATTGATTGTAAACATTTATGGACTGATTTGTATGTTTTGACCTCCCATGTTTCAGTGTTTCTTAGCTTGGAAATGAGCAAACCCAATGACATTTATTCTTATCCAATTGTTTGTTAGTAGTAGGTTTTCCACCATTTATTATCATATCCTTGGTCAATTTGTCTTTACAAGGGCTTTTGGATCTAGTGGACTTTGCAACTTTGGCCTTTGACCCACTAGACCTGCCCCATTATGATCCCCCATGTCTTCAAAAACTTCTAGAGAAGGAATAATGTAGAAATTGATAACCTATGAATCTATGAAGTGGGTTGATGTTTTCTAGTGAGAGAAACTAGAGAGAGAAAGTGAGAGAAATATATGGAAGATTTTATTACTATGAAATGTGAATGAAACAACAACCAACCCCTTTCCTTAGTGGAAAGGGGTATTTATAGTCCAAGCTAAACATTGGGCTTGGGCCGGTCCATGACAAGCCCATGGACCGGTTCTTACTTAAGTTAATAAGCAAATAATAACTAATTACTAACTACGAGCTATTACAACATGAATATAATTGTGGAGTGACCGATACTTCTAATATACGTTAAAACGTATTTCTAACAATCTCCCCCTAAGGGAGGTCACTCCACGTTACAAAGTTCTAAACCTAGCATACTATACTAAGTCTTCGTTCTTTAGCTCGTAGTCTTTTCTTCTTTTCTTTCTTTTGTTGTGAATAAGTTGATTTGATCTTTTTGGCTTTGACTTGAGAGCATTGTTCTTTGGCCTTTCACGTGCGATCTTTGCCTTTCTTGTGAACTTTGCCTCCTCGTGACTTCATGTTCCACACACTTACGTCTTTTTGTTGAATTCTCGAAAGCTTCAGAGTTTGGTACAGCGGAAGACTTCATCTTGAACTTTCTTGAATGTTTGCTGAACTTTGTTGCAAAAGACATAAGCATGTGGGAACGACTTTTACAGGTACACCGCAACACCACCGTCTTCACTGGTACACAGCAACGCCACCGTCTTCAACAGGTACACAGCAACGCCACCGTCTTTAACAGGTACACAGCAACGACACGAATAAAATGGCTTTGAACATTTTATTCTAATTCGGTAGCATTTTACCTCCGGTCGGTGAAGACCGTTGGACGATATTAGATATCGTACCCGTGACGGATAGTTTCAATTAAGTAACTTCCTGACAGGATTTCGCGGGTAAACCCGTTCTCTTTATTCGACCGTCCAAAGCTGACTGCGAACATAAAGAGTGAATCACTTGGATAAATTATCCTTGTGATTAAAAGCCGTCAATTCATGAAACCTGGAACAAGTGAATTTCAATTAAGATTTTCACCATCGTTGCTTTCCAGTTGTCACGAGCTCAATTCATAAAGAATCTTGCGCGTTACCTACCAAGTGCTGTTTGATGTTGACACTAGAAGGATTTCCACTCGTCACTGTGGTCAATAAAGAGTCACTCTGAGTGTTCTGGCAAGATCATATGATAATGCGAAGAGGCCTGGAACGAGTTTAAGTTCAATTAAGAATTAAACCACTGTTACCTTCCAGTTTTTCACAAGATTGGTTCTAAAAGAACCACACGTGTAACCTACCATGAGCTTGTTTGATGTTGGCTCAAGCAGGATTTCCATCTTCATTGTAATACTTGCGTATTACTCGGATGTTCTGGCAATATTACAGGAATACTGCGTAGGACTCATGAAAATCTCTTACTTTTCACAGTGTGTGAGAAATCAAGGAATAAATGGAAAGTGTCCTAATGAGACTTTTGATGATCTCTTGGCTCTAGACTCGATTGTGCGTTTTGATTTAGTGAGCGATGGCTGGAGAGGAGTGCCACCTTTTCAATACCAGTCTATTTGGAGTGAATAAACCAGTAGATAACGTGTTGATCTCCGTGTGATTAAAACAAATACCTTTTGAGAGATATTTGAGTTAGCTGGGGAAGGGTTGTGCATTGCATCACTGGGTCCATGATGTCTTTCTTCAATACCGAGAATCATTAGCAAAAATGACCTCAATAGCATATGTATTGACCCGGTTTCTGCCTAAAGTTGTAAGGAGGGCTTCTTTCTTTACACCCTTTATCTTTACATTTCTTTTTCATTCTTCAACCCCTTCAATGCTTACCAATACGTCATCACTAGCACCTTGTTGTGATTGTTCCAGTGCTAGCTTAAGTACTTGGTCGGCATTCAGCTACGTTCACATTCTTTCTCCATCTTTCCTAGGACTTCTAATTCTAACTAGGGAATTGTCCTTGGGAAGATTCCATCGGCTCTGATGAATCATTGGACTAGACCTATTCCTACCACCCTTTTGTCACCACATCCGTCGTGAATTAAGCGTGTTTTGGGAAGGAATTGCCACCATGAAAAATCATTGAAAATCACCTAAAGTACTTGTGATATTGAAATCAAAAGTTTTGTACCTTAGGTGTTTTGTTCATCAAAAACGCTCCCCCTTAATACGTGCTTTACACATATTAAGTTGGATAATCTTTAAGTCTTTTTCATTTTATCCAAGTATCATTTAAATCTCCTTAATCCCATTTTCTCCCCTTATCCAAAATGTTAACCATTAATATTTGGGATATTGAATGGATTAACCGGTCTTTGGGTAAAAATGAAATTGATGTTTGGCCATAGAACAAATGATTGCTCCCCCTTAAGTTAATAAGGGATAGTTGTAGTGCTTTAGTATGATATATTTTGAAAGATTTAGAATCTCGTGAGAAATTCTTGAAAAATTATCATACCTTAACACTACAACAAGCCATTAAAGCACATTATTCACAAATATACATATTCACAAATAGTACCAATATAGAGTGACCTGAAATGTACGACCCTTCAGATGGATCGTTGCAGTGTCCTGTAGTGCACTCCATATGGTCTACCACCCACAAATCTTTCCAAGCTCCTCATCAATCTACATTCACGGAGCTTCTGATCGATCTTCTTGATGACATACTTTGACATCTGCCGGTAACCTGGATGCCAATCCTCCGTCATTTCTGGCAAAGTTCCACCCGAGTTCAGATGCTCCAACTTGTCTCTGACTTGTATAAGAGTGCCATCACTATACTTGTGGAGCTCCCCCACCCTCATAAACTTCATCAAACCTCGACTGTTTAAGTAGAAGATGCCGGAATTCGGAACAGAAATGCCGGTATAAGGACATCTTGCTACATGTTGAGGTAAAACTTGATTCACAGGACGGGTTAAATTGAGCTTCCTCTGATAGCTTTCAACTCCCAACTGAAGATCTTCAACTCGTGTCTTGATGACAATACTTCGTGTGAACATACGAAGTGCTGTATTCAACGCAATCAGGTCTTCACGAGGGATATGTGTCAGTTGATCTCTGGTCATCAGAAGCAGCATATCTTCGATATCCTCAAGGCGAATGATGGAAAAATCTCCCTGCTGGATTCTGTATTCCCTGTCATCCTCCCTTTTCAAGCGAATCTCCGTCACATGATAATAGCCGTTCTTGGCTTCTGTTTTCATCCCTAAAATGCTGGAGATACGGATATCGGATCTAACTGAGCTTCCAGAATTGACTAGGCAGCAACCCCTGTACGCCCTTCTGACTCGTTCGTCCCAATGAGATGCACCTATGACAGCATACATATCATAATTACGATTTATCTTAGGGACCCAGAGTCGGTTTACCTTTTCCTCGATGAAGGGTATTGTCCCCCAGTTGGCAGCTTTCAGCAATGTCAGGGATGTTGCGTACTTTGATGACCCCTTCAGTAGATACACCAGATCATTGGTGACAAAGAAGTCAAGAGCAATCTGATTATCTTGATCCATTGGAGGTGGAGCTCTTTCTGATTCATGAAGACCTGGCCGTTGAACGGTATTCAGAGCCTTCAGTATCTCCTCGGCATAATATTCGAACTCCATTTGGGTCAACCGGGTTTTGGCGCGAAGTCTTTTATCCTTCAGTACTTTCTTCACCAATAATGGAGTAACCGAAGTCTTATACTCATGAGCAAGAAATGCACATAAGTCAATCGGACTTCGGATACGAAGGTACAAGACTTCTTTGTCGGCGTCGGTGATCGGATCATATTGCGCCGCTGCCGTGATCCAAGCCTGTGGTGGAGCAGTCTCGTCGATTTCCAACGTGTCCTCCCAGTTCCTTGTGCTTGGTTCAGGTATAGTAGATTGTGGGTTTTGTTGCTGAGGAGTGGAGACGTGAACATCTGCTTGTTCAGATTCAGGCATTTCAGCAGTGTCATGGACGGGTGAGTGTTGTGCAGCTTCTGGTTCGGTAACCGATTCTGCAATCACAGGAGTAACAACACAAGAACTAACGGGGTTAGTGGTAACAGGTATTGATGCATGGATAAATGTACCAGGAATAGATGACCCTGTAGTAGCATTCACGTCATGACGCCACTTCGATCATCTGGATTCCGTGGATGTGGACTTCTCCTTTGGTGCTGCATCTTTCTTTGACTTGGTGCCAGACTTAACCACTTTCTTTGAGCTGGCGCCCTTATCCCCTTTCTCACGCTGTTCACCTTTATCCGCATTGCTCCCCTTAACACTCTCCTGGTGACCATCACCACCATCATTGCCATCATTATCATCATCATCTGCATCCTCATCATCATCATCCTCATCCTCATCCTCATCTTCATCATCATTATCACTATCGTCCTCATCATCCTCATCATTCTCATCCTCATCCTCCTCCTCATTCTTATCTTCTTCTTCTTCTTCTTCCTCCTCTCCACCAGTACCCTCGTCTTCCTCACTCTCTTCCCGTTCTTCTTCAGGGAGAATGTGGTAGGGTACCACACTTCCAAACGTCTTGAACAACCTATCATCCTCCATGATAGCGTCATTCAGAGATTTGAAGAGAGCCCGTTGTTTCCTCGATTTATCAAATGATCCAAGTTCCTTCATTCGAGCCTTAAGGATCTTCTTCAGTTCAAAATCCGTCAAGTCATATGCGATCTTGTAGGCGGCTTCTGAAGGATTGGATGACTTGATCATCAAGTTGTCAGCAGCAAGCGTCTTCAAGTCATCACGCAGTTTAGGCATTAAGGATTCAATGGAGTCTTTCACTCTTTGCTCAATAGTAGCTTCAAGAGCGTCTTTTTGTTCTTTAAGGTCATCCTTAATAGCTTGAAGTCTCTTAATTCGTGCTTGATGCCTATTAGCTTCATCCTTTTTAACCTGAGCAAGTTCCTCTGCATGAGCTTTACGTGTAGCTTCCATGTCAGCAGCGAACTTGGCAATCAACTCTTCTTGAGCTTTCCTTGATGCTTCTTCACTTTGAACTCTTCTATTTAGCTCTTGGCGAAGTACATCCATTTCTCTCTTTTGACTATCCACATGTTTATCCAACAACTCGGCCATCACTATTGCTGCCATTGCAGATGTTGCAGAGCTGCTCTGGGTTGAGGGAATAGGCTCAGTTGTGACTGCGGTGCTAAGGATGGGCTTTGGTGGTGGTGGAGGAAGTGGTGTAGAAACCTGTTTGGTTGGTAAGGGTTGAGTTGGTGGAGGTTGAGTTGTTAAAGGTTGAGTAGGTGGAGGAGGTGGTGTAGAAACAGGGATTGATGGCTCCTTCGAAGTGAAATAATGTTCAGGTAACCCAAACTCATCAACATCATCAGGTTCCATGTACTCATCCTCAACGTCTACTCTTACACCTGAACCACTACCACCAGTATCTTTCCTGCTTCTTTGAATGGCTATCTTCATTATTTGTTTCTCAGTTTTCTCAAGATCAGGATCAGCAATATTTTCTTCGTCACGCAGACGCATCTCATCAGCCTTACCCTTTCCTTTCTTACCCTCTGTCTTCTTCTTCTTGGTTTTGGGCTCAGGTAAATCTGCTTGCTTCCTTTTACCTTTGCTTTTAACCGTGGTAGATGAGTCTTCACCTGCTAGAAGGCTTGCTCGTTGTTTCTCAATTTCCGTGAGCAAGTTCTTGTAATCATCAGATTCAAGGATCTCATCGGTCAGAAGATGATTGGGAATGGGACCAGGAATAACCGTATTCGAATGAGTTTCCTGCCTTAAGTCTACTAAATCATCATCATCTATCATGTGGTGACGACTACCTGCAAGCTTGTTAATGGATGCATCGTTTTCCATAAAGTAATGTATGATCAACTTAATAAACCTAGGGTACTGGTAAGTTTTGATTTTACCCTTTGTGTTAGTGAAGAGTTGAAAAGTAAACTCCTCCCACAGCAGTGATGCATAATCAATACCCATACCTTTGAACATACCATAAAACATCTTGATGATTGGTGGACGAACAGCATCATACCCAGTTGTTTTGGGTGTCAAGCATCGGCTAAGAATCCCAAAAATAGCTTTCCATGGTTGACCAATTTTGGCAGTAGTAAACTCAGACGGGGTTCGTATGTCAAGACATCCAATGGCGGTGAACATCTCCATCATCTGGTCCTTGGTTGGGTTGGGTGAGTATGATGGTAGACCTTTGAGTATCGGTCGAAAGCCAAAGATCTTCCTGAAGTCTGACACAGTAAGCGTCTGCTGCTTGTTGTCCAAGGAAAAAGTGATCTTGTTCGACGTCCTCTCTTTGGTAGCCCAGAACTCGTAAAGGTAGTCATAGGGCACCGAAGCACTTCTCCTTAGCGCATACTTGAAGTGAGATTTATCAAGCATGGCTGTAGCTACCTTAAAGCCATTATGGGTAGAGTGAGATACCTCCTTCAGACGGTAGTTGTTTGGAACAAACTTAAGAGTTTTGGCTTCAGCAATGGCGGCGGCTCTGTTGTCTTGTAGTTGTTGTACGGTAGGGTTAGTCATCGTCTCTGCTTAAGATAAAACACAAAGGTTGATACAAACAAGTATGAATATCATTATGACTTTAAACCTAAGCATTGTACATATGACATAATCCCTTAAACTTTGAAATCATTCAAACATCTTCTATTCGGAATAAATAGCCTATGTGGAATAAAATCCCTATTCTGAATAAAAGCTCTATTCGGAACATTTGGCTATGCGGAATAAAACTCTATTCGGAACATATAGCCTATGCGGAAAAACATCCCTATTCTGAATAAAATACTCTATTCGGAACATTTGGGCTATGCGGAAAAAATTCCTCCATTCGGAACATTTGGGCTTATGCGGAAAAAATTCCTCCATTCGGAACATTTCCTATTCGGAACATTTCCTATTCGGAACATTTCCTATTCGGAACATTTCCTATTCGGAACATTTCCTATTCGGAACATTTCCTATTCGGAACATTTCCCTTATGCGGAACTTTTGCCCTATGCGGAACTTTTGCCCTATGCGGAAAATTTACCCTATGCGGAACTTTTTGCCTTATGCGGAACTTTTTGCCCTATGCGGAAAATTTACCTTATGCGGAACATTTTGTCCTATGCGGAACTTTTGCCCTATGCGGAACTTTTTGCCCTATGCGGAACTTTTTGCCCTATGCGGAACATTTTGCCCTATGCGGAAAATTTACCCTATGCGGAACATTTTGTCCTATGCGGAACTTTTGCCCTATGCGGAACTTTTTGCCCTATGCGGAACTTTTTGCCCTATGCGGAACATTTTGCCCTATGCGGAAAAAACTGTTCTATTCGGAAAGTTACAAACAGTTGCGTTTTTTCTAATTGGGCATGCAATCGAGTGATTCAAGTGTTCTAATGGACAAATCTGGGCAATTAGACCTATTCCGAATACATCCCAAGCAAAACCCCCAAATTATTTAACCCTAATGAATCAGTAATTTGATTCGTTTGATTTCCACCTTAAACAGTTAATTAACTTGATGTATATGAAAAAAATTAATCTGTTTTAGTACCTTTTTGTGAAGATCTGATCAAGAGAATAACTGATTTGATTCGAGTTTGATGGATTTCGTGAGTTTGTGTGTGTTAGAGTGTCAATGGCGGCAAAAAGATATGGTAACAGTGATATGAAAGCAAAGAACGGGGGGGGTAACTTTTGACTAGTCAAAGTTTTTCCACAAGTTTGGACAAGTTGTCAACTTTGCCCCCTCAATTTTCTTTTTGCTTCATTCAACATTTTTTGTGTACCAAGTTTTAATACTTGACACTTTGACCCTATCTTATGTAAATTACCCTAGCCTTTGTGATTATCCTATCTTAACACAAGCACAATCCACAACAAACTTATAAGCAACAACAAGACATATGCCAAAGCAATCCAACCATTAACCATTAAGCTTTGTGAGTTTCCTTGAAAACTTTTGAAGATCTTTTTGATGTGAAAGATGATGAAACATTTTCTCCCCCTTAAACGATGACCCGTTTTCTATTTAAAGAGCTGTAGTCATTGTTTAACGAGGCACATGATGATGAAAAAAACATTTCCCAATTGATTTCTTGAAAAAGTTTGATTCGTGGTGTCAATAAGATTTCTCTTATTTTAACAAATTAATGCACTGAGACGTACACAAATTCGTGTTAGACCAAGTTATAAAGTAAACTTGATCCCTTTGCATGATTTGGCTTGTAAATCACGCCCGAGAAAATTAATTCCCGTTCTGAGCCAACGTTTTCCCAGGAAATACGTGACTTTAATATGAAAACCGGGTTGCAGTCTGAAATAACTACAAGCCATAATGGGCATGTTTTAAAAATGTACAACTTTTATACGGACTCTATTTATGGCACCGTGTCAATATTGATCGACATTTCTAAGGCCGTAAATATTACCGTACTAAAAGACATGCCCGTTTTAAACGAAAAATATTTTTGGTTTTTCTTGATTTTATAATTTTTATGGTTTTTCTAGATTTTATATTTTTTATGGTTTTTCTTGGTTTTATATTTTTTATGGTTTTTCTTGGTTTTATATTTTTGTATTTTTCTTTTGTGGTTTATATATTTACGATAATATACATGATCACAACCAAAGGATACTCTGAATAGTTTACCACGACTATTCAGCTGATTCTTCTGCCAACTCTTTGAGAGTCGCTGGAGTGAATGATTTCATACCAAGCTTGTCGATCAAAAACTCGATTCGTCCTCGATCTAAGGCTTTGGTGAACATATCCGCCAGCTGATACTCAGTAGTGACAAAATACAGCTCGATCACTCCGTTCTCCACCTGCTCCTTGATGAAATGGTAGCGAATGTCTATGTGCTTGGCCCGGGAGTGTTGAACATAGTTGCAGCAAAGGGCAATGGCGCTCTTGTTGTCACAATACATCGGGATTTTGTTAAATCCAAGACCGTAGTCAGTTAATTGTGATCTCATCCAAAGGACTTGAGCACAACAACCGGACATGGCGATGTATTCAGCCTCCGTGCTTGATATTGCAGCGCTTTTCTGCCTTTTTGAAGACCAACTGATCAATCTATCTCCTAGGAGTTGCACAGATCCAGAAGTGCTACGCCTCGTATCTTGACATCCAGCATGATCGGCATCTGCGTATGATATTAAAGCAATCGAGGAATCTTTCGGATACCATAGACCACGATGAAGTGTTCCTTTTAGATACCGAAAGATCCTTTTAACTACATGTAAGTGCTTTTCGGTAGGCCGAGCCTGATACCGGGCACACATGCATACAGCAAATTGCAAATCAGGCCTGCTAGCAGTCAGATAGAGAAGGGTGCCAATCATTCCACGATAAAGTTTCGGATCGACAATAATCCCATCCCTATCTTCATCTAACTTGGATTTCTCCACCATTGGAGTGTCTACGGGGTCACAATTCTCAAAGTTATATTTCTTAAGAGATTCTAGAGCATATTTGGATTGATTAATAAAGATGCCTCTGGGATTCTGAGAAATCTGTAATCCTAA
This sequence comes from Glebionis coronaria, assembly GCA_025667525.1. Taxonomy (NCBI): domain Eukaryota; kingdom Viridiplantae; phylum Streptophyta; class Magnoliopsida; order Asterales; family Asteraceae; genus Glebionis; species Glebionis coronaria. The sequence goes on along the minus strand of CM046878.1, from coordinate 582,101,452 downwards.
GAAAAATGAAATTTTTCCCATCATCGACATCTGAAAGCGTGTGGACATTATCTTCTCAAATTGTTTAGACAATTCTATGTTAGTGGCAGCAAAAATTATATCATCAACATAAATTTGTACCAGAAGCATGTCGTTGCCGTCCTTGAGAGTGAATAGAGTGGGGTCCACTTTGCCTTTGGAGAAGCCTTCCGACATGAGATATGTTGACAGGAGATCATACCACGCGCGTGGAGCTTGTTTCAACCCATAGAGAGCCTTCTTAAGCTTGTACACATGGTTAGGAGACTCCGTACTCACGAACCCATCCGGTTGACTAACATAAACCTCTTCCCTTAGTTCACCGTTCAAAAATGCCGTCTTCACATCCATTTGATAGACGATCATGTTCATATGAGCAGCAAACGCAAGGAATAGTCTAATCGCCTCCAATCTAGCCACAGGAGCAAAAGATTCCTCAAAGTCTATACCCAAGGCTTGTTTATATCCTCTAGCGACCAATCTTGCTTTATTCTTCAATACCGAACCCATCTCATCAAGTTTAACCTTATAAACCCATAACAAAGTAAGGATGTTAACCTTGTCAGGGCGAGGAACCAATTCCCATACTTCTAGTCGTTTGAATTCATTGAGTTCCTCCTGCATAGCTTCAATCCAAGATGATTGGGTCATAGCCTGCTGCCAATTTTTGGGTTCAACTTCAGAGAGAAATGCATCAAAGTAACAATATAGTGCACTCTCTTGTAGTTGATGGCGTGTAGAGACTGGTCGATCTAGATCTCCAATAACATTCCTAATTGGGTGATCTTTTGTCCATTTAGTGCTATGGTTTTCAATCCTAGGTGGTCTGGAGTGAACAATAGATGGAGCTTCTTCTGAGGTAGACGCGGCTGAAGGGTTTTCAGGGATCGCTATACCAAAGAAAGGAAGCTCTTGCAAGTGAGCATATTCCAGGTCGTGATCAGTAGAATCCTCTTCTACATCATTAGGCACAAGTAGGGGTGATGATTCATGTGTAGTTTGAGAATCACTTGGTGAAGGTGCATCCGGTTCAATGTGAATTGTAGATGCATTAGATAAAGGTTCATTAACTTGAGCAACCACTTCAGGTATTGGAGCAATTACTACAGGTACTGGAACTTCATCAGTCGGGGGATCGAAGAATTCATCAAACAACGGTTGAAACAGTTTATCCCACTCGGGCCTTGATGGTGGTAAAAATGATGTAGAAGTAGGATTGTTGGGAACTAATCCGGAACTTATAGCACCGGGTCCCATCTCATGAAGCGCGGGTTCAGAGCTGTGTTGCTCAGAAGCCATCGCTGCCAGCTCGTCGAAATCAGCGTCCATAGTTTCTACAATCTTGCCAAGACGACGGTCATAGATTCGGTATGCTCTTTTGGACGGTGAGTAACCAATGAAAATACCTATGTCTGCTTTTGGTTGAAGCTTACCCAAGTTCTCACTATTGATGTTTGGATAACACAGAGCACCAAACACATGGAAAAATGAAACATCGGGTTTGCGGTCATGTAGAAGCTCATAAGGTGTTTTTCCATGGCGTTTCCGAATGATAGAACGGTTTTGGGTGAAACATGCAGTAGAAATAGCCTCTGCCCACAAGAACAATGGAGCGTTCGCATAAATAAGCATGGTCCTAGCAGCTTCCATAAGTGTACGATTTCGTCTTTCAACGACACTGTTTTGTTGTGGAGTGCGTGCAGCGGATGTTTCATGTGATATACCAACTCCTTCATAATACTCACGAAGAGTCTGGTTGACGAACTCTGTACCATTGTCTGTACGAATACGGCGGACAGTGGTATTCAAACGTACCTGAATGAACTTCAGAAAAGTGATGATAGCCTTCGGAGCTTCATCCTTTGTACGTAGAAATCTAACCCATGTAAACCTTGAGAAATCATCCACAATGACGAGAATGAATTTCTTACCGCTCACACTTTCAGTTCTCATTGGTCCACAAAGATCCATATGCAAAAGATGAAGTTTTTCTTGATTAGTGTCTTCAGCTTTGGGTTTGTAAGATTTCTTGGTGCTTTTCCCCCTTGAACACGCGGAACATAAATGATCCTTGTGAAATTTAAGCTTGGGAAGACCACGAACTAATTCGTTTTTAGCCAGATGATTAATAGCATCAAAATTAAGATGAGATAATCTGCGATGCCATAACCATGACTTGGTCTTAGAAGCTTTAGAGAGAAGACATACTGGAGAAGCGGCCATCATGTCTTGTAAGGACAAAGTGTAAAGATTTGCACCACGAGATCCCTTCAACAAATCTTTTCCTTCCAAGTTGCGGATGAAACAAGTGTGTTGTCGAAAAGCAACCTCAAGGTTGGAATCACAAAACTGTCCTACTGAGAATAAGTTATGACCAAGACCTTCAACATAGTATACCCTAGAAATCGTCACGTTTCCAATCTGATATTCACCATACCCCATAATCTTTGCTATATGATCATTCCCAAATTTAACCGTACCAAGAAACTTGCTGACGAAATTTCGGAGCATCGAGCGATTTCCGGTCATATGTTTTGAACAACCGGAGTCCAAATACCACAGGATGATTTGGACCACCTGAAAATATCACCACACAAAGACAATGTAGAGGTATCGGAATCTGAGTGTTCCTTGTTATTAGCAGGTACAGATTTAATAATCTTAGATTTGCTAACTCTAGGTTTCTTAGATTTCCTAGCCTTTTTCTTCTTAATTGGTGGTGTAGATTCTAATTGGCTCAAATCCTGAGGTATTTCTACACTGATAGGCACTATAGTGGGGGCTGACCTAATTAAAGGGCGCTGTTTCCATACTTGAGTGCGAGTGTTCCTAACTAAAGGACGCTCAGACCTAGCCTCAATGGATGCATTCCTAGTTAAAGGGCACATTTTACCATCGAGTGTAAAGGTCCTACCAGTGGGACGCCATTGCCAGCCAACTTGGGCACGAGTTCTACCCGTTGGCTTCCATTCAAGACCATTCTTAATAGCATTCATTTCATTAACGTGATCAATCAGACACAAATCATGACGCTGGGAAAACATACATTCATTACAATTCCAACAATTTAAATCAGAATTCACGAATGGTTTAGGCTGCTGCACAGGCGCAGAGCTTTTAGTCTTAACATGATTCGTTTTATTTAAAACTGAACTAGCATTCCTATTGTGGACTTCTACTTTCTTCTTTGTGGCACTACTAGTGGCGGGCTTGATCTTATCTTTCTTGAGTGGCGATCCTTTAGCCTTAGTAGTCGCTTTTAATCCTGTAGAAGGCAAATTGGGAACATTAGCAGCAGATTTTAAAGGTGTCTTACTTGATTGTGCCAATGACGGTTTCGCTCCTGGAGTCTTATTAAATGGAGTGACAGCAATGGGCCTATTATTAAGTAGTGCAGAACCTGGTGTACCTATGTATTGTAAATAAGCCAAGCAATATTGAACTCGCTTAACATATTCATGAGCCGAATAATAGTCGCTACTTGAGGGATCTAAGGCATAAAGATCGTCTAAAATATCCCTAAGAAGATCGACATGCTTAATGGCATTCTTCATATAATCATCATAGGTAAGCTGGTTTCTCTTATGAAGCGGATTCTTATAAAGCACTACTTTCTTGGTTGTTGGAGCACTAGTGGACGGTGCAGAGTCGGTAGCTAAGTTATCAACAACTTCTTGTCGAGTGAGAAGAAGTGTCTCCTTTAACTCAGCCAAAACCATATTTTTGTCTATGAGCAGGATGTTCAAGTCAGAGATTTCTTCGCACTTTTGGTTCAGTTGTTCAACATAATATTGTTGCTGTGTCGCATTAAAAGCGAATCGATCTTCTAGTGAACCATAAAGAGCGGATAGTCCCTGCCTTGTCCGATCCATCTCCCCTAGAACAGTTGATAGTCTAATTTCTAAGACCTGGTTTTTAGACTCTGCGGCCTCTAGTTCCATTCTTAATGTTTCCTTTGATGATATCTCTCTCTTCAATCTCATGATTTCTTCCTCTAATGTCTTAACAATTGCAATCATCTTGTCACTTGTCTCAACACCGTTTTCACAAACATTTGATATCAAAAGATTTTCATTTTGAGCTTGTTGTTTTAATTCTAAAGATATACAATGTTGTTCTAGTTGATTAAAGCGTTGAGAAAGTAAATTATAAGAATCTTGTAGCTTTAAAAACTCAGCGTTAGATTCGTGACAAGAATGATTATCTACCTCATTTACAGTTTCAGCAACATTTACAGAAATATCACAAACATCATCACAAATATCATTACAAATATTCACAGCATCACAATTAATCACCGCAGATGTAAGCTCATTTGAATAATTAACATTTACAGTAGTAAGCACATCACACGAGATTACTTCGGACAAGAATCGGTCATATTCGGTTGAAATCTTTTCCTTTTCAATTAGTTGCAGTTCGTAAGCGGTGTCCATTTCATAAAACACTTTTTGAACTTCACCAATTTCAAACTGAAGATTTTCCTTAAGAGATGCAAAACTTCCTTTTAGACTTTCGACAAACGGATTGATCTTAGTTTTAAACACCTCGTTCATGTGTTCAAAAGCCCATTCTCCGGCGTTTAAGCCATTTGAAGTCGTACATTCCAAAATGACCTTGTCAAAGTTAGTAAAGTATCGGTTAATCTCTTTCAAGTTTAACCATACAGTGCTAACAGGTGGAAGATTCTTTGGAATTTCCTTAGGACCTTCCATGTTGACAAGTGTAGGAAATGTACTAGGGCGTTCTTCCTCTAACATGTAGGTTGGTGCTGTAATGAGATCTTTATCCATATGGAAGCGAACTCTAAAATCAGTTTTAGCAAGCTCCTTATTCATTTTAAAATAATCACACTCAGGATATTTTGCTGAATTGTATGACTGATCCTCATCAACTAGAACCTTACTTGTTCGATCATTGGGAAAAACAATCGGGTCTAAAGCCAATCCTAATTGAGTTGCATTATAAAGTCTAGGACTATGTCTTAAAGCTTGTTTTGCATATCGTGGATTAGGGGGAAGGCCTTTTAGACGTGATAAGTTAAACTCTTTAAACGAAGCATCAAATAAGTGAACTAGTTGTGAAGCAGCGTATTGTCTTAACAGCAAGTAGTCTAGACTTCTAATCTTATTAGTAGCATTAATCTCCATTTCAGTCTTCTTAGATTCGAGTAATTCAAAATCAGTTTGAAGTTTTTGAAAATTAGTGACCACTAACTCCTTTTCGTTAAGTTCACTAGACAGATTTGCTCTTAAGTTTTCGATTTCTTGCAAGTGACTCATTTGTTTGTTTCTAAAATGATCATATTCGAGATTTGTGAGAACACTAGACGAAGGCACTAATTCTAAAGTTTGTACTTTCTCATTGCTTAAGGCAAGCTCATCAGACAAATTCTTATTCTTAGCTAAGGTTTCTAAGAGTGCAGCATTCATTTGGCTAAGTAATGTAGCAGGAACCATGACCAAATCTTGTTGAGCAGGAGTAGGCGTATGCGAAATGGATCCCGGTTGTGATTCACTCAAAGTCTGGGGACTCACATTGATATTGCTATCATTGTTTGTCTCTTCGTTTGAGAGACTCACCACCGAAGATTCATTCGAATCAGCACTCTCTTGCCCAACTTGATGTGGTTGAATACTAGCATCAGTGGCATTATCGGTGTTATTAATAAGTACCTCAGATTTCTTATCTGGCCCTAAGCTGGAGAAAGTTGCCATGAAAGCAGCCTTTGCAGTTTGAAAGTCATCACAGTCGGAATCATACGCATCAAGATCATCGGCTTGGTAAGCTTCATTTTGCGTGGTGACAACGTCTTGTTCAGCAATCCCTGGGTCAGCAAGAAATGCAAGCTCCTCTTCATCAAGTTCCCTTCCTTGCGCCTGAGCATTTACCAGATAGATCTTTTCTGCAAACCACTGTCCATCCCTTTTCCTCTTGGGTTTCTTACAATCCCTGGACATATGACCCTCTTCTTTGCAGTTGTAGCAGGTAATCATTCTCAACTTGCCTATATTAGCCCGTGGAGGATTGTTGACCATTGGAGCAGGAGCAGAATTGATCGTGCGAGCATTGGATGAGTTCCTCAACTGATTGTTGGTAGGAGCTGATCCTCTGTATCCTCGTTTGCTTAAAGTTCTTGTGAGATATGCAGACATAGTAGTTAGCACTTCAACTGGGTCAGCTCCTTGTTGGAAAACAGGAACAGGGACTTCTTCATCATCACAATACAGTGCTTGATCTGGATGAGCTGCATAATCAGTAGAAGGAATACTCATTTGATCAGGGTAGCTTGTTTGATATGCTGCATTCTCTTGATAAGAAGAATATGAAGGCTGAGCATAAGGTGCAACATTTGCTGGAGGAAGTTGTGAAGCATATTGTGGTGAAGGTGCATTGAACCGATACTGTTGCTGATGTGAGGTGGGAGGTTGTGGCAATATCGAGTATTGTGGAAAAGTTGGTGTTATGTAAGGTGATGGATGATAGGCTTGATGTCCCAAAATATAAGGTGTGTTGTTGTGTGACAAGCTTGGTTGATTCGCCATCAAAGCTAAGGAATCTGGGTACATACCGCGAGGAGAACGGTGCATAATCACATGCTTCTCATGTTGCTGAAGAAAAGCATAGATTTGATCTAAGTTGCACTTATGCAAATCCCGGGTTAACTTCACATCGGTAATATACTCACCCCATTCAGCTTGAGGTAAAGTATTCAAGAACTTGGTGTTAACCTGGAATGGAGCAATTACCAGATTGTATACATTCAGATCATTCATTAGAGTAGTGAATCTGAAGTAGTAATCGTGTAGTGTTTCCCCTGGGCTGTATGTGAATCGATCAAACAAATCATACAGCTGACACTCCCTTTCTTGTTTGGTGAGCGACGTGCCTTGTAGCAACACCTTTAACCGTTCCCATAAATCTTTTGCCACTGTATACTGACTTACCATCCTATAAATATCATGGGGAAGAGCTTGAAGAATTGTTTGAAGAGCTTTTTCATCTGCATCTGCAACAAGTTGTTGAGCTGGAGTGAGTTCTTCAAATTCTCGTGGTCTAGTCACGTTGTCAACCGTAATGGTACCATAGTCGAGTGGACCATTCAAAATCGATTTGACCATAAGCCTTCCGTATGTCGGTTTCCCCTTTAGATATTGCATCATTCGACCTTGCCATGCCTCAAACACCTCTTTAATAAGCATCGGTGGATGACTATCAGTCCCCGTTATGATCGAGATATCCGTAAGAGATGTCATCTGAGGCATTAATGAACTTGGATTCATTGTGATCACTTAACAGACTCAAAGATTATCGTTTGATCGAGCAGTGAAGAAAGGTTGAGAATTTGTGTTGTGTTGGTTGAACTCAAGAATAAATCCACTAAAGATCGTCGAAAAAACTCAAATACCCCTTGAACTTGCTTATACGGAATAACCCAAACTCAGAATAAACCCTTATTCGGAATAATGCCTATTCGGAATAATCCTATGCTGAAAAATACCCTATTCGGAATAAACTCTATGCAGAATAACCCTTATGCGGAAAAACCCCTATTCGGAATGTTTTCTTCAATTCGGAATATTTTGGCAAGTTGGCTTATTCGGAAAAACTGGTCTATTCGGAATGATGGCAATTCGGAATATTTCCTAATTTTGGCTATTCGGAAAATTGATGTCTATTCGGAAAAATTGGCTATTCGGAAAATTGGTGTCTATTCGGAAAAGTTGGCTATTCGGAAAGTTTTTGCTATTCGGAAAAAATCTTCTATTCGGAAAAAGTGGCTATTCGGAAAGTTTCTTCTAAACAGAAAGTCTATTCGGAAAAACCCTTCTATTCGGAATAAACCTTCTATTCGGAAAACCTTCCTATTCGGAACTTCTATTCGGAATAAACCGTCTATTCGGAAAACCTTCCTATTCGGAAAATCCTATTCGGAATAATCTGGTGAAATGTTTCCGAGACTTCTAAAACAGCTTAAAACCCCGATTTTTGATCCAAAACCACAAAAAGTTTTATGATTTTTACCAAAATAAGCTAAACCCAATCCTTATCAATCAATCCCAATAACAAAAACACCAAAAATAACAAGATTCAAGATTGATTTTTCCTAAAGATCACTAATAGATTCAAAAACTAAAAAAGCAACACAATCCTTACCTTAAATCACCCCATAGCTCTTGATACCAAATGTAGAAATTGATAACCTATGAATCTATGAAGTGGGTTGATGTTTTCTAGTGAGAGAAACTAGAGAGAGAAAGTGAGAGAAATATATGGAAGATTTTATTACTATGAAATGTGAATGAAACAACAACCAACCCCTTTCCTTAGTGGAAAGGGGTATTTATAGTCCAAGCTAAACATTGGGCTTGGGCCGGTCCATGACAAGCCCATGGACCGGTTCTTACTTAAGTTAATAAGCAAATAATAACTAATTACTAACTACGAGCTATTACAACATGAATATAATTGTGGAGTGACCGATACTTCTAATATACGTTAAAACGTATTTCTAACAAATAACACCCTTGCAAACAGCTCTCACCCTTTCATTATCATCCTTTACCATCCTGATTTCCCTCCTAGTCTCAATTAAATGCTCATTAATGTATTTTTTCACCTCTTGTTTATTAGGAAACCTTTTCCCAACATAGAAATAGGTTTTGTAGATTTGTTCACTAACATGGCTTGTTTCCTAAGTTGTTTCAACTTTCTTTTCCTTATCTCGCTATCTTCATCATCACTGTCAGACCTACTCTCAAAATAGTCATTGTCTAAAACTTCTATCTCTTCGTCTCCTTCCATATCAAGAGCTGGTTCATAAGTCTCTCTACACCCCATAAACTCTACATTTTCATCTATATGGTATTCAAAGTCTTTTGTGTCAACATCCACATCCTCAAGCATGTTGTCCTCATCCACTATGTAATGACTATCTTGACTATCACTATCATCATGAACCTCTTTTTCATTACACTCAGCCTCAGCCTCTGTTTCATTACCCTCAATCTCAACCTTTGTTTCATTACCCTCAATCTCAACCTCTGTTTCATTACACTCTACCTCTGTAGCATTTACTTTAACCACAACCTCTGTTTCATTACCCTTATCCCTATTCTCACCTGTTGGTAACATTGTGTCTAAGTCTGCAAATGGGTCAAATGATTCTTCATAGGGGTCATATGAATCATAAAAGTCATTGAAAAATTGACTAGGTACTTGGCTAGATACTTGAGAAATTATTGGCTCATACCTATTCTCAACTACACTACTACTCTCACCTATATGTTGTTCATTAACATCAACAACTAGTTTCCTAACAACTGTTGTTATCCCTGCCTTAGAAATCCTTTGTAAAACCCGCATGCTTTTACCATGAATAGTACCCTTATAATCGTACGTACATGATTTAAACTTTCCTGTTATAGCATGTTTACGTTTCACGAATATTAAGTACAAGAATTACGTACGTATTATTACACGATAAGTAGTAAGTATGTATTAATGCACGATAATTATTACCAACAATAATTATAATCACGAACATGAAAACACGAACGTAAATAATCACGAGCATATTATTATGTAAATACGTAATTATTATTACGATTACGTACAAGTATATATAATAACGCGAACGTTTAATAATAACGTCACGTAAATACGAACACGAGTACACGTAAAATATTAGAACATGAAAACTACGGGTTTCCCTTTGGTGGGCCTTGTAGCCGCGGCACACACAAAGAGGAAGGGGGCCCACAAGCCTATTTTTGGTTTAATTAAAGAAAACTAAAAACTACAGAGTTTTCATAAAAATAGTTTTACAAAAAAATTAAAAACCCTAGCCCCCTTGGACCCCTTAGCTGCGGCACACTCATCAACACAAGGAGGATTCGATTTTGATTTTTGGTTCGTTTTCGTGTTATTTTTAATCACACGTCAAGGTAAAACATAAAACCTTAATCTTTAACTTTTTATTTAATTATGTTTTTATGTTAGATCTTTAAAAACAATTAAATAAAACATGTTATGGGATTAAATAAACATGGGAAAATGGTTTTGTTGGTTTGTTTGTGATTCGGCAGCCGACCGAGAGTCAAAGGACTCTCGGTGTCCCTTTTTAACCACAACCGAGACCCCTATGGGGCTCGGTGTGGGTCTCGACGCAGCAGCAAGCACCACCGGCTCGCGCCGGTGGCTGTTTGGGTCAGACGGGGGGAGCAGCGAGGCAGCAGGGGAGACCACAGCTTGCGCCGGTGGGACCTCGAAGCCTGGCAGCGGCTAGCCACGGCGCAGCCGCTGCCGCTGCCGCTGTTGGCAGGGCAGCCACCAGTTGCCGCCGTAGTCGCGGCTGTGGGTGGTGGTTGGTGGTGGGGTTTTGGTTCGGGCCGGTTCACTGGTTTACGGGTCCGGTTCATGACATGTTTTTAATAAAATAATACATGGGTTCGGTTTATTATTTTATTTTACAAGATTAATTATTTTTACATGTGCATTTATTTTTACAAGTAATTAAATTAATTTAACATGGTACTTAATTAATTTAATTAAAACATGACTTAGGTTTATTATTATTATTATTATTATTACATGATTTTAACCTAAGTATTTAATCATGAAATTTAGACTAAAGTAATTAATTACTTATTAAAATATGACATATAATTAATTAATTTCCATGACCTAGGTTATATTAATATAAATATTAATACATGTTTTAACCTAAGTATTATATATACCTTAATTTAATTAAATCATGTTATATTTAATTAAATCTTATAACATATAGTTTATTTAATTTACATGTATTAATTAATAAACTATACTATTAATCACATGACTTAGTATTCTAATCAGTAAAACTTAAACTTATTTTAGCTTAATAATCCAGCTTATTTCTATATATGGAAACTTTCTATTTTTAGAAAGTTATCTATTTTAAGCAGTTAATCTATTTATGAAAACTTTCTATTTTTATAACTTATCTATTTTAAGCAGTTAATCTATTTATGGAAACTTTCTATTTTTAGAAACTTATCTATTTTAAGCAGTTAATCTATTTTTGGAAACTTTTTATTTTAGGAAACCTTCTATTTTTTAGAAAGTTACTTATTATTACACAACAAGTATAATAATACAAGAAATACAAGTAATACTTAATCAGACTATTCAGAATACATGATAAACACAACATAACGTTAAAATCAGTAAAACAAGACATGAACATATAAAACAAGCTAAGACATGATATAGAATCAGTTATGTACATAGTAATCATAACACTTATACACTTATAGTATTTATGTTGCGTTAGTGAGATCGAAGTAGGACTCTCTTCCGTTCGTCTTCTTCGTTCACTGAACACAAGGTACGGATTCTCCGTCCTTTCGGTATGGACACTCTTTCTTATTAGGATTCCCCGTATGCAGCCAACTATTTTCCAAGTATGTGTTTTATATTTTTTGATTTGCTTATGTTTAATTAAATGCCTAAGCCATATACATGCATGACTAGTTTCACCTAGTTATGGAGGTACCATAACCATAACATTTGAGGCACCAGTGTTATGACTTCTCTACGGCGGAGTGATAGCTCGTGGCATCCCTTTTAGCTTTTGGCCATATTATTATCATGTTATCATGTGGGGCGTATGGGTGCATCCTAGGTTACATGTTTTTAACAAATTATTCAAGTGAATGTGGTGTGTGCCTTGCATCCTTCACAAGGACCTGATCCCTCCTACCCAAACTTATATTAATTAGAGGCAACCCCTCTAATTGCATGATGAGGTCACCCCTCCAAGTATTCATGCACGTTGATATTTCCTGACCTATATTGGCTAATGGTTTAACATGTTAAACAGTTTTCATAAGATAAACATAAGGCTTTTCAAACTATAAAACCAACTTTACTAAGTTATATCAGGTTTTCCACGACTTAATCAATTCCGCTGCTATATGTTGTAGATGCTTATATTATTCACGCTATGCTGGTATATCCGTGCACTGAGCGTTATGCTCAGCCGTTTTTCCTTTCATGTTTCCAAAACGGTAGGTACTCAAGGGCGCTCGTAGATTCTAAGCGTAGGTGCATATGGATTGGAAGCTTACTAGCCTTCATTACTTTATGCATTTCATCCTACATTTTGCTACTTATTTCCATGGACATTGCTTAGTCCTTTTTCCTTTACAGTACTTATGTTTGTGTGTGATGAGCTTTTACTTTGGGGTACCGATGTTTGTTTCCGGTATTTCCTTTATGGTCATGTAATGTTTAAGACATTTATCCTTGTATGCTTTGATGACACGCCATAATCACGCGTGACATTCCATTTATCAAAATGGGGTGTTACAATTATGGTATCAAAGCCAAGGATTCAACCTGTAGGCACTCAAAACACGACCTGTGATTAGTGGGTAGTCACTATGGTCTTCCTAGAACTGACAGTCGGTTTTCATGCATTCATTGTTTTCATGCATTCATATATATGTCATTGTCGCAGGTTTATGACTAAGTAATGGTTGGTACAGGACTGGCCCTATTTAGTCGCATGTGCTTTTATCGAAACTTTTAACTTTGGGACCGACCCATTGGCGTCCCCCCGCCATGTCTTTTGTTTTGAGTGAACTGACCATAGGCGTTCACTCTCGCGCATATAAAAGTTTTCATAAAACTGCATCATGCATTCATGTACTAGTTTTCCTGCATAAATTTTTTCTCATGATTTATTGGTATAAATTTTTTTTCATGTATATATTTTATGTTTTTATCAGTTAATCATGTATTTTTATGTTATACTGTCAGATGGTTCTCACACGCGAGCAGGAACAACTCAATGCAGCAGTCCAAGCTGCGATGCAAGCTTTGCTTCCTCAACTGAGGAACGAAATCAGGGCTGAGGTGCAGGCTGCCAACAATCAGCAACAGCACCCAGTACCTCCTCCTCCTCCTCTGGCAACATTGGTCACATGGCTGGAGAGATTCAACAAACTACGCCCTCGATCCTTCGAGAAAACGGATAGCCCCAGTGAAGCTGAAAGCTGGTTGGCTCACATTGAGAAGATCTTCGATGCAATGGACTGTGACCCCGTCTTCAAGTCGAGGTTGGCCTGCTACAGGTTCGAAGGTGATGTGTTAGGATGGTGAAAGGCATTGAAGCAGTCTGAGGGAGGTGATGATTGGGTGGCTGGTTTGACTTAGGCTCAGTTCAGGGAGTTAGTGATGGGACAGTTCTTTCCCAAGGTTGAGCAAGACAAGATGAAGAGGGAGTACCATGGAATCAGTTGGAGAGCTGGGGAGAACAGCAACGAGTTCATGCAGCGTTTTCTTCGTTTGGCTGGTTTTCTTGGCGCAGCAGCAGGTACTGCCGAAGAGCAAGCATACCACTTCCGGTGGGCTCTTCGTACATCGGTCGCCAACAACTTGGTGTGTGCTACGTTCAACACGGTGGCACAAGTTGCCGATGCAGCACGTAAGCTGGAGATGCTGCAAGAAAGAGAAGAGTTCGGGGAAGCAGAGAGACCCGAGAAGAGGTAAACATTCGTTATTCAACGGTGACCAAACCGTATTTTTTCAGTATATGTCAATATTATATCTCTTTTAAACTGCATCTTCCAGGCAGAAGACTGGGGACCGGTCTCAGTCGGCTACTCAGCAACAGCCTACTCAGCCCAAGGGAAACGGTCAGACTCAAGAACGTTCTGCTACGGATAGGCGTGGCGGTAATGATAATTACCGTAACAACGCTGGAAACTCCAACAGCAGCAGGTCCTTACACTTATTCATTTTCTTATGTTACATGCAATAGCTCATAATTGTGACATATTAGCAATCTTCTACCAGAAATCATGGTAACGGGAGGGACCAAAACCAAAGGGGTTCACAGCCTAACCGTCCAGCTATTACTGGTAGTACCTCTTACGAATTTTCCGCATTGTCCTTTTGTACCTATAAACCATGTCTCATGCATATTGTTCTTAACAGGCTCCCAGCCAACAAGGGCACCTGCTAGAGGGTATACTCATCCTCTTTACTACCTGCAACCGTAGACACCCAGGGCCATGTCGCCGCGACAGCGACGCATGCTACAAGTGTGGCCTTACTGGTCATCGCATGAAGGACTGCTGCAAGGGCGAGATGGAGGGCACATCTGGACATGCTGATTCCAAGCCGCCTCCTACTAGTGGACGCGTTTACACGACTTCTTGCGACCAGGCCAACAAGTCTACAGGTACCATCACTGGAATCTTGTATATGTATGGTCAAGTTGCATGTGTTTTATTTGACACGGGTGCTACTCATTCGGTCATTGCTACTGCTTATGCTAAGAATATTAGGATATCCCCTATGCCACTAGAGAATGTACTAAACATTTCCATGCCTTTAAGAGACTCTATACGCATAACCCATGTGTACAAGAGCCTTCCCCTAGAGTTTGACGACAAGATTCGTCCTGTTGACGCACTTCCGCTGGACATGAACGATTTTGAAATGATACTAGGCATGGACTGGCTATCCAAACATCATGCCACCATAGACTGCCATACATATCGGGTCATCTTCGGTGATGTTAATGCACCAGAGTACATTCACAATGGGTTCGTATCCGGAAGGTCTTTACAAATCATATCAACCCTGAAAGCTCGTGCATTACTTTCACATGGTTGCGAGGGCTATCTAGCTATTGTTCATGACATGGATGTTGAATCTCCATCAATTCAGAATCAGCCGATAGTGTCAGAATTTCCAGACGTATTTCCGGAAGAACTTCCGGGCGTACCACCTGCACGTGAAGTAGAGTTTAATATCGAGCTCATCCCTGGAGCTGAGCCGATTTCCAAGGCTCCTTATCACATGGCTCCCATAGAGTTAAAGGAGCTAAAGGATCAATTGCAAGAACTTCTGGAACGAGGCTTCATTCGACCGAGCGCATCTCCATGGGGCGCACCGGTCTTATTCGTGAAGAAGAAGGACGACAGTATGCGTCTTTGCATAGATTATCGCGAGCTCAACAAGATCACCATCAGGAATAGGTATCCTCTACCACGCATTGACGATCTGTTTGACCAACTCCAAGGGGCCAAACATTTCTAAAAAATTGATATTAGGTCGGGCTATCATCAGCTACGGGTTAAAGAGCAGGACATCACCAAGACTGCTTTCCGTACACGCTATGGGCACTACGAGTTTGTAGTCATGCCATTTGGCCTTACCAATGCTCCAGCTGTTTTCATGGAACTGATGAACAGAATCTTCCATGAATTTCTGGACAAGTTCGTCATTGTCTTCATGACGACATCCTGATATTCGCTAAGTCCAAGGAAGAACACGAAGACCATCTTCGTACAATGTTACAGATTCTTCGCCAGAAGCAGTTGTACGCTAAATTCTCCAAGTGTGAGTTCTGGTTAGACAAGGTGGCGTTCTTAGGTCACATTGTATCAACATAAGGAGTCACCATGGATCCATCAAAGGTTGAGGCTATTACCAAGTGGCCAAGACCGACATCAGCGACTAAGGTTCGTAGTTCCTAGGCTTAGTTGGTTACTACCGTAGGATCGTAGAGAACTTTTCCTGTTTAGCACTACCATTGACCAAACTGATGCGAAAAGGGGAGAAATTCGTTTGGACTGAAGAAAGAGAGAAAAGCTTTGAAGACCTAAAGCAGAAGTTAGTATCTGCACCGATTCTTACTCTTCCATCTGGTACAGGTGGATTTCAGATCTACAGTGATGCTTCAGGGAAGGGACTTGGCTGTGTTCTCATGCAACATGGGAAAGTGATCGCGTACGCTTCACGACAACTTAAGCCTTATGAGGAAAATTACCCTACGCATGACTTGGAACTCACAACAGTCTTGTTTGCATTAAAGATATGGAGGCACTACTTGTATGGAGAATCATGTGACATCTTCACACACCACAAGAGTCTGAAGTACATCTTCACTCAACGTGAACTGAACATGAGACAGAGAAGATGGTTAGATCTGTTGAAGGATTATGACATTAATCTGCAGTATCATCTCGGCAAGGCGAATGTAGTGGCAGATGTACTTAGTAGAAAGTCCGGAATGATACACGACATTGAAATTAAGGAGGAAGTTATTAGAGACTTAGAGCGACTGGACATTGAGATCATGGTACGTGGACATCACGGTTACTGGGCTAATCTTAGAGTGGAACCTGAGTTACTCTCTAGGATCAAGGAAGCTCATAATGATGATGGTGAAATCTGGGAGATAATTCAGAATTTGGAGAAGCAGACAGAATTTAGAGTAGACGCAGACGGTATCTTATGGCAGGGCACGAGACTTTGTGTTCCTGATGATCAAGAACTCCAGGAAGCATTGTTAGCTGAGGCTCATAGCTCCCCATTCTCTATTCATCCTGGATCGACCAAGATGTACCATGACATCAAGCAATACTTTTGGTGGAGTGGTATGAAACAGGATGTTGCTACTTACGTCTCCAAATGTCTTACCTGCCAGCAGGTTAAGATCGAGCATCAGCAATCTAGCGGTCTTCCTAGATATTCCCGAGTGGAAGTGGGACAAGATCACCATGGATTTTGTTACCGGTCTTCCGCAGACAAAGAGGAGGCACGATGCGATTTGGGTTATTGTTGATCGACTTACTAAGTCAGCTCATTTCTTACCGATCCGCAAGAAAGATTCGCTCAGTAAACTCGCCAATACTTACAAGAAGGAGATCATGAGACTTCATGGTGCTCCATCCAACATCGTCTCGGACAGAGATCCTCGTTTCACTTCGCGATTTTGGAGGGGTCTGTAGAAAGCTTGGGGTACAAAACTTAAGCTTAGCACGGCTTTTCATCCTCAAACAGACGGGCAATCAGAGCGACCGATTCAGACATTAGAAGACATGTTGAGGTCATGTATGTTGGAATGGACGGGCGATTGGGATGTTTACATCTGTCTGGTAGAGTTTGCATACAACAACAGTTGGCACACAAGTATTAAGTGTGCTCCATTCCAGATGTTGTATGGCAGAAAGTGTCGTGCCCCAATCTGCTGGGATCAGGTAGGTGAGCGAACACTTGAAGGACCAGAAATGATAGAGTTGACCAACGAGAATGTCGCGGTAGCTAAGCAAAAATTACAAGAAGCACGGTCACGTCACAAGAGTTATGCTGACAAGCATCGTAGGGACTTACATTTTAACATAGGAGATCACATCTTTCTTAAGGTATCACCAGCACGTGGTGTTAAGCGTTTTGGAATCAAAGGGAAGCTCAGTCCTCGATTCATCGGACCTTTTGATGTCATTGAACGAGTCGGTAAAGTATCTTATCGTTTAGCGTTACCTCCGCAGCTTTCTCATGTTCATGATGTTTTCCATGTGTCCTTACTCAGAGGGTACAAGTATCATCCCCTTCACATGGTTCAGTATCCACTGGAACAGATTCGTGAAGATCTTACCTTCATAGAGGAACCCGAACGAGTTCTTGACAGGCAAGAACGAGTCATGAGGAGGAAGACGATTCCGTTCTTCAAAATCCTTTGGAGGGATCATACCGAGGGGGAAGCCATTTGGGAGACCGAGGAGTCTATCCGGACTTCTTACCCTCATTTCAAGTTTTGAATTCGGGTATGTTCCTCTTTTTCCAGTTTATGTTATCTATAATTCGGGGACGAATTATTCTTTTTAGGGGGGAAGAGTTGTAAAACCCGCATGACTTTACCATGAATAGTACCCTTATAATCGTACGTACATGATTTAAACTTTCTTTTTCTAGCATGTTTACGTTTCACGAATATTAAGTACAAGAATTACGTACGTATTATTACACGATAAGTAGTAAGTATGTATTAATGCACGATAATTATTACCAACAATAATTATAATCACGAACATGAAAACACAAACGTAAATAATCACGAGCATATTATTATGTAAATACGTAATTATTATTACGATTACGTACAAGTATATATAATAACACGAACGTTTAATAATAACGTCACGTAAATACGAACACGAGTACACGTAAAATATTAGAACACGAAAACTACGGGTTTCCCTTTGGTGGGCCTTGTAGCCGCGACACACACAAAGAGGAAGGGGGCCCACAAGCCCATTTTTGGTTTAATTAAAGAAAACTAAAAACTATAGAGTTTTCATAAAAATAGTTTTACAGAAAAATTAAAAACCCTAGCCCCCTTGGACCCCTTAGCCGCGACACACTCATCAACACAAGGAGGATTCGATTTTGATTTTTGGATCTTTGGTAATTGGTTCGTGTTCGTGTTATTTTCAATCACACGTCAAGGTAAAACATAAAACTTTAATTTTTAATTTTTTTTATTTAATTATGTTTTTATGTTAGATCTTTAAAAACAATTAAATAAAACATGTTATGGGATTAAATAAACATGGGAAAAGGGTTTTGTTGGTTTGTTTGTGGTTCAGCAGCCGACCGAGAGTCAAAGGACTCTTGGTGTCCCTTTTTAACCACAACCGAGACCCCTATGGGTCTCGGTGTGGGTCTCGGCGTAGCAGCAAGCACCACCGGCTTGCGCTGGTGGCTGTTTGGGTCAGACGGGGGGAGCAGCGAGGTAGCAGGGGAGACCACGGCTTGCGCCGGTGGGATCTCGAACCCTGGCAGCGGCTAGCCACGGTGCAGCAGCGGCAGCAGCCGTCGCCGTTGGCAGGGCAGCCACCAGCCGCCGCCGCAGCCGCGGCTGTGGGTGGTGGTTGGTGGTGGGGTTTTGGTTCGGGTCGGTTCATGGATTTACTGGTCCGGTTCACGACATGTTTTTAATAAAATAATACATGGGTTCGGTTTATTATTTTATTTTACAAGTTTAATTATTTTTACATGTGCATTTGTTTTCACAAGTAATTAAATTAATTTAACATGGTACTTAATTAATTTAATTAAAACATCACTTAGGTTTATTATTATTATTATTAATACTTGATTTTAACCTAAGTATTTAATCATGAAATTTACACTAAAGTAATTAATTAATTATTAAAACATGACATATAATTAATTAATTTCCATGACTTAGGTTATATTAATATAAATATTAATACATGTTTTAACCTAAGTATTATATATACCTTAATTTAATTAAATCCTGTTATATTTAATTAAATCTTATAACATATAGTTTATTTAATTTACATGTATTAATTAATAAACTATACTATTAATCACATGACTTAGTATATTTTAATCAGTAAAACTTAAGCTTATTTTAGCTTAATAATCTTGCTTATTTCTATATATGGAAACTTTCTATTTTTAGAAACTTATCTATTTTAAGCAGATAATCTATTTATGGAAACTTTCTATTTTTAGAAACTTATCTATTTTAAGCAGTTAATCTATTTATGGAAACTTTCTATTTTTAGAAACTTATCTCTTTTAAGCAGTTACTCTATTTTTGGAAACTTTCTATTTTTGGAAACTTTCTATTTTAGGAAACCTGCTATTTTTTAGAGAGTTACTTATTATTACACAACAAGTATAATAATACAAGAAATAAAAGTAATACTTAATCAGACTATTTAGAATACACGATAAACACAACATAACGTTAAAATCAGTAAAACAAGACATGAACATATAAAACAAGCTAAGACATGATATAGAATCAGTTACGTACACAGTAATCAGAACAATTATACACTTATATTATTTATGTAACGTTAGTGAGATCGAAGTAGGACTCTCTTCTGTTCGTCTTCTTCGTTCATTGGACACAAGGTACGGATTCTCCGTCCTTTCAGTATGGACATTCTTTCTTATTAGGATTCCCTGTATGCAGCCAACTGTTTTCCCAGTATGTGTTTTATATGTTTTGATTTGCTTATGTTTAATTAAATGCCTAAGCCATATACATGCATGACCAGTTTCACCTAGTTATGGAGGTACCATAACCATAACACTAGAGGCATCAGTGTTATGACTTCACCACGGCGGAGTGATAGCTCGTGGCGTCCCTTTCAGCTTTTGGCCATATTATTATCATGTTATCATGTGGGGCGTATGGGTGTATCCTAGGTTACATGTTTTTAACAGATTATTCAGGTGAATGTGGTGTGTGCCTTGCATCCTTCGCAAGGAGCTGATCCCTCCTACCCAAACTTATATTAATTAGAGGCAACCCCTCTAATTGCATGATGAGGTCAGCCATCCAAGTATTCATGCACGTTGATATTTCATGACCTATATTGGCTAATGGTTAACATGTTAAACAGTTTTCATAAGATAAACATAAGGCTTTTCAAACTATAAAACTAGTTTTACTAAGTTATACCAGGTTTTCCAGGACTTAATCAATTCCGATGCTATATGTTGTATATGCTTATATTATTCACGTTATGCTTGTATATCCGCGCACTGAGCGTTATGCTCAGCCGTTTTTTCTTTCATGTTTCCAAAACGGCAGGTACTCAAGGGCGCTCGTAGATTCTAAGCGTAGGTGCATATGGATTGGAAGCTTACTAGCCTTCATTACTTTATGCATTTCATCTTACATTTTGCTACTTATTTCCATGGACATTGTTTAGTCCTTTTTCCTTTACAGTACTTATGTTTGTCTGTGATGAGCTTTTACTTTGGGGTACTGATGTTTGTTTCTGGTATTTCCTTATGGTCATGTAATGTTTAAGACATTTATCCTTGTATGTTTTGATGACACGCCATAATCACGCGTGAATTCCATTTATCAAAATAGAGTGTTACATCCTTGGTTCAGTATCTAACTCCTCAATCACTAGTTTCTTAGCTTTTGAAGGTGTGTATATGTCATGGTTAGTCTTTCCATGCTCAACATTAACTTCAACTAATTTTAGCCCATGAGTCACATAGTTAGCTAACAACACAACATCTTTATCACACGCTAAAGGTTGTAGTCCATTGTCTAAATCTCTTTCATGCACAAAAAACTCATCACTGTCTATCAAATCAACGAAGGTTATATTACCATTATTGTAAGTCCTGTTTGGGGATTATGTGAAAGAACCACCATGATGAAGCTTGATGGAAAACAAAGTAGACTCAGGCTCTACAATTTTTTTTAAATAAAATCAACTCTTTTAGGGATTGCAACCATAAGCATCAATTATACTATTTCAAATCCAATTACTAATACTAAAAGTCAATTAGAATGATAAAAAATAATGCAGAATAATCAACATTGTAAAAAATTGAAAAGTCAAAGAAGTACTTATTATCCCTGATGTTATACAATGGAGCGACCATCCCAGTTTTAATCAGATGATCCTTTTTTTAACGGCAAATAAAACTTTATAAAAAAGCTAGAAAGAAACTAGCACACGAAATACACGCAAACACGATCCAACATACAAATAACGAAAAGAACAAAAAACTCTAACGAAACGAGACAAACTCGCAAAACAACCATGAACAACGATCCCACCATGGCGCCAACAGAAATAACTCCCATGAACAAACTCGAAGCATCAAACCAAAAACGATCTAACCGGCGTCCTTTGTTTGTCTCGATAAGGCATCAAGAAGAAGAACAGCTTCTTTAGAGTTGCCAGAATAACTCCAAATCTGAAGATCCTTAGGAAAATATTCTTTCCACGTACGTAGTTGCGCGAGAGAGAACAACCCGTGTATATTACCCTTGGCGTCTCTATAGCTCCATCATTTATCAGAATCTAGCTCGTCATTAGATAGAGGGCCAACATAATGAAGCCACGAAGAATCAGACTCAACAGCAATATTTAAATCGTTACCCAGTGGTGTAGATGGAGATGTGACGAGGGAGTCTTTTTCAGTTGCAAGATTAACATCCGAAAAGGCATTAGACGAGAGGTGAGCATCCTTATCACCCTGAGAATGCACTCCAAGAATCTCGCCAGCATCATCTTCCAAATTCTGACCCATACGATCCTTACTACACCCATCATTATACAAGGCCATATCACCATGAATATCACCTTCTTCAAGGGATTCCACAAGATCACTTTCCATTCCACGAACATCCTCCTCTCGCAAAACCCGACTAGAAGGCGACACCGAATCAATGTTAACATTCTTAGGGGAATCTCGATCAGAACTATCAACCTCCAAATGCTCCTCGCTTTCCAAACTTTCATTCAAAATAGGACCCTCTGCATCCTTACTTTCGAGAGGATTAGACACGGAGTTAACCTCCAACGGTTCAATATGGGGTGCCCAATATGCAAACTCAGTAGCAATAATACGATAAGTCTGATTACGATATGAAACTAAAAATGACTCTACCACACGATGTAAAGACTCTGTAAGGACACAAACCTTTCCATGAGACATTGGTCCATCACTTACCATGTTCGTAAACACGTTGCTTCCCCACCGACCACCCAACTTCTTATAAACCTCTGAAGCCCATGATGCTAAAGGCAGACCCACCAGGTCTATCCAAACACATCTTTCATCTGGAATAAAATCATGAGAAACATCTTTGAACTCCAAAAATATCTCCTTTAACGCCTTTGAAGTCTTGACGCTTTCCACTTGATCCATTGAGTCAAATTCCAACCAAACCCAACGTCCTACAACATATCTAAGACCTACATCATCGAATCCCTCAGAAGACATATGTTTTAGAAGCTCTGAAATTACACTTAAATCTTTTACTTTAGCAAGAACACTACGCTCCATACCATCCAAATCAATACAATCATCTACCGAGATAGACATCACCGCTTCATTACCCTCTTCCTTATGTACCTTATTACAATCCGATACCCCCTCAGATTCTGCTCGAGCACTACTCTCACCATATTTGCCCGACGTTTCCACTGATTTGTTGCCCAGGACCACTTTAGCGTACGAGTTAAAAGACTAAAAACATTTTCGTTGCCTCTAACAGATTGATTGTTCGAACGGTTTGTCGTCCCCAGAACATTCCACAATTATTATTTCGACCATACTTCGCCACATCGGCAAATAAATGAAAACCGCCCATCCATATCGTTAACGTTTATAAAACGAACGAAACAAAGTCGATGACCGGATTTGGATCTCTTTGTTGCTATGTAAACATCGATCACCACACCCCATTTGTTGCAAATATCCCGAAGATCTTGGACCAACGCATTCCATGGATATAAGAGACAAAGATCGATGACCACGACTTATGTTTCTCACGAAAATTAGGGTGGGATTTGTTAGAAATACCTTCGTTACATTGCTATTGTTGATGATTATTATCGAGATGATCGTTCCTTTTTGTTTCTGAAGATTTATTAGATCCGTGACCTGTACCAATTGCCATCGTTATTATCAACAGGATAGCCAAGATCCGAAAATAGGGTTGAAAACACCTATCATTTGTTGATTATTTGGATTGGATTCTGTGAAGAACGGGGTTGTTACGGAGGTGGTAGGCGCTTGCAGTGGATGAAGGAAGGTGGTGGTGGCGGTGGCGGCGGCTAGGAATTCTTAGATGATATTGGTTTTAATCATTAGGGTTTTTGAATTATGATTTTAGGGAAGAAGGTGGATGGTTTTAGAGAGAGAAAAAAACGGACATCAGTCAATGCAAATCATAAGACGAATGTTGTAATTTACTCTTAAAAAAATAAAACATAAAAACTTATTTTCAGAAAGAACTTTTGTAAACCCCACTCTGGGCAAACGCCTTTCACAACCCTTTATCTCATCTTTTTTTATAGCGACTGAGTTAACTAGTTTTTCTGGTACCAGTTTGAACGACCAACGGTAAGTAACTACTTTAACAAGTGTAATCACTTCTTGTTTGGTTTATGTAGTTTCACACCAACTGTTTGATAATATTCTTCAACCACTTTTTTGATATTTCTTTCTTGTTTTTATGTTATGTGTGTCATTGGGTTACTTGCATAACGCGTAAACGGATGAGGTTTTCCTTCTTTTCGTTACCCGGGGAGGGCGAGTCTTTCACTAATATGTATGCGGCGAGCCCGCTTTCTAACCCTTTCCCTTGTGAATTTGAGCAGCCACTATCGGCTAATATAGCAGGCTTATTATAGCTTCTTTTGTTTTCGGCTTATGTTTCATAACCTCACTTCTTGTGCCTTATTTTCAAACTTTTATATAACCTTATATAAGCAAAAAAGTTTCAAAATGTGCTATGGAGAACCTGAAGCGTCTCTGATTCATTTGGGCAAATACACATGTACTAGTCAACTAGTATTTGGCTACCTTTCTTTAAACAAATAGCTTTGAATAGTTATATTTTTGTTCGATGAAAGCTTTATCTAGCGTTTTGCTTCAGGTTAGATAGGGTTCAAGGACATGAAGTAAAAGAACATCGTGAAAAGCATTAAGGAGTAGCTTATTTTGCAGCAAACTTCAGAAACTTCTTATGCTCTCGTCTCATCATAGACTCCTTTTGTCAAAGCTGGTTCACATAGGGACTGATCTTGGTCTCCCTACTAATTTCCGGTCCCGCCTTTGTAATGAGTATCCGGATAAGTTTAAGACCGTTGACACTTCTTATGGGCTAGCACTTGAGTTGGTGTCGTGTGACTTAACTCTGGTCAACCCATTACCTAGTCCTGAAGACAAACCTCTTGGATTGATTGTAGACAGACCTTTAAAGTTCAACCGTTTGAGACTTCGTAAGTGGCGGAATGTAAAAAGGCATCACGAGGAGTTTTTACTTTTTACTCAAGTTTAGAGATATAACGGATGTGTGTCCGTATCGTACAAAAGCTGATGATTTTCCAAAAGAATCAATTAAAGCGGAAAAAAGGGCTTGTAATGTCGTGAGAGAGATGCTAGGTATGATGGTTGAAGAACGGACTTTAGTTGATCATTTGACACATTTCAGATAAGAGTTTGGGCTTTCAAACAAGCTGAGAGCTATGTTGTTAAGGCACCCGGAATTATTTTATGTGAGTTTGAAGGGGCAGAGAGATTCGGTGTTTCTAGTGAAGGGATATGCTGACAAGGGTACACTTTTACAAAAAGATGAATCGTCTGTGATAAAAGACTTGTTATTGGATTTGGTTAAGCAAGGGAAATGGATGAGGCGAGAAATTAAAGATGACATTGCCAATAATTTGAATAATGGAGATACCGTCAGAATCCAAAATCATGACAGTATCGATGAGAGTGATGATGATGATGATCTTACGGCGGTTTGGATGACTTATTTGAGTCCGATGGTTATGGTTCAGAGTACAACAATGGCGATGAAGAAGAAGTTGAAAGTATTGATTCATTCTGGTCTAGCAAAGATGTTTCTATGTTAGAACCTTGGTGACGGTAGTTTCAGGTTACGTTCAATCTTTCGTAGAGTAATTATATGTATTAATTACTAATTAAGAACCATATTTTGTATATATCTTATATTTACTGTCTTAACGAAGCTACTGGCGTGTGTCAATAAAAGAAGTATCTTTAGCCGGTATCCGGTAAAACTTTTTACAGATGTCATTATATATATAAGTGCTCATTGATTATAATTTTAAAAGAAATTTGCATTCTCACTCAACCCCCACCGGTTCTTTCCGATTTGGGGTTGAAATATCTAGGGTTTTAATGGCAGACCTTCCTATAGACATCATTGAGGCAATACTGAAAAGATTAGATGTGGAAGATCTGATCCGTTACAGGATCGTATCGAAGTCATGGGATTCTTCGATCACTAGTTCCAAATTCATTAAATCTCATCTTGACCATAGTTATCAACGCGAAATTCAAAATGAAAAAATTGGAAGTCGGAGAATTGTTATGAGCTGTATTCCATGCTGCAATTACGATCGTACGTATGTAGCTGATAACTTGTTTTTACACATACACAATCGTTATCTTCTCGGCTCTTCGAATGGATTGGTATGCATTTCCCCTTCTCGTTATGAATTTTTAGTTATAAATCCTGAAACCCGAGAAGTGAAGACGCTGAAAAAGCCCCAAATCCCTGAAGCTAAATCTTTAATTTGTGGTTTTGGATATAACTCATGTAACGAAGATTACATGGTGATAATAGGGTTTGAGCCAGTTTATGGTATTACTCGTTTTCAAATGTTTAGTTTAAAATCTAACAGGTGGGAAATAATTGGTGACCTTAATTATAGTTTTGTTAGTAGGATTGGCATCCTTACCAACGGGGCCCTTCACTGGGTTGCGTATCGTTGTGATCCTGAAAAACACATACAAGTAATTCTATCATTTAATCTATCAAATTATAAGTTTAAAGAAATACCACATTCTGGAGATGCGAGATATGAAAAAGATTTAGCTGACAGAGTCATGCGTCTGGGGGTCATGGGTGACTCATTGTGCGCGTATAGCATATTTGCATTTGGGCCATCAAGCGATGTCTTGTGTTCCCGTAACATCTGGCTTATGAGTAAATATGGTGTGAAAGAGTCTTGGAAGCT
The DNA here is from genome assembly GCA_025667525.1 of Glebionis coronaria. Taxonomy (NCBI): domain Eukaryota; kingdom Viridiplantae; phylum Streptophyta; class Magnoliopsida; order Asterales; family Asteraceae; genus Glebionis; species Glebionis coronaria. The sequence continues at coordinate 582,075,074 of CM046878.1, read as the reverse complement.
TGTGGGACCTGAAGGCAAAACTAATATTGAAATCGTGTACCGATTGAAAGAGTTGAAGAATTACATCCCAAAAACAAGTCCATTATGCGCTTCTGAATTGCTTGTCGGAGGTCCAGAATTTTTGGGGGCTCCCCGGTTTATACCCAGTCTTGTATCTCCATATGTTGTCGAGAAACCAAGGAAAAAGAGGGATCCGGTAAGTTACAAAATGCTTAGCAGAGTAGGTTTTAATTATGTTTCTTTTCTTTTTTCTGTTTCATTTATTATGTAGTAGTATATTACCAACATCTGATACTAGACGGTGGAATACTGAGGGGGTGAATAGCGGGTGTACCTGTTTGGTCCACAATTTTATTTTTTCTAATTAATTAGTGTGTAAAATATAATACTTAATTCTAAACATCTGGATTATGAAAAGGGTTACACTTTCAGAAACTTTTTTTCCAACCTTTAGCCAACTAATCCACTGGGTTTGAACTCACCGCCAGACAGACTCAAATCTGGTAAAGCCCTCCCTTTTCAGGAGGTTGGGGTGGCCACTTCAGGGTTGTTTGCACTTAACAGGAATCACACATCTTAGAATTAAACTTTTGGCAACTTTGGACCCAATTGACCAGCTTATACTTTAGTTTTTTTCTCTACCCTGTTAGTACCACTTATCTGGAGCTTGTTAGGGTTTATATCTCCACTTATGTTAGTCCGATGCTTTACAGAGTTCTGATTTTAGATGTTCTTCTGATTTTGAATGTCAATGCAGTCACCGTATCTTGAATGGCTTGTTCGACGTTCAGAATTATTAGGGGCTCCTTCGTTTATACCAAATAATGCGCGAAATATTGTATCTCCCCCTGAATCAAGTAATGCGGGAAATCTTGTATCTTCCCCTGTTGGCAAGACTGGCAGTGTAGGTTTTAATTATGTTTTTTTTCATTTCTTTTATTTTTATGGTTTTATTTATTATGTAGCATATTAATAGTTATGATGTCTGATGATCTGAGTTGTTAATATGTTACCGATCTCATTACCTCAGTGGCATATCTACTTAGGATAGCAGATTGCTAGGTTCAGGTCAGAACATGAATTTGCATTGTGCAGCTTAAAACGGGCTGGGATACTGTTTGTTCTATATTTTTAAGTTCGATAATTAAGCAGTGTGTAAAATATATTTCTCTGTAATTATTCTAAGAAGAGAATATTTAGGCAAATTTGAACCCGATTGACCAGCTTCTGCTTTAGCTTTTTTCTCTACCCTGCTAACTCAATAGAAAGAAAACATTACCCGAATTCCTAGTTAACCCAGTATTGTATGGTCATTGTTAGCACTGCCAATTTTGTTTTTTTTTTTGGGTAAAGGGTTACCCGGAAAATGTCACCGCTAATTTTGTTCATCCAAAGCTTTACTGATTTCTGATTATAGATGTTCCTCTGATTTTGAATGTCAACATATATGCAGTCACCGTATAGTGTATTCCAAAACACACCTGAATCAAGTGATGCGAGAAATAGTGTATCTCCCCAAGTTGGCAAGAAACCAAGGAAAGAGAGGGATCCAGCAAGTTACAAAAAGACTGGCCGTGTAGGTTTCAATTCTGTTTGTTTTTCTTTTCAGTTTTATTTATATTCATAGTTATGATGCTGATGATCTGAATTGTTAATATGTTATCGGTCTCATTACCGCAGTGGCATGGCATCTATAGTTAGGGTAGCGGATTAATACGGGTTGGGGGTACTGTTTGGTCCACATTTTTAAGTTCGATAATTAAGCAGTGTGTGAAATATATTGCTCTGTAATTATTACAATTCTCTGGATTAAGGAAAAAGTTAAAATTTGACTTTGGACCCGATTGACCAGCTTTTGTAAGAAAACATTTACCAGAATCCCTGGTTAACCACTTATTAATCGGCCATCTCTCTAGTCGTGTTTTCTGTTTGACCAGAATCTATATCTTGTTTAAATCTTAATAGAGGAAATATGATTTTAGTCCAATGCTTTACTGATTTCTGGTTATAAATGTTTCTCTGATTTTGAATGTCAACATATATGCAGTGGCCTCCTCATTTATTCCGAAACCCAACTGAATCAAGTGATGCGGGAAATCTTTAAAGGTACGTCACTTCTTCTCATTATGTATATTGTGAAAATCCTTATAAACACATAAATGTTCAATCGAAGCTTGAGGTCAATTGACTCGTACTACGACAAATTCGTGTGCATCTTAATTTACTGTTTACATACAAACTTGGAACTTCTGTGCATCTCAGTGATAAGCCTCTAAAAAGGAGGTAAGATATATTATTAATAGGAGCATTGACTTTTATCCCTTATAATATTGTTCGTGAAGTTCGTTAGTGTCTTAGGATTGGATTGAGTATTTTAGTTCACCATCAATTTCAGATATAGGAATCAGATGCAGGGTACGCGCTACTAATATAAAACAAACTTCTTTGCGCAAATAATTGTGTGCTTTGAAAAAAATGGATAAGTTATAATTTACCACCTTCCCCTTGATTAAATCTTGCAACTTTTTCAAGTTAAGTATCTTAAACGCATCAAGGGTAAATTAGTCATTTTGTTCGTTTGAATCTGCCTTAAAGTGTTCATATCTTTATTGTGTTTTACTCGACTGTTTTTGGTCAATTTATTTTGTGCTAAAAGTATATCAACATAGATTATGGTGTTTCTTTGACAAACATTTATCGACTGTTATTCTTGAGTTTTCCCTTAGCTTGCTACGAAATGTACTGTTTGTGTGTAATGTAAAGACTATTATCTCATCACACGTTTCTTCCTTTGCTCTTTCAGGTGAACATTGTAACTATCTCAGGTTGCGTGAATAAAGAACTGGAGGTGATCGTGTACAGAAACTGTCGATCACAAGCATCGCCTTCTGAATTTCTAGTTTCCTTTTAACTTTGGTACTTTGTTGGATCGTTTGTTGTGTTCTATGGCATGTATGCACTCTGACCATAAGGTGACCATTTGTGGCGATGTTAATTGTCGTGACTTTTAAAACTCTAAAGACTTCTTATTTGCAGTAATGCTTCTCTTACTGTCAGTAGCTTTCATATTATTCAGGTTTCTAAATTTAACACGAAAAGGGATAGGTAAAGCTTCTCGTGCAGGATTCATTCAGTTACATGTAGCAACGTTAGGCTATACTGCTATCTTATAGGCTAATGGTTGTGCTTTTTCTGTTACGTTTCTTGGTTATTCTCTTGTGGCGAATCTATGTTTAGTGTCCGACTCTTTATTCGCATATTTTTGGTTCAGTACACAATAAGCCCAAAATATGGAGCTTATTTGAGGGTTTATTACCTTATTTCAGATCTAGTACACAACGGCAAAATATCACTACTGCTGTAGGTTAACCAAAAAGACGAAAAGTAGACCCATCAAGGTGGTTTGATCGCGCTCCGCCGTGGCATCAAAATAGTACACTTCTGATGGCGTATAGTCTCTAGTCGGATTGGATAGTCCGACTCACGGGTACTACCCGCATCCACAGGGGTGGATTGGGTACTTGTGTGCGATGTGCGCGCGCAGCCTATAAAGCCCGGTAAGCCGTTGTCGCACAAGAGGCTCATTACTTAGCCAAGTCCTCGTCGCCGCGACATGATCAGACATAATATAACTTATATTATAGTTATATTCGCCTAAGGAAAAGGGATATACACTTGCCTTAGTTGGATAATGAAGATCAAGCTATTTCGAGTCATTATCTCTTCCTTAGGCCGCAAGAACAGGAGCCCAACCTGGACTCTCTCGAGTATAAAAGGAACTCCTTCGGTTCCACAAAGGTACGATACACACAATACCCTAAACACTAATATACTCAAACCAATTACTTACTCTCACGCCGGAGTCTAATCGTGGGTCACAAACCCACGGTAAGCCTAACGGTGTTTGTTTAGTCCGCAGGGTCCTAAAGCAAGTTTCACTTGGTGCGAGAGCCGGAGTCCACAAGACCTCAAATTAAGCCTAATTTGGGTTAAGCTCGGTCTACCCCAACTTTTGCATCAACAAGTTGGCGTCGTCCGTGGGACCCCAAACTAAACTCTAGCCAATGACGAAAAACTGCGCAAACCCGCCCCCACCCAAAGGTGGATCCAAGAAGGCAACAGGTCCTTACTCAAGTCTTGAGCACAATAACCCAAGTCGTGGGGGGAAAGGACTGCAAGTATCTTTCTCTCCGCTGGTCACTCTGACTCTACAGACGGTCGGAACCGCATCGTCCTCACAAGAGATCCCTAATCAAGGCCGCAAGGAGACCCTGGATGCAAGGGTTGTGATAGATCCGCAGGTGGAAACAAAAATTTCCCACTCGGCGAAGCAAAGTATGAGCGATTATGTCGCAGAAAACTATGAGGCGTTAATCCCACTCATGAGGACGCAGATGAGGGCGAATCCAGCAAGAGATTTTTGGATCATATTAGACTTCGATAAAGAATTCAATTCTAAGGGAGGCTCAAGATCCACTAAGGAAGCTAGAAAGGAGAAGAAAAGGAAGCAAAGAGCGATTGAAATCCCAGCATCCACTTCGGATGCGCCTCTCATTGAGGACGCATCGTCCTCAGACAGCTCCAGGGACTCAGGAGAAGAGGATGGTTTCATGACACCAGTCAATGACCACCGGCGCACAAGCGTGAAGGACAGACTAGGGCCTAACCCTACTAGTAGACAAAGCGCCCTTAAAAGGCTAGGCCCCTTAGAAGGAGATGAATCTCAGGATCTGCGAGTTCAGGAAAGGAGTAAGAGCACTGAAAGGAGGCGCAAGAGGAATTCTTCGGGCGAAGGTTCCTCGGACTCTAGTCATAGCGATCGCCACCCCCGCCATAAAAGGGCCTCTCCTTCATCCACTGAGGACTCTGACTCCTCTGTCTACGACAGAAAACACCGCAGGGCACCAAAAAGGCCAAGGATACAAGGTGAAGATCAATGGACCCTGCCATGGCGTCGAGAGAAAGGAAGCGCGTTTTCAGAACGCATAACTACTTTCAGGGATAACAAGAAAAGACGCATGCCGTCTAATGTTAAGACCTACGATGGCACGACGGATCCGGATGATCAACTGAAAGTATTCGAATCTCAGGAAGGGATAGAGCAATAGCCAAAAGCCGTGTGGTGCCATATGTTCAACTCGACGCTCATCGGGAACGCTCGGACATGGTTTGACCGTCTCCCGCGAAGGAGCATCCATGGGTTTGAAGAACTTCGAAGAGCGTTCCGCAGGAACTATGTGCAACAGAAGAAGTATGACAAAATCCCGGTTTCACTTGCGTGAGTGAAGCATAGGCATAACGAGAGCCTAGAGGACTTCATGGAACGCTTTAAATCTGAATGCAACCAGATTAAGGATTGCCCGGAAATTCTAAATATTTCTGGATTCCTCGCAGGCATCACAAATCCGGACCTGATAAAAAGTTGAACGACAGAACCCCGACAACATTTGACGGGGTAATGAAAAAGGTCTGAGCGTTTATTCAAGGAGAAACCGCAGCAGCAGATAGCCGACATATGGCGTCGGGCTACAGGTACCAAGACAGGCCCAAAAAACAAACATATGGGCAAAATATCAGTCACACGTTGGACTTCCAAGGAGCGGCAAAGCAAGGGCGCAACAACAACAACAACAACAAGTTCACCCCGCTGCAAAAAAAACTCTAGAGAGATATTTCTATCAGAAGGAGCAAATTTTCCAAAGCCTAGCCCAGTGTTGGGACCAGTGGATAAGCGGGAGAACACAAAGCACTGTGGGTACCATGATGATAAAGGGCACGCTACTGATGAGTGTTTCAGTTAAAAAGACACATTGAAAGCCTGGTAAAAGCAGGGAAGCTGAACCACCTGATAAGGGATTGGAGAAAGAACGCGGATGCGAAGAAAGTCGAAGTGAAAAAAACAGAAGGATAAACCTATAACCATATACATGGTAGAGAGGGAAAAATCTTTCATGCAAAGAAGAGTGGTCGCGGAATTTTCGCACGATAAAGAAATAGCATTCCCTATCCTTTCAGATATGGACTACAGAGTCAGCTCGTTGACAATTGACATAGCCCTCGGTGAACACATTATAGAAGGCATGTGCGTCGATGGGGGGTCTTCAACGAGCATATTATACGTACATTGCTTCGCACGGCTGCCATGGGAAATAAGGAAGGAACTAGAAGAGACAACACAGATTCTCACAGGGTTTAGCGGTGATAAGACTCGACCACTGGGGCATCTCTACACACAGGTAACCATTGGAAATGCGGAACACTCGACGACGGTGTGGATGGACTTCATGGTTGTGCGTTCTCAATCCTCGTACAACGGGATAATCGGACAGCCGACACTAAAGACGTTGCACGCAGTACCTTCCACGGCACATGGTATGTTCAAATTCCCGGTGCAAAATGGAGTAGTTAACATCCGTAATATAGACACAATCGAAGGAGGTAACAGTACTTCTAGCACCAGCACTAAAAGGAAGCAGGCGGACAGGTGTCAACATGATATAGAGCCCAGTCCATAGATGAACATAAGGAGGCGTGTCTCAGAGGAATCCCAGGCGCCGAGCATATATGTGCGTGCGTAATCGCTGTCAGGGCACGCATGGGTCCTTTTCTCGACAGGCTTTGCAGGAGAAGGGTGACAGATGCAGGATTCATCCTCACAAACCAGAGCGACATAAAAATCACGTAGGCATTGCTGTTTGACTTCTCCACTACCAGCATGGAAGCAGACTTCGATGTGACAACCCTAGGTTTTGGATTTGTCACTTGGTCCTACTTTTAAGTTATTTTATGTGTGCTTACTTGAATTGTGTGTTTACGTGTTTATTTTGTGTGAACGAGGTTGGTGTGGTTATCATTTATGAGTATAGAAGTACTCATAAGTAAATCGAGGAACGGTTATTTCATGTTCATGAGCTCACAATTAGTGACTATGAAATGAAATGGTGATATTTTGGTGTTTACGTATACGTATAAGTATTATCGTAATAGTGTATTTTTTTAGGATTTACGGTTTAGCATTTAGAGGTCTCGGGTGAGGTAATTATCCATATGAATATTTTTCGGGATGGTTTTAAGTCATTTAGGACTTAGTTATAAAGTTTATTTCAAAATTTGAGATTTTTTTTAAAAGTGTATATTTTACGTCTTTTACAAGTAATCGCGTAAAAACTGACTAGTTTTACGGTTTTGAGGTTTTGGAGGCTTTAGGAGCTGAAATAAATTAAGGAAAATTAAGGTAATATTATTAATACATATATTAATAATAAAAAGGAAAAAAAACAAATTTTAAGGGTGCATAGTCGGTTTTGGACGCAGAAAAGAAGGGAAAAAGGGAAAAAGAGGGAAAAAGGGAAAGTGGGCTTATTTTTGGATTAGGATTTTATGTACACCCTATATATTGTTTTTAATCACAATCAAAATTCACTATTATTCCCTGGAGATTAAAAAAATTCGTGGGTTTTCATTAGGGTTTTTAGGGTTCTTCATAATTTTGGGGGTTTTCATAAATCAAAGGTAAACCTTCATAACCCTTTTTAATTTAATTGTTTTTATGTTTTTATAATCATCTTATGATGGATTTAGGTTAGGGTCTAATTTAAGAACATTAAATTAATGTTATATTAATGGTGTTATAATGATTACATAAATTAGGGCTTGTAATTAGAGGGATTAGGGTTAATTAATGAGGTTGATTTTGTTAAACCCGTTTTTAAAAACTGGGCAGAATTTTGAGTCAATTGTTTTGATCATATCGGGAGTTCTATAAACTCTTATTTTACGATCCAAGTACCCCTGGAAAGATATTTGAAGTGGCTTTCCAATGTAAGGAACGAGAACTAAATTAGAGGTCGGGAAGTGGGTCAAAAACAGGTTACAACAGTCGGAGGTCAAAACAGTTTTGAATTCAGCATGTTTTCTTTTTAAGTTTTGGGTTGTTTGGGGTACTTAGGGTTGCATTGGGATCTTCTCACGAACGTGAGAGATGTTTTATATATTGTAGTAAGTATCTGCACTTGGGATAAGGTTGTGGTTTAGGGTAAGAACCCTTAATGGTAACAAACTTTTAGTACGTTTAAAATCAGGAAATCTGGAATGAAAAAAGTAGATATATGTACATCGGGGCCTTAACAGTAGCTTTAAGGTTAGGGCAAGTGGGAGGTGTTAGCCAACATATGTAAGGGTATGAATATTCCTTTTACAGAAACCATGGGTATGTTTAAGTGGACTTTTGACTTAAAGTTTTGAGACTTAAAAACTAGGACTGATTTGTGTAAAATATGAACGGGATAGTTATTAAACTTAATCAAGTTAAGGACTTGTCAGGGAAGGTTAATGGGATGGTTAGAGCTTATTAATGAGGTTTTTATATGGGAATAGACTAGATGTCCATCATAGGTTGATGAGCCATCTTAGTGATTGGTTCGTGTATTGATTTCGTGTTTTTGGTTGTTAGCTTGTTGCTAGTGTGAGGACTTTGAAGAAGCTATCAGGTGAGTTTCATAGTCCCATGTTTACTATTCATTTTGACTTCCAGATGGGATGGAAGAGACACTGTGTTGAATTATTTTCTAAATTAATGCTGTGAATGTTTAAGGTTTGAGATGGACTTGTGTGTACATTTATGTGATTAACTGCTATGTGATTCTTGTTTTTGTGTGATCTGGATTGGAAAGGTACATAGGTGTATGGGCGCCTATGGGACCTATGGTTAATGATAAGGCGTGATGCCTTGGAAATTGTGATTGTTGGTAAGGCGTGATGCCTTAGAAATTGTGATTGTTGGTAAGGCGTGATGCCTTGGAAATTGTGATTGTTGGTAAGGCGTGATGCCTTGGAATTGTAATGATTGATTGAACTTGAATGCTAGTTGTTAGTACATGATTGTAGCGCATTGTCCATATGTTTATTGGTTTATGGTATTCACAGCTTATGACTTGTCTTGTGTTGGAGTCTAAACCTATGACTCTCACCAACTTTATGTTGACGTGTTTTAGTGTCTCTTTCAGGTGATACTATGGTTAAGCATGAGAACTTAAGTGGCTAGGACGTGGAGAGAATAGGAATGCATATAGAAGGATATCCCCGTTTTCTTCTTAGTTTTATTTGTTTGTTCATTTTAATAAGTGATATTGTGGCACACATATGATTGTTTTGGTATGATATTTGTTGTCTTGGGTAAGAAGTAGGACTGTTACTTACTTACCTAGACCCCTTGCATTTGTTGAGATATTGTCATGACCTTCGTGTCACCATTTTTACGGCATTTCTTATTTCATATAGTTATCTCTATAGACACGCCATGTTGTGATGATATCCATACGTCGCGCCCCATGTTCCGCCATGGTGGGGTGTGATAGAATGGTATCAGAGCCAATGGTTATAGAGAATTAGGTTGCCTAGTCGTGTAGCCTAGTCTATAGCTTAAGGGTCCCTGCATATAGGCGTCATAGGAGTATGTGTGCATTTATAGTAATTGATGTGTTTGATTATTATTTTCGCAGTATTTGTTAGGTTATGAACTACTATGGTTCATACTTAACTACATGTTATTTTCTTTACGAGTTTTGAATAGTGCGGGTTGAACTATAGTCGTATACGTTCGTCATTGTTGGATTCCGTTTAATTACGTTTTCATGTTCTTTATACATTTTGAATTTTGTCTACGGTGGTTCAGCTGGATTATGAGTTTATATGTTTCATGCATTGGCTACGTTATTTTAATACATGGATTTTGGATCTTACTTTATGTTGTGGTTATGTGCTTATATGAGTTGTAGGATCTATGTGCTTATTTGAGTTGGTAGACTGATGTGTTATGTGTAGTATTAATTCTTATAAGTGTCATCATAGGAGGGAGTGCATTAGTGAAAGGGGACTGGTATAAGTATGGTGGCCAACATAGTTATACAAGTACCACAACATTAATGGATTCCTGAGTATGGTTGCATGGAAGAAGGTTAATACATGTTTGTATAGTATACGATGGATGGATTTGAGTGTATGTACGCGTATGCCTATATATGTATATATCCCTTCTACTTATCGGTTGTATTCTTAGGATGGTTTTCTAGCTCTTTTCTCTTTGGGATGTTCAACTTCTGTAGTAGCGCATTTATCGAGTTCTCATTTCACGTGGTTGTTTGTACGGCACTTTTGGTGTAGAAGCTATTGGGAGGGAGAAGATTTATTTTGGAATAACGATATCTTTTGTTTTGAGTCTTACATGGTAAAAAATGGAACTTGCAAATAGTAAAAAAAAAAATTAGTTGTTGGTAGTCCATAAAATGAGGGTAAAGTGTCGAAAACGTGTTTGAAATAAAGTGGAATATAATTTTTTTTTACATTTAAGCATGACTTGTTTATTTTAAAATATTTTGGTTTTGATCACCTAAAGTTATTGTTCTTTAGTTAGAATTTTTTTTTTATTAAATTAAATATGTTAAAGTCATGTATTTAATCATATGATGGGTGAGAGTTTTAATTTTCTGGAATTAAAATAAATTAGGGTTTAAAATCGTTTTTTTGGGTATAAATCGGAGTAGGCAGAAACTGTCGCTAAACTGTCAAAATTCGTTGTTAAACTGTCAGAAACTGTCGCTAATGTCTTGGCATATTTTAGGTAAAATCGTTTTGGTCATAACTTATTCGTTTTTAAAGCTTTTTGAGTGATTCAAAAGCCTAAAATTATGTAATCGGAACGTACTTTTCGAATATTCAGAAAGTTTGGTAATTAGAAGTCAGTAGCTTGGTCGAATTAATTGTGCAAGTGTCGAGTTCAAGGTTAATTTTCGGACAACATTGATTAAACTTGTGTTTTGGGTATTTTGTGGTAATGAACACTTGGAGGGTTAACATAGAGATGCGTTGGGATGGAATGTGAGAGTTCTTTAGACTTTAGAATACGTGGTTATATTTGATGAGTTCTGATTTATGGTATTTATGAGTAAGACTGAAATCGGGGTGACAGTTTTAAACCCGTCGAGTTATGTGATGGCTCCTAACTTGGTTTCAAGACAGTTCTTGTTTGATGAGTTGTGAGATTTAGTTAGGTTGGTTACATAACTTTATGGTTTTAATAAGTTTCCTCGCGGACGGTTAAGGCTCATGTCTTGTTGGTTGAGATTATTTTAGTATAAACTGAGTTCACGTTTGAAAGTGGAGGTTTTATCAGGGATATGTATCCTCGTTTGTTTGCTGAGAATAAGTTGGAGTTTGGGAGTAAATCTCGGGACAAGATTTCTATTAGGAGGGAGTGATGTGACAACCCTAGGTTTTGGATTTGTCACTTGGTCCTACTTTTAAGTTATTTTATGTGTGCTTACTTGAATTGTGTGTTTACGTGTTTATTTTGTGTGAACGAGGTTGGTGTGGTTATCATTTATGAGTATAGAAGTAATCATAAGTAAATCAGGAACGGTTATTTCATGTTCATGAGCTCACAATTAGTGACCATGAAATGAAATGGTGATATTTTGGTGTTTACGTATACGTATAAGTATTATCGTAATAGTGTATTTTTTTAGGATTTACGGTTTAGCATTTAGAGGTCTCGGGTGAGGTAATTATCCATATGAATATTTTTTGGGATGGTTTTAAGTCATTTATGACTTAGTTATAAAGTTTATTTCAAAATTTGAGATTTTTTTTAAAAGTGTATATTTTACGTCTTTTACGGTAATCGCGTAAAAACTGACTAGTTTTACGGTTTTGAGGTTTTGGAGGCTTTAGGAGCTGAAATAAATTAAAGAAAATTAAGGTAATATTATTAATACATATATTAATAATAAAAAGGAAAAAAACGAATTTTAAGGGTGCATAGTCGGTTTTGGACGCAGAAAAGAAGGGAAAAAGGGAAAAAGAGGGAAAAAAGGAAAGTGGGCTAATTTTTGGATTAGGATTTTATGTACACCCTATATATTGTTTTTAATCACAATCAAAATTCACTATTATTCCCTGGAGATTAAAAAAATTCGTGGGTTTTCATGAGGGTTTTTAGGGTTCTTCATAATTTTGGGGGTTTTCATAAATCAAAGGTAAACCTTCATAACCCTTTTTAATTTAATTGTTTTTATGTTTTTATAATCATCTTATGATGGATTTCGGTTAGGGTTTAATTTAAGAACATTAAATTAATGTTATATTAATGGTGTTATAATGATTACATAAATTAGGGCTTGTAATTAGAGGGATCAGGGTTAATTAATGAGGTTGATTTTGTTAAACCCGTTTTTAAAAACTAGGCAGAATTTTGAGTCAATTGTTTTGATCATATCAGGAGTTCTATAAACTCTTATTTTACGATCCAAGTACCCCTGGAAAGATATTTGAAGTGGCTTTCCAATTTATGGAACGAGAACTAAATTAGAGGTCGGGAAGTGGGTCAAAAACAGGTTACAACAGTTGGAGGTCAAAACAGTTTTGAATTCAGCCTGTTTTCTTTTTAAGTTTTGGGTTGTTTGGGGTACTTAGGGTTGCATTGGGATCTTCTCACGAACGTGAGAGATGGTTTATATATTGTAGTAAGTATCTGCACTTGGGATAAGGTTGTGGTTTAGGGTAAGACCCCTTAATGGTAACAAACTTTTAGTACGTTTAAAATTAGGAAATCTGAAATGACAAAAGTAGATATATGTATATCGGGGCCTTAACAGTATCTTTAAGGTTAGGGCAAGTGGGAGGTGTTAGCCAACATATGTAAGGGTATGAATATTCCTTTTACAGAAACCATGGGTATGTTTAAGTGGACTTTTGACTTAAAGTTTTGAGACTTAAAAACTAGGACTGATTTGTGTAAAATATGAACGAGATAGTTATTAAACTTAATCAAGTTAAGGAATTGTTAGGGAAGGTTAATGGGATGGTTAGAGCTTATCAATGAGGTTTTTATATGGAAATAGACTAGATGTCCATCATAGGTTGATGAGCCATCTTAGTGATTGGTTCGTGTATTGATTTCGTGTTTTTGGTTGTTAGCTTGTTGCTAGTGCGAGGACTTGTGAAGAAGCTATCAGGTGAGTTTCATAGTCCCATGTTTACTATTGACTTTGACTTCCAGATGGGATGGAAGAGACACTGTGTTGAATTATTTTCTAAATTAATGCTGTGAATGTTTAAGGTTTGAGATGGACTTGTGTGTACATTTATGTGATTAACTGCTATGTGATTCTTGTTTTTGTGTGATATGGGTTGGAAAGGTACATAGGTGTATGGGCGCCTATGGGACCTATGGTTAATGATAAGGCGTGATGCCTTGGAAATTGTGATTGTTGGTAAGGCGTGATGCCTTGGAAATTGTGATTGTTGGTAAGGCGTGATGCCTTGGAAATTGTGATTGTTGGTAAGGCGTGATGCCTTGGAATTGTAATGATTGATTGAACTTGAATGCTAGTTGTTAGTACATGATTGTAGCGCATTGTCCATATGTTTATTGGTTTATGGTATTCACAGCTTATGACTTGTCCTGTGTTGGAGTCTAAACCTATGACTCTCACCAACTTTATGTTGACGTGTTTTAGTGTCTCTTTCAGGTGATACTATGGTTAAGCATGAGAACTTAAGTGGCTAGGACTTGGAGAGAGTAGGAATGCATATAGAAGGATATCCCCGTTTCCTTCTTAGTTTTATTTGTTTGTTCATTTTAATAAGTGATACTGTGGCACACATATGATTGTTTTGGTATGATATTTGTTGTCTTGGGTAAGAAGTAGGACTGTTACTTACTTACCTAGACCCCTTGCATTTGTTGAGATATTGTCATGACCTTCGTGTCACCATTTTTACGGCATTTATTATTTCATATAGTTATCTCTATAGACACGCCATGTTGTGATGATATCCATACGTCGCGCCCTATGTTCCGCCATGGTGGGGTGTGACATTCGAAGCCCTCATAGCAGGTCTTTGATTAGCGCTAAGAATGGACATGAAGCGCCTGGTGGCCTACACATACAACCCTCTGGTGGAAACTAGAGTCAATAGGTCATGCGAGCCACGAGGGCGAGTGCTAATCGAATATACAGAAAAGATACGAGACATGACGGCACGGTTCGCAGAGTTTTCTATACGAAGGGTTGTAAAAGAGGAGGATGAAATCTCGGTGGACATGGACCACCTTTCAATCGTAAACATGAATAAGCCTCCTGGTCACGTTCTAGTCGATTTTATCTTGCACAAAAATGTGAGTGCGGACATGGAGTCACCAACATGAATGACACCCATTCGAAAGTTTTTATCACACAACAAATTGCCAAGCACCAGAAGGAAGGATAAGCAGATACAGGTGCGAGCTAGGCACTTTCAAATTGTCAAAGGAACTATGTATAGGCAAACAGGCAAAGGTCGGATGTTGCAATGCTTAGCACTGGATCAGGCGTGGGCAATAGTAGAAGCCGCACATAGAAGAGTGTGTCCTCGCGGATCGGTAGCTATGGTTGAGGAAGTCACTCGCTCAGGGTACTTTTGGCCTTTTGCACATAAAGATGCGCGCAAAAGAGTGGCGCGTTGTCAGAAATGTCAAGCGGGCTCAAGACGTCGGACGAAATCTAACATGGTTACTGGCCCACTCTCAACCAAAGGCGCAGTAGAAGGAGGACTGTTCTCAAAGCTGGGATGTACTCTAGGTTCCCTAGCGACGTCAATCGGAAATATGGCGCGACACGCGGTAACGCTGCTCCCGACTAAAGGTAACCATCAACAGCAGCGCAGGGGAGCAGTCGTTCCCGCAACCAGGATAACTCCACATACCATGCGGCAGCGGGATCGTATGGGCGTACTACCAGCAGCACGAAGCACGAAGCGGCGCGGTCAGGCGAGCAAAGGATCCTCACAGACCAGGATGAGTGCGCATGGCTATGTGGAATCGATATCTAGCCCTACAAGGAATGACTTAAGAGATGACTAGAGTTCTGGGCGCTATTCTCCTTGAGATATCGCATAGTTGGCATGGACCATTCTCTTGGCTACTAATAGCCCCAATGAGGATCCATGTATTTTTTCCTTTTTAAATCGTTTTTTAGGTTTTTGTTATTTGTTTCAAAACATTTGCAAAGGGTATGAATAAAACGCTGCGGTTCCTAGCTAGTTTCGTAGTCCAAATGATGTTTTTTCTCTCTTATCTTTAATACATGCAAGTATTGTTCTTTTATATATATTTGGCCTTAAGATGTACATGTAGAATAACGTTTACAGACGGAATAAGAGGAATAAGTTTACCTACTAATTAGACTTGTTGCGTAAGAGGGATGCACCCCAAGCGGCGCCGGATCAGGTATCCTTTGTTAGGCAGCTTTTCACAAGACGTTGTGGTAATTATAGCGGTCCTCATACTTTATGACGGATAAGCACAGTGTGCACGCCTAACGAACATGTCATTTTCAATGACATTGATTATGGTAGTAGTGGCAGGACCACACGTAATGACCTTTAGACTCACCCATAAGTCCAGAGTCGCACTCCAATGGGCGTACTCATAAACAGGTGTTCTCCTTCACAACCTCAGGTGTGGGTGTAGGAACCTGGACACATATATATGCGACTACACATGAACATAATGCAGGACGTTATGTACTTACAAACATATGGGTCGCTGTTATCATTGTACAAATTATTAATTTGCAATATTAGTTCGCGTAAGATACAACAATAGATATGGTGAGGCACGACACCTTCTATAGAAGGTCGCTAGTTGACAGTGACCTCTTTAACCTACGATCTCGTGGGTTTTGTGACGCGCAATGTTGTGCCCATGCCTCTTTCATATATCGTAGCACGCGTGTATGGTATACATCAATGGATGGAAGACTCACGGGTACACCGTCAGACCGAATAGAATGTGCTAGGCCTAGACCAATAACGGCGCCTTTGGTGGAGGTGTGATTCTTCTTAGCAACACGACGCACGTGCTGATTTAATTTGTCTTCCAGCGAAATCAGTATCGGTGCACCGTAAATATACACAGGGACTTGTAGTTGGGATAGGTTCGCCTCGCCAGTGGTTTCAGGATCTCCTTCTGTCGGGTCTGCACTGTCATTCGGAAGTATAAGGCATGTCATGGTTACACTAATTGGGAGGTCTTGATCTTTCTCGATTAGGTCTATGATGGGCATCGGGAGGTTCTCTAATCTGTGGAAAGCGGCGTCAAACATCTCCTGTGCACACTTGGAATAGATCTCATTTCCCTCCAAAGGGCCCCTTAGTAAATTTTCTTTGAAAGCGCGCTCCATGGCGAGGCTGGATCCAAGCAGTAGTGCGGCATCATATACGCCCTTGATTGCTTTGTCAAAAGGGGGTAATTTCATAACGCCTTTGGCAACAAGCGGAAGACCATGTTTTATTAACCATCGATTCTCGGCGCGCACTACGCTGAGGTGCGGATATAGCTCTTCATCAAAATCCGTACTCATATTCTTCAGAACTTCCGAATTCTTAGCCATGTCTTTATGGCAGTTGGTGACAAAATTATCGCAATTCAGAGCAAGGACATTCATGCCTTCTTCTAGTTTAGCCATCGCCCAGCGGTTTTCGTCCTCTTGCTTCACTCGCAGGCGGCGCTCACGATCCAGGAGCTCAGAGAGCGAGGATTTTTCGTCCTCTAAATATTGGATGGATTCGGCATTTATACTAGATACAGCGCGCAGGCGGACAATTTCAAACTTAGCACTTACAAGTTCGAGGTCTTTTTGTTCTGTAACTTGGTGGACCTCTTTGTTTACTTGTGCTAAGCGCTCGGACAACTGGGATATCTTCCTTTTCAAATAGGCAGCTAAAGTTACTTCTTGTGCGGCAATCATGTCCAACTCTCTCATTAGTAGTTCGTCGGACATTTCGTGTAAACGTTGGGCGCGACCAAGGGGAGATATGTGTTGAAGGAAGTCCCCACAAACGTCTGTGCCATCTAGAGCGCAGGCACGAGTACATTGCCAGGGAGGAGATAATCTGGTGGACTTCGCGACGCTGGCACCCGTCTCGGTCATGGAAGCAAGGGAGCTGCATATTTGATGGCTTACGATTATTAGAGGTGTGCGAATTGTTTATTTTTACGAGATAATAAATAAGGACGCAGTGGTATACCTTGATAGCTGTATGTTTTCACGTGGCCTTGATAGTGCTCCCCACGATGTTGCATTAGCACGTGGTCTTGTTTGCAATGTTCTCCCCCTTCTGGGAATTTGATGCGTAGGGTAGCACGGTAATTTGTTGTAACTTGGCACAGGTATGTCCTCTGCGGATGGGCCGGTGTGCGAATCCTCTGCGGCACCATGTTCTTCTTCATCTCCTTGACTCATTTCTTCTGATGGAGACTCTACGATGAATGGTACGCTTCGGATAGGGGTAGCGTTTATGTTGGTTGTCATCTCGGCATTCCCACTAGGTGTGGGAGAAGGAAACTCCAGAGCTACAGTCTGTTGACCAATGCGCCATCCATTTGATATCTCGATTGACGTGAAGGGTCGGGCGCGCATGGTCGCGGCGCACGGATTCTCGCGCTTCACGAGCTGCGTATAAGTTAATTCTGCAGTCATATGAAGGATGTGTAAGTATATGTGCAGGTATGGTTTTTTTTGGGTAAAAAAAACACAACCAAAAGAAGAGGGGGAAGCAAACGAAATAAGGGTTTCTTACCATGGTCAAAATCATCAAAGTATTGAGGAAGGTGGTTGGCAGGAAGAGTTGACGTATGGCTCAGACCTACGGCGTATAGTAGCGTCTTTGGGTATTCGTGCATCGGTATCCGATCAACGCTAATTAGTTGGGCGTCTGCATCGTTATACGAGCCGGCAATAGGGCGGTCATCTTTTATCATCGTCTCGGGGGTGATGAAATCATAGTCAAATGGGAAAACAACTTTGTCTACCCAGAAGAATTTATCGGTCCACTTCTTCAGGGAATCTATTTTTTTCGAGTAACATTGAAGTTGACCAGGGCGTTTCGCGAAGGTTATCCATCCGTTCATCCATGTGGGTTTATAGAAAGCGCGGAACAAGTTTATGGTTGGGTCAACATTTTTGAGTAAGCAGTTTATCTCAAAATTTGAGATTTTGGTGGCTCCTATACAATGTAGCTGGGAGAGGTGTATACTATAATAATTTAGTATGTCCATCAGAAAACGGCTTAGAGGTATGCAATTGTTGGAAAACTCAATGAACCTGGTGTATATACCAATTTTTCCGTCCGGAAAACTCCCAATATGTGCTTGTGGATCTGGCACAGTCGGATGAAGATCTGAAGGAACGTGGTACTTAGAGATAAAACGGGAGAGATCTTGTTCGGATATACGGGACGTCACATCAAATAGTTGGGCTACCATTTTTTGCTCTTGTGGGTGTTTAAAGCACGGGCGAAGGTAGTATATTTTGTTACGAATAGTGGTTCTTACAGTTTTCAACAATGGAGGGAAGATTTTTTGGAAAGGTGAAGAAAGTGACTGTCAGACTGCATTTATATACCCTATGGATGTAGTGATTCTTGTGGCACGTGTCTATGACGTTTGGTTCATCCTATGGTGTCCGCTGATTACTTCTTCTGACATGATTAATGCTTTTCACGGTTTCCAATAAAGGACTGTGATAGTGGAATATGATGTGGATACTTATTTGAAGTCATGACTGTGCGGTTTTACTTTTTCGATGGGCATTTATGCGAGCGGGCCTTGATGATTCATAGTCTAGTAGCCGCGGGTGGAACCTACGACCACTAGACTGGGGGACATGATGGCGTATAGTCCTTAGTCGGGCTGGATAGTCCGATTCACGGGTACTACCCGCATCCATCAGGGGTGGATTGGGTACTTGTGCAATGTGCGCGCGCAACCCATAAAGCCCGGTAAGCCGTTGTCGCACAAGAGGCTGATTACTTAGCCAAGTCCTCTTCGCAGCGCGACAGGATCAGACAGAATATAACTTATATTATAGTTATATTCGCCTAAGGAAAAGGGATATACACTTGCCTTAGTTGGATAATGAAGATCAAGCTATTTCGAGTCATTATCTCTTCCTTAGGCCGCAAGAACAGGGAGCCCAGCCTGGACTCTCTCGAGTATAAAAGGAACCCCTTCGGTTCCACAAAGGTATGATACACACAATACCCTAAACACTAATATACTCAAACCGATTACTTACTCTCACGCCGGAGTCTAATCGTGGGTCACAAACCCACGGTAAGCCTAACGGTGTCTGTTTAGTACGCAGGGTCCTAAAGCAAGTTTCACTTGATGCGAGAGGCGGAGTCCACAAGACCCCAAATTAAGCCTAATTTGAGTTAAGCTAGGTCTACCCCAACTTTGGCATCAACAACTTCTATTCATTGAAGATCGATAAAGTGTTGAACCCGGGACCTGTTTGCGTACAACAACACCCACAAACTTTTTTCTCACAGTTTTCAAGATCGAGATCTTACTCATGATCGTTTTCGTTATTGCAAGATCTAAACGGATAGAGAGCTTAGAATCTTACATTTCCATAATGCTTTTTGTAATATTATATAAATTTATAAATAATTATATATCATACATAAAAAGTATATGAATGTTTCATGAAAACACCATCCTAAATATGATTATGACATATTTGAAAAGACTAACATGTAAAATGACCATTTTAGTATTCTTTGTTGACATTGAATTCATCAAATGTTCATTAAAAGTTCGATGTGTTTACAGCCATGCATGGACGAAACCAGGTGGTGTCTTGCGGATGTTTGATACATTTATAAATTTATGAATTATTTTTTATGTAATGTTAAATTTTGAAAAGGGAAAATAGACAAATAGGTTACTAAAGTTTGCTTAAATGTTCACCTAAGTTACTAAAGTATTTTTTGTTACAAAAAGGTTATTCAAGTATACGGTTTAATTATATAAGTTACTGAAGTTTTAAAAAGTTACAATTAGGTTACTCCGAGGGTGGGCAACCTGTTGGTAACCTGTTGTTATGGCCACGTCAACACTTTGTGGGTCCCACCTCAAACAAGAATGTTGCTGACTACTTAATGTTCGTTTATCAGCACAACGGCCACCACCACCAATGCTCATCACCACCGGATCTATATAAGAAAACGCTACAACCGAAAAAGATTGATGTCACACTTGACAGCCACCACAACCTCCGACCATCGTAACCGATCCACCACTACAACCACGGTCACTCATTCATTCAGCACACACTCACCCTTCTTCCGTCGTCAATCCAATCGAGATAGTTGCTCATCATGTCTTAGTGAAAAAGTAAAATAAAAAAATTTGAAGATAGCTTAGGAGCAGATGGTTTGCTACAATCATTTTTGTTGAATCATGCATTATTAAGATACACATAATTTAAAAATAAAAGATTATTTACTCTTTAGACACATAAAAAATAAGTAATTCCACGTCGGCACTTACCTAGTACCAAGGGTTAAAACATACATGGTAACTTATTTAACATGTTACCTTAACTTTAGTAACCTATTTGTAACGAAAAAAACTTTAGTAACGTAGTTGAACATTTTGGCAAACTTTGGTAACATTTTTGTATTTTAACCCATTAATATTATATGTCATGTCACTTAGTTACCGGCTACAGAAGGTTGCAACAAAAAGAGTAACTTATATAACCGGTAAACCAAACATAAGTAACTGATTTGTAACCAAAAATACTTTAGTAACTTAGGTGAACATTTAAGCAAACTTTAGTAACTTATTTGTCTATTTTCCCTTTTGAAAAAACATCAATTATTTTCAGATAAATAAAAAATATATTTATATTTATATTTATATTTTTTTAACGGCAGTTTTGGTGCAGCGGAGTATCTTGCGTGTCATCGAAACACAAAGTCTCTTGACCCGAATTCAAATCATCTCAAAAAAGTATTCATGCATTTATAAAAAATACATTTATATTAAATTACGATTAAAATATTCATGCATCCGATCATACCATATTAAAGGGTGTTTGGTTTGGCTTATATAATGTAAGCTCATTTTGACTTATATAACATAAGCCCTAATTTTGTGGCTTATTTGAAGGTTTATGAGCTTATATAGATTTATTATATCATGATAAACTTATATAAGCCTCTAAGTCTCAAAATAAGCCAAAAATTTGAGGCTTACGTTATATAAGCTGAAAATAAGGCATATTTCGGCTTATATTTTTTCAGCTTATATTTCATAAACCCTATTTTTTAAGCTTATTGGTGACTTATGAGCTTGCATAAGTTTTTTATATCATAACAAACTTAAATAAACCCATAAGTCTCTAAATAAGTCACAAAATTAAGGCTTATGTTATATAAACCGTAATAAACTTATGTTTTGGGGTGTAAACGAGTCAAGCCCGAGCTCAAGGGCTCGGGCTCGGCTCGAAACATAAATAGTGGGCTCAAGCTCGGTTCGGTAGCTCGTCGAGCTTTTACCTTTAAGGCTTGAGCTCGGTTCGATTATGATTCGAGAAAAGCTCGAGCTTAGCTTGAAAAGCTCGAAATTATATATACGAAATAAATATATCACTATCGTTTACACACTACCACAAATTCTATGTTTGTAGTAAATTATGATAACGACTATTAATAAATTATTTAATTTTTTATATAGTTACTCTTTATAATAAGGCTAATAATCAAATTAACGTTTGCTTACTTATATGAAAATATATTTACACTAAGGCTCGAAAAGCTCAATAAGGGCTCGAGCCAAGCTATCAAAAGCTCGAGCTCGGCTCATTATATGTTTCGAGCTATATTATTGGGCTTGAGCTCGAGCTTGAGTTTGAGCTTAAGCTCGAGCTTGAGCTTGATAAAAGCTTGGCTCGATCGAACCAAACTTGAATTCAAGCTCAAATAGTTTGATAAAAGCTCAACTCGTTTGCAACCCTAGTTACGTTATATAAGCTAAAACAAACAGACTTAATTCCTTAGTTCGTCTTGCAGCCATGCAAAATACCATAGCCTTTGTATAAGCATATAATACCAAAAATACCCTTTTTCTGAGGGTATTTAAAGAAATTTTTCTTTATCTAAAAGCTCAACTTTTTTTTTAAAAAAAGGTTATCTTTATCTCCCTCACTTTCCGGTCACCGGCGCCGGTAAGTTTCCCCATTTTTGGCGCGAATTCTGTTCAATATGTGTTGGAAATGTCATGTGACTAGTTGGGCTTTTTGTTTAAGCTTTTTTTATGGGCTTATGAGCTTTTCTAAGCCAACAAACTTGAGCTTTTTAACTTTTCAAAACTTCATAAGCCGGCCAAGATATAACCTTTGGGTGTTTGTTTAAGCTTATTTATGGGCTTATGAGCTTATCTTTTCTCAGCTTATGTTTCATAAGCTCGCTTTTTTCGGCTTATTTAACTGAGAGTTATGGGCTTGTATAAGCCCATAAGTAAGGCTTTAAAATAAGCCAAAAAATGGAGCTTATGAAACATAAGCTGAAAAAAGATAAGCTCATTAGCCCATAAATAAGCTTAAACAAACACCCAAAGGTTATATCTTGGCCGGCTTATGAAGTTTTGTAAGGTTCATAAGGTCATGTTTTTGAGCTTATCTAAGCCAACAAACTTGAGCTTTTTAACTTTTCAAAAGCTCATAAGCCGGCCAAGATAACCTTTGGGTGTTTGTTTAAGGTTATTTATGGGCTTACGAGCTTATCTTTTTTCAGCTTATGTTTCATAAGCTCGCTTTTTTCGGCTTATTTAACTGAGACTTATGGGCTTGTATAAGCCCATAAGCAAGGCTTTAAAATAAGCCAAAAAAATGGAGCTTATGAAACATAAGCTGAAAAAAGATAAGCTCATAAGCCCATAAATAACCTTAAACGAACACCCAAAGGTTATATCTTGGCCGGCTTATGAACTTTTGTAAGGTTCATAAGGTCATGTTTTTGAGCTTATGAAATTAAGTAAGGCATGAGCTTATGTTGATAAGCTTATAACCCCGCCCAAAAAGTTGAGCTTATAAGCTTTTAAAAAGTTTGATAAATGATAAGCCTGTCAGCCGGCCATATAAGCTTATACAAACGCTGTCATGGGTGACCTCACTCTGCGTAAAGTGAGGCAGTGAACCTTGGTGTTCTTATTTGGTTTTGGGGTAATGTTTCATAAGCTCACTTTTTGTGGCTTATTTTGAAACTTTTATTAGTTTATTATATGTCATAATCAACTATTGAATATTTGAAGGGATGTTTGTTTTGGCTTATGGCTTATTTGGTTTTGGGCTTATGTTTCATAAGCTCACTTTTTGTGGCTTATTTTGAAACTTTTCAGCTTATATAAGTTCATTATGTCGTAATGAACTTGATCGGTTCATGGCTTGATATGTCCTTTTGTGTGTGTAATTTGGTTTGCGTTGTAATTTATTTGCGTTTTTCTCTGTGCTGCAGTTTCCATGGCGTCTCAGTTTACCCGTGAATGGAGTGGGATTCAGCAATTCCCCGCTGCCACTCAAGACAAGCTACTTGAATTGCTGGGAAGACTAAAGGAGAAGGTCTAATTCTCTCCCGAGTTCCCTTTTAGTGTTTTATGATAGCCCGTAATCCAAAGTATAGAATGCTAGATAATGCAAAATTTTGGTTTTCTTTGTCGTCATTGAAGTCCTTGTTCATGCAGAAAAAGGACAAGTTGACGATCCTTGTAATGGGTAAAGGTGGAGTTGGAAAATCCTCGACTGTGAACTCTATCATTGGTGAGAGAGTAGTTACCACCAGCGCCTTCCAGTCAGAAGCACCAAGGCCTACAATGGTTTCACGGGAACGTTCAGGGTTCACATTGAACATCATCGATACACCAGGCATTGTCGAAGCCGGATATATCAATGACCAAGCCCTTGAGATCATCAAAAGGTCATCTTTACTTTACCGTTTTATCATTATAACCCGTAAGCTTGTTCAGGCGAATTTGGACTCGCATCATGTTAACGACTCATCAAGGGTTTGTTTTTGTATACGACTGTTTTACCAGGTTCCTTCTGAACAAGACCATAGATGTTTTACTCTATGTCGACCGGCTAGATACGTATAGGGTTGATACGTTGGACGGGCAAGTTGTGAAAGCGATTACTAAAAGTTTTGGTCAAGAAATATGGCGTAGAGCAATTGTAGTGTTCACACATGCTCAACTGTCGCCTCCCGATTGTCTTACTTTTGATGAGTTTTTGGCAAAAAGATCCGAGTCTCTTCTTAAGGTTGTATATAACAGCGCCAGGTTCAAGAAACAAGATATTCAGGTGCTTGTTCTCGTCAAACTATTCCGACACACACACACACACACACACACACACAATACTTATTAAGTTTACTGTATGTTTGCTGCTGTGTGCAGACCATTTCGATTCCTGTCAGCTTGGTTGAGAACAGTGGCAGATGTAAAAAGAACGAGAACGATGAAAAGGTTAAATCATTTGCCTTGTATGGTCAAATGGGTCGAGAGTCCCCCAAAGTGTACTATTAATGCATATAATCGTATATTTGGTCTTACAGATTCTTCCAAATGGGACTGCTTGGATTCCTAGCATAGTCGAAACAATCACAAAAGTTGCATTGACTGAAACCGAAGGCATAGTGGTTGACCAGAAGTTGATCGATGGACCCGACCCAAACGATAAATGGAAACTATTCATTCCTCTAATCTTGGCATTTCAAGTACGTTTTTCAACTTATTGCAATTCCTTGAATGCTGCTTGTTTACGCCATAAAGTTGCTCACATTCTTATTTTCTTGATTCGGGATTCCATTTCGGGAGTGTTTGGGATTAATTTCTGAACCAAACTAATCTGATTTTTTGCGACAAGACTGTCTTTTGAATATCTAGTTCAAAGTTGCTTATTACAAAAACTTAATTTTCTAAAAGGATAGGCAAAGACAAACACTTTGATAAGCAATCCCGACTCCCGAGCACCCGCCCTATACCCACAAAATGGTTCAAAAAAGATAACCCGCGCCAAATGTGTATCTTGACAGGTGTTCTTTGTCGCACAACCAATGCTAAGATCCATCAAGAATGACGTAAACAAAGAGGTAAAGCCTTCCTGGGGATGATCCACGCAAGAACCTCAACGATGTTAGTAGCACGCAGTATTGAGGAGTGACGATCAACGGCAATTTGTTTTGGCTTGTAACTTGAGAAAACAAGTTTTGTTAATTACTATTTGCTAAAATTGAGTTTATCTTTTTGTATTATTGGATCTATATATTCAGTATAGTTGTGTTAAGTATTCATCATGGCATTGCGCGTTGGCTCTTTTTAAGCATTAACCGGACCTTTGCTGAGATCAAAGAACAAGTTCCAGCTTGCGTAAAAGCCATTTCACAGCGTCGATCATGCTAACGTAGCTGATTGTCGAGTAAAGACGAGTAGGTTTTTGACTGAACGTTTGCTGAATGTTTAGGAAATGCATTTGACTCAGAAAAGTAGAAAGTTATATTCGAACGTCGAATTTAAGGTTTGAATATTAACTTTTGATGCATGTTGAAGTAAAGTTTCATAAATTCTATTGCCATGAAAGATACGATATTGTATGTTTCGAGAAACGGTTATAAATAACGTGAAACATAACGGCAGTATGGTCAGATCTTACATTTTTAAAACATAAATTAAAACGTCAAAAAATATGAAAATATATATATGTTTATATCATATTATAAATATATTTATCGAAATCGAATTTACAAAAAAAACCTCTACACATCTTGTGTTTTATCGCGTCTTATTACGTTTTTCACTTTTCATCTCTCTCAAGTCTTAAGCTCAAATCTCAATCTATTGCGTCGCGTTGAAGTCACACCTCTAAGCTTTTGCGAGGCCTTAGCAAAGCCATGACGAACCTTTTAAAACCATGATTTTGAGCATCATATTTTTACTTCACGTAATGTTCAATAGGTATATGATGTCGCTCAAGGTCATTGTTGCAGGTAGCCTTAGAGACTTTATGATATTTTTTTTTCCCTTCAAAAAAATATCATAAAGTCTCTAAGGCTACCTGCAACAATGACCTTGAGCGATTTTGTTTTTTCAGTTTACTCTCTCCAGCAACTTAGTGCGACCTAGTTGTCCCTATAAGGCGATATAGTTTAATTTTTTAATATAAATATTTTTTTCAAATAATTATTTAAATAAAATAAAAAAATATTACAATAATATTTATTTTTAAATATAGTTAAAGAAAGGATTAAAAAAACCTTAACTAGAAGTAAGTGGGTAAAATGCATTAGCTAAAACTAACTCTAAAAATTGTCAAATTAATATATGTTGTGAAGTTTTAAAAAAAGCTCAATATATTACAATTTAGAATTTTTTTTATAAAGTTTATTTAATTAAAATATGATTAAAACAAGTTGAATTTAATCTAAAAAAGAAAAAATACAAAAAAGAAAACACAATGAACAAGACATTCGGTCGTGTGGGAGTCGAATTGGGAGAGATAATTTTGTCAACTCGGTCGTCGTAACGGGCCGACCTAGATCACGACCGGAAAAAAAATCTTGTCGTTACGGGTAGCCTAAAAGTATGATATTTAATTTAACATGTATCATGTATGATATTATAAATGTGTTTTAAATATTCTTTTTCGGAAAATTTATGAATAGGGTTTAGAAATATATTTCGGAACTGATGTTCTGGAGCTATAAATATTACATATTTGATGTCCCATTAAACAATTTACTTGATTCTCATAGTGTTTTATTTCGGTCTTTTCTTGTTATTTTCGGGATTATGTGAAACGATAGAATCACGTAGTCACGTGTAGTCTTGCGATGTTAAAAGGCTTTCGTTAAGGCAAGAACTGAAGAACAATTGCAATATTTAGTCAATTAAAAGGCTTTTGTATTTTCAAATGTTGCCTTTTATATTCCAGATCTTCATTTGATATCAAGACAAATGGTGTATTAGTCAATTATGAGGGCAAAAAAATTATTTCAAAGTTATATTGATGTAGTCGGAACAAATTTGAAAATATAATGATAAAGTCGCGAAATTAATTAATAAATATTTAAAATCAGCACAATTTAATAAATACGATAATATTTTATAGTTTTTACCCTAAGTATATAGCTATATACTTATATACAGGTACACTACTTTAATATAAGTTTTATTTGCAAATACATTGTAAATAAGTTAAACTTTTTAAAAATGCAATGTAAATAAGTTTTTTCTTTTAATTAGAAAATAATCAATCAGTATGAAAAAATAATTCATACTCACACAATTTTTTTTTTTTTGAACAGATACTCACACAAATATGAAAAAAAAAATCATACGTACGTACTATCAAACTTTTAGAAGTGATGTTGATAGGTTTGAAATAGAGTGCAAATATCATCCCACTTCACACGATATTTTGCCATGTTAACTTTTATCTAATGTTTTGAAACTTGATTTTTAAATTGATTTGAAATTTTTTATTTTTTTTTCATATTTTTAATATAATTAACAAGATTATATATAAAAAGTATAAAAACTTCCGTATATTAAAAATATAAGTTGTTTACCAATTAATATAATATATAAAAATAAGTTTTTGTCGTAAAAACATAAAATTTACATAATTTTTTTAAGAAAAATCTAAAATTATAACCCGGTCGTGTCTCGAGAACCGAATTAACGCGAAAAGTTTATGAATAACGTTTCTCATTTAACTCTTATGTTTATGTTTTGAGTTATAGAAAAATGTTGAGATAAATAATTAACGATATGTTATATTGTGGTAAGTGTTTTGTATGACATTTAAAATAAACGTGTACAGATCAAGTTATTCATCTTGTGTTAAAGTGAAACAACCTAAAAAATTTAAATTATCATTCATAACCCGTTTTAGAAGTAATATGTTTTGACCCACTAACCCAAATACTTTGAAAACCCAGTTTCACCTGACCGGTTCAACCAGTTAGAAAAACGGTTAAAATTAAATCCGGTCTTATATTTTTGAACCCTGTTATACCCGGTGGGCGGGTTGATCCGGTGGACGAACCGGCAACCGGATGACTCGATCGGGTTGACTTGGTAGGCGAACCGTTGACCCGCTGGTCGAATCGGTGACTCGGTGGTCGAAAATAGGAGTAATGAAATTAGGGAAGAAGGTTGACTAATTAATTATTAAATTTATTTATAAAATTTAAGTTTTCACATTTAATTATTTATAAGATTTAAATTTTCACATTTTATTTTTCACTTTTCAAGAAATTAATTTTTTTTATAGGTACGAGCAAAGGCAACATATGGATCCAATACATCTTCAACCAAGAACACGAGAATGAGATGAGTATTTATATCCATCTGAAAAGTGAATCCTAAGAACATATCAAAATGAAAAGCTTCACTTTGAAGTTGCAAAGAATTTAAACCTCCACAAGTATCATACGCATAATCCATTGGGTAAAAGATATACAATATCATCTTACTTATTGAAATATGACGACTTTAAACACTTATTAATTAATCTCGTGATTTTACCATTATACTTTTAAATTTCTTTCGACTATACCAATATAAACGTAAAATGACTATATTACCCCTTTAAATGACTAATATACCCATTTATCTTTTATCTTTTCACATTTACTTATCATCATCATTATACTACACAATTCACGACATCCCCAATTCACCATCCAAATGATATGTCAAATTAATGAAACGTGTGGTGGAATATTAACAGAATCCCCAATTTAACAAAAACCATACCAATTTTTTTGAACGATGTTTCACTTCGGTCGATCAGATCTACCAGATATCGTCGACACCTATTCACTTCTCATTCTCAATATCAGTTTCCGTATGTCTTTTCATTTTTTCTTTATTAATTTTTAATTTTAATTTATTTATTTGATGGTGAATCGAATGTGTTTGTTTATAGGTAAGACTGCTGATGATTTGTTTCCCTGTAAATTTGTTGATATTTCCACTCCCAAAGATCGAAGGTATTATATTTACCTTGTTATTATTTTATCTTTTGTTCATATATGAAAATTAGCATGTTAGTCTCTAGTTGTTGATATTTTTATTAAGATAAAATGTCAAGGAGTGGAGTTTTGTTTGTTAGTAATTTCAGGATGATGATGTCGAGAAGTGCAATAGTATCTCTTCCAGAGATTTGCTTGCGTTTGCAGATGGGAATAAAAGAGAGGAACGTATTGGCCGAGAGTGGTTTGAGAAAGCCCATAACCATATTTATGACAATAAATGTAATTATGATGAAAAAGATAAGGGTAATATAGTTATTTTAGGCTTATATTGGTGTAGTCGGAACAAATTTTCAACCTTTATCATGCCTCTCAAAATTGCTGCTAATCATAATCAAATTGCTTTATTACATGATGAACCAGCAGAATTTGTTGATGTTGTGGCTTTTCTAAAATCCTCGTATTTTAGAGTGGCTCTTCTCATCAACCCTAGGATTTACACCTCACATATTCAGCAGTTTTGGTCTAAATCCATGACCAAAACAGTGAATGGAGAGGTAATAATTCAAAGCACAGTAGATGGTCATCCCAAAGTGATTACACTTGCCTCCATTAGAGACAAACTTCTTCTAGATGATGAGGATGGGATAACTGTAAAACCCAGTACGCCGCATTTTAATTCGGGGACGAATTATTTCTTTAGAGGGGAAGAATTGTAAAACCCGTATTTTAAATCGAGAATTTATAAATACGCGGTTTATTATTCCTTTACGTGGGATAATTGCCAGCAGCATATGTTGCGCCGCAACAGATGCGTCTTGCGCCGCAACTCATGATCCGCAGCACTATGATCCGTAGCCCCCTTCATCTCTTGCGCCGCAACGCAAGTATCTTGCGCCGCAACTCGTGAACTGGGCCAGGCCCGTTTGAAGAAAATAAAACAGACGGGAGAGTATCCCTTTTCTTTTCTATACAGACGAACAAAACACATAGAAACCCTAAAAATCAAAACAAGCAGCCGCATATCTTTTCTTTGTGTTCTCTCCTTCCCTGCCACGACCCAAACCAAGAAACAAGAAGATTGATAGTGTGTTTAATCCAGAAATCAAGAAAGACGAGGGTTGCTATCTAAAAGCCCTAAACGAGTTGTAAGCTTGCATAAACCCTAATTCATTCTGTTTAGTTCTTTTAATCCGATTCATTGAGTTTTAAACATGTTTTATGAATATTATGATTTGGGCGGTATGTCGGGATGTTGTTATGTTGTTTGGCACTCAAACCGAGAGCCAAAAGACTCTCGGTGATTGACTGCACAACCAGCCGCTAATCATTTGGGTTTGATTTGGGGTTTACACTAACGGGGTGGTTGGCAGTGGGTTTTAAACAAGAAATAGGGCTGTTTGGCTACAGGGGTAACGGGCTGTTTGGCAACCGGTTTTAAAACAGTTAAGAGTGCGTTTGGGACTGTTAAATCTCATTTCTTTTTATGTGTTTACTTGAAATAAACGTTGTGAAATGCATTTAGTAAGTTAAATATAAACTGGTTTTATAAAAATATAAAAAGGGTATATTTTGGGAAAACGAATTAAACAAATTAAGAACGTACTTATATTAGCGAAATAATTATTATGAAATTAATATACGACAGATATACATTGTACGTAACCATTAGTATAACGTTAATACATTAAAATAAATTATTTTAATGGTCGGATATAGCCGTAATTATACGTATAGAATATCTGAAATAAATATAAGAAACCAATAAGACCAGAAAATTTGATAACGGATACCAGTTAACTTACTCGCGTCTTGTAATTATGTAGCACGCGTGAAGCCCGAGTAGTATTCGTTCAGTCTTCCTTTCAGTCGGTACTGGACTAGAGGTACGGATTTTCCGTCCTTTCAGTAAGGATTTTCTTTCCTATGCATGATTAGGATTTCCCGTCTGCAGCCAAATGTTTTCCCCAGTATATGTTTAAGTTATCAGAAATCATGTTAATAACTAAATGAATTGCCTGAGCATTATATACAAGCACGACCAGTTTATGTACTAGTTACGGAGGTACCGTAACCACGGCACTAGAGGCACCGGTGTCGTGACTCACATGCAGGAGAGTGATATCCTGCATCGTCCCACTCATGTTCAGTTGGCCATTTTTATATGTATGTTTTAGTGGGGCGTATGGATGCATCCTAGGCTATAAGTGTTTCATGTTTATCAGGGTGAATGTGGTGTGTGCTCTACATCCTTCACATTGGAGCTGATCCCTCCACCCAGCACAGTTATTTAGAGGTCACCCCTCTACAGCATGACGAGGTCACCCCTCCAGTTATTCATGCACGGTTGTTACAGCACGTGACCTATATAAGCTCTGGCAAATAAAATACAGTAAATGCATGTTTTCAGAATTTAAAAGTTATATTTCAGTATCAGTATATATGAACCAGGTTTCTCAGATTTTATGCAGAGTTCTACCACATGTTACATATCAGTCTTACAGCTCCAGTATTCTATCGCTTGTTTCGTTCAGTATATTCTTATCATGCTTTATATCCGTTCACTGAGCGTTATGCTCAGCCGTAGTTCCTTTCATGTTCTAACGGCAGGTACACCGGGACGCTTTTAGGATTCTAAGCGCATGTGCATTTGGATGGAAGCTATCCAGACTTCTTACTTTATGCATTTCTTACATTATTCTGCTTATTTGGACATTGTTTAGTCCTTTCCTTCAGTATTTTATTTTTCATGTTTTGGGCTTATGTTTGGAGTACCGATGTTTGATTCCGGTATTCCTTTATGGTCAGTTAATGTTTTAGGACATTTACCTTATGCTTTGATGACACGCCATAAATACACGTAACGGTCCACTTATCCAAGTGGGGTGTTACAATTATGGTATCAGAGACCAAGGTTCGACCTGTAGGCTCTAAAACTTGACCTGTGACTAGTGGGTAGTCACCAGGAACTTTCCAGATTTTGGCGTTGTTATCTTTCATGTCTCTCACGGATTATTCAGTCAGTTTTCTGCAGTTATCAGTCGTTTTCTTAAAGTTTTGACTAAGTAAAAGGTTGGTACAGGACTGGCCATATTTAGTCGCATGTGCTTTTCATTCGAATTTTGTTTTGGTGAACCGACCCATAGGCGTTCACCCTTGCCCGTTCAGATTTTGTATTGGTAAACCGACCCATAGGCGTTTACCCTTACTCATGTCAGATTCATGTTTTCAGTCAAATATTACTTAGTGAACCAGTCATAATCGTTCCTTAGTTCTCAAGTCAAATTTCATGCTTTTCAGTCAAATGATGTTTTATGAACCGATCCACAGTTGTTCACCTTTGTCATATCAGGACAGTTCATAAATTTTGACAAGTGTGGATTGAGCTACAGCCATCCATATTTAGTCCGAGATTATAAATTTCCATACATGACAGTTCTAAGAAAATTTTGACCAGTATGGATCGAACCAGAATAGCCCATACTTAGTCTCATGTTTCCTTCCTTGAAGTACGTGGATTGAACCATAGCCGTCCACATCAGTTGATATTACACCTCAGTTGATTTAACTTTTTGTGTTCCTTATAACAGTCAAATTTGCATACCCTCACGTTGATGTCATCTACATGATGATTCAGTTTCATGTCTCCTTACGAGGATTATGTTTCCAGCAAAGTGATGATGCCTTCAGGCTAAAATACAGAAGGATTATAGTAAAATCCTATTTCATGATAAATCATGTTCTGGTCTTTATCAATCATGTCTTCTGTCTTCATACTGAACATTGATGAAACTCTGTTTAATCATACTTTCAGCCTCTATACAACCAGCATTAAGTCCATGCAGAAATTTTCAGCCATCATAGTAACTGTTTCAGTTCAGTTGCTAACCAGTTAAATCAAATTATTTTCCGTTGAGAATGTCAGAAAATCGACACCAGTATCGATCATCCCATAAAATTTCCACCAGCTTCACGTACAGTATTCCATATGTACCCCATGTACAGTGTCTCAGTTATACTCCATGTACAGTATTTCACGTGTACTCCAAGTACAGTGTCTCATATGTGTTCCATGTGCAGTATTCATTGTGTACTTCATGTACAGTAGTCCAGGTGTACTTCAGGTACCCTACTCCATAGATATTACTAATCGATCCTTAAACATCGCGGACGTTCCCACTTGTTGATATTCTACCAGGTGCTGATGCTGCTCGTGAGTTGAAGATTTTACCAGATGCTTATGCTGCTAACACTCTGAAGACCACACTGATGCTGATGCTGCTGAACCTTGGAGATTTCTCAAGATGCTGACGCCGCGGAACGAGGACGAAAACTATAAACTTGAAATTTCTGACAAGAATAAATTCAACCAGCAGACGCTACCATTCGATTTTATGCTGTTACCTTCTCAGTTAGACGTCACACTTCACCCAGCCAACTTTCATTCCGAAGAGTGGGAACCGGAACCCCGCCGGCCACTCAGCAGAATAGTCACATGAATCACGGTCATGATAATGACCGTCATAAATTGACAGACAAAGCAGTGGTGACAATCATCGTGCTTATAATTAATCAGTCAGTAACCATCGGAACTCCGGCACGGACATGACCAACAATACAAGAGGTCAGTGGTCTAACCGGTCCGCCGACCCTAGCAGTTACCATAAATTCTTAATCTTATTCAGACTCACCCATTAAAACACGTGCCAAGACATCAGTCAAGACATAGTTCTCAGGTATCATTTCGGAAGACACATATCAGGGCACCGTCATGATACACGTCATACGAATATCTTCTCAGAGTACGAGTCAGAGCTCCTAATTCCAGTATGTTCCAAGCAAGACCCTCAGTAATTCAGGGTATCTTTTAGAAAAGGGTATACTCATTCTGTTATGCCACGCATAAAATCAGACCATTAAAATTCAGTTACCACCACCAGATTATTACTCAGCTAAAACACGCAGTATTCACTCTGTAAAGTTACAGACGAACCCACTCAGTGGAAGTCGCCACGTTACTCACGTATCCCTATGTCAGCTTTATGTAAATCAGGTAGTTACCTACCTCTCAGCCAGAAAAGAATCCACAGTACCTCCCATGTTTATTAAGTTATCCTTCAGTTAACGACGAGATCCGTCTTATTAAATCCCAAATATATTCATTATATATTTTGCCAGAAAAATCAGTACAAGCTGTTTTTTTTCCTTACGAGCGCGTGACTTACCAATACATAGTTACGAAGACTTTCGGCTATCAGTTATAAATTCACTTCTGAAATTCCTCGAATCCATGACCAGCAGATTATCCTAAAATTTCCCGATGTCATTCCAGAAGGTGTTCCAGAAATTCATGCCTACCCATGAGACATAATTTAACATCGAGCTTGCCTCAAGAACAGAATCTGTTTTCAAAACTCTTTATTACAGGGCTCTAGCTACGATTAAAAGAGTTGCAGCAATTGCTG
Source organism: Glebionis coronaria (assembly GCA_025667525.1). Classification (NCBI taxonomy): domain Eukaryota; kingdom Viridiplantae; phylum Streptophyta; class Magnoliopsida; order Asterales; family Asteraceae; genus Glebionis; species Glebionis coronaria. Next base: position 582,040,749 of record CM046878.1, on the reverse strand, counting down.
CAAGAGTTACCAAAACTAGACTTTATTCGCCCTAGCGCCCCATCGAGAAATTTATCAGATCACCTTTCCAAATCGATATTCATTCCACGAATAGAAAGTTTAATTGACCTACTACGAGGTGTCTTAAACATCCTTCCAGGAAAATTCAAGATCATGCTACCATCAGTGGTGAGGAAAGAACATGATGATCTTCAGACCGTTGTTGCACATATTATAGCCACTCTAAGAATTTTTGAATTTTACTTCTGAGCTCCCTAATGCTCCAACTATAGTATGAAAATGTATGAATAAATTTTCCTTGAATTCTCAGACAAATTTGGCAGAACATTCGTTGACAAGATTTTGATCTCCTAAATTCTAGAGAAGGACATGGGAATCATCTTTTCACGACCCCGCAGATCCTCCGATAGGAGAAAATTATATACGCAAGCTTTCTAGATGTATGTTTCGGATGAACAAGGTGGCTTATCTGAACCACCCTATTTCAACAGAAAGAAATTCCAGACAATCCTGCGAAGGGAAGGCCATCACCTGAGGGTCCCGACTGACGACTATGAACGTAGTATAAAATTTCTAGAACTCAATTGACTGCATCCGCAGAAATCGCCGACAGTCATCACTAGAAATTCTTTTATGACTATTCAACAAGATTTCCGCCAGAATGTTCCATAATCCCAGACAAAACACTGATAGAATCCGCATCACACGTTAATGCAGCTATGTTCATATCTAGATGCCTGACCTACTGCAGGTTCAAGATAGAACACCGACATGCTATCACTACAAGTAGAAATTCTAGACCGAAAAGAGACAAGACTCTATGGAGATTGTAATCAGTTTACCACAGGCTCAGAGAAATTATGATGCTATCTAAGTTATCATCAACCATGTAATCAGCCTGCGCGTCCCTTTCATCCGAAAGGAGCACGTAGTAGCAGATCTGCAGAAAATTTTAAAATTCAGCAGTAAATCGTACGAATTCATGGCTTTCCTTAGACCATCATATCAGACAGAATTCATGTCCACGATCAAGTGTATGTTTACGTCCACTTTAATTTCATGTTTATTTCCACTTTCACGTTTACGTCTCATTCGCAGTATGATGCTATTTCAGTTCATCTTTTATGCTACCTCCTGATTTAAGCTCACAATAGCGTTCATAACGTTGTTCACGTTCAAGTTCGTGTGCCATTTCACGATGCACGTTTCTCAGTTATTACCGAATACGGTTACAGAAAGCTTGAGAGAACAGACTCGAGTTTAGCACCACTATTCCATGACCAGGCAGACGTTTCACATCTCAGGCCGTATCGTTTGGCATTCATTCCTCAGGCAGCATACGTTCATGATATATTCTAGTATCACGTTCACAGTATGATTCGCGTATCATATTCTAATTCCATACCAGCGCTCCTCATATAATTATGAACCACGTTCACAATTGCTCACTTAGTATGTTCACAATTGTTCACGTAGTTCGTCCCTATATATATATTCTCAGCAGCTTGCTCAGAGATATAATATTACCTTTTCAGAATATTTTACACGTATCGTTTCATGTATCATACATGCTATAGCTATTCAGTCTATCAGATTTAGCAAATCCATTTTAAGTATGGAACCAGAAACCAGTCAGCATCATCAGGACAGGGTCAACAGGACCAAGACTTTATTTATTATGTTAGACATTTGAAGGGATCGTTTCGAGCGGGAGGCCACTCGAAACGGAGGAGTCCATCCGGACCTCTCATTGTTTTCTTCAATAAATTTAGTTACGTTCTCTTCAGCCATGTCACGTTATATGATAATTCCAGTCATGTCAGGTTTATACCTATAAGCAGCATTATGTCTTAATTAGAAGACAATTCATCCTTCAGCTTAATTGTCTTTTCAGTCTACGTGTTCTTTCAGTTCTTATAACTTCGTCAGCTTATCATCTTTAATTCGAGGACGAATTTCTCCTTTTAGAGGGGAAGAATTGTAAAACCCAGTACGCCGCATTTTAATTCGGGGACGAATTATTTCTTTAGAGGGGAAGAATTGTAAAACCCGTATTTTAAATCGAGAATTTATAAATACGCGGTTTATTATTCCTTTACGTGGGATAATTGCCAGCAGCATATGTTGCGCCGCAACAGATGCGTCTTGCGCCGCAACTCTTGATCCGCAGCACCAAGATCTGTCGGCCCTTCAATTGCGCCGCAACAGATGTGTCTTGCGCCGCAACTCATGATCCGCAGCACTATGATCCGTAGCCCCCTTCATCTCTTGCGCCGCAACGCAAGTATCTTGCGCCGCAACTCGTGAACTGGGCCAGGCCCGTTTGAAGAAAATAAAACAGACGGGAGAGTATCCCTTTTCTTTTCTATACAGACGAACAAAACACATAGAAACCCTAAAAATCAAAACAAGCAGCCGCATATCTTTTCTTTGTGTTCTCTCCTTCCCTGCCACGACCCAAACCAAGAAACAAGAAGATTGATAGTGTGTTTAATCCAGAAATCAAGAAAGACGAGGGTTGCTATCTAAAAGCCCTAAACGAGTTGTAAGCTTGCATAAACCCTAATTCATTCTGTTTAGTTCTTTTAATCCGATTCATTGAGTTTTAAACATGTTTTATGAATATTATGATTTGGGCGGTATGTCGGGATGTTGTTATGTTGTTTGGCACTCAAACCGAGAGCCAAAAGACTCTCGGTGATTGACTGCACAACCAGCCGCTAATCATTTGGGTTTGATTTGGGGTTTACACTAACGGGGTGGTTGGCAGTGGGTTTTAAACAAGAAATAGGGCTGTTTGGCTACAGGGGTAACGGGCTGTTTGGCAACCGGTTTTAAAACAGTTAAGAGTGCGTTTGGGACTGTTAAATCTCATTTCTTTTTATGTGTTTACTTGAAATAAACGTTGTGAAATGCATTTAGTAAGTTAAATATAAACTGGTTTTATAAAAATATAAAAAGGGTATATTTTGGGAAAACGAATTAAACAAATTAAGAACGTACTTATATTAGCGAAATAATTATTATGAAATTAATATACGACAGATATACATTGTACGTAACCATTAGTATAACGTTAATACATTAAAATAAATTATTTTAATGGTCGGATATAGCCGTAATTATACGTATAGAATATCTGAAATAAATATAAGAAACCAATAAGACCAGAAAATTTGATAACGGATACCAGTTAACTTACTCGCGTCTTGTAATTATGTAGCACGCGTGAAGCCCGAGTAGTATTCGTTCAGTCTTCCTTTCAGTCGGTACTGGACTAGAGGTACGGATTTTCCGTCCTTTCAGTAAGGATTTTCTTTCCTATGCATGATTAGGATTTCCCGTCTGCAGCCAAATGTTTTCCCCAGTATATGTTTAAGTTATCAGAAATCATGTTAATAACTAAATGAATTGCCTGAGCATTATATACAAGCACGACCAGTTTATGTACTAGTTACGGAGGTACCGTAACCACGGCACTAGAGGCACCGGTGTCGTGACTCACATGCAGGAGAGTGATATCCTGCATCGTCCCACTCATGTTCAGTTGGCCATTTTTATATGTATGTTTTAGTGGGGCGTATGGATGCATCCTAGGCTATAAGTGTTTCATGTTTATCAGGGTGAATGTGGTGTGTGCTCTACATCCTTCACATTGGAGCTGATCCCTCCACCCAGCACAGTTATTTAGAGGTCACCCCTCTACAGCATGACGAGGTCACCCCTCCAGTTATTCATGCACGGTTGTTACAGCACGTGACCTATATAAGCTCTGGCAAATAAAATACAGTAAATGCATGTTTTCAGAATTTAAAAGTTATATTTCAGTATCAGTATATATGAACCAGGTTTCTCAGATTTTATGCAGAGTTCTACCACATGTTACATATCAGTCTTACAGCTCCAGTATTCTATCGCTTGTTTCGTTCAGTATATTCTTATCATGCTTTATATCCGTTCACTGAGCGTTATGCTCAGCCGTAGTTCCTTTCATGTTCTAACGGCAGGTACACCGGGACGCTTTTAGGATTCTAAGCGCATGTGCATTTGGATGGAAGCTATCCAGACTTCTTACTTTATGCATTTCTTACATTATTCTGCTTATTTGGACATTGTTTAGTCCTTTCCTTCAGTATTTTATTTTTCATGTTTTGGGCTTATGTTTGGAGTACCGATGTTTGATTCCGGTATTCCTTTATGGTCAGTTAATGTTTTAGGACATTTACCTTATGCTTTGATGACACGCCATAAATACACGTAACGGTCCACTTATCCAAGTGGGGTGTTACAATAACCAACCTACCTGAGGCTGATATCTTTGAGGGTCTTGTTAAATTGTGGTATACTCTGTCTGATGATAAAAAATGTAAGTTTGCTAAAGGTCAGTTTTCCCCACATTGGAAATACTTGATTCATACACTTTTACAATGTTTATCACCTAAAACCATTGCTTTCAATGAACTTGGTAGTGAGATTGCCTCTGCCCTGATTTGCTTAGCAACAGGGAGGAAGTATTTTTTTTCTCAAATGATTTTCAAAGGCATGGTTAAAAATGTTACAAGCAATTCAAAATTTTGTATGTACCCAAGGTTTACAGAACTTTTGCTGAATATGAGTGAACATGGTCCTATAACACATAAAAACTACTTTTCAACAACCAAACATACTACTAAACTGTTCACCACACTCCTTGCACCATCTCCATAATTTTCTGGCAGGTCCATTCCACTCACTTCAATTATGATGAAACAAATCAGACAGGAAGAAGCCAAAACAAAAACAGCCACACACAAACCTTCTTATTCCCCTGCCAAGAAACTACCCTCCAATTATATCCCCTATATTAGGACTGCCCTTTATAAACATTGACATAAAAAACACACAAAAACCTACAAAGCACCCATAACACAAAATATAGTGAGATGCAATAACTGTGATGCTAATGCTGTTATCAAAACCTCGTGGACTCAAACTAACCGTGGCCGAAGGTTCTATTGCTGTGTTGTAAGTGTACATTATATTAACATATGTTAATTGTTTTATTTTCTTAATCTACCCTTCTAGCCATTCTTAATTTATAGGGGATGCGGCATAATAGACTAGTATGACGGTCCTATGTGTCCAAGAGCCATTGAAATTATTTCGGGACTACTAGGATCTTTGAACGAGCGGAATGAAAGGCTTAATGAACTTGAAGTAATAGTGGCTCAACAACATATTCAGCTTCGCAAACTCAAGGCCGTTTTATTCATAAGCTTGATCATGTTCTTTTATTATATGTTCAATTAAAATGTTAATCGTTTTATGATTAACATGTATCACAATTAGCTTTTTGGACCATGTTTGTTTCATTCAATGCATAATTTCCATGGAGGTTGTACTTTGTTCAAATTTTCAATTAAATGACAAAGTACGAATTTTTTCATTTTTGGTTCTTTGGTTTTATAAAGGACTAACAATTAAAATTACAAGAAACAACATTGCTGCTACACAGATATCTTTAAATTTAACGGCCAAAAAGTAAAATCTTATGTTGTTCTTAACAAACTAGACCATACCTCCTAGTTAACTTGCCAACTGCTTGTGCGCCCATAGGTAGTCTGCAATTCTTTCACGGTAAGCAGTAGGAACAGCCTCCGGATCAGACACCGATACCGACATGTTATGTATCAATCGGTAAAGAAATAAACATAGCCAGACGCCACAATCACCATAGTGAGCTGTTTGTAAGGGCACACCATTTGCTGCCACAAAGGTTATTTTATAGCCTTCAACCGGTATACACTTGTGTGCCAGAACGCCATTCCTATCAAGATACCTGGGTATAACCTCAGAAAATGCAACCCTCATTTCTGACCACCATTTCCTGTTCTCGGGGTCCGGTACCCCAAGAGAGTCATACAAAGTAATCAGACCGCTTCTAAAATTCAGCACACCAAGGCAGTAATAATTATCAGGCTCGTTGATAGGGATAAAGACCTACATATACAATGTGGCTTAGTACAAAATACATTGTTTACGAAACATTAATGTACTAAAAACACATACCCTCTCGACGTCAGACCACGGAACAGAATCACGATCACCATCACAGAACCAGGGTCGCACGAAATCCGTTCCTCTCGATTCACCCATTAGGGTTGGACATAAATAACAACAAACTGCAGTCCAATCAGCGTCCTCTTTCCTAAACCTATGCATAAGCTCAATCCATATATCCAAGTGCTGGTATTGTTAAGACAAAAAATATCAATATGGCTTCTATGTCTTCATTTGTTCATAATGAAGGTTTAACGTTAATTAATCCATATGTAATTACTTACCACGTTTGTCAGGCATCCTCCTTTAACCTCACACAATAAAGCTTTCCAGAATTCAATACCCATATACTGGTCTGCTTTGCCCCACGGAAAATAATGACATGTTTTATTTTTGGGTAAATTGTTAATCTCGGGTAGATAAGGGGAATCTCTGACCTTTCTTTTCTGGCTAAACTTGGGCCTAGTCAAATCATGCGGTTATAAACAGGAAGATCAAACATTGTAACGCATTCAACAATATAAGAAACCCAAATCATATTTTCAATCATATACATACCTCTTTGAATTCCGGTAGGTTGATTATCTCCTGCTGGATGGATGTTTTCAGTTTTTTATTACGGTTTGTCACCATTTCATCATCCTAAATACAATGGCCGTATTCAGATTAACTATGCACATAAAGAAGCAAATTTAAACTTAAGTTACTTTACATGATACTTACCTTAACCAACAACGTCTTTAAGACTTCAATGCAATCACTACCATCTAACATGGCCATCCACGATACATCACTAGTTGCAACCCTCTTGCTTTTACGTCTTTTTTCATCAGGGGTTGTACTTGCTAGTGTTGTCCAAGGCGTCGACAATTTAGCTCCTTTGCACTTTGGTCTTTTTAGCCGCAACGCGATCTTTTCGCCTTATACGGGAGAAGTATCATTAACAATGTTCATGATCCCGTATCCAGGCACATCCTCCTGTAATAATGGAAAGTATCCTTGTCAACTAAGCTATGAAATGCATAAAATAATGAGGGAAGCAAACCCAATACAAATTAAATGGATCTGACAACTAACCACAATATATTTTCACCCACAGCTTTACCATTGAATATTATTTGAATAGTGACAAAAGTAAATGCCTGATTTGACATTTAACTTCCCTAATGGGGTTATATAAACATGCCCATGCAACCTCTATTTTTCACATGCATCTACTAACACCAATCTTATTCAATAGTCTAACTTTTAATGGCTCAAGTTACCACTTCTGCCAATTTGGTAACCATGTTTCAGCAAGAGACTTGTGAAGAAGAGATCTGGGGGTTCTTTCTGTCGGATGAATGGCATACAACTAAGCGACGGAATGAGCCACAGACAAATTGTCATTGCCAACATTCAATAGTTAGGGAGTCATCCTAAGGTGTTACTGGATGTCGGCTATTTAAGGGAAATCTAAAGTGCAGATATGCAAAACCTGAACTGGTTCAGGAGCATGGTCGTGAACTCTAACATCAGGCTTGCTCGTAAAAGATGGTACATCACCATGATGCTCAACAACTACGAAGCCTGACTTTTAGGTCTCAAGAACTGGTTTTAATGCTTTAGTTTTATGTTCTTTTATGTAAGGTGTACTAGGATGTGTTAGGAACTATGTCAAGTAACCCATCGAGTGTGGGTTGCTAGACCCTACACCTTTATGTATGTTTTAGAACTCTAAGACTTCAATGAATGTTTTACAAAGAAAAGTTTATGTCTACTTACCATTAAATTATCCATCCAGTATGCGTCTTTAATACTCTCTCCATCCATGTTGTCGTGCAAAACACCACAACCCTCCTGCAATTATTTATCAATTAAATATAAAATTGTAATTATAAAATAGGGGTATACAACTGATGTAATACCTTAACTATCGTATCAACCACCTTTAAATGTTGTTCTTCTCGAAGGAAGTCATGCTCGAAATTTGTGTTTGTTACATCTACCTCAAAATTCATCTCTTCTTCTAAAGTTTTCTCTTGGTTCAAAGCATCTGGGTGGTTAGATTCCTTCTTATCAGTGACCGGGGATTTTGGTATCTTAAAGGTACTTTTAGTACAACCACGTCCATCCTCTAGTAGCACTTCTCCTTCCACACCATTGGCATGAAAACACGTTGGAGCACCCAAATGTAACTTGAGAAGTTCATTCAGATACAAAGTTGGGAAATAGATTTAATTGTGATCAATAGTGTCTAAAACAGATTTATATGAAGATGAACTAATACCGTTAGGTTCTCAGCTTCTGTGATAGCTGTTAAAAGGTCTTCACTAAACCAACATGGTCCTGCAAATAAACGTTCAGGATATTAGCCTCGACACATGTCATTGGGTAATACAATCAATGCTAACTTCATATATTATATTAGCTTACACAAACTTGAGACAGGGTAAATGCATCATTTAAGTTGGGTAACGACGGATCTCCCCCAGTCTCCGTCAATAGCAGAGTAGACGATGTATGAAATATACGCAGTTCAACCAAAGCGGCTTCTAGCTGATGCCCAATCGTTTGTGACGGATCCTCCTGTGTTTGGTTAAAAACATACTTGGATGAATCACCCCCTTCGTATAGACCGCTATAAAAAGTGTCCTTCCTTGTGTTAACGACACCAGAATCCATAGACAGTCCTACAAACTGAACAACAAACAATCTTACAACTTCATTTATATATTCATTTCAGCTACTACTTACACTCCAATGTTTGACACAAAAATTACCTTCTCTGCAACAGACTGAAAGTTATTTATGGACACATCTGCATTACCACCATGACATTCATTAACACGATCAGATTCGTGATCTACAACATTGGAAATATCGCTGACACTCTGCACACATAAGAAAACGTTGGGACTCATGAAATGTAGGGATAAATCACATACAAAGGTATAAAAAAACTTGTTGTCGTTTCTATTACCTTCTCAGATAAAGCAGCCGCTGATCTAACAACGGTTTCCTTAGCGACTGAACCTTCTGACCTGTCTGGTCTAGTTTTGTCAATAAAACTTTGCACATTTAACAGCCTTTTCTTAATGTCTTGTACCGCCTTCTTCAACTCCGGGTTATCAGCATCAGCAACACAATATTCAATGACCTCAACACTTGATCGTATTTCTTGTGCATCAATTTCAACTGGTATTTGTCTGAATATGGTTCAACATGGCTTATGTCACTACCTTGCTCAGACCGAGGGAACTCTAATAGAACGCGATCACCACTAACTTCTGGTACGTTTTCCAGGGTTTCCGCTGCACCGTCACCTAAACGCTCCACACATTCTATGTCCCCCTTTTTTACCAGGGGAAAGGAAGTAACCAATACTCTCAGAATACCAAGGCTGTTCAAGCTCGATTATTGTCGGACGGAAAATAAAACATGGTTCGGACCACACCTCAAACAGTTTCTCGTAATGAGCTTTCTCAAATTGACCACCCCTAGTCCATGCTAATCCACACGGTATTACTTTATGGTTTTTATTCCACCAATGGCTACTGTTTCTAAATATCTCCAAAACGTATATCTACATTACAATTATAACAATACACGTAAACAATCGACCTTATCAGAATTATATAATCTAATCAAAAATTATTATATTTCCTTTCCGGTAACTTCTTACCTTCAGTGCCCAGACAAATCCGTAGAGAGCGTACTTCTATTCCTTGTTAGACTCGTCATTCTCTTTCTCCTCCTCACCATCAACATTATCTAGCGACTTACACTTCTTCTTTTTCTTCTCCTTCTTCTTTTTTTGATCCCTCTTAAGGTGCGTCTCGTCATTCGCTTTCTCTTCCCCATCATCAACTTTATTTACGACCTTACACGTCTTCTTCTTCTTCTGCTCCCTCTCAAGGTGCTTAGCTACAACATTAACCATCCGTGTGTAGAATGTTCTCCAGAAATACTCCCCCAAGGATATTCATTATACCAGGACAGGTCTTCTACTACCTCCAATACTATATCAGGCACGTTGTACCTTGGCTCTCTACCCATAAACACCATAGTTGTTATTAAAATTAAACATACACGTGCAACATCATCATCAGACATAGCTGCCCAAGCTTTACGATTACTTGTTAGTGATAACAAGTCAGTGCCTAAAACTTTTTTTTTCAACATGGAAGCTTTGCCAGGGAATAAACGGTCACAGAAAGGGCTATCTGGAAGACCTTTACATGTTTCTTCTGTGTGCAATTTCCCAAATTTGAATCAAGTAATTAAACAAAATTTTTCACGACCAAAATCAAACGAACAATCACCTATTTTGTAACTTATGGGGGGGGGGGGGGGCATGTGTCACATATTTTTTCTGCATAAACTTGGTGCTGGCAAATTTAATTATATAAATGATTATCGGGATTAAATTCTGGTAAATCAAGCCATTTGCCAAAGACGGTAGATCTAAACATCCTATTATGTTTTGAATTAGAAGCCAATAAAGTCTTTAACATACGTAAAGTAGAGAGATTGGATCGAACTGTAACCTTCGCATCAAATACCTCAACCCTGTCGTCCATAGTCGACTGCCAGTAATTGTCCGTTGTGCAATAACCCTCACGACGATGTCAATTGATTTACATTGTACATTGTTTGATTCTGGAATAATGACTTTTTATGGGTTTTTATTAGGGTTTTAGGGGGTTTTTTAAGGTGGAGGACGACGATGTCGGCCTTAATTTGGTAAAGTTTAAGAATGGAATGGCCCACAAGGTTGTCTCGGAATAAAGTTTAAACATTTGGGTTGCCTCGCACTTCGAGCGTATAAATTTTATTTTTTTGGGTTGCCTAATAAAATTATTTAAGTTGCCTCTATCTGGGACAGTATAATTTTTTTTTTGTTGCCTCATAAAATTATTTAAGTTGTCTTGAACTGGGACCGTATAAAATTTAATTTTTTTTGGTTGCCTCGTATGTTTTTTTTGCCTCGAAAAAGTATACGGAACGTGGCTTGAGTGGAAATCCACGTGTCAGCCTATTATTGGAGTTGCATCAGTTGCCTTGGTTGCCTTGTGAAATTTTTGTCCACCTAACCATTGTTGGTCATTTACAGCAAGTGTCCTTAAAAAAATCCATGTTAGTATTTCTTTTTTCAATTAAGTACAAAAATTAATGAAATTAGTTGCATGAATCCCAAGGAAAAATAAAAGTGAGAAGTTTTTAGTAGTTCAAAACCGAATCTAGAGACTAATGAAAAAGGTGGATGTCGACGGCGTGATACAAAAGTTAACAAAAAAAATAATATCCACAAATTAAATGAAGGGTCAAACTCTCCTTTGAACAAAGTACGATATTTCATAAATAAATAAAGAAAGATCAAATAACAAGTTTCACCCTTGCGCTTACGCAGAAAATACATATTCGGTCTGTTCCGAGCCATAATTTCTCCAATCATCCTTTAAACGGCACGGCCACATCGTTTCATATCCGTCCCTGACATTGTTATCGTCAACTAGCGGCCAAGAACCGCAAGCAAGTGCTAACTACATAAGAGCAACATCGCCATGGGCGGAGGTAGTCAAAGGGGTCACATGACCCTTTAGCGAAAAAGCTACGAAGAATTTTTTAAATGGATATGTAGTTATAAACTTAATGGTCGTTATCAACCAAATGTTGAAGAGGCAAAGACCAGTTCAAGCAATGGGATGTTGGTCCTAATACCGACTTAAATCTACTTTGATGCCCTTTGTATGATGTGGTCCCTGATTCTTACTCTCATTTGTTCTGTAAGTGTTTCTTCTATCTCATATGGATACTATTCTCTCTCGGTTAGCTGATGTGGTTTCGTTCTTTGACCTTATTTCAAGGTCATTTGGTTGCTAGTGTTGTTTCGCGGATCTCGTTTGTTGCTATGCTACTGCCTGTTACTTAGAGAATGAATGTAATTCGAGATTGTTCAAGGAGAAGACGTCAATTATTGTTATGTTCGGTTAAAGCTTGCCACCTTCAGTGCGTTTGTTACTTGATAAATGAAAGATTCGAAGCTCAAGTATGGTTCAAGATGTGAGTTTCGGGTGAGGATTGTAACCGAAAACCTAAGTTGAAAACGATTCAATTGAAAACGAACCGAACATCATCGGTTTGGTTTTTGATTCTATATAGTATATACTTATAATTTACGGTTCGAGTCAAAACAAAGAAATATACAACTAAATTGTATAAACCAAACTGAACCGAACCTAGTCACTTCGTTTCGTTCTCGGTTTATGTTTTCTTCAAAATCAGTTTTTGGTTATGCTCAGATTTTTTCGGCTCGGGCCGTTTTGACTTAACGGCATTGTCGTAACGGGGACGATTGGTGAAATTGTTAACGGGAAAGGACGAAACCTACAATCTTTACACAAACACAAGTACTAAATCTGTAATATATAAACATAACCTCCTTTCCCACGTGTTCATCATCAATCCCTACCCATATATATCACAGAGTGTGAGAAGAAGAAGGATTCTAAGCTTTAGAAACAAACAATTTGTAAAAGAAATGGATACTCTGCGTGTGTTAAATGGTTACTCTGCCATTTTTAACAACACCCATTTTAACAAGCAAAGAACCAACAACTATAGAATTGTGGGCTTTTTCAAACCAAGGTTCACAAGCAATCATCGTCATCTTCCTCATTTGGTTGGTTTTCAACAGAAACAACAATTGCTACTGTCTAGTCCCATTGTTTGTGCTGCTGTTTCGACCCAAACCAGGTCTCTTCTTGTCTTGTTTCATCGTTCTGTTTTGTTTTTATAACTGATTTGGCTGTTTGATAAAATGTCTGAGGTTTGTTATGTTTCATTAGGATGTTTTTTTTTCTTTTTGAACGTCAAGTTAGTATGAGCATTTAATCTGAATCCCGTTCGGTACCGTACCAGTACCACGAAATAAGGTGGAAAAATATTGGTACCACTAATTCGGTACGGGACCCGTACCTAATCAGGAAATTCATCCAAAATATGGGAAAATCCCGATTTCTCGGTAGCGATCCTCGAATCCCGTTCGGTACGGTAACGATACCATTAATTTATGCTCGGGAAACAATCCATACTTAGTGTAATTTATAAATTTTGCTAGTGTAAAAAGTTATTATTTAACAATTATGCCCCTTCAAAATCAATAAGTTACATTTTTGACCCCCCAGAATAGATTTCAAGCTTCGTCCCTGGATATCGGTAATGTGCTCATCCCTAGTAGTTAGTGATTAGAGCATACATCCAATTGGGCAGTATGCATGTTTGGAACCTAGGGATGAACATGATACCAGTACAGTACTGAATTAGTGGTACCGATATTTTCCCGAGCATAAATTAATGGTACTGGTACCGTACCGAATGGGATTCGGGTATCGGTACCGGTACCGGGAATTTCCGTTTTTTCCGGGAATTTCCCGATTTGGTACCGTTCCCGTACCGAATTTTTTTTCACCTTATTTCGCAGTACCTGTACCGTACCGAACGGGATTCGGGTACCGGGAATCGGTACGGTTCCGGTTCGGTTACGGGATTCGGGACGAAATGCTCATCCCTACTCGAACCTTTTGCCTCACTCCTGCTTTTATTATAATCCGTCCCTGACGGTGAGACTTGAGACCTTTTGAAACATAACTCTCCCCGAGCTTACCCTTGGTAGCCAACTGGGCTATTTCATTAGGATGTTTTGACTCAAAATCTCTCACTATCATATCTTAGTGTTAAGAGGTGGCTAGAAATTCGGGACGTGAAATGTCATTTGTTTTTGTTAAATTGTTCGATGAAATGAATTTGCAAAATGTATATATAAAGTCACGCATAGTAACTTATATAACTTATATTTGCAAAATGAATCAAATAATGAATTTGCAAAACGATACAACTAAACGTGCGACCGCGTGTCACGGGGTAATAGGTAAGAGGCTAGTAACACAAACATGAGGATCACTTGTTGTGTGAGAAGCTCTCCGACCAAATGGTTGGTTGTGGGTTCAAATCCTGCCTAGGACGTGTGAGGTGTTTTTTTGTCGTAAATGTTGGGAGATAATTAGCTGCCGTTAAAAAAACACATAAGAAGAAGAAGAAGAAGTTTTATGTTAGTATTCCATAGGGATTCTTAAAAAACACTAGATGTCCTCAAAAGAGGTCTCAGGTTGAAACCTCGTACATCTGAGTTAACTGACTCGCACATCTAGGGTAAAGGGGAAAATTTCATCCAGGGATTGCTAAAATGTGTAACAAAAGTGATCAATACTGTCAAAATTGTGAAACAAGTTGAATAATTGGTAGCTTCCACATACGTTCTCCCTAAAATCTATGGGTTCGGTGACCGATGAATGTACTCCCTTGATCCCAATAGTGTTCATAAAGGAAGTGACACGTTATTAACAAACTACAATGATCACCAATCAAATGTCATCTTTATCTTTTTAACGATGTATTGATTGTCTGTAATCTGAAAGTGGACACTAACCTAATATAATGTGTTTTCCAGAGAAGAAGAGACAGGGGAAACAGATATGAAGTCAAAGTCAGCTAGTGGAACAGTCCAGCTGAGTCTCCGGTTAGACCATCAGGTCAAGTTTGGCGAGCACGTTGGAGTCTTGGGGTCTACAAACGAGTTTGGATCATGGAAAAAGATGAAACAGTTAAAGTGGACGGAAACTGGTTGGGTTTGTGACATGGAATGTAAAGCGGGTGAAACTATTGAGTTTAAATTCGTGGTTGAGCAAATGGACAAAAGCATGGTTTGGGAAGGTGGTGAAAACCGAGTCTTGAAGGTCCCAGAATCCGGGAGCTTTGAGATCATTTATCATTGGAATATGACTAATGAGCCCGTGAATCTATTGCCTGCTGATGGCAGAGAATACGAGGTGGAAGTAGAAAGCGTAGGTGAATTTCAAGATGACAATGGCTCCTCGAATTTGGAGAGTGCGACGAACACTTTTGTTCAGGGATGGCAAGGGAAGGAAGCTTCATTCATGAAATCAAATGAGCATGGTAGTAGAGAAAGACAAAGACATTGGGATACTTCGGGGCTTGAAGGGGTCGCTTTGAAATTAGTTGAAGGTGACAAGAACGCCAAGAACTGGTGGAAAAAGGTATACTTTTGGTTCTTGTAGCAGAGGTTCAAAATGTTTAAAACGAGTCCGGGTTGGGAAATGGGTCAAAAGGGTTATAGACTTATAGGTGATACCTATTTGTTGTAGTATGCCGAAAAGTCTTTGACAAAGTCAACGACACTCTATCTCAAAACGAATGATTACTAAATCTTTTTGTTTTTGTATTTATGGTCATGTCCTGGGTGAAGCTTGAAGTTATTCGTGAATTAGTGGTTGGCACTAAGGATGGTGCAGAACGTTTGGATGCGCTCGTATATGCAGCCGTTTATCTTAAGGTTTTGTGCCCAATACGCATCACATAATACACACTGTTTGACTAAATCCTAAATATTCGGTTTTTATTTTGTTTTAAACTTACCGTTTTTCTGCAGTGGATAAATACCGGGTCAATTCCTTGCTATGAGGATGGAGGTCATCACAGACCCAATCATCATGCTGAAATTTCCAGGCAAATATTCCGGGAGTTGGAAAGAATATATAGTAGGAAGGATACTTCTCCACAGGTACTTCCGTAGTTTACATTATATTTTATAAAAATCTGAGATTATTTCGGGAATGGATCCTACAAAGCCGAGAATGGTGTTATTAATAGCGTCTTATGTTATATTCATTTATTTGTCAATGTGCAGGAGTTGCTTGTTATCCGCAAAATTCATCCATGCTTACCATCTTTCAAGGCAGAATTCACTGCATCTGTTCCTTTAACTCGAATAAGAGACATTGCTCACAGAAACGATATCCCACATGACCTCAAGGTGATAACTTTTTTAGTACGTTGTTGGTCTTTTTCGTCACTAAGTGGTGTTAACGTTATTGAAAATGTGCACATTTCAGCAAGAAATCAAGCATACGATACAGAACAAGCTTCACAGGTGTGCTGGACCTGAAGATTTAATTGCCACTGCTGCAATGCTTGAACGAATCACCAAAACCCCGGGACAATACAATGACGCATTTGTTGAGCAGTTCAAAATATTTCATCATGAACTCAAGGATTTCTTCAATGCTGCAAGGTTTGCTATCCGGCTTCGTTATCATAACTGTTTGTTACTCATCATTCCCGAATAGAGGTGGCAAGATGGAATATCCAGGATGGTTGGGTAACGGGTCAAAAAGGATAAATATTTAGTGCATGTCGAAACGGGTCAAGTAGCTGGATCAACTCACAACGACTATTTTTTTTACCCAATTAAACTTCCTTTTAAAATGAATATTTGCTTTTGCAGCCTTACGGAACAACTTGACTCACTTCAAGACTCCTTTGATGAAAAGAGCAAAGCAAGGCTTTCATCGTTCTTAGAGTGCAAGAAGGTAACCTTCCAATTGCGTATTGCAAAGAAACTGAATTCATGGCTAGAACCCGTGGTCTTATTGTGATCGTTCTATTTGTAGGCTTTGGATAATTTCCAAGGTACACCTGATGTCAAAGGCAATGGGATAGAAATATTGGTCAATACCATACAGTCATTAAACGATCTTCGAGAAAATGTCACAAAAGGTCTTGAAAGTGGTATCCGCAATGATGCGCCTGATTCTGCTATAGCAATGCGCCAGAAGGTAACGTGCTCATCTTTTTATTTTAGAAATATATTTGAAGTTTAACTAATTTAGAAGTACGGTATAAACCTAAGGGAGACATGAGTAGAATGTTATGACTTTTTTTGCTTCTTTTTATTATCAACCCGTTGTATGCATTAAAAATACAATTTTTTCGATTTTCAACCCATTCGTCCCATTCCCTTTCTAGCTACGTTTTTTCTTTAATCTTAGCTTTTACACAAGATCTCACTCTTTTCAAAACTGTTTCTTCATATTTACAGTGGCGTCTTGCTGAGATTGGACTTGAGGATTATGCATTTGTTCTCATGAGCAGGTATGTTGTGGTGTGTGGGTACTACCAAAAGCTCAATATGACCTTCCAAGCGTTTTTGTTTTTTTTGCTTTAAATTATAATTGGACGTGGTTTTGTTTAACCATTACCTTGTCTTATTTCCTTTGCTCCTCATTCTCGATTTACGGGTCTCATCTACATTTCATCTGTCTTATTAATATGCGTAGGTATCTGAATGCACTTGATGCTGCTGGCGGGGCTCAATGGCTTGCAGAGAATGTCAATCCAAAAAGTGTTAAAGCATGGAATGACCCAATTAGTGCACTTGTTATTGGCATTCGCCAGTTAGGGTTATCCGGTTGGAAGTTAGAAGAATGTAAAGCAATTGAAAATGAACTTATTGCATGGCAAGAAAAAGGTCTTTTGGAAAAAGAAGGTGATTCTTTTCTCTTTCGTGTCGTCATTTTGGGTGATAATTTCGACCTATTTACTTGTGAATGGGTAAAAAATCTACTAACGAAAAAGGTAACACTTAAAATGAACAGCTCGGAAGCCGCGCGCAGTGTAGTTTTGGTGCCCGACTCTACCTGTTTGACCTGTAATCTATTATTAAAATGTTTTACCTCTTCTACTAACGACTGTTGTACTTATTCCAAAAGGGAGCGAAGATGGGAAGACAATTTGGGCTCTACGGATTAAAGCTACATTCGATAGATCTAAGAGGCTCATCGATGAATACTCCGGAGCACTTATCGAAATCTTCCCTCCAAAAGTAGAGGTACCATTATGAAAGTGTTTTCGGACATCCATAACGATACAACTCTATGTCTTTGAAAATATTAGTAATCAAGTACCGATTCACCATATAACTTAGTGGTATCATGTGCTTCTTGTAGATGTTGGGCAAAGCTCTTGGAATTCCTGAAAATAGCGTGAGAACATTCACTGAAGCAGAAATTCGCGCTGGGTAAGATGCTATGTATCAAATAATTTCTGAGACATGTTACTAGAATCCCATGTGGTTAGGGTCAACATGAATAATCTGGCGGTACGGACTGAAACTGGTCTGATTGAATAATCTGTTTGTTTAAGTAAGTAATGTGCCGTATATGATTCAGAAGATTTACATTAAAAATATACTTTTACGTTTTGACCCATTCAACCCGTTTTGTATTCAGGTATTATTCAGATTTTACATGTTTTTCCCGCTAGATAGAATACTTAATGGATCGATGTTGCCATATCTGTGTACTGCATCTCATGATTTAGTCTTACAACGCAGCAAACACTTTTACATTTCGGTTCACAATTTCTACAGTTTTTAATGTATTTCTTTGGTCCACAGTATAATTTTTCAGGTTTCCAAACTCTGCACGATGCTTCTAAAGGCAGTTAGGACCACACTCGGGTCTCAAGGTTTTGATGTTCTTGTTCCTGGGTCGGCTCATGGAACTTTGATACAGGTGAAACTTATATTATTACTCCGGATCATCTGGCAAAGCTTTTCTTTTCTTTGCCTTCAGCTTATTTCAGATACTTATTTATGGGTTTTGTGTTTACTGTCATAATCTCGTAAACATTTTACCAGGTGGAAAGAATAGTACCAGGCATACTACCATCATCTGTTGACGGACCTGTTATTCTTATGGTCAGCAAAGCCGATGGAGATGAAGAGGTGAGAATCTTATTTTTTATCTTATACCACTTAAATTATCTAATTTTATATAAAAAAACAAAAAGCAATGTGATGTTACATGTGGACTCATCGGTTATAAAATCTGCAGGTGACAGCGGCAGGGAATAACATAGTTGGAGTCATTCTGCTTCAGGAGTTGCCTCACTTATCTCATCTTGGTGTTAGGGCCCGACAAGTAAGTCTAGTATCTTTTTTTTCTTTATATCGACACATTTGTACTTTACGATGAATACAGCATTAATAATATAACTTTCAGGATAAAATGATTTAGTGGTAATGCATTAAAAATAAGAATTTGGCAACTTTCGGCTCATTTACTTTGTAGCTAAGTTTTAATTTTACCCGTTTCACTCGTTAGGGGTTTACCATAACGCAAAGTGGTTCGAAATTATTTTTATTAATATTCTGGTTTTGGATGATCTTTTCTTGTGATAACACAGGAGAAGGTTACATTTGTGACTTGTGAAGATGATGATAAAATCGCAAGCATCAAAACGCTCGAGGGGAAATATGTGAGGTTAGTCTATACAAATTCCAAATGAAATTATTTTCTCAAACTTCCATATTATGAAAAATAAAACAAATTTAAATTTCTGAGGATCTTTCGTGTTGCAGCTTAGACGCGTCCCCGGCGGGTGTCAATGTGAGTCCTTCGTCGGTCAAGGACAGCGTTAGGGACAGTCCTGTGGAAACTTCATCGAATGGAACTCCAACGGATTCTGTTAACGGGTCCATCTACTCAAGCCAGGTACTTTAATGACTTTTGTGGACCCTAATGCAAATTTCTGTCTTTCGTTTTGACTCGTACCCAACTAATAAACGTGTTACATAAGATTACAAAAACTTAATTATTGAAATGAATAAAACCCCTTTTTAGATACGGTTTAGGAGGTTATGTGCATTAGGATACACTTCAAGTTCATTTTGACCCGTTAAAGATAAAACATAACCACAGTTGCAAATAAGTTCGAATTGATACCTCCAGTAACGTTTAGTAACAATGAGTTCTTTCTATAAAGGCTGTTTCGACGGGCGACATCATACCACTTGCCGATGCAGATGTACAAACTTCTGGCGCAAAGGCAGCCTCTTGTGGAACCTTAGCTTCTCTAGCTGCGGTTTCTGCTAAAGGTCAACATACGAATCTCTTTGTTTTCTAATAGAGTTGATGGTATCATTTTCACCTATTTGATTGTGAAATCTGAGATGATTTCTTGATTTGATACAGTTAAAAGTGACCAAGGAGTTCCAGCATCGTTCAATGTCCCTAACGGGGCAGTGATTCCTTTCGGTACTATGGAACTTGCTATAAAAGAAAATAAATCAACAGAAGCTTTCGAATTATTATTGGAACAGCTTGAAACAGCCAAAATGGACGGTGGAGAACTCGATAGGCTTTGTAACGACCTGCAAAATCTGATCACCACTGTACAACTCCCAAAAAAAATTATCGAAAGCTTAGGAAAATTATTCGAGAATAAAGCCCGTCTAATCGTCCGTTCAAGTGCTAACGTAGAAGATTTAGCCGGAATGTCAGCTGCGGGCCTATACGACTCAATTCCCAACGTTACCCTTTCGAATCCAGACAATTTTGGAAACGCCGTTTGTCGGGTATGGGCTTCGTTATATACCCGAAGAGCGGTTTTAAGCCGAAGATTCGCTGGGGTCCCACAAAAAGCAGCTACTATGGCGGTTTTGGTTCAAGAAATGCTTTCACCCGACCTTTCGTTTGTACTCCACACTGTCAGCCCAACGGATAATGACAGTAACGTAGTGGAAGCCGAGATTGCACCAGGTCTCGGGGAGACGTTAGCAAGTGGAACAAGAGGCACACCGTGGCGGCTTTCTTCTGGGAAATTTGACGGGGTGGTTAAGACACTGGCTTTTGCTAATTTTAGCGAGGAAATGGTGGTTGCTGGTGGTGTGGCTGATGGGGAGGTGTTACATTTGACGGTTGACTATAGTAAGAAGCCACTGACTGTTAACTCAGTTTTCAGGCAACAGTTGGGGCAGAAGCTTGGTTCGGTAGGTTTGTTTCTTGAACAAAAGTTTGGGAGCGCTCAGGATGTCGAAGGATGTTTGGTTGGTAAAGACTTGTACATCGTCCAGACACGACCTCAACCGTTGTAATGAGCTGGAATATGTCTGCTTGTAAGGTCTGTTAAAACTATAATATTAGAGTAAGAATAATGTGTAAAAAGATGACACTTATGCCATAATAAAGCTCAAGCTGGACTCTTATATGTTTCGGTCTCGCCTTTTTGTAGTCAAAATCAAAGCCAGGCCACCAAGTAACGGGCAGAGTTTCAGCGTACCAATATCAAGTTCACGTTGTATAAGCTAAGTTTACACACACATGAAAGCTTCAAAACAAACAAGCTCAGCTCAAATACACCGTCGTTATATGGTTATGCCCGAAGACAATATATACTCGTAACTCTCGTATAAAAACAATTACTACATCTGTAGTGCAAATCAAGCAACTCAACGCAGCTTTCCTAACTTTTAATTTCTTTCTGTACAATAATCTTTATAGATATAAATAAATAAAAGAAACTCTCGGCGACGCTTTATGTACAATCATATTAAACTTCCTGAGGAAAATCCAATAACGCAAACTTGACATGTAAACCGATTTTACCACCGTCCATCACCAACTTAGCCGCAGTCACCAACCAATGGCCTGGCATATCATGAGACCCGCGACTCACCTCTTCAATATCCACATACTTTCTCATTTTAGTAGACCGGATTGGCACTGGCGGGCCGTCAGGATACACCCCCGAGTTCAATGTAGCTGGAAGCTGCTTTGGTGCATCAGCAACTGACCTATGCCCGAAAGTAAAAGTAGAACTCAAGTTTGTGAAGATACTGGACTTTCGGCCCACTGATTGTGCGCCGGCCCATTCGGTTTTCCTTATGGTGCAGTGTGGGAGGTGGGTGAAAAGTAGCCGAAGGTGTAATACTGTTTTGGGCCATTTTCCTTTACTGACAAGCTGAGCGCCAGTTACAATAAAGACTCCCCCTGACCCGTCTTCTGGTAACCAGTTTGGGTCGTGTTTGACTGCTGATGAACATATGTTGGAATAACGTTTCCATCTGATTGGTTCTAGAAATTGGGCGGTAGAATCGTATTCATCAGAGCCTCGCCATTGACATGGTCTACTAGATGAAGTTGTCGTAGATGTCATTATATTAGGAAGGCTTGAGAGATGGTTCAAGTGAACTGCTAATCTATTGTTCTGTTTTCCTTCTAAATATAGGCGTAGACCAATAATCGGTTTTTTGCTGCTTGATACCTGAAAAATAACCGGTCTAACGTTATGAAAAGAAGAAAAGACCGACTTTTCAAGAAAAAAAATGTTTTTGACTTACTTGAGTTGTACTAACATAAATCTTGGGACCCAAAAAAGTGGGGTGAAGCCAAGGATACGAAGTCTTTCTTTGTTGATGCCGAAGAGGTAGCTCACCATGTAGAGGTGCCCATTGTCTCGGAACTTGAAATTCCAAGAAACACTGTAAATCTTCTGGTGCAGGCTTGTCTGAATTTCATGAAGGTTGGGTCAGAAACAGTTGGCGAAACTTATAGGATAGAATGATTTAGGTCTTATGCATTAATAGAAGACTCATGCAGACTTTGACTCGATTCAAAACGCTTCCTTATAAGCTAATTATTTCTGTTTTCTCAACCCTTACTAGTGCGACTAAAGGATAAATCACTTACAGCGTAAATACAAATTAATTGCATGACTAAGATATCCACTTCCAGGAACCCCGTTAAGGAGAGATGTTATCGGTACAAACTTTAAGCGTATTGCTTCAGGACTAGCACCCACCGTCTGGAGCCACTTGGAGTGATTATCAGAAAAGACATCCCCGCCTCTTTTAGAACCAATAATCGTGAGTCCCTGTTCCAGTTTAACGTATTCAGATAATCATCTAAGTTGTTATTCGTCATCGAATTTAACCTGAATTAAAGCTAATTTATATCATTGAAAGCCTTTAGTATTTTGCCGACTTACATCTTTGCCTGAAGTTTCTGTGATGTTGGTAAACTGCATAGTGTGTGGTTGCAGCATACGATTAAAAACTTCGGGAACCTGAAAATTTTTCTCAGAATTATATTCAGAAAGTAAAAGCAAAGACTGATTTTCAAATTGTATAAAGATTAAAAAACGTACTTTTTGTTTGCTATCTTTTGATTTTCTTTCAGGTAAAGAAGGACTGGCCCCTTCAGAGAACAGACAGTCCCCGAGATCCTCTAAATAACCTCTAAGATCTGCAGGTGAAATGGTAGATGACGGTTTCTGTTTAACACATACAACGTCTTGACCTCCAACACCCATCCCTACTATAATGTGGGTCCCGTAAGTCTGAATAAACCTGCCATACATATACGTATACACTTTGTAATAAGCATCAACAAGAAACCAACTCTAATTTCGACTCTTTCTTATCACCAGCAATGCACTAGAAAATTTCTAACACGGATTTATCTCAAGTGCATGAGGACGACTACTTATTTTACAAGTTCTTTTTACCTGGCTAATAATGCTGGATTCCAGTGAGTAGGAACGGCCTTCTTTACTTTTTCTCGAAGTACTAAAGGAGATGCTGTAAGATGCAAATAATACAAGGATATAAAGTACGCATCAAACGCAAGATGTTTGGCATCTGCAGCATCATTTAACCATGTTCCGGTTAAATCAAATAACGCATTGAAGTACCCTGAAGGCACTTTTCCTTGTACCGATGCTTTTTGATTCAGTAACTCTGACATCTGAAACACAAGTTAACAAAATGACGAATAAATCAGCATGAGAACACAATCGAACTAATCGGTATAGAACAAAGTATACTCTTCTTTTCATAAAAAAATGATGACGAGAAGAAGAAAGTAATGGTTATTATGGTTGACAATTTGATATGCATAAACACATAATTTTGGTGGATCAAAAAGGCGAGTGGCTGTAATCCCAACTATACGCTTTTGCTAGTAAACTTCATGATCATAAGATTTAATGAGTGAATAGACTTTCTGATGATTGCAATACGTCAATAAAAGTGGAAACGAATCATGACAAACAGTAAAAGTGGAAAGGAATCATTACAAACAGTAAAAGTGCGCAGAATAGCAAATCAGAATCATCATCAGCACTTTACTTATTAACTTCTCGGAGTCTCTTTTGTATGCCCCTATCTCGCTTTTAAACTTAACTTGTTATATGCCCCTAGCTCGTTTTTGTGTGAAACTCAAAACACGATACTTTAAAACTCATAAACTCAACCTCACGTCTTATATTTTTTTAGACTCGTGTTTGTACTATAACAGAATAACTCAAACTTCAATAAAACACTCAACACTTATAAAATTAAAGCTGGCTTAAGGGAGTGTTTGTGTTTGTCTGACCTTATTAAATGGATTTCCGACCCCATAGAAAATTGAAAGCCATTAAGTTTTTTTTATTATGGCTTATGAGCTTATCAAATTGAGCTTATGAACTCAACTAAGCAAGCCAGCTCGATAAGCTCACAGGCCACAAAAATCGAGCTTATTGGTTTTCAGTGTTTTAGTAAGCTCATAAGCCCATCAAATAAGCTTACACAAGGGTGTTTATTCCGGCTTATGGCTTAGTTGATTTTGGGCTTATGTTTCATAAGCTCACTTTTTGTGACTTATTTTGAACCTTTTCAGCTTACATAAGCTCATTATGCCCCTTAGAGAAACACTAATTACATGTATCCGAGCATTAGACTCATTTTTCGTACTAAAACTTGATCGTCAACCAAATACAAGCTTATTTGCAGTGCTAACTAAAACTCAAACTTACCAACTTAAAAAAGTATTAACCGCGCATCCAAAACAACATAATTCACAGTAAAAAGTTGAGCTTATCAAGTTGAGCTTATGAACTCAACTAAGAAAGTCAGCTAGATAAGCTCACAAGCCACAAAAAATGATCTTATTGGCTTCTCAAATTTTCAATAAACTCGGCAAATAAGCTTAGACAAACACTTGCTATATGTATCCGAGTATCAGACTCATTTTTCATACTAAAACTTAATCGTCAACCAAATACGAGCTTATTTGCATTGCTAACTAAAACTCAAACTTATCAACTTAAAAAAAAAAGTATAAACCGCGCATCCAAACCACATAATTCACAGTAAGAAAAACATCAGCAAATTTACCTGATTAAACTCTAAAACATCATAGGCCAAAGACGAGCTTAAGTAACTAAGAGGGTGTTTGGTTAAGCTTATAAGTGAGCTTAGGCTTATATTATATAAGCAAATTATGGCTTTTATATAATAAGCTTATAAGCCTTTGTTAAGTGTTTGGTTTAGCTTATATAACTAATATGGTAAAATGACAAAAAAAATACATAAAAATAAAAAGGATAGTAATTATTAAATAAGGGTATAAAAGTCTTTTTAGATAATATTTTTATATAAGCCCAATTAACCTTACATAAGCCACAAATTCTTGGCTTACCAAAACCTCCTTATATAAGCTTATAAGCCCACTTATATAAGCTTAACCAAACACTTGGTTTTGGCTTATAAGCTTATATAAGCTAATAAGCTTATAAGCCTACTATATAAGCTAAAACAAACACCCTCTAAACTTGTTTGGAGTGCTAACTAAAACTCGACTTAAGAAAACTATTTAACCGCACATCGAAACCACATAATTCACAGTAAAAAGGTACGAATAAGCAAAATTTACCTGATTAAACTCCAAAACATCAGACTTAAACCTAACATGATCACCTTTATCACAATGAATATCCTCACTAACACCACAAATAGTCACCCCACCCCCACCAGGCACCACAATATCGCGTTTTCGCGTCTCGTCAAGCTCAACCAATCTCCCTCCCCCTGGACATGTTTTCGCATATTTCAACCTAAAATCACTTGCTAAATCAAACCCTAACCCTAAACTATCAAATGCCCTCATTTCAACTCCTTTCTCAGCATAATCCATCAAATTAACCATCAAGATCCGACCTTTACAACAAACCAAAAATGGGTTTTGCTTAAAACCACAAACTAAACTGACCCAGATGAAAAAAGTAGCAAATTGAGCCAAAATTGGGGGTTTTTTCTAGGGTTGACTAAAATGAAATTAAAATTAGGGTAATGAAATTGGGTCAAAACTGGAAGTGGGTTTGGATTATTGAAGGTTTTTATCAAGGAATGAAGGGAGTTTGACTAGGTGTATTTAGTTTACCAACTAGTAGTAAATTTTTGACTTTGACTTTTTTTTTTCTTTCTTGGTAATACCTACTTTCTTTTTTTATTATTTGGGTTTTTGGGTTGTTTGGGACAACACTTTGGGTAACAAAGTACTAACAAACTTTAGGTTTAGGTGAGTGTCGAAAGACGCGTTATGAAATAGATTAAGGCGTCGGTTTTAAACGTGACGTGAGATGAGGCGTGAAAGACGCCGTAAAATAAGAGTTGTATCGTTTTTAGATGTGTTTAAGGGATTTGGTTACAACAAGGGATGGAGCTAGAAGAGTTCTCGCGGGTGTTCGTGATTTTTATGGATTTTTTTTTATAGTGTTTTTGTGAAGAAAACATTGATTTTTTTATAAATGTATAATAAATGCACCCAGTTAATCGGAACGTGTTTTTACCATTCGTTTTAATTTACTTAAACATCTGTTATATTACGGTTAAAAATTTATGCACCCGGTCATATTTTGTCTTGGCTTTGTTCTTGGTTACAATGTTATGCGGACCATGAATATCGGTTTGGTAATCGCATTTGGTATTTATTATTGTTTTTAAAGAAATGAAGAAAGATTAAATGCAGATAGTTTCTTGACTATTGTATTTAGGATTTATATATGATATGTTTAAGTGTTAGAAAGCTTTGTGGCTTTGTTGTGGCGGGACATAAGGTTTAGTTATGTCGTCACGTTATGTATCACATTATTTTAATATTAGTTGTTATTGATGATACTTATAGGTTATAAGGTCAGTGGTATCAAGTCATGTTTTCGTGGCAACTCAAATATTTCGTCGTACGCTATTAGAGATATTTGTGAGACTCGCCTTTCATGCTAAAATGAAGAACTTGATCATTCAGGCGACCGAGTCGTTGGAGGTGTTGTTTTTTGTCTTTATGTGACTTCGGATTTATAAGGTATGTTTGTATTTAAGTAAGGTACCTTTTAGTGATGATGTTAGTTGCGTTATTACAGTACGTTGCAGATGATGTTAATTATAAAGAGAGAAGCTTATGTGATGATTAGTTCACGACCGTGTAATAACTTGATGTATGATATAGATTTTTAAGATGTTTTATGGGTGTATTGTAAAAAATGAACATACAACAAAATGTTTCATTTAGTAGATATTGAAAGACGATACAATAGTATTGATTAGATAGACGATACGATGAAGTCAAATGTTCTCAAAGAAATGATATACGTGATTGCTGTCACTACTTAGTGGATGCTATGGAGATTTAAGAACAATGTTTTTTTTTCAGTAATCACGTTTTGAGAAAAAGTGATATTTTCGATTCTATTCGCTTTTCTTCTTTTCTTTAGTTAAAATATAGGCAATCTAGTGTGTTATGTTGGAATGATTGGTTGAAAAACCTTTTGTAATTCTCTAACATCTAGCTATAGTTTGTTATTTTTAGTTTAATTGAATGTTGTTCAAAAGAAAAAGTAGATATTGAAAGACAGCTATATGTCATAAGGTTAAAGGAGATATGCCCTACGAGTTTATAGCCTTGTCGAAAGGCAATCAGTGAAGATGACTAGGTCAAAACATTATGAAAATATCATATCGGATGATTTGGCACATTAAATTACAAGTGCCAGAGAATAAGGTAAAGTTTGTAACTTTACATTAAATTTTAACTTGTGTTGGCACATCTCAAAATGAAGTCTCAAATAGTTAACATAAAATGGATATTTATTTTGGAGAAAAAAAATATTAAAAAAACTAAAATTTAGTTGCGTAGATTTTTTACAAGAAAAAAAATAAAATAAAAGAAATATAAGTCATTTTGATTATAAAATCTTTTATTTTTTTAATGATAACTCAAAAACATAAAATTACCCTTTTTAACTAATAAAAGAACTCAAAAACATAGAATTCCTTGCATTCTGTTTCCTACGTTTCATATAGACAAAATTCTAATTGTAATAAACTATAATATTTAAAGATATTATTTGAGAAACTAAAAAATTAAGAATGAGTGCGTATCTTTGAACTAATGAACAATTAATCAATTAAGAGACAAACATGGCATTTTAAGCCTGTCACACCAATCATCACATTTAAATTTCAATAAAATATTGTTTAATTATTGTAAGGTTAGGGAATAAAGATTCTTTTAAAGTGTTTTAGAATAAAGTTTGATCTCAAATATTCAGCTTATTCTTTAGGTGTTTCTTTGGCACCGGTCATCGTTAATCACATAACAAATAGTTCTGACAACTCTTTTGACTCAGAGGAGCAACATCTGAAATGAGACGAGCTGAGACTCGACCTCGATCTCTTAGTCCACAAAATCTCTTTAAGACAGACACCTATTTAAAACAAATGTCAAAGATAAGAATTAAACTTGGATCATTTGACTCAAGCCCAAAAGATCCACTCATTAAACTAATGTTTCAATGGTTATCTAACTTATTTAGAGTATGAGCAATGCGTCAAGTCCTCAATGACTTGATGCATTTATGGCATTTAACGTTTTACATGTAAAAAACTAAAAGTTTTTAGCAAAGACTTGTAATCTATCAATCTTTCTAAAAAATCTTGCTAAAAGCTTTTGTTACAATAGTTAAAAAGTGGTTTAAAATACTTTTCAAACAAGTAAAAAGCTTTTGGTATTTTTATCATTGTAGTTACTCTTATGGTCCGTTTGGTAAGAGCTTTTCTAAAACTTTTATAGAGTTGTTAGTTTTTTTATTAAAAAAAAAATAATCTAATAGCTCTGTTTGGCACGACATTTTTTTAGAGTTGTTAGCTTTTTATTTTAACCAAATAGCTCTTAAATAAAAAGTTGTTCCATACAGCTTTTTAAATTGTCAAGAGCTGTTAAAGCTGTAAATTACTGATATAACCTCCAACCATATTATAATTTATTAAAAGATGTCCTTTCAAGTCATTTTACATCTTACTTTTTATAGTTAACAGCTAATATACCAAACACTTTTATTAAAATTAACAGCTTTTTAACAAACAACTTACAGCTTACAGCTTACAGTTAACAAGCCAATAGCTTACAGCTTACAGCTTACAAATACAGCTTACAACTTACACCCAACATAACCAGTAAAATAAAATACCCAAATTAAAAAGCCAATATGTCTGAGATTATTAAACTTATATAAAATCTCATATATCTATGATACCTATAGAAAAACAAAAACACATAATATTGATACATTAAAATACATTTATTTATAAAACACAATTTAATCTATTAAAATGAATAACTTACACAACGTGGATTACAAACAAGCCGCGTCTCTAACTTTTTTTAAATTGCAAAATCAATTTTATGAAAAAACATATTTTTTGATTTAAAAGTCATAATGTTAATATTCATAACCCATTTTAATCTATCAAATATTTAAACACGTAATTACAATTTAGAGTACTAAAATATTTCTTTCTTAGTTACTCTACCTACATACACAAATTAACGTTACTATACACCATCGTTATTAAGGTTGAGCAAATCATACAAAACACTAAACTGAATTGAAAACACGAGTTGGTCTGACTGAAAACGAACCAACCATAATAAGTTTTGGATCTATTTATTTATGATTTTTTATTTCAATTCGAATAAAAATAGAGAAAAATACCCATAAATTGTATAAATAAATCGAGCAAAACCGAAACTCATCATTTTAATTCACTTCTTGATTCATGTTTTTCAAAAATCGTCTCAATTTGATTCGGGTCGGTTATAAAAGAATGTTCACCTTTACTAGCAGGTGGTATGCGCGCGGAATATTCTATTAGCAGGAATGTTTTTTTTTTCTAAAAATTGTAAGATCAATTAATTGTTATCGTAGTAATATTTGTCCTACATATCCAATATTTAAGCATTCTAATTATAAAATATTTCAAAATAAACTTGCGTCTTCTATAACATTAGAAAATTAAAATATAAATATTTCAAATCTCATAATTTAATACTAATATTAACACATATAAATACATACCCTTAATAGTTAATATTCATATTAATACATAACAATTAATACACTTGTAAGTAAAAATAACTGATACTAATTAATATAAATCCATTAATACGTAGTATATAATTAATACACCTTATTACTTAAAATACAATTATATATATTTACAAAAATTAAAAACATTTATCTATAGACAACGCGTACGATCGAGAACATGAATAACCATTGGTTAAGCTAGCAAATAAAAACCGTCTAAAATCGAATCGACTGAACTTTATAAAAAATGAATAAACCAAAATCTTTTATATAATAAAAGAATTAGATTTTTTGATAATTTTACTGAAAAGTTGAGGTTATAAAAAAACAGTAGACCAATCAAATGACTTGATTTTGAAACATAAGCAAAATCGAGCGATGTGATTGGTGGAAAAAAGTCAAAATTGAATTCAATTAAGTCAAAATTAAAAATTTTGATGGAAGAATTTGATGAAAACACACAAAGATATATGTGTCAAATTTGTGAAAAAAAAAAACTTAAAAAAAAAGAGATGATTGATAAAACTTTACTGGTTTAATTTTAAATAAATTAGATGGATTTAAGAGTACATTTATAATTTCTATATTTTTTGTAACTTTATAAAATAAACAAAATACCCCTTAAACTTGATACCTTCTAAACTTTTTATTTTAAAGATACAACATCTATGTTATATTAAAAAAATCAATAAATCACATGATTATAAATATTCAAATAAAAACACAAATTATTGTCTATTTCTATTTTGACACTTAACAAATTCAAGTAATGCAATCTGCGTAAATTATTATTAACATTAATATAATTATCAAAATGAGTGTCAAACATCAGACATCGGTGTGAGATGGAAAGAAATAGACGAGGTTCAACCAGCTGAGCTAACTCAGTTGGCCACCAAGGGTAACATTGGGGAAGTATTGTTGGAGAGGTCTCAAGTTCGAGTCTCACTAACGACTTTCAGGGGCCCGGATTAAATAGAAGCAGGAGTGGGGTTTATCCCCTAAGGAGAATGTCAAAGGCTTGCATACTGCCCAATTGGATGTCATTGTAAGCTTGGATCACTAACAACTAACTTGCCGTTAAAAAAATAGACGAGGTTCTACATATTGCAACAACATATATATTTTTCAAGGTCGTTAAGTGTTACTAAACACACAATGTCTAGAAAATGATAACTAATATTTCAGTTTTCAGTCAAAAAAATTCAAATCCTTTGTGCAACAAATATTTATACAAAATATCAATTAATACTATCACATAATGCAAAATCATGTAAAACTTCTCGGTCCATGTGCATCGTAACTATTTAATTATTAAAAATTAATATTGTTTTATAGAATAATATTAAGCATTACAAAATTATGAATTTATAAATCGTTTACGTGTAAGATTGATGTAAATGGTTTGTTGATTAATAATTAGGATATAACTCTTTAAAATAAAAATATCGAAAGTAAAAAGAGTATAAAATTTTAAAATTAAAAATTGAGATAAATTTATATTAATTTACACGATACACAATAAAAAAATAACATAATCAACCATATAAACTAATAACTGGCTTTTTGCCTAGTAAGAAAATTATCGTTCTAGTGGTCTTAACGAATTGATCTAGGTTCTATGTGGCCCTATTGTTCTTAACCCGTGAAACAAATATTTGTGTCGTTGTAGTATATTAAAAATGCAAAAACAATTAAGATAAATCTACAATCTAATCTTAAAATAAATGACGGGAATTTAAAGCGAGACTAAAAGTAAATGGCACTTAATTAAATCTAAACTAATTGAAAGTAAAGGGTGCAATATTAAAACTTTGAAAAGTAAATTATTTAAATGACTTAAAATAAAAGCGTGACGAAAATTAAAATGACAAAGTATTAAAACGTAAACTTAAAAATTAAACAAGACAAAATATGAAAACAACCGTACCATCGGAATACATTCCGATCGGAATGCACTTACCACCTGATCGGAATGTTGTCGGAAACACCAGATCGGAATGCTGTCACCTTTTCAGATCGGAATAACCAAACTCACCCTGATCGGAATGTGAACTTACTTCCTGATCGGAATGACGATCTCGTCGGAATAAGGAATGGACCATGGTCGGAATGCTGATCGGAACCCCTAATCGGAATATTGTCACCTATCCTAATCGGAATAACCAAACGAACACCTCTGATCGGAATAAGGAATGGACTCCCAATCGGAATGCTGTCACAACTCCTAATCGGAATACCAAAAATCACCCTGATCGGAATACCAAAGCCCTTTTCCGACCAAGCAACAAGAGTGCTGGTCGGAATATCAAACCCTTTTCCGATCACTATGGTCGGAATACAGTAAAAAGAACACAAAATAAGCTAAACTAATAAGCTATAACTCAAATAAGCACTAGACTAAAATCCTAAGCAAACACGTATAAGAAAAAGCTAATAAGCTGAAATTTAAAGACTTTTAAAACACGAAATGAAAAAGGTTTACGAAAAACAAACTTTTATATAAAAATAACTTTTATAAAAACTTTAGAAACTTGAAAATAAACACAAATAAGCTATAAGAATCAATAATCCAAAACAATCAAAAGCATAAAAACATAATCTTTAATCAAATAAGCAACACAATAAGCATGTAAACATAAGATTAAAGCATAAAGAGAAAGGAAGAATGAGAGATAAACAAATAAAAGTAAAGATTCAATAAAAATAAAAGTAACTTACTTGAAAATTAAAGTGCAAGACAAGGTAATTAAAGGTGCAATAAAGTAAATGTGCAAGTAATTAAAAGGGTGGAAGAACTAGTGTCACTCTAGCCAACAAAAATGAAAATGAGTTATCTAATGTCTATTTATAGGGGAGGATTAAGGAATGCTTAGGAAGCTTCCTCCCCTCCTTCATTTCTTCTTAATTGCACCATTAAGTCCTTCCCTTCTTAATCTTTTGTTAATCTTGGACTTTAATGACTTTTGGCTCGGGATTTCTTTAAACTCGTATTTTAATTCTTCAATAAATAAGACTTGAGTTCTTCGGCTTTTAGTAAACTTCCGTCTTTTGACTTTTTCTTCGATAAATCTTCAGAACTGGTCTTGGACTTCCGTTCTTTTTGCACTCTTGACTTCTTGACTTCGTCTTTCATCTTTTTCTTCAATAAAAACCCGTAAATGCCCGTGTTTTCTCCCCTTTTCACAATTTCGTCCTAAATCACAACAAAAACACAAACCACGCATAATTCCGACATAAATGACATAAAATACACGTTTTGGCCCGGTTATTATTGTAATTAAGTGTTAAAAAGGATGGGTGTTTACACACCTATCAAATCCCCTACACTTGACCATTGCAATGTCCTCATGCAATGCATTAGTTACAAAGCACGTTTACATTTTTCATCATAATTAATCCACCTTGGCCTTTATTAAAGAGATAGAAAACTATAAACATTCAAAGTAAAGAAATCAAAAACATACCTTGGGTTTTGGAAATGTCATGAATAATCATCATCCTCAAGTTTTCACTTTCTCCATACCAAGCTTAAAAACGAGATCATTGTTATTATAAGTTAGCAAACTAACACGAACTCATGTGGGCCAATTATTCACTTAGACTCCCTTATTCCTAGGGGTATCTCTTATATTTTATTATTGTCTTGAATGATCACGAGGATGCATTGTTGACTTATTTTGATAGTTTATTAGGCTGAAAATAAATTGAACGATTTAATCAATAGTTAGCTAAAGGACAAAATCTTTTAAAACTGCTTATCGAGACCTCATAAAGTTCATATCTTGGCATAACTCGCTTCGCGATTTGAGACCTTTCTCGGACCGATATTTGGCAGCGACTTCATACTTCAAACCTTGAGAGACGTTCATGAAATAATGGTCTTCTCTTCATAATGGAATTTCTTCACTTGATGTTTTGAGAGATTCATACTTGGACCACGACTTCTTCATTTTTCTCCAATCTTTATTTTGGACTTTGATATACAACGATCCGCCTCCTTTTTGGACTTGGCTTTATTTATCCTCATACCTTGTTAGGGCCTTTTCGGATAGACTTCTCCATGACTTTTGGGGAGTTTTTTTTTGCTTTTCGTCGTGTGTCTCGATCCTTCATATTGATTTTCGATAAATGATTCTTCACATCACTTGGGATCTTTAGCAACAAAATATAGCCCTCATGTCTTGTTAGGACCTTTTTGGACTCGCCAATCTTCGCATCCTGCTTCAATAAGTTATGCCTTGGCTATGAACTCTAATCCATACCGAGCAACTTTTAAACGATCTTGGGCTAGAAGCTAAGTAACTTTTCAAATCGTACAACCTTATTTATTGCAGATAAATTTATTAGCAGGCGATGGGAGAATAGGCTTATAATTAACTCACATAAATTCCCGAAAGAATACCGAACTTATAATTGGCTCTATCATCTCTCGTTCTCCACAGTTTAAAATCTCAAGGAATGAGACTCGTGGATGCTTAGCCTATTAAATCAAAGTCTTGGGTTTTCGAGTCGCCTATAGGATCTTGCAAACTCTTAGACTTTTTCAAGTTTAGAAATCGCATTTTAAAGTTCCCTTGATAAACGACTCTCTAGGATCAATTATAGGAACTTGCGAAATGTTATTGTTCTTAACCCGTGAGAGTTAAGACTTTCGCGTTTTATAGCTCCCTATATAAAAGGCTAGCAAAACTTGACTTAAACACGTTAAGGATACTAGCTAGAGTAAACTTAGATAAGTAAACTCGGGTTGAGTCAAAAGATTCACAACGTTTGAAATTTAAAACCACTTTATTCAAATTTATTCTAATAAGGAAAGAAAATAACTATACAAAGGGAAAAACTAATAGGCCAAAATAGATCAAAAATTTTGAAAAATGTCGAAAAATTGATTTTCCGGTTAAAATGAGGACAAATACAAGGAAAATGTCACTTAACTTCGATAGAAGTCCCCCCTACACTTAATATAAACATTGTCCTCAATGTTTAAGCATGTGGGAGTAAACTCCCCTATACTTAAGACATTGTGCACTTTGTTTAAATCTCGCTAAGGAAAAGACAACTAAAGAGATTCCTATTTTAATATTGAGAAAATAGAAAATAGTGAATCGAAAAGAGTTTAGGATAGAACCGGGAAAAAGGGAACACAGAATCACGGGTCGTCAAGAATCATCAAGAGTGGATCATTGAGCTCGAATCCCTGATTAAGAAGAGAGGAGAGAGCAAACACCAACGGGTCTCCCCTATACTTAGGATAAAGAAAGCTAAAAGATAGAAACATGGGTTGCCTCCCAAGAAGCGCTTGATTTTTGATTACCGAGTCGTGAGCCTGACTCGACCTTGATCATCATAGGAAGAAGCATGAAACATATCCACCAGGATCAAAGACATAGTTTCCGTCCATCAAATAGCACAAGCTTAAGGCGAACAAGGCAAGCCAAAGAAGAATAGGCAAGGTTCCCTTAAGCGAAGATGGAGCACGGTGAGAGAGCAAGTATGGTGAGGTGCAAGCATGTCTTCAATAGTTCCAAAGAAATTTCCTTTTATTTCATCAGGTGGATACTGAGATGGCTGAAGAATATCAATACCGGGGTCGAACACCATTTCCTTTAAGGGAAAATAGCACTCAGGGTCAGCAGAGTGTGAAGAAGATCCGCGAAGAAGATGCACAACCTCGTCCTCAGAAGGGGAACAAAGAGGTGTTAAATCACATGTGCTGCGGATATTGGTGTCGACCGGTTTCTTCTCCTTAGAAAGAATGTTCTTCAAATCCAAAGTAGGATCAAGACGATAATCTTCAAAATCTAAAGGAGGAGCATCACTCTCATGAGGGAAGTAAGTGTTGAGAAACGTAGAGAAGTCTTCCTCAAATGAGTAATCGTCCAAAGTAGGATCGAGTGATGGCGGAGGATCTTCATCATGCGAAGAATCGCTCGAAAGAGTATCGGCCTCATCAAAATCATCATATGTGGGCAGGTCGGGATACTCAGAAGTAAGGTCATCAAAATCATCCGAATCTGAGCTAGAATCATCATCATCATAAGCATCAAAGATCGATGGAGAATCATAAATGGGTGAAGCGTCCAAATTGGAGAGAGAATCATCCACATCATCTTGAAAAAGTGGATTATCACTGCAAGAGTCGAATAGAGGATTGTTGTAGATGACAAAATCATCGAGCACATTAATCATATTCACTGATTCTCGTCCAAAGGATTTGCTTGTAAGCTTCCCCATTTTAAAAACTTGTGAATCATTCCCGACTCTTAAGATTAACTCACCTTCGGCAACATCAACTAAAGCTCGTCCGGTTCTCAAGAATGGCCGACCAAGTATTAAAGGAATACGAGGGTCCATTTCATAATCAACAACCATAAAGTCGACCGGGAAAGTAAATGTGCCAACTTTAATGAACACGTCTTCGGCTATACCAACGGGGTAAGCGAGAGTGCGATTTGCAAGTTCAAGAGTCATCTTCGTTGGAGTGAGGTCGGGTAATGATAGTGTTTTCCAAACACTCAAAGGCATAAGATTAATAATGGCCCCGAGATCAGCAAGGGCAGTAAATTCTTCGGTTTTGTTGAAAATGCACGGCAACACAAAACGACCGGGATCTCCAAGCTTTTCCAGAAGTTCTTTAAGAATAACTGCAGAGCAGTTTTCATTTAAGCGTGTGTTGGCGAGCTCAATAAGCTTCTCCTTCTTGCTAAGCAATTCCTTGAATACTTTGACAAATTTCGGCATGTGGACAAGTGCTTCAACAAGGCTAATGTTGATGTTCACTTGAGAGAGCATCTTCATATAGCTTGACACTTGACAGTCATTCTTGGTTAGCTCGTTAGTCTTACCTAAGAGAGAAGGATATGGGATATTAGGTTTGGGTGGTGAAGGTAAAGTTGTAGCAGGTAAAGGTTGAGATGTTGAAGGTTGAGATGTTAAAGGTTGAGATGTTGAAGGTTCCTTCCCAGGTACATCGTCATGACGAGGCAGAGACGGTAATGGTGCAGTAATACTAGGTGTAGGAGGAGTAGGGATAAATGGTGGTGGAGGATGTGGTCCTACGATGGTGACTCCACTACGGGTAGTAATAGCACTCACATTTGCTCGCGGATTGGTGACGGTGTTTGAAGGTAGAGAACTCGAAGAAGAGGGTTGAGCGGCGGGCAAGAAACTAGCAAGCATATTCTTCAAATCATTTGTTTGATTGCTGAAGGAGGATTGAATATTATCTCGAAGCTCGGATCTTATCTCATTCCCTTGCTTGGTGATATCTCCTTTCAAATTGATAATTTAGCTCTGTAGATTCTTGATTTGCTCACCTTGGGTTCTCATGATGGCTTCAACATCGGGGTTAATGGGTAGGGCTTGTTGAGTGGGTGGGGGATAAGGATTAGAAGCTCTTGGTGGGATTTGGTTGCTTCTATTGTAGTTGTTGGCGGGGTTTTGGTTTTGAGGAGAAAAACCGGGTGAAAGGTAATTGTTTGATCGGTAACTCAGCAAATTTCTATCCCCTTGTGGTCGAGCTTGGTAATTTTCCGGTGAATAATTACCATAAGCTGCATACACATTTTTCGGATTTCCTTGAGTAGAAGGACAATCGGTGTATGAGTGAGGACCGCCGCATGTTTCACAAGAAGGTGCAACCGCTTTAACTTGTTGTTGTTGTTGGTTTGAAGCGAGAAGCAAGATACTTTTGCTCATTTCAGTCATCATGCGGGTGAGTTCGGTCATATCAGGGTTTGCTGAAGTAGAAGAGACATTGACTCTCGGGTTGTTCCTTGAAGAAGCAGAGGAATCCCAGTTTTTGTGGTGAGTAGTCATGTTCTCAATAAGCTCTCTACACTCCTCGGGTCTCCTTTTCATGAATGTGCCACCGACGGCTGCATTAATCGTATCACGATCTCGAAAAGTCAAACCGTTGTAGAAAGTATCAATTAAGGTCACAGGGAGCATGTTGTGGTTTGGACAACGATCAATCAAGTCATTATATCTTTCCCAAGCATCAAAAAGAGATTCATCGGGATCTTGCATGAAACCGTTGATTTGATTGCGAAGGCTCGTGACCATGGATGGTGGAAAGTAGCGCGACAAAAAGCGTTGAGTCATGTCATCCCAAGTATGAATAGAATTCTTTGGAAGACGATCAAACCATTTCTCGGCATGATGTGATAAAGTATGTGGAAAGAGTTGTAGGCGTAGAACATCCATTGTGGCACCGGGCAACTTCATGCTTTGGGTGATTGTAATGAACTTGTCGAGGTGTTTGTTGGCATCATCATCAGGCA
This sequence comes from Glebionis coronaria, assembly GCA_025667525.1. Classification (NCBI taxonomy): domain Eukaryota; kingdom Viridiplantae; phylum Streptophyta; class Magnoliopsida; order Asterales; family Asteraceae; genus Glebionis; species Glebionis coronaria. The sequence continues at coordinate 582,002,557 of CM046878.1, read as the reverse complement.
ATCCACGGAATGGGTTAGTTTGCACTTGCTGAATCATGTGGTGCTTCAACGAAAACTCCGGAGCCGTGATTTGCATCGGCGCAATCGGTCCTCCTCGTCCAAACATGGTAGGTTGACAAAGCTCCTCCATTGTCCGAAGATCGGGCTGTGGAAGAACATTGTTGTTATTGTTGAGGTGCGGTGGATTATTATTGTTGTTAACACCTGACATACTTAAATCTTCTCGAGTCTCGGGCTCTTGATAAGTAGAAGATCTAGTACGCATACACCTACAAAGACAAAAGAAAACAATACCAAACACAAAGACAATATATATACACAATAAAAATAAAATCTTTTTGGATTTTTGAAATTTTCAATTTTTATGGAGTTTTTATCGATTTTTAATTTTTATGGTTTTTAAAATTTTTTTAAGCAAGAAAATAACGCTCACAAGTGAACGGATCCCAAAAAGCAACGCGTCTCTCACAGAAAACCGTTAATCTTTACGAAAAGAGCCGGCAGCGGCGTCATTTGATAACTGGCTTTTTGACACCCCGTATAAAAATTAGTTCGTTTAAGTATGTCTCTTCGAATTGAAAACTGTGTTAAGTGTGCGACTCGGTCGTTCAACGTAAATGACATTAAAGTAAATTGACGTTTAAAATAGAATGGCGTTAAAATAAATCTAAGTCTAATTAAAAGAAATGGTGCAATATTAAAACTTTGAAAAGTAAATTATTTAAATGACTTAAAATAAAAGCGTGACGAAAATTAAAATGACAAAGTATTAAAACGTAAACTTAAAAATTAAACAAGACAAAATATGAAAACAACCCTACCATCGGAATACATTCCGATCGGAATGCACTTACCACCTGATCGGAATGTTGTCGGAAACACTAGATCGGAATGCTGTCACCTTTTCAGATCGGAATAACCAAACTCACCCTGATCGGAATATGAACTTACCTCCTGATCGGAATGACGATCTCGTCGGAATAAGGAATGGACCCTGGTCGGAATGCTGATCGGAACCCCTAATCGAAATATTGTCACCTATCCTAATCGGAATAACCAAACGAACACCTCTGATCGGAATAAGGAATGGACTCCCAATCGGAATGTTGTCACAACTCCTAATCGGAATACCAAAAATCACCCTGATCGGAATACCAAAGCCCTTTTCCGACCAAGCAACAAGAGTGCTGGTCGGAATATCAAACCCTTTTCCGATCACTATGGTCTGAATACAGTAAAAAGAACACAAAATAAGCTAAACTAATAAGATATAACTCAAATAAGCACTAGACTAAAATCCTAAGCAAACACGTATAAGAAAAAGCTAATAAGCTGAAATTTAAAGACTTTTAAAACACGAAATGAAAAAGGTTTACGAAAAACAAACTTTTATATAAAAATAACTTTTTATAAAAACTTTAGAAACTTGAAAATAAACACAAATAAGCTATAAAAATCAATGATCCAAAACAATCAAAAGCATAAAAACATAATCTTTAATCAAATAAGCAACACAATAAGCATATAAACATAAAGATCAAGCAAAGAAAGAAAGGAAGAATGAGAGATGAACAAGAAAAGTAAAGGTGCAATAAAAATAAAAGTAACTTACTTGGAAATTAAAGTGCAAGACAAGGTAATTAAAGGTGCAATAAAGTAAATGTGCAAGTAATTAAAAGGGTGGAAGAACTAGTGTCACTCTAGCCAACAAAAATGAAAATGAGTTATCTAATGTCTATTTATAGGGGAGGATTAAGGAATGCTTAGGAAGCTTCCTCCCCTCCTTCATTTCTTCTTAATTGCACCATTAAGTCCTTCCCTTCTTAATCTTTTGTTAATCTTGGACTTTAATGACTTTTGGCTCGGGATTTCTTTAAACTCGTCTTTTAATTCTTCAATAAATAAGACTTGAGTTCTTCGGCTTTTAGTAAACTTCCGTCTTTTGACTTTTTCTTCGATAAATCTTCAGAACTGGTCTTGGACTTCCGTTCTTTTTGCACTCTTGACTTCTTGACTTCGTCTTTCATCTTTTTCTTCAATAAAAGCCCGTAAATGCCCGTGTTTTCTCCCCTTTTCATAATTTCGTCCTAAATCACAACAAAAACACAAACCACGCATAATTCCGACATAAATGACATAAAATACACGTTTTGGCCCGGTTATTATTGTAATTAAGTGTTAAAAAGGATGGGTGTTTACACACCTATCAAATCCCCTACACTTGACCATTGCAATGTCCTCATGCAATGCATTAGTTACAAAGCACGTTTACATTTTTCATCATAATCAATCCACCTTGGCCTTTATTAAAGAGATAGAAAACTATAAACATTCAAAGTAAAGAAATCAAAAACATACCTTGGGTTTTGGAAATGTCATGAATAATCATCATCCTCAAGTTTTCACTTTCTCCATACCAAGCTTAAAAACGAGATCATTGTTATTATAAGTTAGCAAACTAACACGAACTCATGTGGGCCAATTATTTACTTAGACTCCCTTATTCCTAGGGGTATCTCTTATATTTTATTATTGTCTTGAATGATCACGAGGATGCATTGTTGACTTATTTTGATAGTTTATTAGGCTGAAAATAAAGTGAACGATTTAATCAATAGTTAGCTAAAGGACAAAATCTTTTAAAACTGCTTCTCGGGACCTCATAAAGTTCATATCTTGGCATAACTCGCTTCGCGATTTGAGACCTTTCTCGGACCGATATTTGGCAGCGACTTCATACTTCAAACCTTGAGAGACGTTCATGAAATAATGGTCTTCTCTTCATAATGGAATTTCTTCACTTGATGTTTTGAGAGATTCATACTTGGACCACGACTTCTTCATTTTTCTCCAATCTTTATTTTGGACTTTGATATACAACAATCAGCCTCCTTTTTGGACTTGGCTTTATTTATCCTCATACCTTGTTAGGGCCTTTTCGAATAGACTTCTCCATGACTTTTGGGGAGTTTTTTTTTGCTTTTCGTCGTGTGTCTCGATCCTTCATATTGATTTTTGATAAATGATTCTTCACATCACTTGGGATCTTTAGCAACAAAATATAGCCCTCATGTCTTGTTAGGACCTTTTTGGACTCGCCAATCTTCGCATCTCGCTTCAATAAGTTATGCCTTGGCTATGAACTCTAATCCATACCGAGCAACTTTTAAACGATCTTGGGCTAGAAGCTAAGTAACTTTTCAAATCGTACAACCTTATTTATTGCAGATAAATTTATTAGCAGGCGATGGGAGAATAGGCTGATAATTAACTCACATAAATTCCCGAAAGAATACCGAACTTATAATTGGCTCTATCATCTCTCGTTCTCCACAGTTTAAAATCTCAAGGAATGAGACTCGTGGATGCTTAGCCTATTAAATCAAAGTCTTGGGTTTTCGAGTCGCCTATAGGATCTTGCAAACTCTTAGACTTTTTCAAGTTTAGAAATCGCATTTTAAAGTTCCCTTGATAAACGACTCTCTAGGATCAATTATAGGAACTTGCGAAATGTTATTGTTCTTAACCCGTGAGAGTTAAGACTTTCGCGTTTTATAGCTCCCTATATAAAAGGCTAGCAAAACTTGACTTAAACACGTTAAGGATACTAGCTAGAGTAAACTTAGATAAGTAAACTCGGGTTGAGTCAAAAGATTCACAACGTTTGAAAATTAAAACCACTTTATTCAAATTTATTCTAATAAGGAAAGAAAATAACTATACAAAGGGAAAAACTAATAGGCCAAAATAGATCAAAAATTTTGAAAAATTTCGAAAAATTGATTTTCCGGTTAAAATGAGGACAAATACAAGGAAAATGTCACTTAACTTCGATAGAAGTCCCCCTACACTTAATATAAACATTGTCCTCAATGTTTAAGCATGTGGGAGTAAACTCCCCTATACTTAAGACATTGTGCACTTTGTTTAAATCTCGCTAAGGAAAAGACAACTAAAGAGATTCCTATTTTAATATTGAGAAAATAGAAAATAGTGAATCGAAAAGAGTTTAGGATAGAACCGGGAAAAAGGGAACACAGAATCACGGATCGTCAAGAATCATCAAGAGTGGATCATTGAGCTCGAATCCATGATTAAGAAGAGAGGAGAGAGCAAACACCAACGGGTCTCCCCTATACTTAGGATAAAGAAAGCTAAAAGATAGAAATATGGGTTGCCTCCCAAGAAGCGCTTGATTTTTGATTACCGAGTCGTGAGCCTGACTCGACCTTGATCATCATAGGAAGAAGCATGAAACATATCCACCAGGATCAAAGACATAGTTTTCGTCCATCAAATAGCACAAGCTTAAGGCGAACAAGGTAAGCCAAAGAAGAATAGGCAAGGTTCCCTTAAGCGAAGATGGAGCACGATGGGAGCAAGTATGGTGAGGTGCAAGCATGTCTTCAATAGTTCCAAAGAAATTTCCTTTTATTTCATCAGGTGGATACTGAGATGGCTGAAGAATATCAATACCGGGGTCGAACACCTTTTCCTTTAAGGGAATATAGCACTCAGGGTCAGCAGAGTGTGAAGAAGATCCACGAAGAAGATGCACAACCTCGTCCTCAGAAGGGGAACAAAGAGGTGTTAAATCATATGTGCTGCGAATATTGGTGTCGACCGGTTTCTTCTCCTTAGAAAGAATGTTCTTCAAATCCAAAGTAGGATCAAGACGATAATCTTCAAAATCTAAAGGAGGAGCATCACTCTCATGAGGGAAGTAAGTGTTGAGAAACGTAGAGAAGTCTTCCTCAAATGAGTAATCGTCCAAAGTAGGATCGAGTGATGGCGGAGGATCTTCATCATGCGAAGAATCGCTCGAAAGAGTATCGGCCTCATCAAAATCATCATATGTGGGCAGGTCGGGATACTCAGAAGTAAGGTCATCAAAATCATCCGAATCTGAGCTAGAATCATCATCATCATAAGCATCAAAGATCGGTGGAGAATCATAAATGGGTGAAGCGTCCAAATTGGAGAGAGAATCATCCACATCATCTTGAAAAAGTGGATTATCACTGCAAGAGTCGAATAGAGGATTGTTGTAGATGACAAAATCATCGAGCACATTAATCATATTCACTGATTCTCGTCCAAAGGATTTGCTTGTAGGCTTCCCCATTTTAAAAACTTGTGAATCATTCCCGACTCTTAAGATTAACTCACCTTCGGCAACATCAACTAAAGCTCGTCCGGTTCTCAAGAATGGCCGACCAAGTATTAAAGGAATACGAGGGTCCATTTCATAATCAACAACCACAAAGTCGACCGGGAAAGTAAATGTGCCAACTTTAATGAACACGTCTTCGGCTATACCAAGAACTATTTAAAATGGTTTGTTGATTAATAATTAGGATATAAATATTTAAAATAAAAATATCGAAAGTAAAAAGAGTATAAAATTTTAAAATTAAAAATTGAGATGAATTTATATTAATTACACGATACACAATAAAAAAATAACATAATCAACCATATAAACTAATAACTGGCTTTTTGCCTAGTAAGAAAATTACCGTTCTAGTGGTCTTAACGAATTGATCTAGGTACTATGTGACCCTATTGTTCTTAACACGTGAAAATTTCGTAAACCTTTTTCATTTCGTGTTTTAAAAGTCTTTAAATTTCAGCTTATTAGCTTTTTCTTATACGTGTTTGCTTAGGATTTTAGTCTAGTGCTTATTTGAGTTATAGCTTATTAGTTTAGCTTATTTTGTGTTCTTTTTACTGTATTCCGACCATAGTGATCGGAAAAGGGTTTGATATTCCGACCAGCACTCTTGTTGCTTGGTCGGAAAAGGGCTTTGGTATTCCGATCAGGGTGATTTTTGGTATTCCGATTAGGAGTTGTGACAGCATTCCGATTGGGAGTCCATTCCTTATTCCGATCAGAGGTGTTCGTTTGGTTATTCCGATTAGGATAGGTGACAATATTTCGATTAGGGGTTCCGATCAGCATTCCGACCAGGGTCCATTCCTTATTCCGACGAGATCGTCATTCCGATCAGGAGGTAAGTTCACATTCCGATCAGGGTGAGTTTGGTTATTCCGATCTGAAAAGGTGACAGCATTCCGATCTGGTGTTTCCGACAACATTCCGATCAGGTGGTAAGTGCATTCCGATCGGAATGTATTCCGATGGTAGGGTTGTTTTCATATTTTGTCTTGTTTAGTTTTTAAGTTTACGTTTTAATACTTTGTCATTTTAATTTTCGTCACGCTTTTATTTTAACTCATTTAAATTATTTACTTTTCAAAGTTTTAATATTGCACCCTTTACTTTCAATTAGTTTAGATTTAATTAAGTGCCATTTACTTTTAGTCTCGCTTTAAATTCCCGTCATTTATTTTAAGATTAGATTGTAGATTTATCTTAATTGTTTTTGCATTTTTAATATACTACAACGACACAACTATTTGTTTCACGGGTTAAGAACAATAGGGTCACATAGAACCTAGATCAATTCGTTAAGACCACTAGAACGATAATTTTCTTACTAGGCAAAAAGCCAGTTATTAGTTTATATGGTTGATTATGTTATTTTTTTATTGTGTATCGTGTAAATTAATATAAATTCATCTCAATTTTTAATTTTAAAATTTTATACTCTTTTTAGTTTCGATATTTTTATTTTAAATAGTTATATCCTAATTATTAATCAACAAACCATTTACATCAATCTTACACAAAATTATTACATGTTTTTTATATTCAAGTCTCGTGCGTGCACGGGCATTAGTACCATTTTGTAAAAACAAATATCTCTACAATTATCTACAATTATTAAACATGTTTAGTAAAAATAAAATAAAAAACATTAATTATTTTCAGACCACCATCCCATAAAAATAAAACAAAAAAACATGTCCATGTTTTAAAACATTAAAAAAAACACCTCACTAACAAACCACCATCTTCATCATCATCATCATCTCCATCAAAGAATCCCCAAATCTCGCAAACCACTCATCAAAACCCAAAACCAAACCAAACCCACTTCCAAAACCCCCTCATAAACCAAACCCATCAACCATTTTCCATGGATTCATCAGATGAAGAAGGGGAAGAGTATCTCTTCAAAGTAGTCATCGGGTCCATGTGCATTATAACTATTTAAGTATTAAAAACTTAATATTATTTTATGTAATAATATTAAGCATTACAAAATCATGAATTTATAAATCATGTACGTGTAAGGTTGATGTAAATGATTTGTTGATTAATTATTAAGATATATCTATTTAGAATAAAAATATCGAGAGTAAAAAGAGTATGAAATTTTAAAAATAAAAATTGAGGTGAATTTATGTTAGTTTACACGATTCACAGTAAAAAAATAATATAATCAACCATATAAACATAGTCAAACATATAAATATTATATGTTTTAAAAAATATATATAATATATATAAAATCGCAATAACAAAATTATTATATTTGTTTTTTATATTCAAGTCTCGTGCGTGCACGGGCATTAGTATCATTTTGTAAAAATAAATATCTCTACAATTATATACAATTAGGGGTGTGATTCGGGTTGACGCGGTCGGGTTCGAGTCAACTCGGGTCGGGTCAAGTCGGGTTGAGAGGAAAAAGTGTAATTTTAGTGTAAAAAGTGTAATTTTAGTCGGGTCAAGTCGGGTTGGTCGAGTTCAGGTCAAGTCGAGTCAGGTCAAGTCGGGTCAAGGGTAAAAAATATTTAACCCGAACCCGAGCCTAATTAGAACTCGGGTCAATTCGGGTCAACCCGAATTGACCCGAATACACTTTTGGACCAGAGTGACCTGACCCGAATATGATTATTCAGGTTCGGGTCGGGTCAACTTTTTCAACACCCTTATCTACAATAGTAAAAATAAAAAATAACATTAACAGACTATCATCCCTAAAAAGAAAATAAAAAAAACATGTCCCTGTTTTAAAACATTAAAAAACACCCAATAACAAACCACCATAACCATCTTCATCATCATCTCCATCAAGAATCCCCAAATCTCGCAAACCACTCATCAAAACCCAAAACCAAACCAAACCCACTTCCAAAACCCCCTCATAAACCAAACCCATAAACCAATTTCCATGGATTCATCAGATGAAGAAGGCGAAGAGTATCTCTTCAAAGTGGTCATCATCGGTGATTCAGCAGTTGGGAAGTCGAATCTGCTGTCAAGATACGCTAGGAATGAGTTTAATCTTCATTCCAAAGCCACCATCGGAGTTGAGTTCCAGACTCAGAGTATGGAGATTGATGGGAAGGAGGTGAAAGCTCAGATTTGGGATACTGCTGGCCAGGAGAGGTTTAGAGCTGTTACTAGTGCTTATTATAGGGGTGCTGTGGGTGCTTTGGTGGTTTATGATATTTCTAGATGTGGGACTTTTGAGAGTGTTGATAGGTGGCTTGAGGAGCTTAATAGTAAGTTTTTTTTTTGCTTTTTTGTTTCATGGATCTTGATTTGTTTGGCTTAATCCTGCTCTTTAACCCGTAACGGATGATAGGCCGACCTCAGATCAATCTTGGAGAAATGTTTGGCCCCTTAGAGTTGGTCAAATAAGTCGTCAATGTGTGGCAGCGGATATCTATTCCTGATGCTAATCTTGTTTAGCTCACGATAATCTATGCCCAGACGCATGTTGTCGTCCTTCTTCTTTACAAACAGAACAAGTGCGCCCCTTGAAGAAGCACTAGGTCGAATGAAACCGTGTTCTAACAGTTCTTGCAGTTGTTCCATTAACTCCTTCAGCTCTAAGGAGCCTTGGATATTGGCTCAGCTCCTGGGACGAGCTCAATATTAAACTCCACTTCACAAGCAGGTGGTATGCCCGGAAGTTCTTCTAGAAACACGTCTGGGAATTCTGACACGATCGACTGATTCTGGATAGATGGAGATTCACCCTCCAAATCATGAACAATAGCAAGATAGCCCTCACAACCATGTGACAGTAGTGACGAGCTTGTAAGGTCGAAATTATTTGTACAGACCTTCCGGGTACGAACCCGTTGTGAATGTACTCTGGTGCATTAACATCACCGAAGATGACCTGATATGTATGGCAGTCTATAGTGGTGTGATATTTGGATAGCCAGTCCATGCCTAATATCATGTCAAAATCGCACATATCTAGTGGAAGTGCGTCAACAGGACCAATCTTGTCGTCAAACTCTAGGGGAAGGCTCTTGTACCCATGGGTTATGCGTACAGAGTCTATTAAAGGCGTGGAAATGTTTAGTACATTATCTAAAAGCATAGGGGAAATCCTAACATTCTTGGCATAAGCAGTAGAAATGACCGAGTGAGTAGCACCCGTGTCAAATAAAACACATGCAACTTGAGCATACATATACAAGATTCCAGTGATGGTACATGTAGACTTGTTGGCATGATCGCGAGAAGTCGTGTAAACGCGTCCACTAGTAGGAGGTGGCTTGTAATCAGCATGTCCAGATGTGCCATCCATCTCGCCCTTGTGGCAGTCCTTCATGCGATGACCAGTAAGGCCACACTTGAAGCAAGCGTCGTTGTCGCGACGACATGGCCCTGGGTGCCTATGGTTGCAGGTAGTGCAGAGAGGGTGAGTATACCCTCCAGCAGGTGCCCGTGCTGGCTGGGAGCCTGTCCAGAAACGTATACATGAGACATGGTTTATAGGTACAAAAGGAAAATGCGGAAAAACGTAAGATGTAATACCAGTGATAGCTGGACGGTTAGGTTGTAAACCTCTTCGGTCCTGCTCCCTCCCGTTACCATGATTCTTGGTAGAAGATTGCTAATGTGTCAGAATTATAAATTACCATATGTAACATAAGAAATGAGTAAGTGTAGGGACCTGCTGCTGTTAGAGTTTACAGCGTTGTTAGGGTAATTATCATTACCGTCATGCCTATCCGTAGCAGAACGGTCTTGAGTCTGACCGTTACCCTTGGGCTGAGTAGGTTGTTGCTGAGTAGCCGGTTGAGACCGGTCCCCAATCTTTTTCCTGAAAGATGCAGAAAGAGAAAGAATAAATATTGGATAGTATTGAATGAATTTGAAATGGTCACCGCTGAATGACGAACAATTACCTCTTCTCGGGTCTCTCTGCTTCCCCGAATTCCTCTCTTTCCTGCAGCATCTCCAGCTTACGTGCTGCATCGGCAACTTATGCCACCGTGTTTAAGGTAGCACACACCACGTTGTTGGCGACCGATGTACGAAGAGCCCACCGGAAGTGGTATGCTTGCTCTTCGGCAGTACGTGCTGCTGCGTCAAGAAAACCAGCCAAACGAAGAAAGCGCTGCATAAACTCGTTGTTGTTCTCCCTAGCTCTCTGCCTGATTCCATGGTACTCCCTCTTCAACTTGTCTTGCTCAGCCTTGGGGAAGAACTATCCCATCACTAACTCCCTGAACTGAGCCCAAGTCAAACCAGCCACCCAATTGTCACCTTCCTCGGACTGCTTGACTGCCTTCCATCATCCCAGTACATCATCTTCGAACTTGTAACAGACCAACCTCGACTTGAAGACGGGGTCGCAGCCCATTGCATCAAATATCTTCTCGATATGAGCCAATCAGCTTTTAGCTTCGCTAGGGCTGTCAGTTCTCTCAAAGGATCGAGGGCGTTGCTTGTTGAATCTCTCCGGCCATGTGACGAATGTTGCTGGAGGAGGAGGAGGAGGAAGAGGAAATGGGTGCTGTTGCTGATTGTTGGTAGCTTGCACCTAGGCCCCGATTTCGTTCCTCAGCCGAGGAAGCAAAGCTTTCATCGCAACTTGGACTGCTGTATTGAGTTATTCCTGCTCGCGTGTGAGAACCATCCGACAATATAAAACAAAATACATGATTAAACTGGTCAAAACATAAAATATATACATGAAAAAAAAATTATGTCAATAAATCATGAGAAAAATTTTATGTAGGAAAAACAGTGTATGATGTAGTTTTTTGAAAACTTTTATATGCGCGAGAGTGAATGCCTATGGTCAGTTCACCCAAAACAAAAGACATGGCGAGGGGACGCCAATAGGTCGGTCCCAAAGTTAAAAGTTTCGATAAAAGCACATGCGACTAAATAGGGTCAATCCTGTACCAACCATTACTTAGTCATAAACATGCGACAATGACATATAACATGGATGCATGAAAACAATAAATGCATGAAAACCGACTGTCAGTTCTAGGAAGACCTTAGTGACTACCACTAATCATAGGTCGTGTTTTGAGAGCCTACAGGTCGAAGCCTTGGCTCTGATACCATAAATGTAACACCCCATTTTGGTAAATGGAATGTCACGTAATACAAGGTTTTTGCCAAGTATAAAAATATCGTTGAACCAATCTCTTCGAATTGAAAAATGGTTTTAAGTATGACTCAATTGTTCTTTGGTGGAAACAAATAGTTGTGTCGTTGTAGTATATTAAAAAGTGCAAAGAGACGTAAATGTAAAGTGACGTTAAATTAAAATGTAAATGAACGTAAAAGTAAAATGGCGTTAAAATAATTCTAAGTCTAATTAAAAGAAAGGGTGCAATATTTAAAACTTTGAAAAGTAAATAACGAGAAATTAAGTGACTTAAAGTTAAAGCGTGACGAGAATTAAAATTTGACAAAGTATTAAATTGTAAACTTAAAAATTAAACAAGACAAAATAGAAAATAAACCTACCATAGGAATACATTCCGATCGGAATGATGATCGGAATGTTAAACTACCTTCTGATCGGAATGCTGATCGGAAATACCAATCGGAATGTTGTCACCTACCTGATCGAAATAACAAAACAATCACCTAGATCGGAATGTGTAGAACCAAACCCTGATCGGAATAAGGAGTGGGTTCCCAATCGGAATACTGTCACTAGACCTGATCGGAATGTCAACCCTCACCTTTCAATCGGAATGTGGGAATAAGGGGCTATCGGAATCCTCCCAATCGGAATGTTGTCGGAACTCCAATCGGAATACTGTCACTAGACTGATCGGAATAACCAACTTACCCTGATCGGAATCTCAACAATCCCCAAATCGGAATGTGTCAAACCCTTTTCCGACCAAGCCAAGGAGCGCTGGTCGGAAAGATAAACCCTTTTCCGATCAGTCAGATCGGAATACAGTAAAGAGAAACGAAATAAGCTAGTTTAAATAAGCTATAAACCAAATAAGCACACACCTAAAATCCTAAGCAAACACGTATAAGAAAAAGCTAATAAACTGAAATTTAAAGACTTTTGAAACACGAAAAGAAAAAGGTTTACGAAAAACAAACTTTTTATATAAAAATAACTTTTATAAAAACTTTAGAAACTTGAAAATAAACACAAATAAGCTATAAAAATCAATAAACCAAAACAATCAAAAGCATAAAAACATAACCTTTAATCAAATAAGCATGATAATAAACACATAAACATAAAGATCAAGCAAAGAAAGAAAGGTAGAATGAGAGATTAAAACAAGAAAATTAAAGAACACTTACTTGGAATTTAAAGGTATTAAAAGTGCAAGACAAGTATTTAAAAATTGACATGTATTTAAAGAGGAAGTAATTAAAAGGTGGAAGAACTAGTGTCACTCTAGCCAACAAAATGAAATGATAATACTAATGGTCTATATATAGGGGAGGATTTGGGAATGCTTAGGAAGCTTCCTCCCCTCATTTCTTTCTTCTTAATTGCATCATTAGGTCCTTCCCTTCTTAATCTTTTGTTAATCTTGGACTTTAATGACTTTTGGCTCGGGATTTCTTTAAACTCGTCTTTTAATTCTTCAATAAATAAGACTTGAGTTATTCGGCTTTTAGTAAACTTCCGTCTTTTGACTTTTTCTTCGATAAATCTTCAGAATTGGTCTTGGACTTTCGTTCTTTTTGCACTCTTGACTTCTTGACTTCGTCTTTCGTCTTTTTCTTCGATAAAAGCCCGTGAATGCTGTGTTTTCTCAACTTTTCACAATTTCGTCCTAAATCACAAAAAAAAACACAAACCACGCATAATTCCGACACAAAAGACATAAAATACACGTTTTGGCTCGGTTATTATTGTAATTAAGTGGTAAAAAGGATGGGTGTTTACACACCTATCAAATCCCCTACACTTGACCATTGCAATGTCCTCATGCAATGCATTAGTTACAAAGCATGTTTACACTTTTCATCATAATCAATCCACGTTGGCCTTTATTAAAGAGATAGAAAACTATAAACATTCAAAGTAAGAAAATAAAGAAATCAAAAACATACCTTCGGGTTTTGGAAATGTTGTGAATGATCATCATCCTCAAGTTTTCACTTTCTCCAAACCAAGCTTAAAAACGAGATCATTGTTATTATAAGTTAGCAAACTAACACGAACCCATGTGGGCCAATTATTCACTTAGACTCCCTTATTCCTAGGTGTATCTCTTATATTTTATTATTGTCTTGAATGATCACGAGGATGCATTGTTGACTTATTTCGATAGTTATTTAGGCCGAAAATAAAGTGAACGATTTAATCAATAGTTAGCTAAAGGATAAAATCTTTTAAAACTGCTTCTCGGGACCTCATAAAGTTCATATCTTGGCATAACTCGCTTCGTGATTTGAGACCTTTCTCGGACCGATATTTGGCAGCGACTTCATACTTCAAACCTTGAGAGACGTTCATGAAATAATGGCCTTCTCTTCATAATAGGAATTTCTTCACTTGAAGTTTTGAGAATTCATACTTGGACCACGACTTCTTCATTTTTCTCCAATCTTTATTTTGGACTTTGATATACAACGATCCGCCTCCTTTTTTACTTGGATATATTTATCCTCATACCTTGCTAGGGTCTTTTCGGATACACTTCTCCATGACTTTTGGGGAGTTTTTTTGCTTTTCGTCGTGTGTCTCGATCCTTCATATTGATTTTCGATAAATGATTCTTCACATCACTTTGGATCTTTAGCAACAAAATGTAGCCCTCATGTCTTGTTAGGACCTTTTCGGACTCGCCAATCTTCGCATCCCGCTTCAATAAGTTATGCCTTGGCTATGAACTCTAATCCATACCGAGCAACTTTTAAACGATCTTGGGCTAGAAGCTAAGTAACTTTTCAAATCGTACAACCTTATTTATTGCAGATAAATTTATTAGCAAGCGATAGGAGAATAGGCTCATAATTAACTCACATAAATTCACGAAAGAATACCAAACTTATAATTGACTCTATCATCTCTCGTTCTCCACAGTTTAAAATCTCAAGGAATGAGACTCGTGGATGCTTAACCTATTAAATCAAAGTTTTGGGTTTTCGAGTCGCCTATAGGATCTTGCAAACTCTTAGACTTTTTCAAGTTTAGAAATCGCATTTTAAAGTTCCCTTGATAAACGACTCTCTAGGATCAATTATAGGAACTTGCGAAAAGTTCTTGTTCTTAACCCGTGAGAGTTAAGACTTTCGCGTTTTATAGCTCCCTATATAAAAGCCTAGCAAAACTCGACTTAAACATGTTAAGGATACTAGCTAGAGTAAACTTAGATAAGTAAACTCGGGTTGAGTCAAAAGATTCACAACGTTTGAAAATTAAAACCACTTTATTAAACATTTATTCTAATAAGAAAAGAAAATAACTATACAAAGGTATAAAACTAATGGGCCAAAATAGATCAAAAATTTTGAAAAAAATGTCGAAAAATTGATTTTCCGGTTAAAATGAGGACAAATACAAGGAAAAGAGCCACTTAACTTCGATAGAAGTCCCCCTACACTGAATATAAACATTGTCCTCAATGTTTAAGCATGTGGGAGTAAACTCCCCTACACTTAGGACATTGTGCACTTTGTTTAAATCTCGCTAAGGAAGAGACAACTAAAGAGATTATTATTTTAATATTGAGAAAATATAAAATAGTGAATCGAAAAGAGTTTAGGATAGAACCGGGATAATGGAACACGGAATCACGGGTCGTCAAGAATCATCAAGAGTGGATCATTGAGCGCTCGAATCCCTGGTTTGTAGAAGAGAGGAGAGGAAATAGCAAACCAACGGGTCTCCCCTACACTTAGGATAAAGAAAGCGAAAATATAGATACATGGGTTGCCTCCTAAGAAGCGCTTGATTTTTAGTTAACCGAGTCGTGAGCTTGACTCGACCTTGATCATCATAGGAAGAAGCATGAAACATATCCACCAGGATCAAATACATAGTTTTCGTCCATCAAATAAGACAAGCTTAGGGCGAACAAGGCAAGCCAAAGAAGAGTAGGCAAGGTTCCCTTAAGCAGCGATGGAGCACGGTGGAAGCAAGGGTAAAGTGGTGCAAGCAGATTTCCATAAGTTCCAAAGATATTTCCTTTTATTTCATCAGGTGGATACTGAGATGGCTGAATAATATCTATACCGGGGTCGAACACCTTTTCCTTTAAGGGAAGGCTCAGCAGAGTGTGAAGATGATCCGCGATGAAAATGCACAACCTCGTCCCCAGAAGGGGGACAAAGAGGTGTTAAATCATATGTGCTGCGGATATTGGTGTCGACCGGTTTCTTCTCCTTTGAAAGAATGTTCGTCAAATCCAAAGTAGGATCAAGACGATAATCTTCAAAATCTAAAGGAGGAGCATCACTCTCATGAGGGAAGTAAGTGTTGAGAAATGCAAAGAAGTCTTCCTCAAATGAGTAATCATCCAAAGTAGGATTAAGTGATGGCGGAGGATCTTCATCATGTAAAGAATCGCTCGAAAGAGTATCGGCCTCATCAAAATCATCATATGTAGGTAGGTCGGGATACTCGGAAGTACAATCATCAAAATCATCCGAATCTGAGCTAGAATCATCATCATAAGTATCAAAGATCGGTGGAGAATCATAAATGGGAGAAGCGTCCAAATTGGAGAGAGAATCATCCACATCATCATGAAAAAGTGGATTATCAATGCAAGAGTCGAATAGCGGATTGTTGTAGATGACAAAATCATCGAGCACATTAATCATATTCACTGATTCTCGTCCAAAGGATTTGCTTGTAAGCTTCCCCATTTTAAAAACTTGTGAATCATTCCCGACTCTTAAGATTAACTTGCCTTCGGCAACATCAACTAGAGCTCGTCCGGTTCTCAAGAATGGCTGACCAAGTATTAAAGGAATACGAGGGTCCATTTCATAATCAACAACGACAAAATCGATCGGGAAAGTAAATGTGCCAACTTTAATGAACACGTCTTCGGCAATACCAACGGGGTAAGCGAGAGTGCGATTTGCAAGTTCAAGAGTCATCTTTGTTGGAGTGAGGTCGGGTAATGATAGTGTTTTCCAAACACTTAACGGCATAAGATTAATATTGGCCCCGAGATCAGCACGGGCAGTAAATTCTTCAGTTTTATTGAAAATGCAAGGCAATACAAAACGACCGGGATCTCCAAGCTTTTCTGGAAGTTCTTTAAGAATAACTGCAGAGCAGTTTTCATTTAAGCGTGTGTTGGCGAGCTCAATCAACTTCTCCTTCTTGTTAAGCAATTCCTTGAATGCTTTGACAAATTTCGGCATGTGGACAAGTGCTTCAACAAGGCTAATGTTGATGTTCATTTGGAGAGCATCTTCACATAGCTTTGCACTTGACAGTCATTCTTGGTTAGCTCGTTGGTCTTGCCTAAGCGAGAAGGATATTGGATATTGGGTTTGGGCGGTGAAGGTGTAGGTGTAGGTAAAGGTTGAGATGTTGAAGGGTTCTTCTGGGAAACATCGTCATGACGAGGCGGAGACGGTAATGGTGCACTAATACTAGGTGTAGGAGGAGTAGGGATAAATGGTGGTGGAGGTGGTGTAGATGATGGGGGTGGGATAGGTGGTCCTACGATGGTGACTCCACTACGGGTAGTAATAGCACTCACATTTGCTCGCGGCTTGGTGACGGTCTTTGAAGGTAGAGAACTCGAAGAAGAAGGTTGAGCTGCGGGCAAGAAACTAGCAAGCATATTCTTAATATCATTCGTTTGAGTGCTAAAGGAGGATTGAATATTATCTCGAAGCTCGGATCTAATCTCATTTCCTTGCTTGGTGATATCTCCTTTTAAATTGATTATTTGGCTCTGCAGATTCTTGATTTGCTCACCTTGGGTTCTCATTATGGCTTCAACATCGGGGTTAATGGGTGAGGCTTGTTGAGCGGGTGGGTGATAAGTTGTAGAAGCTCTTGGTGGGATTTGGTTGCTTCTATTGTAGTTGTTGACGGGGTTTTGGTTTTGAGGAGAAAAACCGGGGGAAAGGTAGTTGTTTGACCGGTAACTAAGCAAATTTCTATCCCCTTGAGGTCGAGCTTGGTAATTTTCCGGTGAATAATTACCATAAGCTGCATACACATTTTCCGGATTTCCTTGAGTCGAAGGACAATCGGTGTATGCGTGAGGACCGCCGCATGTT
Organism: Glebionis coronaria; assembly: GCA_025667525.1. NCBI lineage: Eukaryota > Viridiplantae > Streptophyta > Magnoliopsida > Asterales > Asteraceae > Glebionis > Glebionis coronaria. The sequence goes on along the minus strand of CM046878.1, from coordinate 581,985,195 downwards.
TCACAAGAAGGTGCAACCGCTTTAACTTGTTGTTGTTGGTTTGAAGCGAGAAGCAAGATACTTTTGCTCATTTCAGTCATCATGCGGGTGAGTTCGGTCATATCAGGGTTTGCTGAAGTAGAAGAAACATTGACTCTCTGGTTGTTCCTTGAAGAAGCGGAGGAATCCCAATTTTTGTGGTGAGTAGTCATGTTCTCAATAAGCTCTCTACACTCCTCGGGTCTCCTTTTCATGAATGTGCCACCGGCGGCTGCATTAATCGTATCACGATCATGAAAAGTCAAACCGTTGTAGAAAGTATCAATTAGGGTCATAGGGAGCATGTTGTGGTTGGGACAACGATCGATCAAGACAATATATCTTTCCCAAGCATCAAAGAGAGATTCATCGGGATCTTGCATGAAACCGCTGATTTGATTACGAAGGCTCGTGACCATAGATGGTGGAAAGTAGCGCGACAAAAAGCGTTGACTCATGTCATCCCAAGTGTGAATCGAATTCTTCGGGAGACGATCAAACCATTTCTCGGCATGATGCGATAAAGTATGTGGGAAGAGTTGGCGAAGTTCATCCATTGTGGCACCGGGGCACTTCATGCTTTGAGTGATTGTAATGAACTTGTCGAGGTGTTTGTTGGCATCATCATCAGGCAATCCACGGAAAGGATTTGTTTGCACTTGCTGAATCATGTGGTGCTTCAACGAAAACTCCAGAGCCGTGATTTGCATCGGCGCAATCGGTCCTCCTCGTCCAAACATGGTAGGTTGACAAAGCTCCTCCATTGTCCGAAGATCGGGCTGTGGGAGAACATTGTTGTTATTATTGTTGAGGTGCGGTGGATTATTGTTGTTGTTAACACCTGACATTCTTAAATCTTTTGAGTCTCGGGCTCTTGATAATTAGAAGATCTAGTACGCATACACCTGAAAATGCAAAAGAAAAAGAAACCAAACACAAAGACAATATATTATACACAATAAAAAATAAAATCTTTTTGGATTTTTGAAATTTTTAATTTTTATGGATTTTTTTTTCAATTTTTAATTTTTATGGTTTTTTGAATTTTTTAAGCAAGAAAATAACGCTCACAAGTGAACGGATCCCAAAAAGCAATGCGTCTCTCACAGAAAACCGTTTATCTTTACGAAAAGAGCAGGCAGCGGCGCCATTTAATACAAGGTTTTTGCCAAGTATAAAAATATCGTTGAACCAATCTCTTCGAATTGAAAAATGGTTTTAAGTATGACTCAATTGTTCTTTGGTGGAAACAAATAGTTGTGTCGTTGTAGTATATTAAAAAGTGCAAAGAGACGTAAATGTAAAGTGACGTTAAATTAAAATGTAAATGAACGTAAAAGTAAAATGGCGTTAAAATAATTCTAAGTCTAATTAAAAGAAAGGGTGCAATATTTAAAACTTTGAAAAGTAAATAACGAGAAATTAAGTGACTTAAAGTTAAAGCGTGACGAGAATTAAAATTTGACAAAGTATTAAATTGTAAACTTAAAAATTAAACAAGACAAAATAGAAAATAAACCTACCATAGGAATACATTCCGATCGGAATGATGATCGGAATGTTAAACTACCTTCTGATAGGAATGCTGATCGGAAATACTAATCGGAATGCTGTCACCTACCTGATCGGAATAACAAAACAATCACCTAGATCGGAATGTGTAGAAGCAAACCCTGATCAGAATAAGGAGTGGGTTCCCAATCGGAATACTGTCACTAGACCTGATCGGAATGTCAACCCTCACCTTTCAATCGGAATGTGGGAATAAGGGGCTATCGGAATCCTCCCAATCGGAATGTTGTCGGAACTCCAATCAGAATACTGTCACTAGACTGATCGGAATAACCAACTTACCCTGATCGGAATCTCAACAATCCCCAAATCGGAATGTGTCAAACCCTGTAGAAACTAGAAGGGGGGGGGGGTTGAATAGTTTCTCTTTGATTGGTGACCAAATTAAAATTACTTTCAATTTGGTTTGTATCAAAACTATCTTTTACTTGAGACTAAGTTGCATAATGATTAGGTTCAATTCAAATGCACTAGCAAAGATAATAGGTAAGTATAATGATAATGAAATAAGTAAAGAGTAAGGAAAGAGACAACCTAGTGGGAAGACACCAAGATTTATAGTGGTTCGACAACGAGGGTCTATCCTCGTTTCTACTCCACTCCTCGAGTACACCTACTCGAGATTTCCACTATATCCACAAGCTCCCTTCTCGGCGGAGAAAACCTTACATCGTTGCTTACATTATTTTCCGACACTAAGCTAAATGTCGAGACCTAATCTTTAGCTAGGACCAATCTACACGACGTTGCCTACTTCACTATTTAACGACACAAGGCTAGATGTCGGGTTCTAATCTTAAGGTAGAACCAATCTTCACGACGTTTCCTACTTCACCATTTTACGACACAAGGCTAGATGTCGAGTTCTAATCGAAAGCTAGAACCAATCTTCACGACTCTTCACTTTGAAGCTAAGTGAGAACTCCACACAACACAACTACTAATCACTTTTAAGTTTAGTGAGAACTCACAAGACACAACCACATCACTTTATAGTTTAGTGATAACTCCTAATCAAATCTATTACAACTCAACTAGACTTATCCAAGTACACACATGTAGCTTGGATTTACACAACACAAATCCAAGCAAACATATATGCAATGGATGTACACAACAAATCCAAGTATCCACAAATAACTTGGATGAACACAACTAGTCCAAGTATTCATAAATACATTGGATTGACCTAAAACAAAAAGGGTATCATGATGAATATGACTAGCTCATAGATTCATCTTTATCACAACACTAGTGAGTGAGTGATCTTCTCATTGGACAAGGTAAAGGAGGGGATCAAGAGGATAATCATATGTAAACATCCTTAACAATTTAAGTGATTATTTACTAATGATTATGCTATAGAAAATAGAAAGAAGGCTAAGAAAAACGTCCAAGAGGCTTACTGGAAAATGAGATTTGACCCACTATTTAAAGGAGACAAAGTATAACGGATCTATAACGGCTAGCTGTGCACGGTACCTTATCTCACCCCGCGGTACCATATCGCTAAGGTACCGCGTAGGTACTTAAGGTACCGCCACTAGACTCCGCTTCGTTTTTTGTCTTTTAGTGGGGTGGGAATATCTGAGGTATTTGAAACCTTCAAAGGATATTCTAACAGCATTTGGAATATGCCATTTTCAAATTTTCATTTTTCATTTTAATAAAACATTTTCTAAAAAAGAAAGTTTAGTAAAAAGTCTTTTGTCATATTAACAAAAGTGAGTTTTAAGGATAATCATTTTGATGATCACTAAGTATGATTAAGAAAGGTTAGTGATATGATTATTACCTTGATGATAGTGTTAGTTAAATAATTCATTTTGTGTTTTACACTAAATGTGTTGTATGGTTTGTTGTGATCAAAACTAAGAAAGATTAGTTAATACTAATAATGTTTTTAGGCATCACTTGCATTAACAATCTCCCCCTTTTTGATTACGACAAACGATAAACTCATTTACGTAGAAACACAAAATATGGAATTATTAACTAGTTTATCACTATCATTTCTCCCCCTTTGTCGTAGCAAAAAGGTTAGCATAAGTCTTTGAAGAACATCGAACTTTGCTAGTAGCTCCCCCTTGGTGGTTGCTCCCCCTTGCTTGGGGCACCAAGTTTGTGAGCTAAGGTGACATGCTACACAAAGGTTAGTAGAAAGGAAAGAAACACCAATGTATATATGATCACTACCTACTAAGTAACTTGAGAGGGAGAAAGAGAAGAAATCTCAAATTAGAAGCAAGTATTTTGCTAAGTATGTCCAAAGAGATAATTGACAAAATCAAACTTCAATCCAATGAAGATGATAAGCTTGTCAATGGGTTAAAGCTTAGAATTGATGGAATCACCCATAAGCAATTGTAAAAATTAACCATGATCAACTCAAAATAGAACAAATGAAAAAGCACATAAATAACACAAAGGTTACATAAAAGGAAAAAAGACACAACAAAGAAGATAGTCATACACACAATATGAGTATCTAAAAGCAATAGATATGGAAAATAAACCACTAAGCATAAGCTAGTCTAAAAGTGATATTTTCCAAGATTGCAAAAAAAATAAAAGACTAAAAAGACGACGATGCATCATTCGAAGTTTTGTCCACCGGAACGAAAACTTGAATAGGAGGTCGGGTGAGGAGGAATTCAAGAAAAATTAACTTCTCATACACATGAGCAAGTTCAATTTGTTGAAATCGACAACAAGCACACGAGGATCCATGATGCAACACAAAATCGTTTGATGGGGGTATGGCATCAAACTTAGGGTTTGGTGGTGGTGGGGTAATGGGTTTGGGAATGTTTTCAAAATGCCTTGTGAGGTTTAGGAAGGTTGAAAGGTCATTGAGTTGAGGGGTATTGAAGGATTGTGGTGGTGGGGGAACATTTTCTTTTGCTCCGGTGATGGGGTTTATGGTATAAGTCTCATTCCAATACTTGATTGGAGAGAAGGTAGGGTTTTTGGGTGGTTTGGACGAAGATGGTTCATTCTTCTTAACCCAAATAGGTCGAACCGAAATTTTCGGTTTCATTGAAAGCTTGGATGAGGAAGCTTTGGGTGAGTGGGGTTGTTACAAAGAGATGTCAAGGTTAGGAATGTAGGAGTTAGGCATTGTGAGAGTGTGAGAATGATATCTCAAGGTTATGTGAGAATAAATTCTCAAGGTTGGGAAGGTGTGAGAATGAAATCTCAAGGTTGTGTGAGAATGAGTTCTCAAGGTTGGGAAGGTGTGAGAATGAAATCTCAAGGTTAGGGTATAAGTAAAATGTAAACAAGGTAAGAGTTTGAATACAAAATGTGTAGTGTCAAGGAATGTTTAGTCAGTTTGAGTAAACAAGGAATCTTGACAGGGTACAGGGTTTTAAAAGTTTTGACCAAAAATTCGTCAAAAGCCACTTACTGTCCGCGGTACCTTATAAGGACCGGCGGTTCCATATCGCTAAGGAACCGCGGGACTTTAAGGAACCGCGTCCAGTGGCCTTGAAACCATGTTTTTTCTGGGTTTTGGGAAAAACTAAGACTTTTTCAAAAAGTTGCAAATCTTGGAATTTTACCTCTGTTAGCACCAAAATATGTTAGGGTTGCATAAAGCAACACATTCACAAAGAATGTCTTGACAAAGGGTGACAAAATAATTTAGATATCATTTTGAACCAATTTTAGTCAAGTTTAGGGGTTGTGATAGATTTAGGTTCAATTTTAATTTCAAATTAAAGTTGATTAGTGTGCACAAAAGGATAGAAACACACAAAGCTAAATCTATAGATCAACAACAAGAAACATTCATTAAGGAGGCAAGTACAAAGACAAATAAAAACTAACTAATAGATAGCTAGCTTAACATTAAATCTAGATAAGTAGTTTTCTTTGGCTTGGTTTTGTTGAAAACTCTTATTAAGAAAACTCCATCATTCATCTCCTAGGAGGAGGCATGGAGAACAAGGCAAGCAAGAACTCTTGCAACCTCCTATGTAGCCCATACATGTCCATCCTAAGGTTATGGATGATGTAGTGGTTGTAAAGACAACATGGACAACTAGGACCATGAGTTTGTTGAAACCCATAGTATGGATCACCCAAAAGGAGGGAAAGTGGAACACCCAAAACTGGGATGTTTGAGTTGGGTGGAGGTGGAGGAGGCATGTTCTCCAAGGGTGATGTTGGTGAGAGTGGAGGCATGTTCCCTAAAGGGGAAATGGGTGAGTGTGGAGGTAAATTCTCCAAGGTTGGTGAAATGGGTGAGTTGTGAGGGGTAAATGGTGAAGTTACCAAAGTGTCAACAAAGTCATTCACAAAAGGAATGCTTTGGTTTGGTTGGGGTTGTGTGGTCACTTCCAAGGGTGCACTTGGAGTGAAGGGTGAAGAGAGCTCATTCATTCTTCAGTTGAATGAATAGGAGATAGAACCAATGGAGTGGTTAGTACCATGGGTGGATGATGTCTTGCATGGTGCAAGAGGTGGGGAAGGTGATGAAGAAATGAGGATAGGAGCCATCTCATTCTTTGGTGTGTGTAAAGGCGAGGAGTCAGGCTTGGCTACCTTAATCCTTATTTTGAGTGTTTTCCTTGGGGTGGAGGTCTTGGAAGAGTTTGAGGTTTTGGTACACACCATGGTTTATTAGGGTGGTTTAAGGTTTAGGGAAGTATGTTTGATGTGTGAAGAACATGGCAAACAAGGTGGGTTTAAAAGGGTGAGGGGATGATCCAAACTAGTAATGGGTTAAAATCATTTTAGGTGAATAATGAATTTAGGTAAGCTAGTTTAGGAAATGTGCAGTTTATTACTGAAAATCATGCAAGGTTTACACAGATTTAAGAAAACATTGTAAAGCAAAGATGCTGTCGTGCACAGTGACCGGCGGTTCCTTATCTAGGACCGGCGGTACCTTATCGATAAGGAACCGCGGGTCGATATGGAACCGCGACCAGAGGGTTTTCAAAAAATTTCCCATCCCAGTTTTTGATAAACCCAAATTTTTCCCAAAGGATTCACAAGCCAAAGTTAACTACAGATCATAATCTAATAAGCTAACTATCACAAAGATGCATAAAACAATGTAAATCACGAACATGATGGCATAATTAACATTAAGGATCAAGATAAATGATAATTCAAACATGCAATCATAAGTTAATACACATCCAAGATAAAATAAAATTGTTCAACATTACATGTTTACCAACATGTATTCTTTGAAATACTTCAAAGCTTTCACCTTCTCTTTTTCCCCAATCCCTTGATCATATTCCCCAAGAACTTGAAACCTTTTCTTGATTCAACCCAGTGTTCGTGAAATTCCCCTCGAGTTCTAAGGTTTTCACGGTAAAGATGCTCCATATTGAGATCTTCCGGTACTTCACTAGAATGATGAGGAGGAGGGGCTAAGTCTTCAAATTCATCCTCGAATGGGTTTGAGGATGGATGGGAATTACTCGAAGAGTGGAAATGAGAACTAGTACCTATGCCATCACCATCACTTGTTGGCATGTCCATGTCCTCATCATCCATCTCTTGATGATCAGATTTTCTCGATCCTCGGTCACTTCTTGTCTTTCTTGCATATGCCTCTTGAATAGGCAACATAACCCGATGAACCGGGTAGAAGCGAGAAAGATCAAGGTGGGGAAAATCATGAGCAACCCTTTTGAAAAGGCGAGTTAGAAGCATAGCATAGGGAAGGTTTGTCTTGGGCTTCGAAAGGGCATAATTGATTCGTCGAGCGATATAGAATGCCAAGTTGTACTTGGTGGATGTAAAGATGCAACTCAACATATGCACCATATACGCGGGATATGATCTCGGTTTCCGCCAAGACAAAAGACATTCTCCCTAAGGATATTGGCCCATTGGACCATAAAATCCTTAAGGTCGCTAGAGAGCACTTCATATCGATTCACATTTCGTACATTTGAATGAAGGCTTCTCACAACGTTTCCATCACGCTCTTTCGAGATGATGTCAAGGATGAACTCTAGATCAATTTCGGTGAGGTAATTTGGAGGTTTATCGAAGGATTCCGAGAGAGCATCAAGTCTCCATTTATTCGTAAAACGACAAGTGCCTTCATATGGCACACCGAGAATTTGACCAAAGTTTTCGAGGGAGTATTGAATCAATTGATCATTCAACACGAAACGAATGAAGATTTCTCCATTGTATTCAAGCATGGAGTAGGTGCTAAAGAATTCAAGAAGGAATAAGGGGTAAATATCTTCTTCTATGTTGAGCAAGAAATCAAACCCTGAAAGCTCAAACATAGATTGGATATAGTCATAACCCGTTATTTCCTTGTCAACGACTCTACCCTCATGGAAACAACGAGTGGAAAGGGATGGAAAAGCGTTTTGAAGTTGGGGGGAAGCATAGGTTTGGGAGAGGTTTGGCATGTATTGTCTAGTGTACTGATGATCTTTTTGATATTGAGAAGGCATGATTAAGTACCTAAATACAAACAAAAATATTTCCAATCACTCATATGAAAATAAAAAAGGAAAACGAAAAATGAAAATGTGTTATATCAATTTCTTGACAAACATAGGATTGAATCCATATCATTTTCATGTTCACAATGTGTCTATTCCATCATTAACCAAGAACACATGATCTATGTTAGATCAACAATGGATTAGAACATTGGTTTTTCAAAACAAGGTTTTTAGGTAAGCATTAACAATGTCATTACCTACTTGTTCATGGGTTCATCTCAAATCCATCATTCAACCAAAATCATTTAGCCTAAATTCGGATTTGTTCTACAAGTGGGTTTTAGTGAAATCTTAATGAATATCAACCTAAGGAATCATAGTAAAATAACCATGTCAACCCACATTCCTATTAAGGTTTTAATTCAATTTCAATTTTAAAAATCCCCAATTATGAAAGGATGAACCCTAGAACAAAATAGATGAAATTAAAAGAAAATACTTACAATTAATTGATGTTAGATGAAGGATAAGTAAAACCCACAACTTGGAATCAATTAATTTTGAGTGATTGAAGGTTTTGGAAGCTTCAACAATGGTGGAAAAACAAGAAAATCGTCCCTGTGTGTTTTTGGGAGAGAGAGATAGTGGTTTGAAAATGAATAAAGTATTCAAACTGGCGCTCTGACAAAACTTACTGCCCGCGGTACCTTATCGATAAGGTACCGCGCCTTTGAGCCGCCTAGATAAGGAACCGCCTACAGAGGCAGGTTTTTATCTATGAAAAACGCCAAATTTTAAAAACCAAGTTTTTCTAAAATACTTAAAATTATATCATGAGCCTTTTAAAATATCATTGGATCATCATAACACTAAGCAATATGCCTTAACGAAGGATTACAAGTTAAATCAAGATCGAAAAGAACCGAAACAGACAAACGACTACTCGTAGCAAAACGACTAAGTGGAGAGAAGTCAAGGGAAGTGAATCAAGACTAGGACCAATGCTCAAGTGATTAATGACAATCTTCAAATAGTTGTAACGAAGAGCTTGTGTCATATATAGTGGTTTAAGACGTGCCTTTCCGGCGAAACGTTAAACGGCTTTGGTAATGAATAAGCACAAAGCAATTATTCAAGTATAGACTAAGATCACTTTCAGTAATAGTCTTAGTCTAAACCAAAATATGAGCAAGGTATTAATTCACTTTCTCTCCCACAAAGGGCCTACTAACCGTATGGGTGCAAACCATGGAAATCATGCTTGATACTTTAAGCTTCTACTAACTCACTCTACATCACCATAGTGAGTCAAGTATCCAAGCAATGAAGGTTTGAGAGGATAAAAGAAAAGAAACACAAACCACAAATAAATTTCAAGGCAAGGATGCCGAGAACAAGCACATAGTCAAGTAATGATCAAAATAATGATCAAAGGGCGTGTGGAAGAACGAAAGCGTACCTTGGCCACAAAGAGCAATCCATGAAGGAATAAGTGCTATGTCTAATCAATGACTATGATGAGTACTAAGTCTTCAAGGACTAGTATCATTCCCAATCATCTTGGTATCATCATTCAAAGATGTTAAAGATCAATGAAGATGAGTCTTCTACAAGTGCAAGTAACTCAATCCACAACCAATTAAGTGATTGATCTTCATGAGTACCTACACAAAGCAAGATGCAAACTAGTAGATACATTTCAAGAGTATATCTAAAATGCATAAAGGCTACTAATCTTAAGTGGGATGCAATATTATCAATTAAAAGACCTATTTTCAAAGAAAACATAGTTTTGACCAAAGAGAAACTTTAGTACAACTAGACCTTCTAATTTGAGGAGACAATGGATCGATCCAAGTTTTAAAGTACAATATACTTCAAAGATCTTGAGTGACCATCGCTCTAATACCAATTGTAGAAACTAGGGAGGGGGGGGGGGGTTGAATAGTTAATACTAATAATGTTTTTAGGCATCACTTGCATTAACAAACCCTTTTCCGACCAAGCCAAGGAGCGCTGGTCGGAAAGATAAACCCTTTTCCGATCAGTCAGATCAGAATACAGTAAAGAGAAACGAAATAAGCTAGTTTAAATAAGCTATAAACCAAATAAGCACACACCTAAAATCCTAAGCAAACACGTATAAGAAAAAGCTAATAAACTGAAATTTAAAGACTTTTGAAACACGAAAAGAAAAAGGTTTACGAAAAACAAACTTTTATATAAAAATAACTTTTATAAAAACTTTAGAAACTTGAAAATAAACACAAATAAGCTATAAAAGTCAATAAACCAAAACAATCAAAAGCATAAAAACATAACCTTTAATCAAATAAGCATGATAATAAACACATAAACATAAAGATCAAGCAAAGAAAGAAAGGTAGAATGAGAGATTAAAACAAGAAAATTAAAGAACACTTACTTGGAATTTAAAGGTATTAAAAGTGCAAGACAAGTATTTAAAAATTGACATGTATTTAAAGAGGAAGTAATTAAAAGGTGGAAGAACTAGTGTCACTCTAGCCAACAAAATGAAATGATAATACTAATGGTCTATATATAGGGGAGGATTAGGGAATGCTTAGGAAGCTTCCTCCCCTCATTCCTTTCTTCTTAATTGCATCATTAGGTCCTTCCCTTCTTAATCTTTTGTTAATCTTGGACTTTAATGACTTTTGGCTCGGGATTTCTTTAAACTCGTCTTTTAATTCTTCAATAAATAAGACTTGAGTTCTTCGGATTTTAGTAAACTTCCGTCTTTTGACTTTTTCTTCGATAAATCTTCAGAATTGGTCTTGGACTTCCGTTCTTTTTGCACTCTTGACTTCTTGACTTCGTCTTTCGTCTTTTTCTTCGATAAAAGCTCGTGAATGCCGTGTTTTCTCCACTTTTCACAATTTCGTCCTAAATCACAACAAAAACACAAACCACGCATAATTCCGACATAAAAGACATAAAATACACGTTTTGGCTCGATTATTATTGTAATTAAGTGGTAAAAAGGATGGGTGTTTACACACCTATCATCACGCGTGATTATGGAGTGTCATTAAAGCTTACAAGGTAAATGTATTAAAAACATTAAATGACCATAAAAAGGAATACCGGAAACAAACATCGGTACCCTAAGTATAAGCTCATCACACACAAACATAAGTACTGTAAAGGAAAAGGACTAAACAATGTCTAAAGAAATAAGTAGCAAAATGTATGATGAAATGCATAAAGTAGAGAAGGCTAGATAGCTTCCAATCCATATGCACGTACGCTTAAAGTCTACGAGCGCCCTTGAGTACCTGCCGTTTGGGAACATGAAAGGAAAACGGCTGAGCATAACGCTCAGTGCACGGATATACAAGTATGACATGGAATAACGTAAGCATATAAGATTAATAGCAGCGGAATATTCTAAGTTCTAATCAATCTGGATTCATGTTTATAAAACTAGTTTATAGTTTGAAAAGACTTATGTTTCTATGAAAATCTGTTTAATTAGCCAAATAGCCCTTATAGGTCATGAGGTTCCACCGTGCATGAATAATTAGAGGGGAGACCTCGTCATGTAATTAGAGGGGTTACCTCTAATTAAATAGTCTGGGTAGGAGGGATCAACTCCTAGTGGAGGATGCAAAGCACACATCGCATTCACTCTGATATTACTGGTAAACATGTAACTAGGATGCACCCATACACCCCACATGATACTATAATATAATGACCAAAACTGAAAAGGGACGCCACGAGCAATCACTTCGCTGTGGGGAATTCATAACACTGGTGCCTCTAGTGTTATGGTTATGGTACCTCCATAACTAGATGACACTCGTCATGCACGTATATGGCTTAGGCTCTTATTCTAACATAAGTATCAAACATATAAAACAAATACTGGGAAAACAGTTGGTTGTAGATGGGGAATCCTAATAAGGAAAGAATGTCCATACTGAAAGGACGAGAAATCCGTACCTTATGTCCAGTGAACGAATAAGACGAACGAAAGGAAGTCCTACTTCGATCTCACTAATGCTACATAAATAGTATACATGTATAAGTAATCTGTTTACTGAGTACGTAACAGATTTTATATCGTGTCTTAGCTTGTTTTATATGTTCATGTCTTGTTTTACTGATTTTAACGTTATACTGTGTTTATCATGTTTCCGTATATTCTGATTAAGTATTACTTGTATTTCTTGTATTATTATACTTGTTATGTAATAATAAGTAACTTGCTAAAAATAGCAGGTTTCCTAAACTAGAAAGTTTCCAAAAATAGAAAGTTTCCAAAAATAGATTAACTTCTTAAAATAGATCAGTTTCTAAAAATAGAAAGTTTCTTAAAATAGTAAGTTTCCTGAATTAGAAAGTTTCTATATTTAGAATTTAAGCTGAATTAAATATCACAAGTCATGTGATTATAGTATAGTTTATTAATAATAACATGTTAATTAAATAAACTATAGGTTATATGATTTAATTAAATATAAGCATGATTTAATTAAATTAAAGGGTATAAATACTTAGGTTAAAACATATATTAATATTATAATAATTATAACCTAAGTCATGATTATTAATTAATTATATTTAATGTTTTAATAATTAATTAATACTATAGTCTAAATTGAATAATTAAATACTTAGGTTAAAATATGTATTATTTACTAAATAATATTTAACCTAAGTCCATGATTTAATTAAATTAATTGCATGTCATGTTTTAATTAATTTAATAACTTGTTAAAATAAACACTTGTAAAAATAAAATACTTGTATATATTTAAGTCATGAACCAGATCAATGTATTTAATTTAGACATGTCGTGAACCGGAACCAGAACCCCTTGAACCGGTTCGAACCAAACATCCCTTAACAGTGGCAAACCGGCTTGGCCGGTTGCCACTTCCTTATTTAGGCTGCCACCGGCTTAAGCCGGTGGTCTTGCTTCTCTCGGCTAGCCGCTGCCAACAGCAGTGGGTTCCCACCGGCTGTGTGTCGGTGGCCCCCATGCTGCGCTGCGTTCCCCCTGCTTGACCTTAAACTGCTATCGGCTGTGTGCCGGTGGTGGGCTGCTTGCTGCCGAGACCCAACCAAAACCACAAGGACACCCCGACGCATGTCGGAGTCCCTTGTCCCTGCTGTCGACCGAACCAAACACCACCGAGATCGTAGATCTCGGTTGGTGGCGTGACAAATAACACGCCGAGAGCCTAGGGCTCTCGGTTTGTGTTTCGGCCGAGCAAACCATACCCGAACAAACCCTTAATTTTTACCCCTTGATCCCATGACATGTTTTTAATCCATGTTTTATTTAATTCATGTTCATGTGCTAATTAATTAAATAAAAGAAAAAAACAAAAGGGTTTACGGATTACCGAATGCGTGAAAAAGTTGAAGAACAAATAACACGAACACGATCTTGAATTTGATTTGTAAAAATCAAATCAAAACACCTCTTGGTGTGTGGTTGCCGCCGGCCAAAGAGAAAGAAACAAGGAGTAGGGTTTTTGATTTTTCTGTAAAACTCTGTGATTGAAAAGGTCCGTTCCTTTTTGTTTATTATTAAAAATTAAAGTGGGCTTGGCCCGTTTCTTCTCTTGGTGTCGCGACTACAATGGCCCACAAGAGAAAACCCAGAGTTTTCCCGTGTACTAATTTATGTGTTCGTATTCTCGTGTTTCGTGTTATAATTAAATGTTCGTGTTTAAATACTTGTACATAACGATATTAACCGTATAATATTAATTAAGTACGTAGTTACGTGTTCATGATTTTTAACGTTCATGATTTCATGTTCGTGATTATAATTATTATTGTTAATAATTATCGTGTATTAACACGTACTTAATACTTGTCGTAATAATAATACGTACATACTTCTGAAATTACTAATCGTGACACGTGTTCATGCTATAAAAGGAAAGTTTTAATATGTACATACGTTTACTAAGTGTACTGTTCTTGGTAAAAGCATGCGGGTTTTACATGCAAAGGATTTACAAAACTCTAATCCAAGTATTCACACATAGCTTAGATGAACACAACTAGTCCAAGTATTCACAAATACATTGGATCTACACAAGACACAAATAAAAAAAAGATAAACATGACTAGATATTTAGGAGATGATGATCTTCATCAAGACTTCATCTTTCATCACATCATAAGTGTGTGAGTGATCTTCTCTTTGGACAAGGTAAATAAAGAGATCAAGAGGATAATCATAAGTAAACATACTTAACACATTAAGTGATCATTCACAAATAACTAGGATTAGATAGGAGAAAGAAGGCTGAAAGAGATGCCCAAAAAGGGTTGATGAAAATGCAGATTTGATCCACTATTTATAGAAGACAAATTCCAACGACTAGCTGGGGGCGGTTCCTTAGCTACCCAGGCGGTTCCTTATCGATAGGGAACCACATAAGCACTTAAGGAACCATGGAGTGTAGACTCCGCTCCTTTTTGTCTTTTAGTGAATTTGAAATATCTGAGGTTGTTTAAAACTTCAAAGGATATTCTTATGGCATTTGGAATATGTCATATTCAAATTTACATTTTCATTTTAATAAAATATTTTCTTAAAAATAAAGTTTATTAAAAATCTTTTGTTACATTTGACAAAAGTGAGTTTTAAGGCTAATCACTTTTATGATCACTAAGCATGATTAAGATATGTTAGTGTAATGATTATTACCTTGATGATAATGTTTGTTAGATAATTGGTTTTATGATTGTGTTTGACAATAAATGTCTTTGTAATTTATCGTGATCAAAACTAAGAAAGATTAATTAATACTAACAATGTTTTTAGGCATTGCTTTTCATTAGCATATACCTTTGACTTAACGGAACAGTTAGTTATTACGTTAACTTGGAATTTAATCTTACATTGTTGGTCCCTTAGCTAACTATCATCAAATCATCATCATCTTCATCTAAAATCCAGAAACTCAGAAAATCATAAAATCAAAACGGGGCCATGGCTGCTCGATGCGCAAATAGAACAAGTAACGCCACCCACCAAGCTCATATATCCAATCAAATTTCAGCCTTCAAAATCTCAGGAAGCAATAAGCAGAATGCTGCTAAACTAATAACCCAAAAATGAACAAGTGAAATTATAAGCACAAGGAACCTTAAACATAACAGAAATACGAACAAATAGAATCAAAGAGCCTTCTACGAATTTGAGAGAAGTTTTTCATGTTTTAACTGGGTGAAGAAATAGGCAAAAACCTGAATCTTCCTTTCCTAGTCTCTGGTGGTCCATATTTTTTGGAGCGTTGGGTTGGTTGTTTTTTGAAGCTGGTGATGGATGTATTTGTCGTATGATGTCTATCTTGGCCGGATCCTGATGTCGTATGAGGTATATCCTGACCGGATCTTGACTGTAAAGAGAGAAATACAATACAAAAGAAGAGAGATATGAGAACCAGAACAAGATTGAAGAGTTTTGGTTTCAACGGTCTTGATTGGTTTGTTGTATCGTGCATCTCTACTTCACAGATTCAGACACCATGTGTCTAGTAAATGAACCATCTTCATTTCTTGGCACTTCATAGCCAATCCCACCATTTTGTGAATCGGTCCATTATACCGTTAAGGTGAATCGTTGATGATGATGATATTATGATTGTTGATGATGATGATAAGGATTTGGAGATTTGGATCAGGGGTCGGATTTTGGATCTGGAAACTTAAATCTGGGAATTTGAAGAAGTTGAGAAGATGATGATGCTTGTGATACATATCATAAATGAAAACACAGCCACCCATCTCATTCAAATCTCATCAAGGTTTTTTGTTGATGAAGAAGAAGAAGATGATGATGATGCTAAGTATTGGATGAAAAGTGTGGCCAAGTTAACGAAAGGATGAAAAGTGTGACTAAGTTAACGAAAGTACTAATGGTAACTGGTTGTTCCGTTAATTTAAAGGTAATGTATGGTCAAGTGGGTATTTCATACATAAAAAAGCTCAGTGACATAATAGGATCATTTTAGAAAATACATTGTGTATTTTTTACATTTACCATTTTATTCTCTAGAGCACAGTAAGCAAAGACATGTATTTACCAATAAATCTTCTTCTTCTCTGATTTTACTATCATCCTAATAGTTGCTTTCTTTAAAACTGCCAGTACCAACTTTCGCCCAAATAGTTTTACTAAACTAGCTCATTTATTTGTTAATCATCCCAATACAATCTTCATCAGAAAAAAAACATATACATAACACCAAAAATTGATGCCTCTAAGTTTTGTGATGCCCTATGACTATTACTAGGCTAATTAGGGGGGGGGGGGGGGGCTAGCACCCGCTAGCTACCTCATTGCCTTCGCCCCTACTAAGAGCATCTTCAATGGGGAAAAACTATTTATAGTTTTTTATTATTTAGAAAAGTTTTTGGAAGTGATTTTCATCATTGTACTAAAAGTTTTTTGCAAAGCTTTACAAAAGGTTTACACAATAACTTTGCATATGTAAAGTCTTTCATACAAATATAATTGTTAAATGTATGTTGCATTTAATTTATTAAATGCAAAAAACTTAGAAGGATTTACCCATTAAAGATGCTATAAAGTCTCATATGTTTAGTACTAAAACAAAAGTTATATCTACACATATATTTATGTTTCAAAACATTCACTAATAAAGCACTAAACACTAATTTATTTTGGATATAATATTTTTTTAATATTAAGCGACTCATCCCCGTTAATCTTATTTTCATCTAATGGATGAGATTAAATATATTTATTTTTTATCTATTTTTATAATTTAAAAATCTTCTAAACCGTTAATTGTTAAACGTAAATAATTATACAATCGCAACGATCGTTTAATTATCTTTCTACCAATATGCACTATGATATACTTTCGAAGAAAAAAAATTCATTTTTTTCTTCTTATTAAAATTTGCAAAATATATTAAGTGTGAAAATATATTTTGTGTTTAAACTATCATTTTACTTGCTATCTACAGTATTTATTTATGATTTTAGTTTAATTAATTATATTTTCAAAATGTTGTTTTAAAATATAATATTTTTCAAATTAAACTAAGATACACTAATTATTGAAACGACCATCAATTTACTAAAGTTATTCATACACTAGTTATTTGAAACGACCATGAATTTACTAAAGTTATTCTAAACTATCTGTTCTCTGACTATTACCGCGTGATAAAGTGAATTGGGTTTTATTAGGATGGTACCGGGTCGAGGTTTTAGAGAACCCGTTTATAATATCTAAACCCGTATATATTCTAATACTCGACAGGTATTTGATTAGTATTATTTATCGGGTTTTTGAATTTTACCCACCCGCATCAAACATTAACAATTAAATTTCGTTGGATATAATTGTACGTATAAAGTAAAAAAAATAATGAAAAATGATCGAAATAACCTAATATATTTTTTAAGTTTTTAGAAGATAAATAATACTAATTAAATATCATATTATGTTATTTAATGGATTGAATAAATTATTGCCCTTATTTTAAAATTACCAAGATCGTAAACATCTTAATGCATACAAAATGTAAGTAATATAAGCATTTCGTATGTTTAACAATCTTCGTCAATTATTTCACACAAGTTTAAAACTTATATAAAATAACCTTAAAAGCGGGTACAAATTTCGGTAAACGGGTATATATACGGGTAAACGGGACGAGTATTACTTAGAACCCAAACCCGAACCCGTACCCGCGAAAAATAGAACATCTCAACCCGAACCCATATCCAAACCCGCCAACCCGACCCAATCGGTTCAGGTTTTGATTTTCATCATCGGTTTCGAATACTTTTGCCATCCTAGGTTTTATAAACTTAATATATTTTGAAAATATTATTCAATTACAAAAATATTTAAAGTGAAAAATAACATTAATTATTTTCAGACAATCATCCCTAAAAATAAAAAATAAAATAAAAAACATGTCTTCCCATATGTCCCTGTTTTAAAACATTAAAAAAAACACCCCACTAACAAACCACCACCATCATCATCTTCATCATCAAGAATCCCGAAATCTCGCAAACCACTCATCAAAACCCAAAACCAAACCAAACCCACTTCCAAAACCCCCTCATAAACCAAACCCAGAAACCATTTTCCATGGATTCATCAGATGAAGAAGGGGAAGAGTATCTCTTCAAAGTAGTCATCATCGGTGATTCAGCAGTTGGTAAGTCGAATCTGCTGTCAAGATACGCTAGGAATGAGTTTAATCTTCATTCCAAAGCCACCATTGGAGTTGAGTTCCAGACTCAGAGTATGGAGATTGATGGGAAGGAGGTCAAAGCTCAGATTTGGGATACTGCTGGTCAGGAGAGGTTTAGGGCGGTTACTAGTGCTTATTATAGGGGTGCTGTGGGTGCTCTTGTGGTTTATGATATAAGTAGGAGTGGGACTTTTGAGAGTGTTGATAGGTGGCTTGAGGAGCTTAATAGTAAGTTTTTTTTTATAAAGTTTTGGCTTTTTTGTTTGATTCATGGATCTTGATGTGTTTTGAGATGGTTGAGATAGTTTGCGTTGGAAGGTTAGTTGACTTGAAATTGACTTGTCGCGATCTTAGAAAATATAGCAGGCTAAGTCTAGGTTGAGAATTAGTAAGTTTGGCTTTTTCTTATAAAGTTTTGCCTTTATTGTTTCATGGATCTTGATGTGTTTGGCTTAATTTGATTTGATTTGTGGAATGTTAGTTGACTTGAAATTGACTTGTAGCGATTTTAGAAAGTATAGCAGGCATGTCGATTCTTAGGGGGTGTTGGTTTCGGCTTGTATAGCCGGCTTATGGCTTATTTGGTTTTGGGCTTATGTTTTAATAAGGTCACCTTTTGATGGATCTTGATGTGTTTTGAATTAGTTTTTGATAATTGAGATAGTTTAGGGATGATAGTTTGAATTAGCGATTTTAGAAAGTATAGCAGGCATGTCGATTCTTAGGGGGTGTTGGTTTCGGCTTGTATAGCCGGCTTATGGCTTATTTGGTTTTGGGCTTATGTTTTAATAAGGTCACCTTTTGATGGATCTTGATGTGTTTTGAGTTTGTTTTTTATAATTGAGATAGTTTAGGGATGATGGTTTGTGTTAGAATGTTAGTTGACTTGAAATTGACTTGTCGCGATCTTAGAAAATATAGCAGGGTAGGGTGTTCGTTTCGGATTATATAGCCGGCTTATGCTTATTTGGTTTTGGTCTTATGTCATAAGCCGGCTATATAAGCCGAATTAGAATTGACTTTGATGGATATTGATTTGTTTAGCGTTTGATGGTTGAGATAGTTTAGGGATGATGGTTTGTGTTGGAAGGTTAGTTGACTTGTAGCGATTTTAGAAAGTGTAGCCGGCTTATGGCTTAGGGGGGTGTTGGTTTCGGCTTGTATAGCTGGCTTATGGCTTATTTGGTTTTGGGCTTATGTTTTAATACGGTCACCTTTTGATGGATCTTGATGTGTTTTGAATTAATTTTTGATAATTGAGGTAGTTTAGGGATGATGGTTTCTGTTGGAATGTTAGTTGACTTGAAATTGACTTGTAGCGATATTAGAAAGTATAGCCGGCATGTTGATTCTTAGGGGGTGTTGGTTTCGGCTTGTATAGCCGGCTTATGGCTTATTTGGTTTTGGGCTTATGTTATAAGCCACCTTGTAAATTGACCTTTTTCTATAATATAATTTTGGATCTTGATGTGTTATGAGTTGGTTTTTGATGGTTGAGATAGTTTAGGGATCAGTTTGTGTTGGAATGTTAGTTGACTTGAATTTGACTTGTAGCGATTTTAGAAAATGTAGCAGGCCTGTCAATTCTTAGGAGGTGTTTGTTTCGGATGGTATAGCCGGCTTATGACTTATTTGGTTTTGGGCTTATGTTTCATAAGCTCACTTTTTGTGGCTTATTCTTAGGGCGTGTTGGTTTCCGCATGAAATTGACTTTTTTTAATAGAATTTTGGCTTTGTTTGACTTTTTGTTTGATGGATCTTGATGTGTTTTGAGATGGTTTTTTGATGGTTGAGATAGTTTCAGGATGATGCTTTGTGTTGGAATGTTAGTTGACTTGATTTGACTTGTAGCGATTTTAGAAAATGTAGCAGGCGTGTTAATTCTTAGGGGGTGTTGGTTTCGGCTTGTATAGCTGGCGTATGGCTTATTTGGTTTGGGGCTTATGTTTCGTAAGCTCACTTTCCGTGGTTTATTTTGAAAAGATTATATAAGTTTTTATAAGCCGAAAAGTTTCAAAATAAGCCACAAAAGGTAAGCTTATGAAACATAAGCCAAAAACCAAATAAGCCATAGGCCGGCTATATGAAGGTTTAGAAAATTTAGTTGGAGTGTCAATTCTGGACAATGACACAAGAATATAGTACAGGGACACGCCTAGGGTGAGATGAGATTAGGTCCATGTTAAATGGGTCAATTTCAGGGCAAATGGTTTGACCTTACATGGTCTGCGTAATTTTTTGTCGAACTGTCAGTTTTCTGAGTCATATCGAAAATTGCCAATCTTTATATGGTTTTAAAACGCATTCCCGTTATATGGGTAAAAAATGCGTAGCTTTAATATTCCGTAGGTGAATTTAGATCAGAATGTATGACATATTGACATAAGCCTGATCGTCGTACTTATTAGTAGATCCTTTTTGCTTGTATCACCTTATAGGTTTAAGGCTCTATTGTGTTTATGATATTTCCAGATTACTAGGTGGCTTGAGGAGCTTAATAGTAATTTTTTATAAAAAAATTGACCTTGTTTGACTTTTTATAAACAAATTTACGATCTTCATAGTAAGAACTTAATGGTAAGTTTAATGATTCGATATTGGTTTATGGATCTTGATGTGTTTGACTTAATTTTGAATGTTTGTTGAATAGGAATTTGTGATTTGATCAAGTGTGGAAAACACGTTGAGATAATTTAGGGATACTTGAAATGTTGTTTTTGACTTGAAATTAACATCTAGTGTCTATTATAGAAAATTTAGCAGGAGTGTCGATTTTAAGACAGTGACACAAAAACATAATACACTAATATGCTTAGAGTCAGATGAGGTCGGATTCGTGTTAAACGGGTCATGTTTGGAAAAAGGTTGAAATAATTTGGGAATAGTAGGTTGGGCTGAAATGTTGTTAGACCAGATATTTACTTTGAGCAAATTTAGAAAATTTAGTCGGAGTGTCACTTTAAGACAATGACATAAACAATATAAATGGGTCAATGTCAGGTCAAAATGATTTTACCGGAGTGCGATCTACATAATTATGTGTCCACACTCTAGGTTTCATGTGATCATGTCATGTCGCTTAGTGGGTTTGTATTCCTTTTTTCGTGTCATGTTCTAAATTGCCAGCCTTTTGAAGTTATAGAAGCACCTTCTTATTGTCTGGGTAAAAATGCGCAGTGTTTTGCTACGTTTAATATTCTATATAGAAGTCAAACGGGTCAGTGCTAGGTCAACGTGTTTAATCTGAGCCTGATCGTCTTTTTCACATTATTCGTGTTAGAATCTTGTGTTTTTCGTGTCGCGAATCACTAGCCTTGTTTAAAGTAGTTGACATGATGAGAATTGAGTAATTAAAAATAGCAAGAATGAACGAGTTTGGACAAAGTGCCAAGTTAGATGTCTTCTTTTACGCCTGTACTATTTGCAAGCTTTGTCAAATATCAAGTTAATTTGTGGGAAAAAATCGATGGTTGGAATTGTTTACTCGTTAGAATTATCAAAGTTTTGTGGTTAGTAATTTAGAGTTATGTTTTAGATTCTTGAAAAGGGTTCCGTCGGTTTACTACGCTCTCATGTACTGGAATTTAGTCCCATCTCCCTGCGTATTATGATAATAGAATTGACGTTTGCCTAAATGGACCATAGGATGCACTTTACTTGGTTATTAGCCAACATTATGCATATCGATTTTCATAACAATGATGTGTTCGGAGCTAATGTAGTTCATTGTGTAAACACTAAACACAAGACATTGGTTTTGTCATACTCCGATTCATTAGCCTAGACTTATATGGAGTAGCAATGTAGCATGATTATCCTTCGATTTGTAATAGTAGTAATGTTTTGGATTGTTATTCGGTTTTTAAAATGTTCTATAGTTCTGTTATAACTCGAGGTGTCTATCGATCCGTTTACTTATAAACAGCCTGACCAAGTTATGTTTAAATCTCTTAACGAGTTATCTGTAAGTTAAGCTAGAAATGAAACTAGTAAAAAACACTTGGTTTTGCAATTTGCATATGTACGTCCATTGTCGCTTTAAATGATCGTATCTAGACCTCATTTTCTGTATTATCATCATGTTTTTTTTAATCAACTCCCGTCCTTAAAACTTTTGCAGCTCATTCCGAGACCACGGTGGCACGAATGTTGGTTGGAAACAAATGTGACTTGGAAAATATCCGCGCTGTATCGGTGGAAGATGGCAAGAACCTTGCAGAAAAACACGGACTGTTCTTCATGGAAACATCAGCACTCGATTCAACCAATGTCAAAACAGCTTTCGAGATGGTTATTAAAGAGATATACAACAATGTGAGTCGGAAAGTTTTGAATTCAGATTCATATAAAGCCGAATTATCTGTAAACAGGGTGACTCTTTCAAACAACGGTGAAGGCGGATCTAAACAAGATCAAAGCAGATTCTCTTGTTGCTCTTCTTGATTTCGGAACGAAAGTATTCTTTTTTCTGGTTTGTTTTTCTTTTTTTATAAAAAATTATTAAAATTATTATACATATTTAATTATTTTGTTCTTGGATACTATACTATTTGTTTCAAACAGAACATTATTCTTTACATGTTTATGCTGAATTTTTTTTTGTTCGGGTTGCGAGTTTATATGTGAAGAAAGCGTTTTACATCGCAGATTTTATTATGTGGCACTAACTGTTTTACACGCGACACACGGGCATGTCTCAGTCATCTGGGTCGTTCTTTCATGCTAGCTAATATGAAGGGATGTCATAATACGCGCAAACATGATGTTTGATTAGACGGTCTGTAATCGAAGATACAAGTCCTGTCATTTCGATTAAGCGAAATTCCTAGTTTTGTAGAACAGGTTTGGTAAAAATAGATGCACTATAGGTCTAGAGCTAATACTTTCATATTTAGCCATTCGACTCACCACTCCTTACGTCGTCACGTACAGTAAAATCGGATGAAGTTAGTGTTCATATTTACCATAAAAACTGTACGTGACAACATAGGAGAAGTGGTGACTCGAGTTACGTTTAGCCAAGAGGCGAGGCTCACATGCTTTTTCACGTAAGGGCCAACACCTGGCGATATCTGTGTTAGATGGTTCGCGCTCGGTTCTTGGCGAGAACTGTTAGATAAAAGAGTTCCGATGGGTAAAACAGTGTTTACCTTTAACACTAGCTCCTGTCACCAGGGACTGAGCAAGAGGTTTTTGCAGGTGCCCGGAAATAGGGGTGAGCATGGTGCGGTGCGAATTCTGGCAAAAATCACACCGCATCCGTAATTGCGGTTCAGATTTGCGGTTTTTATGCGGTTTTTGTGGGTTTTGCAGATGTTAACCGCACCGCTCCACCACTTGTAATTTATATAAGTATTGTGGGTTTTTGCGGTTTTTGGTTCAGAAAGTTATTATTTTCGGTTATAACAATGCATATATTTAGTGTAAACATACAAGTTACTTAAAATATTAATGATAATATGCACTAAAACCCTAATAACACACGTTAAATTATCGATGTGTCATTTTTCGGTTTAATATAACTAATGTGCGGTGTGGTGCGGTTTTACGGGCAAAACCGCAACCGCACCGTCTTTTGCGGTTTTGCTTTTTCTTAAAACCGATCCACCGGTTTTTGTTGCGGTTCGGTTCTTGTGGTGCGATTTTTTGCGGTTTTGCGGTTTGTGGTACGGTTTCTGCTCACCTCTACCCGGGACATCTATGGATTTATTCTATATAATATTAGTTTTTGAAGAAAATATTAATTTTTTTAAAAATGCATCTTAAATACACATAGTCAATCGAAATATATTTTCAATCTTTGTTTGAATTTTTTTTACATATGTCATATTATGATTCAAAAATATTTACGCTCTAAATCATATTTCTTTCTAACTTCGTCTCTTGTCACATCATTCATTTGTTGTTCTGAAAACGAATTTACATGATTTATTTTGTATTTTTTTTGTATAACTTGAAAGTATTCTAACCGAGTTAGTAGTATAGTGTTGGTAAACGGGTGACTTGTAGAATCTGGCATACGTGAGTACTTACGCAATTATTATTAATGATTAAAAAGATAATTAAAAATATTAAAAAACTTTAGAAAAAAAGAATATAAAGAGCAAATTATGGAAAGTTGTCTAGAGCCCCTAATAAATCCCACTACACCCTATTGTCTTGTAAAATATTCCACCTCCACTCTTACTAAAAAAAAGGTTTAATTATTACCTTTTTCTAGGGTTCTAAATAGCTCGTTATAGCGCACCTATAGCGGGCTATAGCGTGAAGCATGACTTCCACGTTACGAAACAGACTAAGGCGGCGTATTAAGGCGTAGCGTGCTAAAAAGCGCCATAAAGCATGATATAACGCGTTATAGCGCGTAACGTGGCACTTTTTTTCGAATCTTTTTGCTGATTTACAAGAATTTTGCTCGTTTACTAATTTTTGGCTATTTAATTGACTTGGGCTTAGTAATTTTACTATGGAGATAAATCCTTGAGTAATTAATAGCCGGTTTTGTTTTCAACTAAAATTAAAATATTACTTCATTTTATAAACTCGTTATATAAATACTAATTTATAAATATTTTGTGCCGCTATATATCACGCTTCGAAAAACGTCATAGCTTCGCTATAGCTTCTAGCTTGACAACAACGCTACGCCACGCTTCACACTATTTACAACCTTGCCTTTTTCATAAGAAAATTTTGGTTTTCAATACTTATGATGTAGACGTTATCTGGTCAAATATTTGTGTTTTTTCGGTTTAAGCCATACTTTACCTAAAAATTGATGTACCTATCTTAACGACTGACACGTTACATGCTCTACCTAATCTTTTCAGGCTTTATCTATTCCAACGACTGACACGAGATATGAGTAGAGCACTTTTAAGTCGAGTAGAGCATATTTGGGTAGAACATTACCAAAATAGAAATCCAAACGTTGTCTGGCCAGATAATGTCTACAGCTAAGAGGATATGGCTCAAAATAAAAAATTTCTCTTAAAATTATTATATAAATATTAAAAAATACTTTAATTAATCAAATAAAAATAAAACAATTATTCAGTTAAAAAGTAAGTTGGAAAACAATAAATTTGAAACAAAGAAAATATAACAATAGTTGATGGATGTGTTGTGTTAGAAAAAAGTAAGTTGTAAAAATCGTGAATCGTTAGCTGGTCGGTCGACTACTTTATAATTTGTAATCGTTTTAGGCGGGATTAATCGGTGACTAATCGGATTGACATTTTTAGCAAATTTTTGGTATTTCTGGCAAGTTTTGGGTATTCCTAAAGAGTTTTAAGTACTTTCGGCAATATTATTCCTAAATTTATCATACATACTATAAGTGATAAAAACAAGTTTACAGTGAGTTTTCGGTACTTTTAGTAAACTTTGCAAGTTTTCGGCAAGTTTAACCTCCCTTAACCGTTGTTGACCACAGTTGACCGCCATTAATCGCCTTTTTATTAATCGGTAAGGTTGAAGGTTTCTTAACCTTATAAAGTTTTTTTTTTGCAACATTAAAAAAAAGTACTTTTGTATAAGCTCTTAAAAGAACATCTTGTTGATACAAATATCGTTTCTCCCTGGAAATGGAATGACTAAAAATACATTTTTCCTTAACAAGACTTTTTCAGTCTGATGATATTAAGACCCAGAACGATTAATTGCACTTACGATAAACTAAAACATTACCACAAACATAATTTTTAAAAATCATATGTATTTAATAAAAAATTAACAAAAATAATTTTTTTTAACAAATTTGACACTATGATGCAAAAAATCCATAAGAATTCAGAAACACCTCATGTTCTGTCTCTAACACCAATAGTTTCTCACAAAAACGACACCTACATGTTCAAGATGGCGGACGATTTTTGCAATTTTCTCTAAATTGAATAACTTAAAACTAGGAAAAAGTCCAATTAATTTAATAATAATTAATAAGTCTCTAATTACAATTTAAAAGAGACAATCACCACTTTACTCGGAAAAAAGTCGGTGTTTTTTTTAATTTAATAAATTAATGCTATTTAAAATAATTCATTTTGCAGAGACATTAAAAAACGTACTAGAAGTATTTATGTCTATTTCGTTATTAGTACATAACATAAATTCTTATATTTGTTAGACATAAATGAGAAAATTGAATTTATGAATTTTAAAAGTCTTGGTCACAGAATACATGAAGTTTTGTTTATAGTTTTTAATCGTCTGTTATAAGGCTATAAACTTTGTCGATTTATATAAAAAAAAATTATAAAATAAATTATTATTAATTACATGCAAGTGAATAATAAGGTTCGTCGTAAGATTTTTTTGACTGTAAAGTCAATTCTATGAAAAATCATATCTGTAAATTTATGTGTCATAATGTTTTTATTCATGACGCGCTAAATTCTCTTCAAAAGCTCCACCATTTTATATGCAAGGAAACCGAAAGTATTAAATGTAAAAGGAATAAACACGTGCTGATTTTCAATGCATATTTTTTCGTGTTTTGTCACTAGCATGAGGCAGCCTCCAAAGCAGTCTGACCATCCGTTGTAAACCTCGGCTACTCAACCCCACAAAAGGAGAAACCCCAATCAGATCCACACACGCATGTTTCCCTCCAACCCATCCAAAAATCAAAATATCTGCCGGTCTGAGTGTGAATCTTCCATCTAATAGGTCAGTCTAGAAGTTTACAGGTGTTTTTTTCTTGTATGAGATACCATCACGCCTACATATGCAAAAAAAAACGTCCCTAGCCATATCGTATCGATATTTAAAGCCCGGGAGCTCTTTACAATGAACCGCATGTTCCCCAAAAGAATCCAAACATGTCTTGCGACGAACATGGCACATTGTATCAGCCAAAAATTGTAGCCAACAAAGATAAACATCAGTCAATGGTTGTCAAACTTGCCTGAAACGTGCAAACTTTACCGAAAATACTCAATAATTATTGTAAACTTGTTTTGATCACTTGTAGTAACTGTTTATATTTATTACAAGTTGACTCGTTAGAAAAATATTATTGTAAATATGTAAAATTAGTCAGAAATATTTAAAACTTACTAAAAATGCTTAAATTTTGTTATAAATAACAATCTAATTAATTACCGATTAATCCAGTATAAATCGTTTACAAGCTATAAAATGATCTCATAATTTACGATTTTTGCAACTTTAAATATAACCCAAAATAATTAGTAACTAAAAAACAAAGTACAACTAATATTAAAAGAAATTAGATTCCTTCAAACTTTACAGGCTTGAAATGGAAGAAACTTGGTTGCTTAGTGCATCAATTTTAGTTTTTATAATTATTCGAAAATTTGTTTTTACCTTGAATTTAATATTTGAAAAAGCATTATTTAGATTAAAATGGCATAGATATTCGTGCCATTCATTGACAAAAAATAAAAAAGTAAAAATGATCACGTTCTTGAGTGGTTATTATTTCAATTGATTAATCATTTAATTCTTTATTGGGTCAAATAAATGTTCTTGGGAAAATTATTAGGTTTGCTCAATCATTGAGTAACACGTTATGTACACTATTATATTAGTACTAATTTCTAAACAATCACATTAATCTACATTAACTTATGGGCTTATCGCTTTGGTTATAATTGTTAAAATTTTGATATTTTTTTTAGAATTTTACGATTTTATAAGGTCGTAAAAAAAATTGATGACGGTTTTGCGTAAGATATTTGCAAGCTTGAAATCTTATAAGATGTTGATTTTAATCATAATATCATAAGATCTTATAAAATGTCGATTAGTTAATCTTTTTAAATATTATATAAATAATTTAAAACAACATTTAATAAATATTGATATAAATATAATCTTGTGTTTACTATATATATGATAAGTTGTAAATACGTATAAACTAACTGAGCTAGGTCAGTTGACCGTCAAGAATAACTTTAGAGATGTATTTTTAGAGAAGTCTCGAGTTCGAGTCTCATTAAGAATTTTCAGGGGCCCGAATCAAATAGAAGCAGAAGTGTGGTTAAGAAGAATGTTCGAGATTTGCATTCTGCCCAATTGGATGTCACTGTAAGCTTGAATCGCTAGCTCATTTTTTTTGAACGACGACTTTTATTAAAAAAACTAGCAAGATGCTAGAACATTAAAAGGAAATTAAACTAGGGTTTTTCAACCAATCAATCAAAGAAGAAACAAGATGACAACGCCATTTACACCAATTAAAAGAAGAGAGAACAATGTCGTCAAAAATCTCCGAACACCTTGGAGCTAATTCATCAAAGAAAAGATGATTCCGAAACCTCCAAATGAACCACCATGTAACATAGAACACTCATTCCAAAAGATATTTGAGCTTGGATGACATGTGGATCGAAGAGAACCAATTCTGTCACTTTTGAAACGACGACCAACCATGAGTAGATAAGTCTCACCAACGGCACACTCGATTAAGAAGATTCAGAACCATGTTGCACCGAAAGAAAAAATGGGACGTGTCCTCATAATCAACATGGCACACCGGACATAGCAAAGACACAATATGATGTCTCTAATAGCCAGATTAGACCTAGTCAGAAGGCAGTTTTTTCGAGCACGCCACATAAAGATATTTACCTTAGTCGGAACTACTTTGATCCAAGATGAAGCATTGTCGCGAGGAAGGAACATGTTGTCCAAGAACGCACGAACCTCCTTAACCCTAAAAACCCCGTCTCCAGATAGACCACAAAACCATCTATCGGTACTGTTGGATAAGGAAACTGATTCCAACATGGAGAGAAGCTCAACAAGCTGGGCCTATTCACGTCCCCCTTGATGATGTCTACGAAAAGTTTCAGCAACAGGAGCATTAAGTTTCGAATTTACCATAGCTCCTTGATCCAGCTCCAAAGCAAATAAGCTAGGAAATTTTGCATATAGAGGCAAATTTCCTAGCCAGTGGTATAACCAAAAACGTGTAGAGTGTCCGTTTCTAGTTCGACGTTTACAATGTTCCCAAAAATCAAAGCCTTTGTTTTTTTAAGGAATGTACCTCCTTCAAAATGGAACACCAATTAGAAGAAATCTTGGAGTTATGAAGATCAATCGATTTACCATAGAGGGAACGAATGACTTTACTCCCAAGAGAGCCATCGTCCGTGATAAAACGCCAAATCCATTTGAGAAAAAGAGCTCGATTAAGAGCGAAGAAACTAGAGACTCTCAATCCTCCTTTGTTTTTAGACGCTAGAACCTTATTCCACGCCACCCAAGAAATTTTCTTCTCCGATTGATCAATACCATTGAAAAAACGACTATGAATTCCCTCCATTACAATGAGAACACCATATGAAACCTTGAAAAGAGACATATCATAGATCGGCGATGTCCCAAAGACCGATTTCAAGAGAGTAAGGCGACCCCCAATTTAGAGAGTTTTCAATTTTCACTTAGATAACCGAGCACGAAGCTTAGAAATAGTGTCTTCCTAAGCCAGAAGAGGAGAATGTTGTTTACCGACTAGAACACCTAAATATTTAAATTGATCGTTCATAATCGAACAACCAATAGTGACAGCTGCTGTTCGAACCTCAGAACTGTTAACATACACGCCCATTAACTAACTTTTTTGAAATTAATACGAAGGTCTGATGCAAGAAAAAAATTGTTCATAATTTTAATGATACTTTGAAGATTATCACGTGACCATTCTCCAAGAAACATTGTGTCATCCGCGTAGAAAAGGTGTGATAAAGAAGTAGAGCCCGTCAAAGAAATCCCTATGAAGCAACTCTCATCAACTGCCCGATTAAGAGATAAATAAAATGATTCCATGACAAGAATAAAAAAATACGAAGCTAAGGGATCTCTTTGCTTTAATCCTTGAAAACAAGTAAATTCATCGGTTGGATTACCATTCACAAGAATGGATGATTTAGCTGTAATGAAAGTACCCCGAATCTAATTACACCATTTTGACCCAAAACCAAAAGCTGCTAAAATGTCTAGTAAGTAGTCCCAACGTACCGAGTCATACGCCTTAGCAAAATTAACTTTGAAGAACATCGCTTGAAGATTCTTTCTTTTACACCACTGAAGAATCTCATCCAAAATTTCTCTTCCCGATACAAAAGCGGTTTGAGAATCTGAAATAAGCACCAAAAAACCGAGGCAAGTCTGTTGGCAAGAATCTTGGTAACCACCTTGTAAACACATCCAATTAGACTAATAGGCCGAAAATCATTCACAAATTTGGGGTCGATGACTTCCGAAATAAGAGTCACAAAAGATGAATTACACCCATTTGGGAATGAACCCTTGGAGAAGAAGTAGTCTACAGCAGCACAAAAATCCTGCCCAATAAAATCCCAATATTCTTTGAAGAACTTGAAAGTAAACCCATCGAAACACTAACTAATAACTCGCTGTTAAAAAAAAGTTGTACAAACATATAATATTAAAAAGTTAAATTATTAAGAAAATAACTTATAGTCAAGGACATAGCCAAAGGAGTTCTTACGGGTGTCCTGGATACTTAGGGATTTTTCTAAATAGTTAGTTTTTGAAAAAAAAACATTAGTTTTTTCTCGATGCATCTTAAATGCACCCCGTTAATCAACTCCGTTAGTGCAGTTGGCCACTAGCTTGGGAGGGGGTAATCCTGGGTTCAAGCCTCACAAGTGGCAATGAAAATTCAGATTTTTCTCCTCGTGCGAAGCCGTGAGTTCTAGGAGTTTTTTTTCGCTAGTCTCTCTTAATTGTTCGGGTCCCGAGACCTGCTCGTATGAATGGTATAACTCGACGGTCGGATTTCAAATGTAACGCGGTTCTAAAATAAAATATCACTTTTCACATGTGTTATATTACGGTTAAAAAAATTTACGCACTCGATAATATTTTGTTCTGATTTCGTCTCTGATAATAATAAAATTTAAACCTCAATCTAATTTCACAACATCAACTTTGCAAAAATAAAAAACGATGTCGAGTATATACCAACAAAATAACTAATTATCAATTTAATATTTTTGTTGGTACATATTAAACTAAGCTATTCAATAAACGAGGTAGCTTATTTTGTTGGTAGTTTTTATCGTAAATATTTAGTTGATCAATCAATTTAAGTAAATTAAAACAAGTATCGATTGTCTGAAGTCGATTTTTTTTTTTATGAATCTGAAGTCGAATTTTTGAAAAATAATATGTTTGATATAAAAAAAATGCATGAGAAAAAAATATTTTTACTGTTGTACATATTTTTGGATAATAAGTTCGCGATATATTTGTTAAGAGACTCGTTGGTTCTGATATAAATAGAGTTAAGAAGAACATATAAAGTACAAATTATCCATGTGATTGTCGTATTTTCTATATTGAACAAAAAATCACTCGCCATTTTATGATACATTTTTTGATATTGTATGATTGTATCAGTAGTAAAAACATATATAAAAACGAGAAAAACATGGATTAAAATATTTTGTAGTAGTACTAATTTGATTTTATACGGAAAGTGACGATTTTTATATATAATTATTCAAACTTTTTTTATACCAAAACCTATCATAAATGATTTTCGTTTATTTCATTGGACCCACATAAAATCCCCACTGTCTTATATTTTTGCCACGAGACTATAACATTCATATCTTCTTAACTAACTTTTCATAAAAAATCTACTTTTTTTTTTATATTTGCAATAAAAAAATAAAAAGATGTATAATATCACATTTTTAAAATAAAATAAAATCTCAAACAAGCATCAAATATACATCATTTGGTATAGGATTTGCAACTACAAAAGGTAGTTACCTGACTGATAGTGAGCAGGGTCAGAATTGTTTCGTTTATTTAATTTTAGTCGAATAAATAAATGTATATAAAGCGTAATCAGATCAAAATTCTTAATCATGATTGTTTAGTTAGATTTAAACTTGTTCGTGTTTGTTTATGTTTGTTTATTAGCTGAACGAACGTAAACGAACATAAATAAATGTAAATGATCATATATAAGCGTAAACGAACATAAACGCGCATAGAACTAAATCGGTTACTTTAAACGATCTATATGATCTTTGAAATAATTAATATACAATATATTTACATGTACGAGTTTCTCGCTGAATTCGCTGAATGTTTAGTTCGTTTACATCGCTACTTATAGGAAGACCTTTGGTTGCTCACTTATTTTCGAAATTCGTGCATATTTTCGTGTTGATGGATTATTAAATTATAAACAGATATACATTTGAGTTTTAAGGTCTTGTAATCTTGTAATATAAAAGGATACAATCATGTCTCTCAACATTTGTCGCATTGAACTCGAAATTTTATTGCAAAATGGAAATGTTTTGTTTACAAGAAAGAAATAAAAATGGAATGAGAGGAAAATGAAGAAATAGTGTTAAGATAAAAGTAGTGATTGCTTTTAGACAAAAGTTTGATTGTTTCAAAAGATTAACTTTATCCATTTTAGTAAAGTGGATTTGACATATTTATAATGGAACAATAATATGAGTTCATATAATGTACAAAGACTTAATAGCAACAATAATATCGACTAACTTATCTTTAAGAGCGTAAATGAACCGAGCTGATTATGGTTGTAAGCTACTCGTGTTCGGTTTATTAAAAGCTAGAGTAATTTAGCTTGAACCGAAAGCGCTTATGTTTAACGAAGCTAAACTCCAGTCCTGATTGAGCGCCTCGGTAAATTCCTCATTGGAAATTAGGGTGAATTTGGGGCATGGTTTACTCATTGGATTTGGGGAGGAAAGATAGATGCCTTGTTTCAAACCTAACCCGTTGTCATTCCTAAATGTAATTTTTACTGCCTCCAAAATGCAAACATGGTATGTGAGAGACTTTGATGTACAAAAATGGTCTCTATCATGAGAACATATGAATATGAAAATTTTCATAGTGCTCCATGTAAAAAAAAGAAAAAACTAAAAGTATTAGCACAATCTCTGAAAAAATAAAATTTATGCATTAGTAATGTGAAAACAAGAAAAGACAGTTGCTTTTGATTGATAATAGTTGGAAGATCATCTTTATTTTTTGAGCTTAGAAAGATTAACTTTATAATTGATAAACTTTTTTATGAAAATATATCATAAAGTTAAAAAGTTCTTACAAATTTATAAAGTTCTTTCAAATAGTTTATGGTTTTTTTTTTACTTTTGTTTTTATTATAAAATACGAAGCAAAATTGTTGAATTTAAAATATTAAGTTTAACAAGTTAAAAGTATTAAAACAAAAAGATACAAACTAGAAACCCATAATGTATTTTCACGTTAACAAAAAGGGTAAAACGAAAATTTTTATGAAATCTAAAATATAAATTTGCAAAGACAAAAGTAGTAATAGACAAAAATTTTTTTTACAAAAATTGTTTCTTGTGGTTAATAAAATGGATAAAACTAGCATAAAAAGTTAACTGCCCTGATAATACTCGTTTTGTCTTATTTTTATTCTTTATATTTCTTTTATGTGATGTCTCTAATTTAATCGTTCACTGTTAAAAATAGATTTAAAGTTTAATATATTATTTTTATTTAAAATTATTATTACAAAATAAAAAAGAATTTAAATAATTAACTAAAAGTAAAATCGTAATTTTGTTAAAAAAATAATAAAAAAGAAACATTAATAATACACTTTTTAAAAATGTATATTTTTTGTCGGAAAACGATAATAAACGGAGTGAGAGTAATAAACCACATTTTATAAATATAATTACTACCTCTGTTCCATAATCATTGTTTATTTTATATTTTTTTAGTCTTTATTTGTTAATTTTGATCTTAAATAGTTTTGTTCATGTTATATAATATTCGGTGAAAATTATATATATATAAAATACATTTAAAACTCTATCCATTTCTTTATTATGCATCAAATATTAAATAACACAAACAAAAAAAATATCTAAAGTCAAAATCGATGAATAAAGACTCAAAAAGTAAAAAATGAACAATAATTATGAGACGGAGATAATAATTAACAGTAAAACTGTCATTTTATTAAAAAATAATAAAAAGAAACATTAATAATGTATTTTTTTAAATTGTATGTTTTTAATCGAAGAACGATAATTTTAAGACAGAGAGTAATTAATACACCACATTTTATTATGAAAATAAATCATAAAGTTGCTACAACTAGCTTTACATATTTTAAAAAAATATTACAAAAAGGTCAAAGGGAACATTTCTTTATTTTTTAATCTTTTTCTTTTCTTTATTGCTTCCTCTTCACTTTCCTTCTTTTTCCATCTTTTTTATTTTTATTTTTCTTTTCATGCTTTTTAGTTATCACCCAACTCAACTGCCCTCTCATATACCACCACAACATTGTCACATTTCTTCCTTAGCTCCTACAAACCTTAAAAAAAACCAAACATTTTGCCCTAGTAACAATGTCCAAAGATGGTTTTTTCAACACAACACTCCAACAACCTTGGAATACTAGTTCCATGTTTGCTATGGAACTTGACTCCCAAGTTAATGAAATGAACCTTTTTAGCCAAAACTGGGACAATTCAATGGACCAGAGCGATCCCTTTGAATCCGCATTAAGTTCTATTGTCTCATCGCCAGTTAACAGTCACCCTGGGATGAGAACACCCCCAGGGTGCCATGCTGGCGGTGAGAACGTAGTTTTAAAAGAACTTATTGGTAGATTAGGAAGTATATGTAATTCTGGCGATATTACATCGTCAGAATCACGTATACATGGAAATAATACTATAAATGGAAATACTACTAATAATAATAGTAGTACTAATACTTCATGTTATACTACTCCATTAAATTCGCCACCTAAGCTGAATCTTTCCATAAATCATAGGATTAATCATAATCATCATCAGCTGCCTATGATTCCTAATGATCCTGGATTTGTGGAAAGAGCTGCGAGGTTTTCGTGTTTTGGTGGTGCTAAGGAAGGTGAGTTTCAGCATATGGTGGAATCTGGAAACATGTCTAGAGTGTCGAGTAATCAGTCTTTTGTTAAGACGGGTGGATCGGTTAGTAGGTTGTCTATGAATTTGAATTCGGAGAATAAGGATGTGGATCCTTCTGTTGAGGAATCGTCGTTGTCTGAGCAGATTAATGTGTCGGAAACTGGAGTTAAAGGGAGAAAGAGGAAGGCGGTTTCTAAAGGGAAATTGAAAGAAGCCCAAGTCGATAATAAGGTTAGTTTTTTTGTTAGTCGCGTTTTAGTCATTGTACTTATTCTGTTATTCATAGGCGCGCTGTTTTAGTCATTTTGTAACGAACCGCCCCAAAGAATGATCATTTTTATGACACCCCATTTCGGTTTTTGATGAATTCTGTATGAAAGTTAGGATCTTTTTTGCGTTTGCAGACTGTGGCGGAATCAGAGAAAGAGGAATCAGATGCAAAAAGAAGCAAGTCAGAGGAAGAAGGGAATGGAATAGAAACCGAAAAAGAAAAAGAAAAGGAAAAGACAGAAGGGAATCAGAAACAAACAAAGGAAAATCCAAAATTACCCGAGCCACCGAAAGACTACATTCATGTCAGAGCAAGAAGAGGTCAAGCTACCGATAGTCACAGTCTTGCAGAAAGGGTATGCCAATTCTGCCCCTTCGTTTTGTTTCCTTTCAGTTCTGATATATCCGTTTACTCATTCCTGTCGTTTGGTAATCTCAGGTTAGGCGAGAAAAGATCAGTGAGAGAATGAAGTTCCTCCAAGATCTTGTCCCTGGTTGTAACAAGGTAAAAACGAAAAAAAGAAAAATGTAAAATAAACCGTTTATGGCATCATCGTGTGGAAATTTTGTTACATTTTCGGCTGTTAACTTAAAATGGGATTTCTGTTTAAAAGGTGACTGGAAAGGCTGTTATGCTCGATGAGATTATAAACTACGTACAATCATTGCAGAGACAAGTTGAGGTATATACGTACTAAATTGCTTTAGTATCGACAAATATATTAGTTTTCTGGTTTTTCTAAAAGATATATCGATTTCTTGTTTCGTTACAGTTCTTGTCGATGAAATTAGCAACTGTTAATCCTAGGACCGATGTGAACATGGAAGCACTGTTATCTAAAGACGTAAGCTTTTCATAGTGTGATTATCTTTATATATGAGGGCCGTGTTAGCCTAGAATTCTCAAGTATTAACTTTTCTTTCATTTTCGGCCGGTTTTCAGACTTTCCATTCTCGGCCATCCATGCCAAATACCATGAACCATATGGAAGCAGCGGCTCAACCGTTCTATGGCATGGTTAACGACGGGCCAGAGAATTCATTAATGGCCATGATGCATCATGGTTTAAATATGAAGTCATCACAGATTGATGGTTTTAGTGAAGTAAGTCAATATTTCTAATAAGCGCTAAAAATGTCTTATCTCGAAGATTTTGTTGCTAATTCGTGTTAAAACCGAACAATCTAGGCTTCTGCTTTCTGGGAAAATGATCTTCAGAGTGTTGTACAGATGGGGTTTGGCCAAAATCAAGGACCGAGCTTCCACGGTGAGTTGACTTTTTGCATCAAGAAAGTCAACTAACGGTTAAATTAGCGATTTAAATCTTATGTGTTACCTCCTTGATTTAATGCAGGAACAATGGGTTCGGGTCAAATGAAAGTTGAGCTATGATACCAAAATATGTTGACATAATTATATTTAGGCCCTTAATCAAGAAGAGCATTTGTATAGAGAAAGGAAGATCGAAGATCAGACATATATCTTCGCCTTGATATCATATTTTTACATGAAATCGTTTGTATAATCCTAGAACAACTAATCTCTATAAGGTTTACTAAGACGTACGAGTACTATATAAGAGTTGTAACACGCTGTAAAAAGGTTGATTGCAAGAGCCTGCAACCTTGTATCTAATCATTATTTTTGTGTATCAGTATCAGCACAAGTTTAATTATATATCTTTCGCTATCCGTCTCCAACATATCTCATGTAATTGCCTTTCGTGTGGGTCCGTTCTCTAACGTATACGGCCACTTAACTTTCTGTAATCCCTTAATCCAAGGCTAGTTAGAAAAGACTGATTCACAGTCTCAGTATATAGTCTAGCTTTCGCCCGTGAATTATGCAGATAATTTACAAAACAATCTGAGATATTTTGTCAAGTTTCCGGCCCTACCGAAAAAAACAAATCAGATTTTCTTGAATTTCTGATGGTGATTTGTCTATAAAAAGATGTCATAATCAGTGGCAAGAAAATTAATTTTGAAGAAAAGATGGTGCCTTTAGAATGAAGATTAGATGTTGATTATGTATAGTTTTGATTGTAAACCAGCTGTTAGTAGGGACTAGGGACATGTAAGTATCATCAAGTCTAAAATGGAATCCGATATCGACACTCTTCTTTTTCTACCCTGAGAATTTCACCATTTAGAGGTGAATCAATTTGGTCCCGAAGGCGCTTTGATCGAGTACGCGTACCTTACGCAATAATGGCTATATCTCGCTTTCTGATAGAGGCTTGACCAATCTTAAGAGGTATCAAATTTAATGGTGATCCTTCAAGTTTAAGTACTTTTGTTCATGAAAACTCAAGTTATGTCACAAAAAGGTTTATTGTACTATTGTTCCTTTGTTTCAAAGGTACTCAAAGCTATTATACTACATTTTATTCTGTATTCATTTCATTGTAGTTTAGTTTTCGGAATCATTTTGACAATGTGACAAAGAGAGTTGCTAGCTTTTCGAGTTTTTAAAGTCAGAATTCACGTACCTCCTACGTGTTTCTCACGATCTCCGTTCTTTTCCACTTCACTGATGTGAAATGACATGAGTATATGAAAAGTAAGTTTTGGATCTGATCTTGACGATAGAAGAGTTCGTAGTTCGTACTCTAGACGTGACATATTGTTACAATGTCGTAGCTATACGACTATAATACCACACACACGGGTGAAATTAACCAACTGCAATTATCAAGAAATTGGATTATTAGCGCGAGAGGAATCAAAATCCTATGTTGGCCATGGTAAAGATCTGACTTTGGCCAAGGAATCAAAGAAAAAGAAAATCTTTTTGGATAAGCAGAATGTTTAAAGTAGTGGTGTTCATATGTAGAAAGATACCCCTTGAAAGATAGACAGCCAAACTTTACATGAAAGCCTGGCTCCCAAATTCTATTGCACCTTTCGGAAAATCATTTTCGTTCCATTTTCTCGCAAGAATTTGTTCCATTGGCGATATTCGCTTTTGAAAATTCGTGGAGATAAAAAGTTTGAAACTTTAAGGCTTAACCTAACTAATTGCAGTATATCAGTAAACAAACTTGGTTTTATCTATCCTGATAGACTTTTCGCCCTTTCTGCAATATAGACAAACTTGGTTAGCCGATAGCCGATTTCCTCATAGAATTACTACTGCATTTCAGCATTTGTTTAGTGAAATTTAAGTTAGTTTTATGATCATTTATTTTGGTTAATGACTTGATGGGTCAGTTTCAATCTATAGTACAAGGGAATGTAATTAGAGAATAGGGTTAATGGTCCCTTAAATTTTAT
Source organism: Glebionis coronaria (assembly GCA_025667525.1). Classification (NCBI taxonomy): domain Eukaryota; kingdom Viridiplantae; phylum Streptophyta; class Magnoliopsida; order Asterales; family Asteraceae; genus Glebionis; species Glebionis coronaria. The sequence goes on along the minus strand of CM046878.1, from coordinate 581,946,458 downwards.
TATTATCTACCTAATAGTAGTTGAAACCAAATTTTTTGAAGAATGACATTGACATTACATGGATTTAAAGTTGGTAATTTGGTGGAAAATGTTAAAGCATTGCCAAACATGGCCATTAGAGTTCAATCCTCTAAATCCAAAATTCTTATTCTCGCCGGGAGGTCTATCACGTAGAGGTATGATCTGTCTACATTCGACGACGCAGATTTAAAAAGGATGATTTCCCTCTAAAAAAACTGATATATTTTGATTATTTTTACAGAAAAGTCAGCAAAAAAGGCCTTTGTGACTTTAGTTAAAGTCAAAAGAAAGCAAGATGAATTATGGGGGGTCTCATGATTAAGTAAGAACAGAAGAAAGGTTTAAATATAAGGGTTTTTCTATCTTGTGCCCTAGGAGCACATGATAAGAAAGTTTAAAGTACATCAAAAATACACAGGGGTCTCACAGAAAAGTACACAGGGATCCGTAAAATGTGGATCCATTCTGTGGGTCCCTGTATACTTTATACCTTCTTATCATGTGCCGTTAGGGCACAAGATAGAAAAAACCAAAATATAAAAGAGAGAATAGTTAGGGAGATTGATTGAAGATGTTTCCATGTGGGGTTTTCATTTGTTTATGATTAAGAATGGTCCATTTACCAGCCTGTCACTAATTGATCATACCTCATATAGGTACAAATCACTCTCTTTCCTCACTTTATGTCTCTTTCTTTCACCTTAACAACCATCCCCTTTGCTGCTTTTCTCCTTTCGATTTTAACCCAAAACTATCTAACAGTGTCGTCTTAGTCCTATTAGCAAGAGTCGCGCGTTAAGCAATTCCTCAAGGGTATTTAAGACATCTGAACTAATAGCCGAACACTTTTGTCGAATGTACTGTGGGAGAAGCCTACATTTCAACTACCCTAGAATATACCCTAAAAGATGCACATTTGCCATATATACACAAACTAGTCACTTAACAGTATGTCTTAGTACTAATAGCAAGAGTCGCGCGTTAAGCAATTCCTCAAGGGTACTTAAGACATCTGAACTAATAGCCGGACACTTTTGTCGAATGTACTGTGGGAGAAGCCTACATTTCAACTACCCTAAAATATACATTAAACGATAACATATAGAGGCATGTGAAAAAAGTGAACATGTACATTCTCGCGTTTTCTAAGTGCTTGTGTAGATACTATACAAGTGGCTAAATAAGAATCGCATTGCGATATTATTCTGTGTGCACCAACAGTTAGGCCTAGAAAAATCTCGTTTGTGTAATATAGCATATTATATCCAGATGATCGTGTCGTTTGAAAGGATCTTGTAAAAGATGGGAAGCATAGATACGTACTCGGAGTAGTTTAGATGTACTAATAAATAAAGAGTGGAATATTGACTGCTAACAACTCATTCTGTCTCATAGACCAGATCTACACCAGGCTTACATCCTAGAAGAAGACCAATTCAAATTTCTTTTGTCATGAATGATGTCTCAAATTCAAAAAATAAACTATTTCCTAACAAAAGGGTAAAACGGTCATTTTGGGGTACACAATCCCGTCTTCCACGAGGTATGAAAGAGGTGAGATGTAGACGGTCTTACCCCTATCCCAAGGTATAGAGGCGGAAATGTGATTTTTCGATTGATCCAAACCTACTTACTATGTGGAGTGATTTTACCTACAGTTTTCAGTACACATAGTACACAATTAATATGTGGGGCGATTTTACCTACATTGTGTATACCTAAAGGGTCATCATATTTACTTCAATTTTAAGTATGCATGCATAGTTTGCAACATGAGTGTCAAGAGATATAAGCATCCACCACAAAGATGTTCAACAACAGGGGCGGAGGCAGGGAGGGGTCAAGGGGGTCGCCTGACCCCCGAGCGAAAAAGTTGTAATGTAAATTTTCAAAAATATTCGGATTTTTTAAATAATTTGACCCCCTAAGAACCATTTTTTAGTGTATTTTATAAAAAATATCAAAATTTGACCCTCCGAGCAAAATTTTCTGGCTCCGCCCCTGTTCAACAAGCCAACTACTATGCACTAATGCACACTGTCACGCACTTATCGCAAAAACACAAACTAGTCACTATGCACATTTGCTATATATACACAAACATATATACATAGGTAGTTAGACCGCAACAATTTACACAATTCACACACGACACAGCTCTCTCGTATCAGATATGATCACAGCCGTGAACTTTTGCAGTCACGACAAAACAATATGAAAAAAATTGGTTACGCCAAACTAATAATAGTCCAGAAAACTTAAATAACTTGTAACAAGTTTCTTTCCAATTATAACCCTTTACCTCAGATTGTGAATGTCACGATCATGGTCCATTTCCTGTCGTGAGTACTGGAATTGATGTTTTCTTATAAAAAAAAAGAACAGGAAAAAAATAAAAATCGAAAATGAGATTATCTTCACTAAGAATTGTATGGTTAGGATTGTTGCCTACTATGTTATTCTTATCTTCTGGTCCACAAAGTAGGAGATATATGCTTATCAAGGAAGACAAAGCCACAAGCTTATTGTTTTATGGTCTATATTGACATAAAATAGACTAAGGGATCCAGGAGGGCTTGTGAACTCATTGTCTTGGCCCTTATATGCATTAAGTCTCATCATATTTAAGATTGACCCATTGGTCTATTACCAGCCAATAGCGAAAAATAAATAGATGCTTATCTTTGGTTGCAGATATTTTTTTTATTGTAAATATCTAGGTTTGTTTCGTTTGCGTTAGGTTCATGTAGAGGTGGAGACATGTATCGCCGTTTATCCATAAATGGGTCGATAAATGAAATAGGTCAGTAGCTGCGAAAGTTTATTCAAAATGTATAAGAACTTGTAAATCGTTGTAATAAGAAATGAAAGGTTCTTACTTGAATCTGTAATGACCTATAGGCTATAACACACAAAATTCAAGAACAAAACAAAAACAAGTGTTTGTGCCCATCCGGCCCAACTCAATTCGCCTGCACTAACTTGTTTTCTTCCTTCTTTTGACCTTGAAACAGTACGTTTTGACCCATTACTAGACTCGTTCATTAATTCATTTTTCTGTGGCCTTTAGCTAAATGAGACCAAAACTCGACATATTTTGGCACAAACGTTGATATAATCAAAAGGGGTTCCTAACTTATAAGTGTTTATACAGTTTTCTTGGAGTCGCTTGTTCTCCATTTAGTGGGTCTCATTTTCATTTCTTCGCCGCATCAAAGTAAACATGACCAACAATAATCTTTCTCTAAATAAACACGACCCAAGAAATAGAAAATCTTAGATAGTGAGACAATTTTACCAATTATGAGAATTCAATGGACGGCCAATTGGGTCTGTAAAAATTAAAATTAACTCTAATATATCTAGACATCAAAGCGGGTAAAAGTTTTGGATTTGTGTAAGAAGTTCAAAAAGAATACAAGGCTGGAAAAGATTACGGACTGATATATTGGGCCTCCCAATTGGTGAGAACCCTTTGTGGAAAGGCGAAAAAAGGACTTAATACTGAATGCGATACAAGATATTTCTGATATTACTTACACCGTGTATTTGACGTACCTATATGGCTATATGTCCCTTCTCAATTTCTTTTTACAAAATTTCTCTTTTTGTAAACATTCTTCGCTTGTTCAAGCTTTTGTAAACATTCTCCGCCGCTTGTTCAAGCTTCCTTGTATGTGCCTGCACATAATGTATCATTGTGAGTTACACGAAACATATGCATATGATGATTATAAATTATGTGTTGAAAGCGATACTACCATACATCCATGTAAGTTCAATTTAGAAAATATAATCTCGATAATAATCTTTGATTATAATCTATAGATTCATAATATTATGTCTGTCCTCGAATTAAAATCTAGAAAGGAGTTTAAGAATAAAATAGTGGTCGAAGAACATGAGGTAAATAGGTCACTTGTCAGTCACGCACATGCCATTCAGGGACTAAAAGTTTCTTTTGGGACGACCTTTACTTGAAACTCTATGTCATACTCCGTAGAAAATATGACATGAAAACCGAAATTTATGATGAAGAAAATAATAATAAAAAGAAATCGTCAGAGTTGTAAAAATGTAACAGGAGACTGCCAACCTTGGCAGCAGCAACAGCTTCTTAGAAGATTATTATGTTTCTCCTGTAAGCTTTGGTATAGTTCAAGAATCCGTGCTTGGCCTTCCATGGCAATCTGCAGCGCCTCTTTCAACTCCTTGCAACATGTCCTTTCTGATACACGTTCCATTTCTTCACAGACGATCTCCATTTCTACATCCTCGTCATCATTAACATGAGGTAAAATCATTGGATAATGGAGGCTAAACTTTAAAATATCGAGGCTTCTACGAGGATTCCATTCTGCTCTTGTGTCACCTTGGTTTTGGTTTGCTTTCATCAGAATTACTTCGTCGTGTCATATGTTGTCCTCAGTTAGTAGCTATAGCACAGTAACAACTAACAAGTTGTATATTAGATAAAAGAATATGTACCTCCAATTGACGTATAACTAGTTTCAATTTACTCACATCCTCATGGGTTTGCTCATTAACGACAGCCTTGGTCTTGATGGTTTTGGCACGCTGGGCAAACCGCAATGTGCTCACCGTCTCACTTTTACAACTGAAGCATAGATTTTCAGTTCAAGTTAGATAATACAAGGAGAACCATTAAGACGAGCAGCCTGGGAGAAACATTTCATATGAAGGTGGCGAAATTGGGAGCACGAACAAGTTGGGTAACGGCCACGGGTCAAAACAGTTCATCTTTTGTACGGGCTGGGTCAGTTGGGAGGTTTTATTGGGTACTTTTGACCCATTTGGCTCATGCAACGTTCTAACCCGTTCCCAGTTTAGCTAAAAAAGTAATTTACCCATTTGACTTGTCTACATTTCAACTACTTTGTTTTATTCATTTAATGGTTTAACCTATCCGAAATGAAACACATAACCCAAATCCACCCATTCATAAGTGAACGGGTCAAAATGGCCATCTCTAGACATAATAACATTACCTTTGTGCGGGAGAAACGGCACAAACAATGGCAAGTTCTGCATTCCCCCCGATGGATTCTTGCAACAAATACGTTAATTTGGAATCTCTGTAGGGGACGTGCCTTCTCTTTCCGGTTTGGGAGGCTTCAGCCATAATGTTAATCAAGTTTCTGCCAACACAACAGTAAAAACAAATAACTGATAAACGAAACCAAATCATATTTAAAAATACTTATAATCTGAGACCAAAGTCATCCAAACAAATTGGCATACCCTAGCTGTGTAAGCGACCGATTGATATTACGAGCTTCTTTCTGGCGTTCTCCGGTTGCACCAGTTGCCTCTTGTCTTTCAGCCCCGGCAAGGTCAACAAGATTTATTCTACTTGTTTTGAAGCAGCTCAGACCAGACATCTATATAGCCATCCGTATGCAAACACAGAATTTGCAGATCTTACTAAGTTAACAATCTGTCATGAGAACCACAAGACATGCAAAATAGCTCAAAGGGTAACCAAGTTCTTATTACCTTGGATCGGGACTCAACAATACAGGTAAATACACTGTGTGAACGGGAACTCTGAATATTTATATTCGTTGCTGCAGTCCTCCTGTTTGACATACCCTACAATTTTGTCGAGAATTATCATACTATAGTAAGCCTTTCAGGTACGAGTTAACAGTCAGATGCTGTGATCGATGAAACATAAAGCAATGAATCAAGGATAGAGATATCAAACCTTTTTCAGAATCCGTGTCACGTCATCCATGTTGCAAATAGTTTCCTTGGTCAAATTTTGAACATAAACTCCGACTTTAGGACACTCTCTTATGTGAAGATTCCTTTCGGATGGATTAAGCAAGTCCGTGATTTGTTCATTATAGACCTGTTTATACAATGTACTGGGATCAGTATCACAGTTGACAGCAGAAGTTCAGTTGTCGTAAACGATCATGTTACCTCAAGAAAAGAGCAGCTACACTGATACACAAGTTCTTTCTCGGCATGTTCTTTTTATTCCTACAAGTAATTCATGCGACGGATTTACATTGACAAGTTTCTTAATAATTGAGCTATCATAAGTGAAACTACGAGAAGATATACTAACACACCTCATCTATTCGAGAAAATAGTCGTTGGAATACACGGGGTGTCAAGCCTTGTTCATTACTACATATACTCTCTTCAGATAATGCATTTGTGGGTCCCCATATGGTGAAGGTCTTGCCACTCCCGCTCTAATGAAATTAAACGATAGTACTATTACAAACAGAAATAGAGAACAAAATATACAACAAATATCGGTATAAGCGCCTTTATTCACAGGTAAGACCAAATAATACCTCTCCGTATGCAAAAACGGAACTGTTAACTCCAGCAAGACATTTCTCAACGAGTGGAGCTCCAACAAGCTGGAATATATCAGTCTAGAAGAGTAATCGATGCAACAACCATTAAACTACTGTTTAGAAACACGCTAAATGGAAACTTATGTCACAGAAGCAAAAACTAAAAGAAAAAAAGAATCCACTTGCCTGAGTTGACTTTGCATCTGCTACGGCATCAAAAGTAAACCGTTGTCCCAGTATTGACAAGGTATCGCCAGAAGTTTTCTTGACTATCGGTTCTCCTTCGTGTGCCTTCAGTGGCCGCATTCTCACTATAACCTAATATCCATCATGAGAACATATCCAATTAAATACACTTCTTCTATATGCTAATGTCCCAAACTCCCAAAGTACTCACCCATCCCCCTATTCAACGTAAAGAAAGCTTTCATTTCAGCTTAGAGATGATGAGCGAGGGTCTAAAAATATATACCTTGACAGCTGTACTAGAAGAACCAAGGACGTCACTATCATGATGAGAAGCGCTAATGAGCTTCTTCTTCAGAGGATTGGGAAGATTAGGTATTGGCGGGAATGGAGATTTCAATTTAGTTCCAACATTTGGCGATGGTTTACGAGCGGAAGATTGAGAAGGAACCGAATCTGGAATGATGTTCTTATCAGAAGGGAGGACATTTTCTTTGCAATAATTCAGCTTCCGAGACTTCATTGTACTTGTACTGTGTGACACACCGTTTTTAATACCTAAAAGTTGTAACGCCAAATTAGAACCGAGCAGAAATTTATCTCAGCTAATCTCCTGTAAACCAACATTATGAAAGTTTCAACGGTACCAAACAATACGACTGCTACATCCACACTACCAAACGCCCACAGAACACTCCCAAGTCCCAACGTAATCTTACATTTCTCTATGAAAACCAGTTTATTGTCGCAGTTTCTTACTTTCTATTCAATATTTACGTGATTTGGTCCCTAAAAGATAAGAAAACATAATAAAATTTGGACATACCAAACGCTCTAAAGACTAACAAGTTCTGCAGGCCTGCAGCATACCCAAACATCCACCTAAATCCTTATTCGGGACTTTTGCCTATCGTATTTGCTTACAATTCCATCATATGTGTATATAAAAGACAACGGCATTTGTTCCTTATGTTTACTATCTATCATACACTCTAAATGCGTATAAATTTTAAACCGATCAAGTACCCGTCTCTACATAAACTACCTTCATTTTACGTTTTCTTCCAAACAAAATATCACCAGTGTTGTAGAACTCTGACTACAAGGCCGAGTAATCGGCGATTACTCACTACAGAGTTTAGCCGAATCGGCCAACAATTCAGTTTGGTTAAAATTCAGTCAAAAACGATCAAACTAGTCAAAAGTCTGTGTTAAAGGGTCAAAACTCAGGGTGAAGCATTTAAACAAATTCAGTAAACGATCAAACTAGTCAAAACTCCGGTGTTTGTTCGGCTTATATAGCCAGATTATGGCTTATTTGATATTAGCCTTATGTTTCATAACCTCGCTTTTTGTAGTTTATTTTGAAATTTGAATCCTTTCGGCTTAAATTAGTTTCTTAGGTTATTTTACGGTTATATAAAGCGAAAAGAAAAGTTTCAAAATAAGCCAGAAAAAGCGAGCTAAGTACTGCTCGTCTAGGCCGATTACTCGCTACAAGCTAAGTCGACCGCTCAAATATCACCTAGCAAGTTTAACAACCACAAATAACATGACATAACATTATTCCTAATCATGTGCGTAACAAAGACGCAATTAGTACTATATAATCAAGCGCGTAAAAACCGAAACAAAGCGCGAAGCATACGAAAGGGATAACTATGATAACAATGATCTAATCATGATTATGTACTGTAAACTAATGTAATAACAAAACCTAAATTTAATTTGAGGATTTAGAAATGGTGGTTGTTAGGGTTTGTGAAAATGTAGCATGTGCGACTCACGTGATGTTTTCCTATTTATAGTACTAGTCCGGACACGTGGATTATTTTTAGTAGTGTACAACTGTCTCGTTTTGAGTAGGGTGTCAATTTTCCACACGACACGAAGTTAAACAGGTTTGCGTTAAGGATATTCAGGTTTGGATAAAAAACAGGTCAATCCGTATAACCCGTGTAATAAATGGTTCGTATTTGGGTTGAGTAAGTATTAAATAGGTCGACACGTGAACCCGTTTAAAAATATATAAACATCTAAAAATAAAATATATAACTTTAATTTTATGTTGTATTTGGGTTAAATGTATTTTATATGTAGTTAAATGAAATAAAGAACGATTATTTTGTATGTTATGTTCATCGTCTTTTTACATCCTTATATCATTGTTTCACATAATGTAGTTTAATCGACGAGCAACCAATTTTTAACCGCTTGACCTATTTACTTAAACAGGTTAAACATGTCACAAACGGGTTATACGTGTTATACAGGTTCGGGTTAGAGTTAAGTTTCGTGACACGATTATTAAATGGGTTGTGTTTGAGTAAAAGTTATAATAACACGCCAACTCGTGAACCCGAACAGGTAAACACGAACACGACTCGATTGCCACCCCTAGTTTTGAGTCGGGTGAGATTTTGGATCGTCGATCAGACCAGACCGAGAAACTGGATCGAATCAATCGAACCACATAATTTTAGTCCGGTTTTTATTTCAGTATTTTAGATTATTTCGGTTTTCGGTCTGATTTGATTTTATCAAAAGCCTTACGATTATGTCTAACAGGTCCATTTGGTCCGGTCTCACTCCAGGGTTTTGGATCGTTTTAGTTCTCGGTCCGATATAGTCTTTGTAAGGTAGTTGTTGATTTGTTGGTATGCACATAATACAACATTAGGTGTTTGTTGATTATTCTTTTGACGAACAAATATTATACTGTTATCATCAAGTTTATGTTCAAATTAAACTTAAATTTGTAAAAAGTAAACCAAGATATAATAATCACACTAAAATTTAATAAAAATGTATCAAAATAAATGTTAAAATAAAGAGCACGAAATTTTAGAAAATATAATTTATTTAAATTTTGAAAAAATTTATAATAGTTATTAGGTGTTTAACAATCGATAACTGCGGTTTATAGAATATTGAGAGCTGGGGTATGGTCATGCCAAAGCTTGCTGCCAAGCCTTTGGCGCGAGCGAAGATTTGACGCACTGCACCGAGCTTAGCGCCAAACTAAACTACTCGGCCGTTATGACTTTTTTTTTATGTTTGTCCGTGTTGGGTTTTGTAGTTTTTGAAAGATTTATATAATCGTTTGATTGTTTGTGTATGTGGTTTTTTTGGTGTGTCTAATTTTTTTGCACGTGCTAGATGAAGAAGACGATGATTTTTATTTTTTAATTTATTTTATGGTTTAAACCTTTGAAACTATACTTGTTTATATAATTAGTCTTTGAAAGTAAATTGGTTATAGTGTTAGTTTTTTTTTTTTTTTTTTCCTTTTATCGTTAGTCTAAAATGAAAAAAATAAAAAAATATATGTTTGTTTATATAAATGAAAATAAATGTATATATTTTTTAAATAAAAACTATAGAGCATTATGTATTTAAGTAAATAAAAAAACTCTATTTGATACCACCACATTTTGGGGCTCAAATACTATGATAAAAAATATGATATAAAAAGATTTTTTATACCAAAGTCATTTATTCTTAGGTAACATTCAATTTTCTCTTTTAACTCCAAGTTTTAGCAGTCAAAGAACCAGACCAAAACTAGAAAAAGAAATTCACATGACAACTTTAAATTACTGGTAACATACTTGGTCAAAATCAAGGCGAAGCCAGATTATAAAGTTATCGGGTGCACAAAATTTTTAATACAAATATTTATGTAGTATATAATTTAAGAACCAGATTCATTTTGAAAAAATAGAGATTTTTAACAAATATATACACTACGCGACAAAATTTCATCGAATTCCCGTAAATCCCCGAGAACCTCTCTATCTTTGCCCATGTCAAAACAGAAAAACCTACCTGATGCATATGATGATGTTAGAAACTTTTACTAAAAGAAAAGAAAAATAAAAAAAAATACCAAAGGCAGCCGGTAAGATTTGAACTTCGAAACTCACACATTTTAAAGATACAAGTTTACCGACTGAATCACGGTAATTTTCAATTTCTATTACATATAAGAGTAAATATTACCTCAGTTGTGGGTTTTGCTCAGTTACGTACTTACGTATTAAATACATTACAGTGAGTAGTGAGTAATGGGCAGTAGCAGTGAGCGGTACTGCTCATTTTCCACTGCTTCTTAAAACAAGCATTGAAAAAATAGCCTTCTTCAAAAATAGCGCCTTCTAAAAATGCTCACCGCTCCTGTTGTCAAACGACCACTAAAAATTAAAAAGCTCACCGCTCCTTTTGTCAAACAAATAATTAATTTCAAAATGCTTTTACTTACCGCTCATTGCTCCAAAATGCTCTTCCACCGCTCCTCACCAAACACAGCCAAGTAGGGTTGAGCATCGGGTTTAAATCGGACGGACTAAGATTTGATTAGACCGAGAATTAAAATGGTTCGGAATTTCAGACCGAGATCGAATCGAAATGGTCTAGCCCAATCCTATTTAATTTTATTAGGCATAATTGATGAGAGTTTTGATAAGACTGAATCCGATCAGACCGAGGATGGAAATGATCCAAAATCCCGAATCGATAGCCGGACCATAATTATCTGGTTCGATCTGGTCCAATTTTCTTATTCGAGTTTCTGAACCTTAATATAAACTAAAGTATGGTGTCTTCTAAGTGTGTGAGGTCTCAAATTTTTTTTTTTTCAAACAAAATTGAAATGGCCACGCCAACCTCTTGGAAAAGGAGGGTTTTATCTACTTTGAGTTTGTGTGACGGCGGGCTCAAACCCTATGAATTAGTCGGCCAATTAATCAAAAATCACGATTAAATAAAAAAAGAAAAAAAGAAAAAGCATGGCGCCTTCTTTTCATCCCCGTCCATGTATAGGAGGTGATTTGTACCTTTTATAAATTGATTGACACACTCAAATTGTGTGTATTTGGACATTTATACCCTTATATTAGTAGAGTAGGCAAATTTCAACACATAGTAAAAATGTCAACACACAATATTTTGAGTGTATCAATCAATTTATGAAATATACAAATCACCTATTTAATATAATTTCGTTTAGTTTAGTTAGAAAAAAAAATGGTAACATTTATGCAAGGTACAATAAGGCTTAGGCTTGTATCGATCGTCCCTAACTTTATACTAACTTTACTCCATTTAAGTCTGGTTCTTGGTTCGTAACAAACGCAAAATGAAAATGATCAAACAAATAAAACACAATAACAACGAGCAACGACCACGAAAAAAAACTGTTGATGATTTTGTGTCACTAATATGATTTAAGTGTAATAGAGTGACTTAGTTGATCAATGTGTGATCGTTATAAATGTTCGTCAAGTCGGGAGTATGCGGAGTGCACACTTGTATGATGTTATTGCGATTATCATACAGAGGCGAATGGACGAAACCCGCTGTACGACGGGATTCCAGAGGCAACGCTCGTGGTAGCAGGGTCCAAAGGGCAGCGCCCTTAGCTGTTAAATTATGAGCTCGTTTTGGTATAAAGGCTATGTTAAAAACACACTTAGAAATATTTTTTTTGATAAATTATGGATTCGTTTTGCCCGTCCTTTTTACCGATTTAACAGTTAAACATAACTGCTATATCAGTTATAACTGATTATTCGGTTTTTGGTCATATATTACATCTGTTGTTGTATGGTTATTGTTCATAACAAAAAAACACATTTTCAGTTCGAATTATGAGTTTTATCTTATTGAAAATTTCGATAGAATCATCAAAATAGTTTGATGTGAAAATGTTTGACACGACTCTCATATTATTATGATCCACCAAATTTCTAACAAAAACGTTGTTTAGCAGCACTGTGTACATCTAATATTTTAGATTGAGGCTTCAATCTAATACTAGTATTATTTACCACTCATGTAATTATAAAATAAGATACAAAACCTATAATTTCTACGAGTAGACAATTTTTGTTGTCTTAAGTTACGCGTTAAAAACGCTATGTCGCAACACCTCACGTTAAAGCTTAATTTTATATCTCATTTATTACGAGTGAGTTAAGGGCATTGAACAACCTTCTTGTAACCTGAGATTAATGAAATAAATGCATCTTACACGTGCAACAACTAGAAAATTATACGATTCTAACTCATGAGAACAACATAAAATCGAAACTCATTTTAATCAGTTATTTTAGATTGGTAAAGGAAATATTAAGTGTGTATAAAAACTACAATTAGCATATATTTATACATAATCAAATCTGGTCATGCATTTTAATTAGTAATTAAGTTGGTTAAAAAATGATTTAAAGATTATCAAGTTTTAAAATAAATTAGTCAAATTTTATATCTTACAAAATGACTTCTTAAGATAAATAAAAAGTTGATAAGGTTGTTAAAACAACATTGGTGTTTGCACATCATAGACGGACAAACTTTAAAATGACAAAAGAAGTCAATGGGGTATAAACCACATGACTCTTTAAAAAGACAAAAGTGTTGTGTCCATGTACTTTTGCGTTGGTCGTGAGGACGAACCAAGCAAGGGTCAGTTCATTCTAGTTGATAAGATTAAGTGGAAATTACCTTTTTGATTATCAAATGTTACGTGATTTTAGGCAATAAGATGTGACGAGTAATATTGAAAATTGATAGATTATTAGATTAGATGACAGCAAATGGATTGTGGAGATTTAGCCCATTAAGACGGTTCTGTTGGGCCTCACTACAAGGGCTTATATAAACAATTATGATATAAGGGTGTTTGTTTTAGCTTATATAGTGGGGCTTATAAGCTTATATAAGCTTATAAGCCGAAACAAAGTGTTTGGTTAACCTTATATAAGTGGGCTTATAAGCTTATATAAGGGGGTTTTGGTAAGCCAAGAATTTGTGGCTTATGTAAGGTTGGTTGGGCTTATATAAAAATATTATATAGAAAGACTTTTATACCCTCATTTAATAATTATATCTTTTTTATTTATGAGGGTGTTTGGTTAAGCTTATGAGTTGAGTTAGGCTTATATTATATAAGCCATTTATGGCTTATATATCATAAGCTTATAAGCTTAAATTTAGTGTTTGGTTTAGCTTATTAAAATTAATAAGTTAAATGACAAAAAAGTCCATAGAGTATTAAATGATGTAGTTATTAAATGTGGGGTATTAAAGTCTTTTTATATGCTATTGTTATATAAGCCCACCTTTTATTATAAAAGCCTCACTTTTATGGCTTACCAAAACACCCACATATAAACTTATAAGCCCACTTATATAAGCTTAACCAAACACTTGGTTTCGGCTTATAAGCTTATATAAGCTAATAAGCTTATAAGCCAATTATATAAGCTAAAACAAACACCCCCTATGTATCTTTTTGTCATTTTACCATATTAGTTATATAAGCTAAACCAAACACTTAACAAAAGCTTATAAGCTTATTACATAAAAGCCATAATTTGCTTATATAATATAAGCCTAAGCCCCTCCTTATATAAGCTTATAGTCTTACAATAAGCCGAAATATCCAAGCTTAGGAAGTATAAGCTGAAATTACATAAACTTATAAGACCACAAATAAGCTTGAAGGCTAGTTAGAAAAGACTGATTCACAGTCTCAGTATATAGTCTAGCTTTCGCCCGTGAATTATGCAGATAATTTACAAAACAATCTGAGATATTTTGTCAAGTTTCCGGCCCTACCGAAAAAAACAAATCAGATTTTCTTGAATTTCTGATGGTGATTTGTCTATAAAAAGATGTCATAATCAGTGGCAAGAAAATTAATTTTGAAGAAAAGATGGTGCCTTTAGAATGAAGATTAGATGTTGATTATGTATAGTTTTGATTGTAAACCAGCTGTTAGTAGGGACTAGGGACATGTAAGTATCATCAAGTCTAAAATGGAATCCGATATCGACACTCTTCTTTTTCTACCCTGAGAATTTCACCATTTAGAGGTGAATCAATTTGGTCCCGAAGGCGCTTTGATCGAGTACGCGTACCTTACGCAATAATGGCTATATCTCGCTTTCTGATAGAGGCTTGACCAATCTTAAGAGGTATCAAATTTAATGGTGATCCTTCAAGTTTAAGTACTTTTGTTCATGAAAACTCAAGTTATGTCACAAAAAGGTTTATTGTACTATTGTTCCTTTGTTTCAAAGGTACTCAAAGCTATTATACTACATTTTATTCTGTATTCATTTCATTGTAGTTTAGTTTTCGGAATCATTTTGACAATGTGACAAAGAGAGTTGCTAGCTTTTCGAGTTTTTAAAGTCAGAATTCACGTACCTCCTACGTGTTTCTCACGATCTCCGTTCTTTTCCACTTCACTGATGTGAAATGACATGAGTATATGAAAAGTAAGTTTTGGATCTGATCTTGACGATAGAAGAGTTCGTAGTTCGTACTCTAGACGTGACATATTGTTACAATGTCGTAGCTATACGACTATAATACCACACACACGGGTGAAATTAACCAACTGCAATTATCAAGAAATTGGATTATTAGCGCGAGAGGAATCAAAATCCTATGTTGGCCATGGTAAAGATCTGACTTTGGCCAAGGAATCAAAGAAAAAGAAAATCTTTTTGGATAAGCAGAATGTTTAAAGTAGTGGTGTTCATATGTAGAAAGATACCCCTTGAAAGATAGACAGCCAAACTTTACATGAAAGCCTGGCTCCCAAATTCTATTGCACCTTTCCGAAAATCATTTTCGTTCCATTTTCTCGCAAGAATTTGTTCCATTGGCGATATTCGCTTTTGAAAATTCGTGGAGATAAAAAGTTTGAAACTTTAAGGCTTAACCTAACTAATTGCAGTATATCAGTAAACAAACTTGGTTTTATCTATCCCGATAGACTTTTCGCCCTTTCTGCAATATAGACAAACTTGGTTAGCCGATAGCCGATTTCCTCATAGAATTACTACTGCATTTCAGCATTTGTTTAGTGAAATTTAAGTTAGTTTTATGATCATTTATTTTGGTTAATGACTTGATGGGCTAGTTTCAAAGTATAGTACAAGGGAATGTAATTAGAGAATAGGGTTAATGGTCCCTTAAATTTTATTATCTACCTAATAGTAGTTGAAACCAAATTCTTTGCAAAATGACATTGACATTACATGGATTTAAAGTTGGTAATTTGGTGGAAAATGTTAAAGCATTGCCAAACATGGCCATTAGAGTTCAATCCTCTAAATCCAAACTTCTTATACTCGCCGGGAGGTCTATCACGTAGAGGTATGATCTGTCTACATTCGACGACGCAGATTTAAAAAAGATGATTTCCCTCTTAAAAAAACCTGATATTTTGGATTATTTTTACAGAAAAGTCAGCAAAAAAGGCCTTTGTGACTTTAGTTAAAGTCAAAAGAAAGCAAGATGAATTATGGGGGGTCTCATGATTAAGTAAGAACAGAAGAAAGGTTTAAATATAAGGGTTTTTCTATCTTGTGCCCTAGGAGCACATGATAAGAAAGTTTAAAGTACATCAAAAATACACAGGGGTCTCACAGAAAAGTACACAGGGATCCGTAAAATGTGGATCCATTCTGTGGGTCCCTGTATACTTTATACCTTCTTATCATGTGCCGTTAGGGCACAAGATAGAAAAAACCAAAATATAAAAGAGAGAATAGTTAGGGAGATTGATTGAAGATGTTTCCATGTGGGGTTTTCATTTGTTTATGATTAAGAATGGTCCATTTACCAGCCTGTCACTAATTGATCATACCTCATATAGGTACAAATCACTCTCTTTCCTCACTTTATGTCTCTTTCTTTCACCTTAACAACCATCCCCTTTGCTGCTTTTCTCCTTTCGATTTTAACCCAAAACTATCTAACAGTGTCGTCTTAGTCCTATTAGCAAGAGTCGCGCGTTAAGCAATTCCTCAAGGGTATTTAAGACATCTGAACTAATAGCCGAACACTTTTGTCGAATGTACTGTGGGAGAAGCCTACATTTCAACTACCCTAGAATATACCCTAAAAGATGCACATTTGCCATATATACACAAACTAGTCACTTAACAGTATGTCTTAGTACTAATAGCAAGAGTCGCGCGTTAAGCAATTCCTCAAGGGTACTTAAGACATCTGAACTAATAGCCGGACACTTTTGTCGAATGTACTGTGGGAGAAGCCTACATTTCAACTACCCTAAAATATACATTAAACGATAACATATAGAGGCATGTGAAAAAAGTGAACATGTACATTCTCGCGTTTTCTAAGTGCTTGTGTAGATACTATACAAGTGGCTAAATAAGAATCGCATTGCGATATTATTCTGTGTGCACCAACAGTTAGGCCTAGAAAAATCTCGTTTGTGTAATATAGCATATTATATCCAGATGATCGTGTCGTTTGAAAGGATCTTGTAAAAGATGGGAAGCATAGATACGTACTCGGAGTAGTTTAGATGTACTAATAAATAAAGAGTGGAATATTGACTGCTAACAACTCATTCTGTCTCATAGACCAGATCTACACCAGGCTTACATCCTAGAAGAAGACCAATTCAAATTTCTTTTGTCATGAATGATGTCTCAAATTCAAAAAATAAACTATTTCCTAACAAAAGGGTAAAACGGTCATTTTGGGGTACACAATCCCGTCTTCCACGAGGTATGAAAGAGGTGAGATGTAGACGGTCTTACCCCTATCCCAAGGTATAGAGGCGGAAATGTGATTTTTCGATTGATCCAAACCTACTTACTATGTGGAGTGATTTTACCTACAGTTTTCAGTACACATAGTACACAATTAATATGTGGGGCGATTTTACCTACATTGTGTATACCTAAAGGGTCATCATATTTACTTCAATTTTAAGTATGCATGCATAGTTTGCAACATGAGTGTCAAGAGATATAAGCATCCACCACAAAGATGTTCAACAACAGGGGCGGAGGCAGGGAGGGGTCAAGGGGGTCGCCTGACCCCCGAGCGAAAAAGTTGTAATGTAAATTTTCAAAAATATTCGGATTTTTTAAATAATTTGACCCCCTAAGAACCATTTTTTAGTGTATTTTATAAAAAATATCAAAATTTGACCCTCCGAGCAAAATTTTCTGGCTCCGCCCCTGTTCAACAAGCCAACTACTATGCACTAATGCACACTGTCACGCACTTATCGCAAAAACACAAACTAGTCACTATGCACATTTGCTATATATACACAAACATATATACATAGGTAGTTAGACCGCAACAATTTACACAATTCACACACGACACAGCTCTCTCGTATCAGATATGATCACAGCCGTGAACTTTTGCAGTCACGACAAAACAATATGAAAAAAATTGGTTACGCCAAACTAATAATAGTCCAGAAAACTTAAATAACTTGTAACAAGTTTCTTTCCAATTATAACCCTTTACCTCAGATTGTGAATGTCACGATCATGGTCCATTTCCTGTCGTGAGTACTGGAATTGATGTTTTCTTATAAAAAAAAAGAACAGGAAAAAAATAAAAATCGAAAATGAGATTATCTTCACTAAGAATTGTATGGTTAGGATTGTTGCCTACTATGTTATTCTTATCTTCTGGTCCACAAAGTAGGAGATATATGCTTATCAAGGAAGACAAAGCCACAAGCTTATTGTTTTATGGTCTATATTGACATAAAATAGACTAAGGGATCCAGGAGGGCTTGTGAACTCATTGTCTTGGCCCTTATATGCATTAAGTCTCATCATATTTAAGATTGACCCATTGGTCTATTACCAGCCAATAGCGAAAAATAAATAGATGCTTATCTTTGGTTGCAGATATTTTTTTTATTGTAAATATCTAGGTTTGTTTCGTTTGCGTTAGGTTCATGTAGAGGTGGAGACATGTATCGCCGTTTATCCATAAATGGGTCGATAAATGAAATAGGTCAGTAGCTGCGAAAGTTTATTCAAAATGTATAAGAACTTGTAAATCGTTGTAATAAGAAATGAAAGGTTCTTACTTGAATCTGTAATGACCTATAGGCTATAACACACAAAATTCAAGAACAAAACAAAAACAAGTGTTTGTGCCCATCCGGCCCAACTCAATTCGCCTGCACTAACTTGTTTTCTTCCTTCTTTTGACCTTGAAACAGTACGTTTTGACCCATTACTAGACTCGTTCATTAATTCATTTTTCTGTGGCCTTTAGCTAAATGAGACCAAAACTCGACATATTTTGGCACAAACGTTGATATAATCAAAAGGGGTTCCTAACTTATAAGTGTTTATACAGTTTTCTTGGAGTCGCTTGTTCTCCATTTAGTGGGTCTCATTTTCATTTCTTCGCCGCATCAAAGTAAACATGACCAACAATAATCTTTCTCTAAATAAACACGACCCAAGAAATAGAAAATCTTAGATAGTGAGACAATTTTACCAATTATGAGAATTCAATGGACGGCCAATTGGGTCTGTAAAAATTAAAATTAACTCTAATATATCTAGACATCAAAGCGGGTAAAAGTTTTGGATTTGTGTAAGAAGTTCAAAAAGAATACAAGGCTGGAAAAGATTACGGACTGATATATTGGGCCTCCCAATTGGTGAGAACCCTTTGTGGAAAGGCGAAAAAAGGACTTAATACTGAATGCGATACAAGATATTTCTGATATTACTTACACCGTGTATTTGACGTACCTATATGGCTATATGTCCCTTCTCAATTTCTTTTTACAAAATTTCTCTTTTTGTAAACATTCTTCGCTTGTTCAAGCTTTTGTAAACATTCTCCGCCGCTTGTTCAAGCTTCCTTGTATGTGCCTGCACATAATGTATCATTGTGAGTTACACGAAACATATGCATATGATGATTATAAATTATGTGTTGAAAGCGATACTACCATACATCCATGTAAGTTCAATTTAGAAAATATAATCTCGATAATAATCTTTGATTATAATCTATAGATTCATAATATTATGTCTGTCCTCGAATTAAAATCTAGAAAGGAGTTTAAGAATAAAATAGTGGTCGAAGAACATGAGGTAAATAGGTCACTTGTCAGTCACGCACATGCCATTCAGGGACTAAAAGTTTCTTTTGGGACGACCTTTACTTGAAACTCTATGTCATACTCCGTAGAAAATATGACATGAAAACCGAAATTTATGATGAAGAAAATAATAATAAAAAGAAATCGTCAGAGTTGTAAAAATGTAACAGGAGACTGCCAACCTTGGCAGCAGCAACAGCTTCTTAGAAGATTATTATGTTTCTCCTGTAAGCTTTGGTATAGTTCAAGAATCCGTGCTTGGCCTTCCATGGCAATCTGCAGCGCCTCTTTCAACTCCTTGCAACATGTCCTTTCTGATACACGTTCCATTTCTTCACAGACGATCTCCATTTCTACATCCTCGTCATCATTAACATGAGGTAAAATCATTGGATAATGGAGGCTAAACTTTAAAATATCGAGGCTTCTACGAGGATTCCATTCTGCTCTTGTGTCACCTTGGTTTTGGTTTGCTTTCATCAGAATTACTTCGTCGTGTCATATGTTGTCCTCAGTTAGTAGCTATAGCACAGTAACAACTAACAAGTTGTATATTAGATAAAAGAATATGTACCTCCAATTGACGTATAACTAGTTTCAATTTACTCACATCCTCATGGGTTTGCTCATTAACGACAGCCTTGGTCTTGATGGTTTTGGCACGCTGGGCAAACCGCAATGTGCTCACCGTCTCACTTTTACAACTGAAGCATAGATTTTCAGTTCAAGTTAGATAATACAAGGAGAACCATTAAGACGAGCAGCCTGGGAGAAACATTTCATATGAAGGTGGCGAAATTGGGAGCACGAACAAGTTGGGTAACGGCCACGGGTCAAAACAGTTCATCTTTTGTACGGGCTGGGTCAGTTGGGAGGTTTTATTGGGTACTTTTGACCCATTTGGCTCATGCAACGTTCTAACCCGTTCCCAGTTTAGCTAAAAAAGTAATTTACCCATTTGACTTGTCTACATTTCAACTACTTTGTTTTATTCATTTAATGGTTTAACCTATCCGAAATGAAACACATAACCCAAATCCACCCATTCATAAGTGAACGGGTCAAAATGGCCATCTCTAGACATAATAACATTACCTTTGTGCGGGAGAAACGGCACAAACAATGGCAAGTTCTGCATTCCCCCCGATGGATTCTTGCAACAAATACGTTAATTTGGAATCTCTGTAGGGGACGTGCCTTCTCTTTCCGGTTTGGGAGGCTTCAGCCATAATGTTAATCAAGTTTCTGCCAACACAACAGTAAAAACAAATAACTGATAAACGAAACCAAATCATATTTAAAAATACTTATAATCTGAGACCAAAGTCATCCAAACAAATTGGCATACCCTAGCTGTGTAAGCGACCGATTGATATTACGAGCTTCTTTCTGGCGTTCTCCGGTTGCACCAGTTGCCTCTTGTCTTTCAGCCCCGGCAAGGTCAACAAGATTTATTCTACTTGTTTTGAAGCAGCTCAGACCAGACATCTATATAGCCATCCGTATGCAAACACAGAATTTGCAGATCTTACTAAGTTAACAATCTGTCATGAGAACCACAAGACATGCAAAATAGCTCAAAGGGTAACCAAGTTCTTATTACCTTGGATCGGGACTCAACAATACAGGTAAATACACTGTGTGAACGGGAACTCTGAATATTTATATTCGTTGCTGCAGTCCTCCTGTTTGACATACCCTACAATTTTGTCGAGAATTATCATACTATAGTAAGCCTTTCAGGTACGAGTTAACAGTCAGATGCTGTGATCGATGAAACATAAAGCAATGAATCAAGGATAGAGATATCAAACCTTTTTCAGAATCCGTGTCACGTCATCCATGTTGCAAATAGTTTCCTTGGTCAAATTTTGAACATAAACTCCGACTTTAGGACACTCTCTTATGTGAAGATTCCTTTCGGATGGATTAAGCAAGTCCGTGATTTGTTCATTATAGACCTGTTTATACAATGTACTGGGATCAGTATCACAGTTGACAGCAGAAGTTCAGTTGTCGTAAACGATCATGTTACCTCAAGAAAAGAGCAGCTACACTGATACACAAGTTCTTTCTCGGCATGTTCTTTTTATTCCTACAAGTAATTCATGCGACGGATTTACATTGACAAGTTTCTTAATAATTGAGCTATCATAAGTGAAACTACGAGAAGATATACTAACACACCTCATCTATTCGAGAAAATAGTCGTTGGAATACACGGGGTGTCAAGCCTTGTTCATTACTACATATACTCTCTTCAGATAATGCATTTGTGGGTCCCCATATGGTGAAGGTCTTGCCACTCCCGCTCTAATGAAATTAAACGATAGTACTATTACAAACAGAAATAGAGAACAAAATATACAACAAATATCGGTATAAGCGCCTTTATTCACAGGTAAGACCAAATAATACCTCTCCGTATGCAAAAACGGAACTGTTAACTCCAGCAAGACATTTCTCAACGAGTGGAGCTCCAACAAGCTGGAATATATCAGTCTAGAAGAGTAATCGATGCAACAACCATTAAACTACTGTTTAGAAACACGCTAAATGGAAACTTATGTCACAGAAGCAAAAACTAAAAGAAAAAAAGAATCCACTTGCCTGAGTTGACTTTGCATCTGCTACGGCATCAAAAGTAAACCGTTGTCCCAGTATTGACAAGGTATCGCCAGAAGTTTTCTTGACTATCGGTTCTCCTTCGTGTGCCTTCAGTGGCCGCATTCTCACTATAACCTAATATCCATCATGAGAACATATCCAATTAAATACACTTCTTCTATATGCTAATGTCCCAAACTCCCAAAGTACTCACCCATCCCCCTATTCAACGTAAAGAAAGCTTTCATTTCAGCTTAGAGATGATGAGCGAGGGTCTAAAAATATATACCTTGACAGCTGTACTAGAAGAACCAAGGACGTCACTATCATGATGAGAAGCGCTAATGAGCTTCTTCTTCAGAGGATTGGGAAGATTAGGTATTGGCGGGAATGGAGATTTCAATTTAGTTCCAACATTTGGCGATGGTTTACGAGCGGAAGATTGAGAAGGAACCGAATCTGGAATGATGTTCTTATCAGAAGGGAGGACATTTTCTTTGCAATAATTCAGCTTCCGAGACTTCATTGTACTTGTACTGTGTGACACACCGTTTTTAATACCTAAAAGTTGTAACGCCAAATTAGAACCGAGCAGAAATTTATCTCAGCTAATCTCCTGTAAACCAACATTATGAAAGTTTCAACGGTACCAAACAATACGACTGCTACATCCACACTACCAAACGCCCACAGAACACTCCCAAGTCCCAACGTAATCTTACATTTCTCTATGAAAACCAGTTTATTGTCGCAGTTTCTTACTTTCTATTCAATATTTACGTGATTTGGTCCCTAAAAGATAAGAAAACATAATAAAATTTGGACATACCAAACGCTCTAAAGACTAACAAGTTCTGCAGGCCTGCAGCATACCCAAACATCCACCTAAATCCTTATTCGGGACTTTTGCCTATCGTATTTGCTTACAATTCCATCATATGTGTATATAAAAGACAACGGCATTTGTTCCTTATGTTTACTATCTATCATACACTCTAAATGCGTATAAATTTTAAACCGATCAAGTACCCGTCTCTACATAAACTACCTTCATTTTACGTTTTCTTCCAAACAAAATATCACCAGTGTTGTAGAACTCTGACTACAAGGCCGAGTAATCGGCGATTACTCACTACAGAGTTTAGCCGAATCGGCCAACAATTCAGTTTGGTTAAAATTCAGTCAAAAACGATCAAACTAGTCAAAAGTCTGTGTTAAAGGGTCAAAACTCAGGGTGAAGCATTTAAACAAATTCAGTAAACGATCAAACTAGTCAAAACTCCGGTGTTTGTTCGGCTTATATAGCCAGATTATGGCTTATTTGATATTAGCCTTATGTTTCATAACCTCGCTTTTTGTAGTTTATTTTGAAATTTGAATCCTTTCGGCTTAAATTAGTTTCTTAGGTTATTTTACGGTTATATAAAGCGAAAAGAAAAGTTTCAAAATAAGCCAGAAAAAGCGAGCTAAGTACTGCTCGTCTAGGCCGATTACTCGCTACAAGCTAAGTCGACCGCTCAAATATCACCTAGCAAGTTTAACAACCACAAATAACATGACATAACATTATTCCTAATCATGTGCGTAACAAAGACGCAATTAGTACTATATAATCAAGCGCGTAAAAACCGAAACAAAGCGCGAAGCATACGAAAGGGATAACTATGATAACAATGATCTAATCATGATTATGTACTGTAAACTAATGTAATAACAAAACCTAAATTTAATTTGAGGATTTAGAAATGGTGGTTGTTAGGGTTTGTGAAAATGTAGCATGTGCGACTCACGTGATGTTTTCCTATTTATAGTACTAGTCCGGACACGTGGATTATTTTTAGTAGTGTACAACTGTCTCGTTTTGAGTAGGGTGTCAATTTTCCACACGACACGAAGTTAAACAGGTTTGCGTTAAGGATATTCAGGTTTGGATAAAAAACAGGTCAATCCGTATAACCCGTGTAATAAATGGTTCGTATTTGGGTTGAGTAAGTATTAAATAGGTCGACACGTGAACCCGTTTAAAAATATATAAACATCTAAAAATAAAATATATAACTTTAATTTTATGTTGTATTTGGGTTAAATGTATTTTATATGTAGTTAAATGAAATAAAGAACGATTATTTTGTATGTTATGTTCATCGTCTTTTTACATCCTTATATCATTGTTTCACATAATGTAGTTTAATCGACGAGCAACCAATTTTTAACCGCTTGACCTATTTACTTAAACAGGTTAAACATGTCACAAACGGGTTATACGTGTTATACAGGTTCGGGTTAGAGTTAAGTTTCGTGACACGATTATTAAATGGGTTGTGTTTGAGTAAAAGTTATAATAACACGCCAACTCGTGAACCCGAACAGGTAAACACGAACACGACTCGATTGCCACCCCTAGTTTTGAGTCGGGTGAGATTTTGGATCGTCGATCAGACCAGACCGAGAAACTGGATCGAATCAATCGAACCACATAATTTTAGTCCGGTTTTTATTTCAGTATTTTAGATTATTTCGGTTTTCGGTCTGATTTGATTTTATCAAAAGCCTTACGATTATGTCTAACAGGTCCATTTGGTCCGGTCTCACTCCAGGGTTTTGGATCGTTTTAGTTCTCGGTCCGATATAGTCTTTGTAAGGTAGTTGTTGATTTGTTGGTATGCACATAATACAACATTAGGTGTTTGTTGATTATTCTTTTGACGAACAAATATTATACTGTTATCATCAAGTTTATGTTCAAATTAAACTTAAATTTGTAAAAAGTAAACCAAGATATAATAATCACACTAAAATTTAATAAAAATGTATCAAAATAAATGTTAAAATAAAGAGCACGAAATTTTAGAAAATATAATTTATTTAAATTTTGAAAAAATTTATAATAGTTATTAGGTGTTTAACAATCGATAACTGCGGTTTATAGAATATTGAGAGCTGGGGTATGGTCATGCCAAAGCTTGCTGCCAAGCCTTTGGCGCGAGCGAAGATTTGACGCACTGCACCGAGCTTAGCGCCAAACTAAACTACTCGGCCGTTATGACTTTTTTTTTATGTTTGTCCGTGTTGGGTTTTGTAGTTTTTGAAAGATTTATATAATCGTTTGATTGTTTGTGTATGTGGTTTTTTTGGTGTGTCTAATTTTTTTGCACGTGCTAGATGAAGAAGACGATGATTTTTATTTTTTAATTTATTTTATGGTTTAAACCTTTGAAACTATACTTGTTTATATAATTAGTCTTTGAAAGTAAATTGGTTATAGTGTTAGTTTTTTTTTTTTTTTTTCCTTTTATCGTTAGTCTAAAATGAAAAAAATAAAAAAATATATGTTTGTTTATATAAATGAAAATAAATGTATATATTTTTTAAATAAAAACTATAGAGCATTATGTATTTAAGTAAATAAAAAAACTCTATTTGATACCACCACATTTTGGGGCTCAAATACTATGATAAAAAATATGATATAAAAAGATTTTTTATACCAAAGTCATTTATTCTTAGGTAACATTCAATTTTCTCTTTTAACTCCAAGTTTTAGCAGTCAAAGAACCAGACCAAAACTAGAAAAAGAAATTCACATGACAACTTTAAATTACTGGTAACATACTTGGTCAAAATCAAGGCGAAGCCAGATTATAAAGTTATCGGGTGCACAAAATTTTTAATACAAATATTTATGTAGTATATAATTTAAGAACCAGATTCATTTTGAAAAAATAGAGATTTTTAACAAATATATACACTACGCGACAAAATTTCATCGAATTCCCGTAAATCCCCGAGAACCTCTCTATCTTTGCCCATGTCAAAACAGAAAAACCTACCTGATGCATATGATGATGTTAGAAACTTTTACTAAAAGAAAAGAAAAATAAAAAAAAATACCAAAGGCAGCCGGTAAGATTTGAACTTCGAAACTCACACATTTTAAAGATACAAGTTTACCGACTGAATCACGGTAATTTTCAATTTCTATTACATATAAGAGTAAATATTACCTCAGTTGTGGGTTTTGCTCAGTTACGTACTTACGTATTAAATACATTACAGTGAGTAGTGAGTAATGGGCAGTAGCAGTGAGCGGTACTGCTCATTTTCCACTGCTTCTTAAAACAAGCATTGAAAAAATAGCCTTCTTCAAAAATAGCGCCTTCTAAAAATGCTCACCGCTCCTGTTGTCAAACGACCACTAAAAATTAAAAAGCTCACCGCTCCTTTTGTCAAACAAATAATTAATTTCAAAATGCTTTTACTTACCGCTCATTGCTCCAAAATGCTCTTCCACCGCTCCTCACCAAACACAGCCAAGTAGGGTTGAGCATCGGGTTTAAATCGGACGGACTAAGATTTGATTAGACCGAGAATTAAAATGGTTCGGAATTTCAGACCGAGATCGAATCGAAATGGTCTAGCCCAATCCTATTTAATTTTATTAGGCATAATTGATGAGAGTTTTGATAAGACTGAATCCGATCAGACCGAGGATGGAAATGATCCAAAATCCCGAATCGATAGCCGGACCATAATTATCTGGTTCGATCTGGTCCAATTTTCTTATTCGAGTTTCTGAACCTTAATATAAACTAAAGTATGGTGTCTTCTAAGTGTGTGAGGTCTCAAATTTTTTTTTTTTCAAACAAAATTGAAATGGCCACGCCAACCTCTTGGAAAAGGAGGGTTTTATCTACTTTGAGTTTGTGTGACGGCGGGCTCAAACCCTATGAATTAGTCGGCCAATTAATCAAAAATCACGATTAAATAAAAAAAGAAAAAAAGAAAAAGCATGGCGCCTTCTTTTCATCCCCGTCCATGTATAGGAGGTGATTTGTACCTTTTATAAATTGATTGACACACTCAAATTGTGTGTATTTGGACATTTATACCCTTATATTAGTAGAGTAGGCAAATTTCAACACATAGTAAAAATGTCAACACACAATATTTTGAGTGTATCAATCAATTTATGAAATATACAAATCACCTATTTAATATAATTTCGTTTAGTTTAGTTAGAAAAAAAAATGGTAACATTTATGCAAGGTACAATAAGGCTTAGGCTTGTATCGATCGTCCCTAACTTTATACTAACTTTACTCCATTTAAGTCTGGTTCTTGGTTCGTAACAAACGCAAAATGAAAATGATCAAACAAATAAAACACAATAACAACGAGCAACGACCACGAAAAAAAACTGTTGATGATTTTGTGTCACTAATATGATTTAAGTGTAATAGAGTGACTTAGTTGATCAATGTGTGATCGTTATAAATGTTCGTCAAGTCGGGAGTATGCGGAGTGCACACTTGTATGATGTTATTGCGATTATCATACAGAGGCGAATGGACGAAACCCGCTGTACGACGGGATTCCAGAGGCAACGCTCGTGGTAGCAGGGTCCAAAGGGCAGCGCCCTTAGCTGTTAAATTATGAGCTCGTTTTGGTATAAAGGCTATGTTAAAAACACACTTAGAAATATTTTTTTTGATAAATTATGGATTCGTTTTGCCCGTCCTTTTTACCGATTTAACAGTTAAACATAACTGCTATATCAGTTATAACTGATTATTCGGTTTTTGGTCATATATTACATCTGTTGTTGTATGGTTATTGTTCATAACAAAAAAACACATTTTCAGTTCGAATTATGAGTTTTATCTTATTGAAAATTTCGATAGAATCATCAAAATAGTTTGATGTGAAAATGTTTGACACGACTCTCATATTATTATGATCCACCAAATTTCTAACAAAAACGTTGTTTAGCAGCACTGTGTACATCTAATATTTTAGATTGAGGCTTCAATCTAATACTAGTATTATTTACCACTCATGTAATTATAAAATAAGATACAAAACCTATAATTTCTACGAGTAGACAATTTTTGTTGTCTTAAGTTACGCGTTAAAAACGCTATGTCGCAACACCTCACGTTAAAGCTTAATTTTATATCTCATTTATTACGAGTGAGTTAAGGGCATTGAACAACCTTCTTGTAACCTGAGATTAATGAAATAAATGCATCTTACACGTGCAACAACTAGAAAATTATACGATTCTAACTCATGAGAACAACATAAAATCGAAACTCATTTTAATAAGTTATTTTAGATTGGTAAAGGAAATATTAAGTGTGTATAAAAACTACAATTAGCATATATTTATACATAATCAAATCTGGTCATGCATTTTAATTAGTAATTAAGTTGGTTAAGAAATGATTTAAAGATTATCAAGTTTTAAAATAAATTAGTCAAATTTTATATCTTACAAATTGACTTCTTAAGATAAATAAAAAGTTAATAAGGTTGTCAAAAAAAATCGGTATTTGCACATCATAGACGGACAAACTTTAAAATGATAAAAGAAGTCAATGGGGGTATAAACCACAGGACTCTTTAAAAAGACAATAGTGTTGTGTCTATGTACTTTTGCGTTGGTCGTGAGGACGAACCAAGCAAGGGTCAGTTCATTCTAGTTGATAAGATTAAGTGGACTTTTTGATTATCAAATGTTACGTGATTTTAGGCAATAAGATGTGACGAGTAATATTGAAAATTGATAGCTTATTAGATTAGATGACAGCAAATGGATTGTGGAGATTTAGCCCATTAAGACGGTTCTGTTGGGCCTCACTACAAGGGCTTATATAAACAATTATGATATAAGGGTGTTTGTTTTAGCTTATATAGTGGGGCTTATAAGCTTATATAAGCTTATAAGCCGAAACAAAGTGTTTGGTTAACCTTATATAAGTGGGCTTATAAGCTTATATAAGGGGGTTTTGGTAAGCCAAGAATTTGTGGCTTATGTAAGGTTGGTTGGGCTTATATAAAAATATTATATAGAAAGACTTTTATACCCTCATTTAATAATTATATCCTTTTTATTTATGAGGGTGTTTGGTTAAGCTTATGAGTTGAGTTAGGCTTATATTATATAAGCCATTTATGGCTTATATATCATAAGCTTATAAGCCTAAATTTAGTGTTTGGTTTAGCTTATTAAAATTAATAAGTTAAATGACAAAAAAGTCCATAGAGTATTAAATGATGTAGTTATTAAATGTGGGGTATTAAAGTCTTTTTATATGCTATTGTTATATAAGCCCACCTTTTATTATAAAAGCCTCACTTTTATGGCTTACCAAAACACCCACATATAAGCTTATAAGCCCACTTATATAAGCTTAACCAAACACTTGGTTTCGGCTTATAAGCTTATATAAGCTAATAAGCTTATAAGCCAATTATATAAGCTAAAACAAACACCCCCTATGTATCTTTTTGTCATTTTACCATATTAGTTATATAAGCTAAACCAAACACTTAACAAAAGCTTATAAGCTTATTACATAAAAGCCATAATTTGCTTATATAATATAAGCCTAAGCCCCTCCTTATATAAGCTTATAGTCTTACAATAAGCCGAAATATCCAAGCTTAGGAAGTATAAGCTGAAATTACATAAACTTATAAGACCACAAATAAGCTTGAAGCCTCTCCAACCCATATCATATCACAACCCCAAGACTGAAACTTTTTCATGGCCGAGACAGCTTTATCTAATCGTGACAGCCGAAAGGAAGACTATATTCTTCGTAGACAATATGCATTCGAGACTTGCAGAATAAAAATGTCGATGGAATGTTAAGAATACAATGTGTCACAGATAGCTAGCTGATACATTGGTCCTCACTATTGGTGAGAACAACCTTTCTTGCAGGAAGGCGAAAAAACGACTGAACCCTTAATGCTATACAAGAAAATTCTAATAGTACATACTACACATAGCAAGTCTAAGTTCAGCTTACTTATATGTTGCATGTGTCGTAGCCAGAGGACCACGAAGACGGTCCTGGCAGATTAGTTAACTCGCCTTCATTTCCACTGTAGAAGTTTTCAAATTCGTTTCTCCATTGTGGATCATCACTTGTCCTGTTTGGCTCCTTGTCGTTATCATACATTGGTATGTCGTAAAGTGGAGGTGATGCCGTGTTCTCTTGCTTTCTTTTCAAGCTTTCGATCTCTTTGTAAGCCTTTTCCTTATCTTGTTCGGCTTCCCTTGCGCGTGCCTGCACATTTTGAACTGCGTCAATGAACTATACCTGATGTTGGCGCATGCTGCAACCATTTACAAGAACGAAAGAAAGTCGTCCTTGTATAAAAATATGTATCGTTTTAATTTAATTTTCGCAAAACTATAACAAAAGTATATAACTTGTGTCAATTGTAAGAAAAAAATACACATTTTGCGATTTTTTAAAGAAATTACGCAGAATGTTTTGAGAAACAGACGTTCTGCTAAAAAGAGTAACAGTTGTAATATACCAGTAATGAAAAGTGCATTAAACGGATATATGATGAAGAATTCGAAGTTTAGATTAAAGCAACTGGAAACTACCTCAGCAGCAGCAGCAGCTTCTTCTGCTTCTTTAAGTCGAACAAGTAGTTCACCAGCTGCTTGTACAGCTTCAGCCGTATCCCTTAACTGGGCTTGAAGTCCTTTGTTCTCGTCCCTGTAATGGATTCTCTCTTTCTCCCTTTCCTCCTGTAAAGTTGAAATTTCAGCTGCAAGGGCGTTGATAAACTTAGACTCTGCATTCCTAACTCCAGCTTTAGCAGCTGCTTTCTTGACGTCCAGTATTCCATCCTCGATCCTCCTTTGTGATGTTAGAAGATTAAGATGTTTCTCCTCTAAATCAGCATACTGTTCCAGCATTCGTGCCTGGCCTTCCATAGCCATTTCCATTGCATCCTTCAGCTCTTTGGAACATTTCCTTTCTGTATCAAGTTCGTGCTTTTGCTTTTCAACAAGGAGACGGCTAGCTTCCAGCTCACGTTCCAAATCTTCTGTAAGAGATACCCATTTGCTCTCTGCTTCATTCCATCGTGCTCTCTCCATTTCAAATCTTTGCTCGGCACTTTCAATGACCGACTCTGGTACTGTGCTTAAAGGCGGGGCAACACTTGGATTAGAAGGATAGGTTATTTCCAAGATTTGATTTTTCTTATGAGACAACTTAGATGACGAATCCATATACAATTGAAGTTGGTTCCTCAAATCCTGAATTTCTTCCAACAATACTTCTCTCTCACCCAAGTCAAAGAAGTTCTGGTAACGTTCTAATTCGTCTTGAAATCTTTTATAGTCGATTTCCGTCCTTAAAACTTCTGGCTGATTCTCGTAGTTTTCCTTCAAAATCTGTATTAAAATGAAACGTGTATATTTACAACATGTAATAAAGCATAGCAAAGTTTACACCCAAAGAAAAAACGGAAGCCATACCATATTCTCATTTTTTAAAGAAGCCAGTTCTTCATCTTTAAATTCCTCAGCAGATAATATACCATCCATCAAGCTCTCCAGGCGAACAATTTTGTCTTCACGGATTTGCCCAATAATCAGATTACATTCTCTTTCATGTTTATACTGTTGCAGCTATCATAATGAAGATTATAGAAGCTATTAGAACGGTGGATTTTTATTTACTAGTATTTATTTACAATGTTTGCATTTAGTAACAGAAACAAACATACCAAATGGTTAAGCTGATTGATTTCGGCGTCTTGTCTACTGCATAGCTCGTCTAATGCCATCTCTCGCCTAATAGCTCCTGTCAACACTTTTTCGACCGCCTGGAAAAAAGATAGAAAAAAGAAGTTAACACAAATATTTCTCAGTAACGAAACACAAATAACCAAAACTCTTAGTTCATACTTATACGTACCTTAGGAACCAACTGCTTTGGTTTATCATCAACAGGAACCAACTGCTGAGGTTTATCGTCAACAGGAACCAACTGTAAGTTCTGACCATCGTTTCCATCTTTTACGTCTTGAGAACTTGTACATTTACAATTTCGGCACAAAAACATCACAGGCTTCTGTTCTTCCATCTCGTTACCTTGAAGACGAGCTTGCATGCCAACGTCTTTTTTAATAAACAAAGGCTTGCTCTCTGATGGTTTGTAGGAAAACCTTAATGAAGATCGTGGAAAAGCAAAGCCCTTTTGATTTTTTTTAATGACTTCCAGACCACCATGGAGACTTGCTGCCAGATGGGCAAACCGGGGCTTAAAATTAATATTTTTTGAGGGCTCAGAACCAGTAGTTTGCGTGAGTTCCTTCTGAGAAGCAGTTAGCATTGATGCAGTTTTTAAACTTTTCCTGCTGCTGTTAGTAGGTAAAGGCGAAACACTTGGAGTTGGTGATTTAAGGATTGGGGACACTTCAGATGGGTCTGACGAATCTTGATTATCACCGTTTGTTTCACCTATCCCCTTATCATTTCCTGCTTGTTCTGATACAACTTCTTCCATAGTTATATCACTATCAGCCGAATCTTTTCTTTCAATGGGTGTGGTTGAATTGCTATCTTCGTTACTTGGTACAGTAGTTTCTTCAGTTTCGTCAACAATTTCCATTTCTTCGTCTCCATCATCATCTACATGGGGTAAAATCAGTGGATGATGAAGGCTGTATTTCAAAACATTAATGCTTTTACGAGCATTCCGTCCTGTCCAGCCAGCACTTGGGTCAACTTGGTTTCCGGTTGACTTTATTCGAACGAGCTCATCCTGTCATATATTACCTCGAGTTAATAGCGGAAGAGAAAAAGAAAAGCAAATGTTGCAAGAAGAACAGAAACATCTTACACGGTCAAACACTAAAAAACGAAAGTCAACATTTCGAAGAAGGTAGTATTATTATAAAATGAAAATCGCAAATTAACCAAACCTTACCTTCAATTGCTTTATAACTTCACGCAATGTGTTAACATCATTCTGCATTTGTTCATTAACCACCGCCTTGTTTTTTATAGCTTTGGCACGTTGGGCAAACCGTATAGTACTAACCGTCTCACTTTTACAACTGCAAATCATACATTTCATCCAGTTAAGAAAAGAGGGGATAATATGAAAAAAACAACTCTTATCGGCATTTAGATATTAAGATTATTACTCAAATATGATTACTTCCAAATTTACCGGGGTAACCCTTTACCCAAAAAAAATTGATTGCTTTAGAAAAGTTTGTACATGTCAACCAAAACCAAACCAGCCCATGTAGACCCGGACATTTTACAACCTCTAGAAATGGTAGTAAATATGTTACCTCTGGGCTGGCGAAATAGCACAAATCATTGAAAGTTTTGCATTTCCCCCAAGGGATTCCTGCAACAAGAACGTCAACTTGGAGTCTCTGTAGGGGATGTGCCTTTGTTTTCCTGTTTGTGAGACTTCGGCGAGAATGTTAATCAAGTTTCTGCAAATCCAACAGCAATAAATAAGTTATTTACAATCAAGTCATACTTAAATACGTATTTTCATATGCAGTCAACCGAAATAACATACCCTAGCTGTGAAAGCGAGCGGTTAATGTTACCCGCCTCTTTCAAACGCTGTCCTGCTGCACCAGTCGATGTTTGTCTTTCTGATCCAGCAAGATCAACTAAGTTCATTCGACTCGTCTTACAGCAGCTCAGACCATCAGTACTCTATGGATTTGGAAATTATTTATGGTAATCAGTATGCAAGGAAAAAATTTAAACCATACTATAAGTTAACTTTGGTTATTACCTTCAGTCGTGACTCAACAACACATGTAAACACACTGTGTGAGCGTGAACTCTCAATATTTAGGCTTGTCGCTCCGGTCCTCCGGTTTGACAAACCCTGCATATTCGTTGACAAGTATCAACAATATTATTCAAAGTTACAAAAGACGAGAATCTTGTGGACCAAAGTCAATACTACAATGAAAACATACCTTCTTTAGGATCTCCTTCACGTCTTTCATATTCGAGATAGACTCTTCGGTCAAATTTTCAACATAGACACCGGTCTTAGTATCCTCTCTCAGATGAAGATTTCTTTGAGTTGGGTTCAGCAAGTCAGTAATCTGCTCATTGTATATCTGTAGATGGAAGCTTGCAATCAGTATAAAGTGACGATAGCAGTTCAGTTGTTGATCATTAATCATCATGTTACCTCGAGAAACGAACAGTGACACTGATAGACAAGTTGTTTGTCTGCATGCTTAATTTGTTCCTAAAACAAACAAGTAAACGACAAGTAGTCAGCGAGATGACTTACAGACTAAAACAGTCACAAGTGAAACCATGAGAAGATATAAACTAGGCACCTCATTTATGCGAGAGAACAGTCGTTCAAAAACACGAGGTGTCAAGCCTTTATCATTTATAGACGATTTATCTTCCAATAAAGCATTGGCGGGTCCCCATATAGTGTACGTCTTTCCGCTCCCGCTCTAAGCATATCAAATTCAAAGTACTATGTTAGCACAAATATTAACAAAGATCAAATAGCAGTGAATCGTGGTAACCGATACCTGTCCATAAGCAAATATAGAACTATTGAAACCAGCAAGACAGTTCTCAACAAGCGGAGCTCCCACAAGCTCGAATATATCCATCTGAAATACAAATCGAACCAACAACACTGACCAGCTATTTCACCAATAAACAAGGTACTAAACTATTCATGTTAGAAAATAAACTTGCCTGAGTTGAGGTTTCATCAGCTACCGAATCAAAAGTAAATTTTTGACCTTGTATTGACAACGTGTCACCTGAAGTTTTCTCAACTATCGTTCCTCCTTCTTCATTTCTACTTATCGGCCTCATTCTCACGATAACCTAATCCAGAATCATAACACCGCATTAAGTTAAACTACAATCCTGACGCTACAAATCCACTTCATTTCAACCATATTAACGTAATTTATAACATCATAATGGTTTCGATTCAGCTGATAATCATATTACATGGCTAAATTTTTTTAATATAATTCAAAAGAACGGGATACATAAATCCAGAATCACAATATTTCACCAATTAAACTTTTAACCTGACAAATTCTATCAATCCACTCCGCAAATAATATCATAATTGCTTCGATTCAGATGATAATTATATTATAAGACTAGAACTTTGCGGCTTCTCGATTTCAAAATAGAACAGTCGCCCCACATTACATTAAACTTTTCTTCTAACAAATTCTACCGATCCACTTCATTAGCATTAATCGCATTCAATAATAACTCAAATCATGACATAAGCCAGTTGCACCACACCAAATCAATTAAACATAAGCCGGAACCAAATAAGCTCATAAGCCCACACTTTTCCGGCTTATTTTAAAACTTTTGGGCTTATATAAGTTTATTATGATATGATTCACTCATATAAGCCCTTACGCCTCAACATAAGCCGGAAAATTGGGGCTTATTAAATATAAGCCGATACCAAATAAGTTCATAAGCCTACAATTTTCCGGCTTATTTAAAACTTGTGGGCTTATATAAGTTTATTATGATGATATGATTCACTCGTATAAGTCCATAAGCCTCAAAATAAGCCGGAAAATTGGGGCTTATGAAATATAAGCCAAAATCAAATAAGCGCGTAAGTGACAAGCCCACATATCAGCTTCAACAAACACCACAACAAACAAATTCCAATTTGCTAATAGAGTAAACTAGTATCAAATTAGCAGTTAATAATCACAACTTTACAACAAATTAGCTCATACGGCCACAATTTTCCGGCTTATTTTGAGACTTGTGGGCTTATATAAGCTTATTATATCGTAACAAACTCAGATAAGCTCATAAGTCTCAAAAGAAGCCGGAATATAGGATCTTATTACATAAAATCCGAAATCAAATAAGCGCGTAAGTGATAAAGCCCCAGATCAGCTTAAACAAACACCACAACAAACAAAATCCTGATTCGCTAATAGAGTAAACTAGAAATAATCACAGCTTTACAACAAATTAACAAATAAGCTCATGCGCACACAATTTTCCGGCTTATTTTGAGACTTGTGGGCTTATATAAGCTTATTATATCGTAACAAACTCATATAATCCCATACGCCTCAAAATAAGCTGGAATATAGGATCTTATTACATAAAATCCGAAATCAAATAAGCGCGTAAGTGATACGCCCACATATCAGCGTAAACAAACACCACAACAAACAAATCCTGATTCGCTAATAGAGTAAACTAGTATAAATAAAACAGTTAATAATCACAGCTTTACAACAAATTAGCAAATAAGCTCATACGGCAACAATTTTCCTGCTTACTTTGAGACTTGCGGGCTTATATAAGCTTAGTATATCATAACAAGCTCATATAAGCTCATAAGTCTCAAAATAAGCCGGAATATAGGGGCTTATTACAAATAAGCCCAAAACAAATAAGCGCGTAAGTAATAAACCCGCAGATCCGCTTAAACAAACACCCCAACAAACAAATCCCGATTCGCTAATAGAGTAAACTAGGACAGTGTCAAATTAACAGTTAATAATCACAGCTTTACAACAAATTAGCAAATAAGCTCATACGCCCACAATTTTCCGGCATTATTTTATCGTAACAAACTCATATAAGCTCACAAGTCTCAAAATAAGCCGGAATATAGGGGCTTCTTACAAATAAGCCGAAATCAAATAAGCACGTAAGTAATAAGCCCACAGATCAGCTTAAACAAACACTCCAACAAACAAATCCCGATTCGCTAATAGAGTAAAGTAGTATCAAATTAACAGTTAATAATCACAGCTTTACAACTAATTAGCAAATAAGCTCATACGCCCACAATTTTCCGGCTTATTTTGAGACTCGCGGGCTTATATAAGCTTATTATATCTTAACAAACTCATATAAGCTCATAAGTCTCAAAATATGCCTGAAAATTGGGGCTTATTACAAATAAGCCGAAATCAAATAAGCGTGTAAGTAATAAGCCCACAGATCAGCTTAAACAAACACCACAACAAACAAATCCCGATTCGCTAATAGAGTAAACTATTATCAAATTAACAGTTAATAATCACAGCTTTACAACAAATTAGCAAATAAGCTCATACGCTCACAATTTTCCGGCTTATTTTGAGACTTGTGGGCTTATATAAGCTTATTATATCGTAACAAACTCAGATAAGCTCATAAGTCTCAAAATAAGCCGGAATATAGGATCTCATTACATATAATCCGAAATCAAATAAGCGCGTAAGTGATAAAGCCCACAGATCAGCTTAAACAAACAAATCCCGATTCGCTAATAGAGTAAACTAGTATAAAAAAAAGAGTTAATAATCACCGCTTTACAACAAATTAGCAAATAAGCTCATACGCTCACAATTTTCCGGCTTAGTTTGAGACTCGCGGGATTATATAAGCTTATTATATCTTAACAAACTCATATAAGCTCATAAGTCTCAATATACTCCTGAAAATTAGGGCTTATTACAAATAAGCCGAAATCAAATAAGCGCGTAGGTGATACGCCCACATATCAGCTTAAACAAACACCACAACAAACAAAGCGCGATTCGCTAATAGAGTAAACTAGTACCAAATTAACAGTTAATAATCACAGCTTTAGAACAAATTAGCAAATAAGCTCATACGCCCACAATTTCCGGCTTATTTTGAGACTTGTGGGCTTATACAAGCTTATTATATCGTAACAAACTCAGATAAGCTCATAAGTCTCAAAATAAGCCGGAATATAGGATCTCATTACATATAATCCGAAATCAAATAAGCGCGTAAGTGATAAAGTCCCAGATCAGCTTAAACAAACACCACAACAAACAAATCCTGATTCACTAATAGAGTAAACTAGTATAAAAAAACAGTTAATAATCACCGCTTTACAACAAATTAGCAAATAAGCTCATACGCTCACAATTTTCCGGCTTAGTTTGAGACTCGCGGGCTTATATAAGTTTATTATATCTTAACAAACTCATATAAGCTCATAAGTCTCAAACTAAGCCGGAATATAGGGGCTTATTACAAATAAGCCGAAATCAAATAAGCGCGTAAGTAATAAGCCCACGTATCAGCTTAAACAAACACCATAACAAACAAATCCTGATTCGCTAATAGAGTAAACTAGTATAAAAAAGCAGTTAATAATCACAGCTTTACAACAAATTAGCAAATAAGCTCAGACGCCCACAATTTTCCGGCTTATTTTATCGTAACAAACTCATATAAGCTCACAAGTCTCAAAATAAGCCAGAATATAAGCTGAAATCAAATAAGCGCATAAGTGATAAAGCCCACAGATCAGCTTAAACAAACACCCCAACAAACAAATCCTGATTCGCTCCAAATTAACAGTTAATAATCACAGCTTTACAACAAATTATACGCACACAATTTTCCGGCTTATTTTGAGACTTGTGGGCTTATATAAGCTTATTATATCTTAACAAACTCAGATAAGTTCATAAGTCTCAAAATAAGCCGGAATATAGGGGCTTATTACAAATAATCCGAAATTCAAATAAGCACGTAAGTGATAAAGCCCACAGATCAGCTCAGCGTAAACAAACACCACAACAAACAAATCCCGATAATAAGCTCATACGCCCACAACTTTCCGGCTTATTTTGAGACTCGCGGGCTTATATAAGCGTATTATATCTTAACAAACTCATATAAGCTCATAAGTCTCAAAATAAGCCGGAATATAGGATCTTATCACAAATAATCCGAAATCAAATAAGCGCGTAACTAAATCAAGTCTTATAACATCAATTACAACAAATTAGGGTTTCGCCAACATTATACCTTAACGCCAGTATCCGAACACCCAGATCCACTACCCTCCGGCTGAAACTCACACCCGATCTTCCGCTTCAACGGATTCGGAGGCCGTGGCGGCAACCCGATCTTCGCTTTACCCGACGACGGAGACGGAGCGATATTCGAATCGGCTGGTGGCGCGTTTTCCTTCGACGGTTTCGGTTTACGCGATCGATTCCCCGGTTTCATCGCGTTGTTGTCGGGTTGATGATGATGATGTTCTTTAAGGATTGAGTTGGTTGTTCGTTTCATGGTTTGGAACCCTAATTTCTAGAGAGAGAAAGTGAGGGTTTTTTTAGAGAGAGAAAGTGATTTGGGGAAGAAATGTAGCCGTTGTAATGGTGGGTGGGTGGGTTTTGAATTTAAATATAACGTTTGTTTTTTGTGTTTGGTTTTTTTTTATTACTTTTTAGGATGGTTATAAATAACGTGAAGCGTGGCGTAGCGGCATGTCCAAGCTACACCTTTTAGCGGCTAAGGCGAAGCTTTAGCGTTTTTAAAGCGTGGCTTATGGCGGCAGACCATATAAAAATATTTGTTTGTTTTATCATATTTCAATGTTATATTTATATTTAGTACAATAAGTGTTTTACATAATACCTGAAGTTGGGAAAACTCTTTTTACATCTCTTTACATGTGATAATATTCATATTTTGAAGTTGAATTAAAAAAATAATTGCACCTCATGTCGTAGAGCGCCTCAACCTATTGCGTTGCGTGGAGGCCGCGCCTTAAGGCGAGCTATAGCGGGCTATTTAGAACCATGCTTTTTAGGTTGTCTGGGTTCACGAGAATCTGATAGATTTTTTTCATCGAGTATAATTATCTGTGTCATAAAGTTAGCCACTCTGTATCATGTTTAATGAGGAAAAACTTCTATCTTACGTCACTGAGATTTGTGTACAAGTAGAGGCCTTATATTTCTATAGGTTTGATATCAAATCAATAAGCATGATTAATCTCCAACATGTAAAGTACGGATATGAAAATGTCAATATCTATGCAGTTTTGTTAAGTTCGATAGTACAACTTACTGTTTAGGTTGTTGTACTTTAGGAAACAGACGAAAAACATGTTTTAAAGGATGCTTGTCAAACATATGTTTCAACTCTTTAGTGCTAAAGGTGTCAACACGTGCTTCGACTCTTAAGTGCTTCTACCGGTGATCTAGTAAGTACTTTTACTATTTTATCCTTATTTATTTGATTTTATTAATAAAAAGTGTTACAGTTCCTTTACACATAGCGTAATACTTGTAAGTTAAAAGGAGGACGAATATCAATAGTCTTAACTATTCATCAATAGTTATGTTGGTTGGAATATTGATTGGATTTAGAAGCTAAACTTGGATGTTGTCAATGAAAATATCAATTAAATATTTGTTTTAGAAAAGTCGATATAAATTAAGCTAAAACTTTTGTATTACGAATGACTAAAATCATATTAAAAATATATGAAATGTGTATTTGGTCAAATAGGAGGACATAATGCGATTTTCTCGGTTTACAATAACTTTAAAATATATAAGTAGACCTTGATATTTTTTTCTTATAGTTTTTATTTTGTTAGATGCTTAAAGTTAAAATTTTATTGACAGTTTAAAAATATTACATCTGTACTATAAATAAAACTAAAGGAATTATAATAAATATTCGAATAAAATGACAAATAAAATAAAATGACAAATTAATTTTCATTTTCACTAAATAAAAAAAAATGATTTACAACGGTCAGGACCTTCAATAGAAGATCTTTTGTTCTCATGCGGTTGGTTGAAATATTGATTGGATTTAGAAGCTAAACTTGGATGTTCGATGAAAAGGTCAATTAAATATGGTTTTAGAAAAGTCGATATAAATTAGGCTAAACTTTTGTATTAGGAATGACTAAAATCATATTAAAAAGAAAAGAAATGTGTATTTGGTCAAATAGGAGGACATAATGCGATTTTCTCGGTTTACAATAACTTTAAAATATATAAGTAGACCTCGATTTTTGTTTCTTATCATTTTTATTTTGTTAGATACTAAAATTGAAATTTTATTGACAATTTAATGATATTACATTAGCAATATAAATAAAATTACAAATATTATAATAAATATTTGAATAAAATAAAAAATAAAAAATTGATGTTCATTTTCACTAAACACAAATAGATGATTTACAACGGTTAAAACCTCCAATGAAACATCTTTTAGTTC
The DNA here is from genome assembly GCA_025667525.1 of Glebionis coronaria. Lineage (NCBI taxonomy): Eukaryota > Viridiplantae > Streptophyta > Magnoliopsida > Asterales > Asteraceae > Glebionis > Glebionis coronaria. The sequence continues at coordinate 581,905,531 of CM046878.1, read as the reverse complement.
TCGTGCGGTTAATTCCTCGCCGAAGAGTTGCAGCACGATGACACAGGTCATAGGAGCTTTTTTATTCAAGTATTCGTTGCATCTTGGTCCAAATTCTTGTCGCCTATGTAGATGCCAAAAACCTATCAAGACAAAGATTACTTAACCCAAATCATGGCAAAAACTTAGAAAATAAGCTGATTATTTAAGAATAACTATTCAAAAAATAAGATCATGCTTACATTCGAAAAACGCTTCTACGTTATATACTTAACACAACATTCCTTGGTAGTGTTTCGTTCGTAGTCTTAAAAGGGTATTTTATTAATCAACACTTCAATAAAGTAAACCATTTGACCACAATCATTTAAAACATGACCCTATCAAGTACATCTGCCATTAATCCAACTCTCAACTTTAGCCTTTTAAGATACACACCTTCTGAAAAACTTGAACTTAATCTAACATCGTGTTACTTTTTCATTACATTTATTTTTTACTTTCCTTCACAGTATTGACATTCTAGACCTTATGACATTCATAACTTCCATCAACTCGATCATGAAACTCATATAAGCTCATAAGTTTCAAAATAACGCCTGAAAATTGGGGTTATTACAAATAATCCGAAATCCGCGTAAGTAATAAGCCCATAGATCAGCTTAAACAAACACCACAACAAACAAATCCTGATTCGCCAATAGAGTAAACTAGTATAAAAAACAGTTAATAATCACAGCTTTACAACAAATTAGCAAATAAGCTCATACGCCCACAATTTTCCAGCTTATTTTATCGTAACAAACTCATATAAGCTCACAAGTCTCAAAATAAGCCGGAATATAGGATCTTATTACATATAATCTGAAATCAAATAAGCGCGTAAGTGATAAAGCCCACATATCAGCGTAAACAAACCCCACAACAAACAAATCCCGATTCGTTAATAGAGTAAACTAGTACTCCCTCCGTCCCAAAATTATAGTCCATGTTTCCTTTTTGGGTTGTCCCAAATTAATTGTCCATTTCTAAAACTTCTAAAAATAGGTATGAATTTTAAATCGAGATTACTAGATTACCCTTAATTGAAATCACAATTACAAATTTTAAGAAGGTTTTAAATTAACTGGTTAAGGGTAAAAGTGTCTTTCTGCAAAAAGTAAGAGAGAGAAAGCTGAAAATGTGGTACTTTTCTTAAACTGTGTGTTTTTTGTCGGGGGACAATAATTTTGGGACGGAGGGAGTATCAAATTAACAGTTAATAATCACAACTTTACAACAAATTAGCAAATAAGCTCATACGCACACAATTTTCTGGCTTACTTTGAGATTTGTGGGCTTATATAAGCTTATTATATCTTAACAAACTCATATAAGCTCATAAGTCTCAATATAAGCCGTGATAACTAGGATTTTGCTAGGTTCAATTTAATTCGGTATCTTCACGAATTGATTTCTGGTTCAAAGTACGACTCAATTGTTTTTGGTGAAACAAATGTTTTTGGATGTTTTAAAATAAAATGTGCAAGACGTAAAAGTAAAATGGCGTTAAAATAATTCTAAATCTAATTTAAAATAAAAGGCGAGTATTTAAAAGCGTGACGAAAAGTAAAGGGAACTAAAAGTAAATAACGCAAACTTAAATCTATCTAAGACAAACTTAAAATGCAACTAAAACTTAAAACTAAGGCAAGGCTAAAAAATAAATCTAAGGCAATAAAACTTAAAGTGCAACTATGTAAAAAGGCGGGAAAAGTAAAGCTTGAAAATTAAAAATTAAAAACATAAACTAAAAAGAACCTGAAAACATCTCATCCGGAATAATCCTTCGTTCGGAATAATCACTCATCCGGAATGTCACCTTCGTTCGGAATGATTCTTCTTCACTCGGAATATTTACCAAGTCCCTTGATCAGGAATAAATCCTTTATCCGGAATATGTCACTTATCCGGAATAAAGTCTTGATTCGGAATACTGGTCCTTGATCCGGAATGATGTCTTGATCTAGTATATATATTTTGATCCGGAATGTTGTGCTTGATCCGGAATGTTGAAGATTCCGGATGAAGTCTTTGATCCGGAATAATTAATTATTCCGAATAAAGGTCCTTGATCCGGAATGTCTCCTTGATCCGGAATATTCTGTTGATCCGGAATGTGGACTTGATCCGGAATAAAAGGCTGATCCGGAATGTTTGGTATTCCGGATGAAATGCTTGATCCGGAATAATAAATTATTCCGAATAAGTACTACTGATCCGGAATGTCTAATATTCCGGATGAACAACCTTTGATACGGAATCTCTTGAACAAACACCTTCACTCGGAATGTCTGGGCTTGATCCGGAATATTCCTGGGAATATAGTAACAGAAACACGAAGAACAAGGAACACAAGAACAACACGAATCTAAATAAATCTAATCTAAATCAACCACAAGATTAAATCAAACTAATCACAAAACATCTACTAATGATAATCAAACAAACCAAATCAATCAAACTAACAATAATAATCAAACTAATCAAAATAATCAAATCCCACTTAAATAAATCAATAAAAATAAAAAACATGAACATAAACAATAAAGCATGAAGATTAAGATCAAATAAAGAAAGGTAGATAGGAGATTGACAATAAAAATAAAGATTGACAAGAATTAAAAGGAAACTTACTTGAAATTAAATGTATTTAAGGTGCGAGACAAGTATTTAAATGGACATGAAATTAAATGACAAGGTAATTAAATGTGCAGGGTAATTAAAATGGAAGAAATAGTTTGTCAAGCTATCCAACAAAACTAATGAAATGAAATCCTAATCTATATATAGGGGAGGATTAGGGAGTGCTTAGGAAGCTTCCTCCCCTCTTTCCTCTTTTCCTTAATTGCAAGCTTAAGTCCTTAATCTTCTTAATATTCTTAAATCTTGTACTTTAATGACTTTTGTCTCGGGATTTCTTAGAACTCGCCTTGTAATTCTTCAATAAATTAGACTTGAGTTCTTCGGCTTTTAGTAAACTTCCGTCTTTTGACTTTTTCTTCGATAAATCTTTAGAATTTGTCTTGGACTTCCGTTCTTTTTGCACTCTTGACTTCTCGACTTTGTCTTTCGTCTTTTTCTTCGATAAAAGCCCGTGAATTCCCGTGTTTTCTCCACTTTTCACCTTTTCGTCCTAAATCACAACAAAAACACAAACCACGCATAATTCCGACATAAATGACATAAAATACACGTTTTGGCTCGGTTATTATTGTAATTAAGTGGTAAAAAGGATACACACCTATCAAATCCCCTACACTTAACCATTGCAATGTCCTCATGCAATGCATTAGTTACAAAGCATGTTTACATTTTTCATCACAATCAATCCACCTTGGCCTTTATTAAAGGGATAGAAAATAACAAAACAAAGAAATCAAAAGCATACCTTAGGGTTTTGAAAATGTCATGAATGATCATCATCCTCAAGTTTTCACTTTCTCCAAACCAAGCTTAAAAACGAGATCATTGTTATTATAAGTTAGCAAACTAACACGAACTCATGTGGGCCAATTATTCACTTAGACTCCCTTATTCCTAGGTGTATCTCTTATATTTTATTGTTGTCTCGAATGATCACGAGGATGCATTGGTGACTTATTTCGATAGTTATTTAGGCCGAAAATAAAGTGAACGATTTAATCAATAGTTAGCTAAAGGACAAAATCTTTTAAAACTGCTTCTCGGGACCTCATAAAGTTCATATCTTGGCATAACTCGCTTCACGATTTGAGACCTTTCTCGGACCGATATTTGGCAGCGACTTCATACTTCAAACCTTGAGAGACGTTCATGAAATAATGGCATTCTCTTCATAATAGGAATTTCTTCACTTGAAGTTTTGAGAGATTCTTCATATTTGGACCACGACTTCTTCATTTTTCTCTAATCTTTATTTGGGATTTTGATATACAACGATCCGCCTCCTTTTTGGACTTGGATCTATTTATCCTCATACCTTGTTCGGGCCTTTTCGGATAGACTTCTCCATGACTTTTGGGGAGTATTTGCTTTTCGTCGTGTGTCTCGATCCTTCATATTGATCTTTGATAAATGATTCTTCACATAACTTTGGACCTTTAGCAACAAAATTTAGCCCTCATGCCTTGTTAGGACCTTTTCGGACTCGCCAATCTTCGCATCCCGCTTCAATAAGTTATGCCTTGGCTATGAACTCTAATCATTACCGAGCAACTTTTAAACGATCTTGGGCTAGAAGCTAAGTAACTTTTCAAATCGTACAACCTTATTTATTGCAGATAATTTTATTAGCAAGCGATGGGAGAATAGGCTTATAATTAACTCACATAAATTCACGAAAGAATACCAAACTTATATTTGGCTCTATCATCTCTCGTTCTCCACAATTTAAAATCTCAAGGAATGAGACTCGTGGATGCTTAGCCTATTAAATCAAAGTTTTGGGTTTTCGAGTCGCCTATAGGATCTTGCAAACTCTTAGACTTTTTCAAGTTTAGAAATCGCATTTTAAAGTTCCCTTGATAAACGACTCTCTAGGATCAATTATAGGAACTTGCGAAAAGTTCTTGTTCTTAACCCGTGAGAGTTAAGACTTTCGCGTTTTATAGCTCCCTATATAAAAGCCTAGCAAAACTTGACTTAAACACGTTAAGGATACTAGCTAGAGTAACTTAGATAAGTAAACTCGGGTTGAGTCAAAAGATTCACAACGTTTGAAAATTAAAACCACTTTATTAAAATTTTATTCTAGTAAAGAAAGAAAATAACTAAAATAAAGGAAAAACTAATAGGCCAAAATAGATCAAAAATTTTGAAAAATGTCGAAAAATTGATTTTCCGGTTAAAATGATGACAAATACAAGGAAAAGGCCACTTAACTTCGATAGAAGTCCCCCCTACACTTAATATAAATATTGTCCTCAATGTTTAAGCATGTGGGAGTAAACTCCCCTACACTTAGGACATTGTGCACTTTGTTTAAATCTCGCTAAGGAAAAGACAACTAACGAGATTCCTATTTTAATATTGAAAAATATAAAATAGTGAATCGAAAAGAGTTTAGGATAGAACCGGGAAAATGGGAACACGGAATCATGGGTCGTCAAGAATCATCAAGAGTGGATCATTGATCGCTCGAATCCCTGAATATAAGAAGAGAGGAGATAGCAACACCAACGGGTCTCCCCTACACTTAGGATAAAGAAAGCTAAAAGATAGATACATGGGTTGCCTCCCAAGAAGCGCTTGATTTTTGTTCACCGAGTCGTGAGCCTGACTCGACCTTGATTATCATAGGAAGAAGCATGAAGAACATCCACCGGGATCAAAGACATAGTTTTCGTCCATCAAATAGCACAAGCTTAAGGCGAACAAGGCAAGCCAAAGAAGAATAGGCAAGGTTCCCTTAAGCAAAGATGGAGCATGGTGGGAGCAAGGGTGAGGTGGTGCAAGCATATCTTCCAAAGTTCCAAAGATTTTTCCTTTTATTTCATCAAGTGGATACTGAGATGGCTGGAGAAGATCGAGACCGGGGTCGAACACCTTTTCCTTTAGGGGAAAATAGCACCCAGGCTCAGCAGAATGTGAAGAAGATCCGCGAAGAAGATGCACAACCTCGTCCTCAGAAGGTGGACAAAGAGGTGTCAAATCATACGTGATGCGGATGTTGGTGTCGACCGGTTGCTTCTCCTCTGAAAGAATTTTCTTCAAATCCAAAGTAGGATCAAGACGATAATCTTCAAAGTCTAAAGGAGGAGCATCACTCTCATGAGGGAAGTATGTATTAAGAAAAGTAGAGAAGTCTTCCTCAAAAGAGTAATCATCCAAAGTAGGATTAAGTGATGGCGGAGGATCTTCATCATGAGAAGAATCGCTCGAAAGAGTATCGGCCTCATCGAAATCATCATAAGTGGGCATCTCGGGATACTCGGAAGTAAGGTCATCATAATCATCCGAATCCGAGCTAGAATCATCATCATAAGCATCAAAGATCGGTGGAGAATCATAAATGGGTGAAGGTTCCAAATTGGAGAGAGAATCATCCACATCATCTTGAAAAAGTGGATTATCAAAGCAAGACTCGAATAGAGGATTGTTGTAGATGACAAAATCATCGAGCACATTAATCATATTCGCAGATTCTCATCCATAGGATTTGCTTGTAAGCTTCCCCATTTTGAAAACTTGTGCATCATCCCTGACTCTTAAAATTAAATCACCTTCGGCAACATCAACTAAAGCTCGTCCGGTTCTCAAGAATGGCCGACCAAGTATTAAAGGAATACGAGGGTCCATTTCATAATCAACAACGACAAAGTCGACCGGAAAAGTGAAGGTGCCAACTTTAATGAACACATCTTCGGCGATACCAACGGGGTAAGCGAGAGTGCGATTTGCAAGCTCAAGAGTCATCCTTGTTGGAGTAAGGTCGGGTAATGATAGTGTTTTCCAAACACTCAAAGGCATAAGATTAATACTGGCCCCGAGATCAGCTAGGGCAGTAAATTCTTCGGTTTTGTTAAAAATGCAAGGCAACACAAAACGACCAGGATCTCCAAGTTTTTCCGGAAGTTCTTAAGAATAACTGCAGAACAGTTTTCATTTAAGCGTGTGTTGGCGAGCTCAATCAGCTTCTCCTTTTTGTTAAGCAATTCCTTAAATGCTTTGACAAATTTCGGCATGTGGACAAGTGCTTCAACAAGGCTAATGTTCAAAGTCATTTGAGCGATCATCTTCAGATAATTCGACACTTGAATGTCATCCTTGGTGTGCATTTTGGTCTTGCCTAAGCGAGAAGGATATGGGATGTTGGGGTTGGGTGGTGAAGGTGTAGGTGTAACAGGTAAAGGTTGAGATGTTGAAGGGTTCTTCTTGGGAACATCGTCATGACGAGGCGGAGGCGGTAATGGTGCACTAATACTAGGTGTGGGAGTAGGAGGGATAAATGGTGGTGGAGGTGGTGTAGATGATGGGGGCGGGATAGGTGGTCCTACTATGGTAACTCCATTACGGGTAGTAATAGCACTCACATTCGCTCGCGGATTGGTGACGGTGTTTGAAGGTAGAGAACTCGAAGAAGAGGGTTGAGCGGTGGGTAAGAAACTAGCCAACATATTCTTTATATCATTCATTTGATTGCTGAAGGAGGATTGAATATTATCTCGAAGCTCGGATCTTATATCATTTCCTTGCTTGGTGATATCTCCTTTCAAATTGATAATTTGGCTCTGTAGATTCTTGATTTGCTCACCTTGGGTTCTCATCAAAGTTTCAACATCTTGATTCATGGGTGGGGCTTGTTGAGCGGGTGGGTGATAAGGATTAGAAGCTCTAGGTGGGATTTGGTTGCTTCTATTGTAGTTGTTGGCGGGGTTTTGGTTTTGAGGAGAAAAATTGGGTGAAAGGTAGTTGTTGGACCTCAGCAAATTTCTATCCCCTTGAGGTCGAGCTTGGTAATTTTCCGGTGAATAATTACCATAAGCTGCATACACATTTTCCGGATTTCCTTGAGTAGAAGGACAATCAGTGTATGAGTGTGGACCGCCGCATGTTTCACAAGAAGGTGCTACCGCTTTGACTTGTTGTTGGTTTGTAGCGAGAAGCAAGATATTTTTGTTCATTTCAGTCATCATGCGGGTGAATTCGGTCATATCGGGGTTTGCTGAAATAGAAGAAACATTGACTCTCGGGTTGTTCCATGAAGAAGCGGAGGAATCCCAGTTTTTATGATGAGTAGTCATGTTTTCAATAAGCTCTCTACACTCCTCGGGTCTTGTTTTCATAAATGTGCCACCGGCGGCTGCATTAATCGTATCACGATCTCGAAAAGTCAAACCGTTGTAGAAAGTATCAATTAAGGTTACGGGAAGCATGTTGTGGTTTGGACAACGATCGATCAAGACATTATATCTTTCCCAAGCATCAAAAAGAGATTCAACGGGTTCTTGCATGAAACCAACGATTTGATTGCGAAGGCTCGTGACGATGGATGGTGGAAAGTAGTACGACAAAAAGCGTTGAGTCATGTCATCCCAAGTATGAATTGAATTCTTCGGGAGACGATCAAACCATTTCTCGGCGTGGTGTGATAAAGTATGTGGGAAGAGTTGTAGGTGAAGAACATCCATTGTGGCACCGGGCAACTTCATGCTTTGAGTGATTGTAATGAACTTGTCGAGGTGTTTGTTGGCATCATCATCAGGCATTCCGGCGAATGGATTAGTTTGCACTTGCTGAATCATGTGGTGCTTCAACGAAAACTCCGGAGCCGTGATTTGCATCGGCGCAATCGGTCCTCCGCGTCCAAACATGGTAGGTTGACAAAGCTCCTCCATTGTCCGAAGATCGGGCTGTGGAAGAACATTGTTGTTGTTATTATTGAGGTGCGGTTGATTATTGTTGTTGTTAACACCTGTCATACTTAAATCTTCTCGAGTCTCGGGCTCTTGATAATTAGAAGATCTAGTACGCATACACCTACAAAGACAAAAGAAAAAAATACCAAACACAAAGACAATATATATACACAATAAAAATAAAATCTTTTTGGATTTTTGAAAATTTTAATTTTTATGGTTTTTTAACAATTTTTTTAATTTTTATGGTTTTTTTGAAATTTTTATGCAAGAAAATAACGCTCACGAATGAACGGATCCCAAAAAGCAACGCGTCTCTCACAGAAAACCGTTAATCTTTATGAAAAGAGCCGGCAGCGGCGCCATTTGATAACTAGGATTTTGCTAGGTTCAATTTAATTCGGTATCTTCACGAAAGTACGACTCAATTGTTTTTGGTGAAACAAATGTTTTTGGATGTTTTAAAATAAAATGTGCAAGACGTAAAAGTAAAATGGCGTTAAAATAAATCTAAATCTAATTTAAAATAAAAGGCGAGTATTTAAAAGCGTGACGAAAAGTAAAAGGCACTAAAAGTAAATAACGCAAACTTAAATCTATCTAAGGCAAACTTAAAATGCAACTAAAACTTAAAAACTAAGGCAAGGCTAAAAAATAAATCTAAGACAATAAAACTTAAAGTGCAACTAAGTAAAAAGGCGGGAAAAGTAAAGCTTGAAAATTATAAATAAAAAACATAAACTAAAAAGAACCTGAAAACAGCTCATCCGGAATAATCCTTCGTTTGGAATAATCACTCACCCGGAATGTCACCTTCGTTCGGAATGATTCTTCTTCACTCGGAATATTTACCAAATCCCTTGATCCGGAATAAATCCTTTATCCGGAATATGTCACTTATCTGGAATAAAGTCTTGATTCGGAATACTGGTCCTTGATCCGGAATGATGTCTTGATCCGGAATATATTTTGATCCGGAATGTTGTGCTTGATCCAGAATGTTGAAGATTCCGGATGAAGTCTTTAATCTGGAATAATTAATTATTCCGAATAAAGGTCCTTGATCCGGAATGTCTCCTTGATCCGGAATATTCTGTTGATCCGGAATGTGGACTTGATCCAGAATGTTTGGTATTCCGGATGAAATGCTTGATCCGGAATAATAAATTATTCCGAATAAGCACTACTGATCCGGAATGTCTAATATTCCGGATGAACAACCTTTGATACGGAATCTCTTGAACAAACACCTTCACTCGGAATGTATGGGCTTGATCCAGAATATTCCTGGGAATACAGTAACAGAAATACGAAGAACAAGGAACACAAGAACAACACAAATCTAAATAAATCTAATCTAAATCAACCACAAGATTAAATCAAACTAATCACAAAACATCTACTAATGATAATCAAACAAACCAAATCAATCAAACTAACAATAATAATCAAACTAATCAAAATAATCAAATCCCACTTAAATAAATCAATAAAAATAAAAAAACATGAACATAAACAATAAAGCATGAAGATTAAGATCAAATAAAAAAAGGTAGATAGGAGATTGACAATAAAAATAAAGATTGACAAGAATTAAAAGGAAACTTAGTTGAAATTAAATGTATTTAAGGTGCGAGACAAGTATTTAAATGAACATGAAATTAAATGACAAGGTAATTAAATGTGCAGGTTAATTAAAATGGAAGAAATAGTTTGTCAAGCTATCCAACAAAACTAATGAAATGAAATCCTAATCTATATATAGGGGAGGATTAGGGAGTGCTTAGGAAGCTTCCTCCCCTCTTTCCTCTTTTCCTTAATTGCAAGCTTAAGTCCTTAATCTTCTTAAATCTTGGACTTTAATGACTTTTGTCTCGGGATTTCTTAGAACTCGCCTTGTAATTCTTCAATAAATTAGACTTGAGTTCTTCGGCTTTTAGTAAACTTCCGTCTTTTGACTTTTTCTTCGATAAATCTTCAGAATTTGTCTTGGACTTCCGTTGTTTTTGCACTCTTGACTTCTCGACTTCGTCTTTCGTCTTTTTCTTCGATAAAAGCCCGTGAATGCCCGTGTTTTCTCCACTTTTCACCTTTTCGTCCTAAATCACAACAAAAACACAAACCACGCATAATTCCGACATAAATGACATAAAATACACGTTTTGGCTCGGTTATTATTGTAATTAAGTGGTAAAAAGGATGGGTGTTTACACACCTATCAAGCCGGAATATAGGGGCTTATTAGAAATAAGCTGAAATCAAATAAGCGCATAAGTGATAAAGCCCACAGATCAACGTAAACAAACACCCAAACGAACGAATCCCGATTCGCTAATACATTAAACATAAATTACAATAAATTAGGGTTTCAACAACATTATACCTTAACGCCAGTATCCGAACACCCAGATCTACTACCCTCCGGTTGAAACTCAGACCCGATCTTCCGCTTCAAAGGATTCGGCGGCCACGGCGGCAACCCGCTCTTCGCTTTACCCGACGACGGAGACGGAGCGATATTCGAATCGGTTGGTGGCGCGTTTTCCTTCGAGGGTTTAGGTTTACGCGATCGATTCCCCGGTTTCATCGCCTTGTTATCGGGTTGATGATGATGTTCTTTAAGGATTGAGTTGGTGGTTCGTTTCATGGTTTAGAGCCCTAATTTCTAGAGAGAGAAAGTGAGGGGTTTTTAGAGAGAAAAAGTGATTTGGGGAAGAAATGTAGCCGTTGTGATTGTGGGTGGGTTTTGAATTTAAATATAACGTTTGTTTTTTACTTTGGTTTTTTTTTTGACCTTTTAGGTAGGGGTGTGCAAGAAACCGAAAATCCGAACCTAAACCAAAAAAACCGAAGAACCGAAACCTAAAAAACCGAAACCGATTGAAAAACCGATGGTTCGCTTTTTGCATTTTGAAAAACAACCGAAGTTTTTGCTTCGTTTGGGTTTTAGCATTAAAGAAAACCGATATAAACCGAACCGATCTCTATAAACATGAGAATATATATATGTTCATGTCGAAGCTAATGGACGATGAATATATTACGCTAGATTAATTATATCATGTTTAACAACTAATCTTTGTTTCATATGCTTATTGAACATGACTAAATAATAAGTTCACTTCTAGGTTGTTTTTTTAATTAGGTTTTTATCGTTGCTACTGTGTTGATTTATATACATAAACAATTTTTTTAGGATTTTACATGATATTTTTTCATTATTGTTAATGTTGTGTTTCTTGTTTTTAATCTTTATTGAAAGCTTTTAACGTGTCGGTTTATGATATATTCGAAGTCGACTTTTAAAAGCGAAGCTCGATAAATCATATAGAAAACAAAAAAAACCGAAAAACCGAACCGAAAGTAAATCGACAACTGAAAAACCAAACCGACACAAAACCAAAACCGAATGGTTGTTAAAAATCGAAAACCGAAATTTGTTGGTTTGGTTTCAGTTTTATACAAAAACCGAATCAAACCGAACCATGCTCACCCCTATTTTTAGGTTTTCGGGTTCACGGGAATTTGATAGTTTTTTTTCATCGAGTAGATTTATCTGTGTCATAAAGTTAGCCACTCGGTATCATGTTTAATGAGGAAAAACTTTTATCCTACGTCACTGAGATTTGTGTACAAATAGAGGCCTTATTTCTATAGGTTTGACATCAAACCAATAAACATGATTAATCTCCGATATCTGGAGTACGAATATGAAAATGTGAAATAATATGCAGTTTTGTTAAGTTCGGCAATACAACTTACTGTTTGGGTTGTTGTATTTTGGGAAACGGACGACAAATCTGTTTTAAGATATACGTGTCAAACACATGTCTCGACTCTTTAGTGCTAAAAGTGTCAACACGTGCATCCACTCTTAAGTGATTCTACCGGTGATCTAGTAAGTACTTTTACTATTTTATTTTATTATCTTTTATTATCTTTTATAATGATGTTTGTAATTATTTTTTTGTTAATTTAATTATCATTATTTATTTGATTTTATTAATAAAAAGTGATACAGTTTCTTTACACATAGCGCAATACTTGTAAGTTAAAAGGAGGACGAATATCAATAGTCTTAACTATTCATCAATAGTTATGTTGGTTGGAATATTGATTGGATTTAGAAGCTAAACTTGGATGTTGTCGATGAAAAGGTCAATTAACTATTTGTTTTAAAAAATTTGATATAAATTAGGCTAATACTTTTGTATTACGAATGACTGAAATCATATTAAAAATATATGAAATGTGTATTTGGTCAAATAGGAGGACATAATGCGATTTTCTCGGTTTACAATTACTCCATGACATATAAGTAGACCTCGATATTTCTTTCTTATCGTTTTTATTTTGTTAGATACTAAGATTCAAATTTTATTGACAATTTAAAGATATTACATTAGCAATATAAATAAAATTACAAATATTATAATAAATATTTGAATAAAATAAAAATAAAAAATAAAAAATTAATGTTCATTTTCACTAAACACAAATAGATGATTTACAACGGTCAAAACCTCCAATAAAACATCTTTTAGTTCTCGTGCGGTTAATTCCTCGCTGAAGAGTTGCACCACGATGACACAGGTCATAGGATCTTTTTTATTCAAGTATTCATTGCATCTTGGTCCAAATTCTTGTCGCCCGTGTAGATGCAAAAAACAACCTATCAAGACAAAGATTACTTAACCCAATTCATGGCAAAAACTTAGAAAATAAGCTGATTATTTAAGAACAACTATTCAAAAAATAAGATCATACTTACATTCGAAAAACGCTTCTACGTTATATACTTAGCACAACATTCCTTGGTAGTGTTTCGATTGTAGTCTTAAAAGGGTATTTCATTAATCAACACTTCAATAAAGTAAACCATTTAACCACAATCATTTAAAACATGACCCTATCAAGTACATCTGCCATTAATCCAACTCTTAACTTTAGCCTTTTAAGATACACACCTTCTGAAAAACTTGAACTTAATCCAACATCGTGTTACTTTTCCATTACATTTATTTTTTACTTTCCTTCACAATATTGACATTCAAGACCTTATGATATTCATAACTTCCATCAACTCGATCATGAAACTCTCGTTGATGCTTAACTCCAAATCAAAAGAATGCTTAGCACTAGACATGATCTAACCAACTGAGAGATAATTCATATATTCTATAATGCTTTGGACGTTTCAACACAAGAGATTCTCGTTGATGCTTGACTCTGAATCAAAAGAATGCTTAGCACTAGACATGATAACCAAATGAGAGATAACTCATATATTCTATCATGGTTTGGACGTTTCAACACAAGAAATTCTCAGACACTAGAAGAATATTCATGTATAGCACTTCTAAGAAAGCTTTTAAAACACTTGATGATAAGGTCCTTCTCGAGATCAATTATTTGATGGACTCTCATATAGAAACCACCTGTTCAAAATTTCCGCCAATGGAAATAACATCAATCCTGATCATGTAAGATATAAGAAACATTAAAATCTAATTGAAAGATATCAGAAAAAATATTAGCAACATTAAAATCCAACTGAAAGACATCAAAAGGAATGTTAGAGACGTTGAAATCTAATTGAAAGATATTACAGTAGTGTTAGTACAGTGATCGATTGGGGTCGAATGTGATCTAAATACTCATCAGGAAGTATTTAGATGCCTTGTGTTGTGATGGATCTTGTACTATCAAGAGATATGGTTGACGATTTCATACACAAATAAAGTAGTACCGTTAGTCCTTAATGTGAGGACGAGCCCCACGATTAGACTCCGGCGTGAGAATAAGTATTCATATCATCCGAGATATATGTGTGTGTAAATATGAGTGAGAAAATCGTACCCCGTTTGGAGTGCAAGTGAGTACTATTGATAGAGGGGAAAACTTGGGCTTTTCTTTGTTTTTCGAATAGTACTTGGATATGGCCCCTTGTGATCCAAAGGCCCGTTTGTCTGTTTGTTGTCTAATCGTGCTCTACGGACTGGCTCTTTCAGAACTTGTCCGCAGGGGTCTCAGACATGCTTGCTGGAAGCATGCCCGACATAGCGTCGTGGGTCCGCTCTCTGGGAACAGATCTGATCGGAACTCGTGCCACCTTGGTGGGCTTTTTGTGTACTTGGGTCTGGGCCCCAGGTTTGGTGTATGGTTTTTGGCCCAATGGACCGTATCCATGCTATACGCCATCAAGTCCCCCTTGTCCAGTAGTTCTTGCGGAGTGCGGATAAAATGTTGGACTTTTTTTTATCATTAGGTCTTTAGTCATTGAGGCGCGTGGTACGCCTGTCCTTCTGACCTCCTTTTTTACTACTAGGCACCCTTTTTGTTAGATACGTTGTATCCTTGCGCCTCTCGAGTATCCTAATCTTTGACCGTTCGTAGTTTAAGTGATTTACACGTGTCTATATCGTGTGGATTAGCCGTTTTATTCCTCCGATCGTATAAATAGGGGTTTCACCCTCTTCCCCTATTCTTCTTTCCACTCTTTCTACTTTTCTTCTATCACCGTTTCTCAAGCTTTTCACCCTTTATACCCAGGTTTTGGTTAATTTTATTCTTTGTTATTTTATTTTCTTGAGATGGTTTCTATATTCTCTTGTAGATCCGTGCTTACCTAACGTATGCTAGATGCCTTTTGTGTAGAGTATTTTTATTCCTCCTTGTGTTCATTCAACTCTGGCAAATCCGAATAGCAGTATTCGTGATGCTTCCCCTGGGAAGATTGGGGTTTACACCCATTTTTTTTACTGGGCTTGTTACCGTCTTCCTTTTACTACCTTTTTTGTTGAGGTTCTTGGGTGTTTTGGAATACATCCTTCTCAACTCTATGCTATAGCTGCCATCAAGATTTTTCATTCTGAAGTTTACTGGCGGTCCGGTGGTATTGTGCCTACCGTTGGTTTATTTCGTGTATTCTATGTTAATGGTTTCAACAATGGATGGATGTCCTTTAGTAGGCGTTCTCCGTCTAGTCCCGTTTGTTATACGAAAGAGCTTGATTTTGTAAAGAACTGGATGAACCGCTTCTTTTTCATAGACTCTTATGCTTTTAGGGTTCCTGTTGCGTGGTCTATCACAAGATTGCCTAGGGATCCTGCTCTTGTTACCCATGAATACAATCCTCGCCAAGTTCACTATCTTATGCATCACCCTGCCCCTTTTCGGAAGTACTCAGAGGAGTTCCTTAATGCCCTTGACATTAGTATTCGTTACCCGTTTGGAAGGGATATGTATCCCATCTTTATCAACGCTTCCAGAGAGGGTGCTCCCCTTTTTGTGCTTTCTTTTGTTTTTATCTTTGGGGTTTTTGCTGACTTTTTCTTTTTCCTTTTTTGTAGAGATGTCTTTCTTCGAATATATTTCTTGTGCTGGCCCTAGTAAGGTGAAGATTACTGAGCAGACTCTTCGACATGACCAACTTCCCCTTCATGAGGAGATAGCCGGCCGGACGGAGCACCTGGCAGGCTTTATCGACCCTATCGCGAGCGGTGCTGCTACTTCGCAGGCTGTTGATCCTGGTGTTGGTAGTTCTGAAGTTGTTGTTCATGTATCCACCCCTCTTGTTTCTACTGCGGTTGCGAGTAGACCTAGTGGTGGGTCTTCTTCGAGGGGGGCTGGCTCTTTGAGGAGGATGAGGCCTCCAAGTCTCGTTTTGGCTTCCCACCTTGCTAAGAAGTTGAGGAAGGATCATGGTGCGTCTCCAGGGCCTACCACCGGGGTTACGTATATGGAAGCAATTACTTCGCTGCTTCCTTCGAGGTTAAGTAATTTTGTTGTTCATAGATCTCTTTCACCAGGTTCTTTGTCTCTTACTTCTGATGATGATGAGAATGAGGATTCAGGGTCTCCTTTAGTTCGTATTCAAAATCCTGCAGTGAGGCTTTGTTGGGAATTATTGTAAAGTACCAAGTACCGTTAGTACAAGTACAAGTAATGTTAATATTAGCAAGTACCGTTAGTGTTAACGCGGTATATGTCAAGTATCGTTAGTATTAATGTAAGTACTGCTAAGTTGATAAAGACGAATATAACTTTAGTAATGATATGTTATAGTAATAGTTAAAGTATATCTTATGTGATATAATTAATAGTTTAGAATATTAATAATATATCGTGTGTGATATACTTATCATAAAAGAATATTCTATGGTTCCTTACACTATAAAAGGAACATAGGTACGATGAGTTTCTTGTACCCATTACAAAAGTCGATTAATAGAAGATCGAATAGTTAGAGTAATTTTGTTCTTCTTTACTTTATAAGTTAGATTCCGCATAGCTTATTTAGTTGAGTAAGAGTTCTCAAGTGCTCTAGTTTGATTACAAGTTATTGTACAAATCCTTAATAGGATATAGATCTATTCAAAGGGATCAACAAGTGGTATCAGAGCTTGTTGACAAACTCTGAATAAGAAGAACAATACCCTAAATTACTCAAATGAAAAAAGTCTCACACAATCTCTCAATCTGGCGAACCCCCTCCTCAGATGGAAGAGATTCCAATCCCTGCTCCAGTACTACAGGGACAACCTCATATTGTGCAACCTGCACCAGTGGTTCCACAGTCGCCAGTTGCACAAACTGCACAAGGTGTAACCACACAAACTACATCTTCTCCCCATACTCTATCTGCTATAAAGCTCCCTATTCTCAAAAGTGATAACTATGAGACTTGGGCTACTAATAAGTGTGAAAACACTTATCCTTTTACCACTTATTTCCAATAATAACAAGACAAAACGTATATTTTATGTCGTAAAAGTCGGAATTATGCGTGGTTTGTGTTTTTATTGTGTTTTAGGACCAAAAGATGAAAAAGGAAGAAAACACGGGCTTTCACGGGCTTTTATCAAAGAAAACGAGAAAAGACAAAGTCAAAAGATCAAGAGTGCAAAAATAACGGAAGTCCAAGGCCTATTCTGAAGATTTATCGAAGAAAAAGTCTAAAGACGGAAGTTTAATGAAGTCGAAGAACTCAAGTCTAATTATAGAAGAAAATTATAAGACGAGTTCAAATTACATCGACAAATCCCGAGACGACGTCGAGAAAGACAAAGAATTTAAATCGAGTCGAGAAGAAAAGAAAGAAAGAAGAAAGCACACATGCACTCCCCATTTCCCTATAAATACCCTCCTAATCACATTAGGAGGGGGGTTAGCTAGTTTCATTTTTCATTTTTCTTTCTATTTTTTAGAGAGAGAAAGTTTTAAGCTTTCTCTCACTAAGTTTTAATCTTTTCTTTCAAGTTAAGTTCTTTTTAATCTTTGTATTTGAGTTTTATTAATCAAAAAGTTTAAGTTTAAGCTTTTAATCTTCAATCTTTTTCTTCCTTTCTTGATTTTGCTTTATACTTTGATCCGAAAATATTATTTCATACGGTTTGATTTGATGATTTCGTGATTAAAAGGTTCGTTTTTTATGCTTTTCTAAGTCTTACACGAATTAAGCTTTGAGCTATTTATGCTTAGTGGCTTATTTAGTGTTTAGCTTATTGGTTTTAGTTTTCTTAAAAAGTTTCATCCTTTAAAGTTAATCTTTGAAAGTTTGCTTATTTGGTGATTTGATAAGTTTTACATTCGTAGCTTATTGAGTCTCCTTATTATTGGCCTTGTTAAGTTTTTGATAAGTGCTTCTTGGTATTGGCTTATTGAGTATGTTGGCTTATTTTTCATTTTCGGATTAAGTTGTGTTCCATCACAATATTGAGGGTATTACACATTCCGATAGGTTGCTTGTTTGTATCGCAATAACCCAAGGGGGTTCTACTTTGCGATCACTTGAGTTTTCATTCCCTTATTCCGATCTGGGATTGCGATCGCTCATTGCGATCGCATATTCCGACGGGACTTAAGGTCATTTCAAGACGAAGCTCTGCCAAAATTTTGTTAACAACATTCCGACAGCATTGAACCAGTATTTTGATCTGGACATTCCGATAGTAGTGTATTGAGACTGAAGTGTTTCTATTATTCCGACCTGGACATTCCGATAGAACAACATTGCGACAACACTGCATTCCGACAGCTTTAACTTTGATATTCCGATGGTTATTCAGATGGATATTCCGATGACTCGTTTTATATTTATTCCGATGGTTTTGAGTGTAGTACATTCCGATAGATTGGTTTATTTGCATTCCGATAGTTTAAGCTTTTAAGTTTTAAAGTTTTATAAAGTATTAAGTTCTAAATTCACTTGTTAAGTTTTAAATCATTTACATTTTACTCAACGACATTTATTTTCTTTTAGTTTAAAAATAGATAATCAACCAACCCAAATTATTTTCCACCAAGAACGACTGATTCGCACTAGTTAACGGTAATCAATTCGAAAAGATCGGTACAACGAATATCTTTTATACTTGGTTATAAACCTTGTATTAAATGACGCCGCTGCCGGCTCTTTTCGTTAAGATTAACGGTTTTAAGTGAGAGACGCGTTGGATTTTGGGATCCGTTCATCATTGAACGTTATTTTCCTTGCTTTAAATTTTTTTAAAAAAATCCATAAAAATTAAAAAAAATTTCTTGTCTATTTTGCTTTTCCTTTTGTAGGTGTGTATGCGTACTCGTGCTCGTAAGAATAAAGTAGCTCAAGCCGAAGTCATTACTCCACCTATTGTCACCATGGACAATCAACCAATGATCGAGCTTTTGCAATCGCACGTAGAGGGCAACACTGATGCTATTGTCATACCCGAGATTGGAGCCAACAACTTTGAGCTCAAATCAGGCTTTATTCAAATGGTCTCTGCTTAACCTTTCTTGGGGCGTTCACTTGATGATCCTCATGACCATATAAAAAGGTTCCTTCAACTCACTAATACGGTCAAGTATAATGGGGTTTCACAAAAAGTAATTCGCTTGCAACTTTTTCCTTTTTCCTTAGAGGGACAAGCCCGTAATTGGCTTGATAAGGAACCGCCACAAAGTATTCTTACGTGGACGGATTTAGAGACCAAGCTCATTAACCACTTTTTCCCACCCTCACGTACTACCGCTTTGCGGAATGAAATCATTACATTTGAACAAAAGTACGGTGAGACATTTAGTGAATCTTGGGACCATTTTAAGGAACTTTTAATAAAGTGTCCACAACATGGTTTAACAAAAGTACATCAAATCAATACTTTTTACAATGGTTTAAGCATGAATGACCAAGATTCACTAAATAGTTCATCGGGGGGTAATATTTTGGTTAAGTCTTCTAATGCCGCTTGGGATATTATTGAGAACAAGTCTAGAGTGCAAACCAAGAGTGTTCGGACTAATGTTGCTAGTGCTAGTAATAGTGACTCCGACAAAAGAATTGATAAGCTTACTTCACTTGTGGAATCACTTGCTCTCCAAACCGCCAACAATGCCAAACAAATCACTCCCCAAGCTAATGCTTTGAGTCAATCATGTGAAATATGCGGGGGATCTCACTCATACACCGATTGTCCTTCGACTCAAGACAATCCGGAAAATGTGTATGCCGCCAACGGTAACTTTTCTACAGGAGGATATCAAGCACGTCCTCAAGGTGACCGCAACTTGCTCAGCTATCGCTCAAACAACTTTCTTTCACCACCCGGTTTTCCTCCACAAAACCCAAACAACCTCAATCGCAACAATCAAAACCAACCTCGTGCTCTAAATCAATATCAAACCCAAAGAACCCCATATCCGCCTCAAAGAAACAACCAAGTTTACCAACAACCCGCTTATCAACCACCTTCCTACCATGCTCCTCCTCCCACCCAACCCACCGTATTTAATCACGAGGTTGAAACCTACATGAGGACTAATGATGCGATAGTGCAGAATCTTCAGCGGGAAATGGCCAACATGAAAGCTGATATGGTGAAACAAGGGAATGATCTTCGAGCCGATATGCGAAACTCTTTGGCAAGTCAAACGAATGACTTAAGGAACATGATGGCTAGTTTCTTCCCAAGTAATCAAGCCTCTGGTTCGGGTTCTCTTCCGAGTAACACCGTTGCTAATCCAAGAGGGGAGATGAAAGCAATCACCACTCGCAGTGGAAAAGGTTTAAAGGAACCCGAGCTTCCTACACCTACACCGGTGATTGTGACAAAGGAAAACGAGTCCACTTCTCCAATTCCTCCAACTTCTATTCCTCCAATTCCTCCACCTTCTACCTCCACCCCTCCACCACCCAAGGATGTGAGTGAGAATTCCATTCCAAAGCCTTCATCTCAACCCAATATACCTTATCCCTCAAGGTTGAGGAAAGAGAAGTTGAAGAACAAGGATGATATTCAGGTTTATAACTTTCTTAAAATGTTTAAACAACTAAATTTCAACATCTCCTTTGCCGAGACTCTCGCTCACATGCCCAAATACGCTAAAATGTTTAAAGATCTTCTCAGTGATAAGGAGAAACTCCTTGATATCGCTCAGACCCAACTTAATGAGAATTGCTCTACAGTCCTCTTAAGGAAATTACCAACAAAACTTGATGATCCGGGTCGTTTCTTGATTCCTTATAACTTCCCCGGGGTAGAGAATTATATGGCCCTAGCCGATCTAGGTGCTAGTATAAACTTAATGCCATTAAGTGTTTGGAAACAATTATCTCTACCCGAGCTAGTCCCCACCCGAATGACTTTGGAATTAGCTAACTGTACGGTTGCTTATCCAGTGGGGATAGTCGAAGATGTCTTCGTTGGTGTCGAAAAATTCACCTTTCCGGCGGATTTTGTTGTCGTTGACTACGAGATGGACCCCCTGTTCCATTAATCGTTGGACGTCCATTCCTGAGGACCGGTCGCACTCTCATTGATGTAGCCGCGGGCGAATTAATCATGAGAGTTGGTGACGATAAAATCGTCTTCAACATGGGTAAACTTTCTAAGCAGCCTTCTGAAAACGAGAATGTTAATTTCATTGACGTTCTTGATGAGGCTTGTGAAGAACATTTCAAAGACGCTTGTAAAAGTGGTTCTTCTTCTCTTCCCATTGTTGAGACCGTTGCCTCTATTGCTCCATCACTAACTCCATTCGGAGAAAGTGATTTCATCTTGAAAGAATTTGAAGCAACTTTGGGAGATGTGGACTTGCAATATGACGATTCTCCCTCCAATTGGGATGAACACATTCGTACCATTGAGAAACTTCTCAATGAGGACCATATTTCTCCACCATCTCCTAAGGATAACTCTATCGATGAACCGAATTTGACTACGCCTTCCATCGAAAATCCTCCGGATTTAAAGCTTAAGGACCTACCGTCTCATCTCGAGTACATTTTCCTTGAAGACAACAAGAAGTCACCCGTCATTATCGCAAAGGAATTGAAAGAGGAAGAAAAATCTCGACTTATCGCCGTGCTGAAGAATCACAAGAAAGCGATTGAAAATCTCCGATATTCGTGGAATTGATCCTCACTTTTGCACACATAAAATTCTCATGGAGGACGACTTTAAACCCCACTATTCAAAGCCAAATAAGGGTGAATTCCAAGATCCATGACATTATCAAAAAATAGGTTATCAAACTTCTTGATGCGGGAATGATCTACCCTATCTCGGATTCACCGTGGGCTATTCCCGTCCATTGTGTGCCTAAGAAAGGCGGAGTCACCGTTGTTCCCAATGAAAACAACGAGTTGATTCCTACTCGTCTCGTTACAGGGTGGAGAGTTTGTATAGACTATCGCAAACTCAATGATGCTACGAGAAAGGATCATTTTCCCCTTCCTTTCATGGACCAAATGCTTGAACGTCTAGCGGGTAATGACTATTACTACTTCTTAGACGGTTTCTCCGGGTATTTTCAAATTCCCATCGATCCTAAAGATCAAGAGAAAACCACATTCACTTGTCCTTATGGAACATTTGCTTATAAAAGAATGCCTTTCGGCTTATGCAATGCTCCTGGGACTTTCCAAAGGTGTATGATGGCTATCTTCCATGACATGGTTGAAGAAACTATGGAAGTCTTCATGGATGATTTCTCGGTCTATGGTGATTCTTTCTCTTCTTGCCTTGCCAATTTAGAACGCATGCTTAAGCGGTGTGAAGACACTCGCCTTGTTTTAAATTGGGAAAAATGCCATTTCATTGTAACAGAAGGCATTGTGCTTGGACATGGGAATCTCCAAAGCCGGTCTTGAAGTGGACCGTGCTAAAGTGGATGTCATAGCCAAATTACCTCCACCGTCAACCGTGAAGGGTGTGAGAAGTTTCCTTGGTCATGTGGGCTTCTATCGTCGATTCATTCAGGATTTCTCTAAAATCGCTCGCCCGATGACCCACCTCTTGGAAAAATATACTCCTTTTATCTTTTCTAAAGAGTGTCTTGAATCCTTCAATCTTCTTAAGGACAAGCTAACTAAGGCACCGGTCTTGGTTACCCCTAATTGGGAGCTACCTTTTGAATTGATGTGTGATGCTAGCGATTTTGCTATTGGAGCGGTTTTGGGCCAAAGAGTGAACAAACACTTCCAACCAATCCATTACGCTAGCAAGACAATGACGGGGGCTCAATTGCATTATACCACTACCTAAAAAGAGCTTTTAGCTGTAGTGTATGCTTTTGAGAAGTTCTGCCCCTATCTTGTTCTTTCCACCACCATTGTGCACACCGATCATTCCGCGTTTAAGTACTTGTTAACTAAGCAAGATTCTAAGCCAAGACTTCTTCGTTGGGTTTTGCTCCTTCAAGAATTCAACATTGATATTCATGACAAGAAGGGAGCCGAAAACCTAGCCGCGGATCATCTAAATAGACTTGAGGATCCTTATCAAGGGGATCATCCGAATCAAGAGATCAATGACTCTTTTCCCCTTGAGGCCTTAATGTCTATCAATTCCAATGTTGATGACACCCCGTGGTTTGTGGACATTGTAAACTACTTACGGGTGGTATTCTCATCGAAGGGTTAACATCCCAACAAAAAAAGAAGTTCTTTAAAGATGTTAAGACTTACTTCTGGGATGACCCTTATCTTTTCAAACAATGTGCTGATCTAGTTATTCGTCGGTGTGTTGATGGACTTGCAGCTTTCGACATTCTCGAAGCTTGCCATAAAGGACCCACCGGTGGTCACTTTGGTCCCAACTACACCGCGAAGAAAGTGTTTGACTCTGGATTTATTGGCCCACCATTTATCGTGACGCTCACGAAATGGTTAAGCATTGTGATGCTTGCCAACGACAAGGCAAGATCACACATAAAGATGAGATGCCTCAAAATTTCATACAAGAATGTGAAATCTTTGACGTATGGGGCATCGACTTTATGGGGCCATTTCCATCATCTAAAGGGAACAAGTACATCCTCGTAGCCGTTGACTACGTATCAAAATGGGTTGAAGCTAAGGCTCTTCCTACGAACGATGCGAGGGTGGTTGTGAACTTTCTGAAGCAACTTTTTGCTCGATTCGGTGTTCCTCGTGCTATAATTAGTGACTGCGGGACTCATTTTTGCAACGATCAATTCGCAAGATTCATGGCTAAGTATGGTGTTAATCATCGTCTTTCCACCGCTTATCATCCTCAAACCAATGGTCAAGCCAAGATATCTAACCGTGGATTGAAGCGAATTCTTGAGCGTACTGTGGGAGAGCATCGTGCCTCGTGGGCCGATAAGTTAGATGATGCTTTGTGGGCTTTCCGTACCGCTTATAAGACCCCGATTGGTTGTACACCTTATCGTCTTGTGTACGGGAAAGCATGCCACCTCCCTATTGAGCTGGAACATAAGGCATACTGGGCCTTGAAGTGGGCTAACTTCGACATCAACAAAGCCGACGATCTTCGGAAGATTCAACTCAATGAGCTAAATGAATTGAGGAATGAAGCTTATGAGAACTCGTTGATCTACAAGGAGAAGACCAAGATCATCCATGATGCTAGGATTAAGAACCGAGAGTTCCACGTTGGTGATCAAGTCTTACTCTTTAACTCTCGGTTGAAGATCTTCTCGGGCAAGTTGAAGAGCCGTTGGTCTGGTCTATTCACCGTCGCCAAAGTCTTCCCATATGGCACCATTGAGCTTTCTCAGCCAAATGGGCCCAATTTTAAGGTGAATGGCCAGCGCGTGAAGTTGTACTTTGGTGAGGACATCTCTCATGAGATGATTCCATCCCTCACCACATTCCCCTTGAACTAGTTCTGGGTCGAGTCAGGCTCGTGACTCGGTTAACAAAAACAAGCGCTTCTGGGGAGGCAACCCGTTCATCTATCCTTTACCGTTTTCATAATAAGTGTAGGGGGAGCCCCGTATGTGTTTGTTGTCTTGTTTCTTCTTCTGTGCAGGGATTAAAGCTTCAAAGATCCATTCTCGATGAATTTTGACGAACCGTGATCCCGTGTACCCGTCTTCCCGGTGCTATCCTAAACTGTCGTGATTCAATATTTCATATCTTATATGTTCACATTGAAATCACTATAGTTGTCCTTTCCTTAACAAGATTTAAACAAAGTGCACAATGCCATAAGTGTAGGGGAGTTTACTCCCACATGCTTAAACATTGAGGACAATACTTATATCAAGTGTAGGGGGGACTTCTATCGAAGTAAGTGGTATTTTCCATGAATTTGCCCTCATTTTAACCGGAAAACTTGATTTTTCGACATTTTTCAAAGTTTTTAATCTATTTTGGCCTATTTGTATAGTAGTATTTTCCTTTGTTATCGTTATTTACTTTCCTTGTTAGAATAAAGTTTAATAAAGTGGTTTTAAATTTTTCAAAGCCGTGAATATTTTGACTCAACCCGAGTTTACTTATCTAAGTTTACTCTAGCTAGTATCCTTAACGTGTTTAAGTCAAGTTTTGCTAGGCTTTTATATAGGGAACTTTAAAACGTGAAAGTCTTAACTCTCACGGGTTAAGAACGAGAACTTTTCGCAAGTTCCTATAATTGATCCTAGAGAGTCGTTTATCAAGGGAACTTTAAAATGCGATTTCTAAACTTGAAAAAGTCTAAGAATTTGCAAGATCCTATAGATGACTCGAAAACCCAAAACTTTGATTTAATTGGCTAAGCATCCACGAGTCTCATTCCTTGAGATTTTAAACTGTGGAGAACGAGAGATGATAGAGTCAATTATAAGTTTGATATTCTTTCGTGAATTTATGTGAGTTGATTATAAGCTTTTTCTCACATCGCTTGCTAATAAATTTATCTGCAATAAATAAGGTTGTACGATTTGAAAATTTACTTAGCTTCTAGCACAAGATCGTTTAAAAGTTGCTCGGTATTAATTAGAGTTCATAGCCAAGGCATAACTTATTGAAGCGGGATGCGAAGATTGGCGAGTCCGAAAAGGCCCTAACAAGGCATGAGGGCTACATTTTGTTGCTAAAGATCCAAAAGTGATGTGAAGAATCATTTATCAAAAATCAATATGAATGATCGAGACACACGACGAAAAGCAAATACTCCCCAAAAGATCATGGAGAAGTCTATCCAAAAAGGCCCTAACAAGGTATGAGGATAAATAGATCCAAGTCCTAAAAGGAGGCGGATCGTTGTATATCAAAGTCCAAAATAAAGATTAGAGAAAAATGAAGAAGTCGTGGTCCAAGTATGAAGAACCTCTCAAAAACTTCAAGTGAAGAAATTCCTATTATGAAGAGAAGACCATAATTTCAAGAATGTCTCTCAAAGATTTGAAGTATGAAGTCGCTGCCAAATATCGGTCTGAGAAAGGTCTCAAATCATGAAGCGAGTTATGCCAAGATATGAACTTTAAGAGGTCCCGATAAGCAGTTTTAAAAGATTTTGTCCTTTAGCTAACTATTGATTAAATTGTCCTACTTTATTTTCAGCCTAAATAACTATCGAAATAAGTCAAACAATGCATCCTCGTGATCATTCAAGACAAAATTAAAATACAAGAGATACACCTAGGAATAAGGGAGTCTAAGTAAATAATTGGCCCACATGAATTCGTGTTAGTTTGCTAACTTATAATAACAATGATCTCATTTTTAAGCTTGGTATGGGGAACGTGAAACTTGAGGATGATAAACGTTCATGGCAGCCAAAAACTCAATGTAAGTCTTCGATTTCTTTACTTGTTTCTATCTTTTTATTTTCCTTAATGTTTGGTATTTAATAAAGGCCAATGTGGGTTATTTATGATGGAAAATGTAAACCGTGCTTTAAAATTAACGCATTGCATGAGGGCATTGCAATGGTCAAGTGAAGGGGATTTAATAAGTGTGAAAACACTTATCTTTTTACCACTTATTTCCAATAATAACAAGACCAAAACGTATATTTTATGTCGTAAAAGTCGGAATTATGCGTGGTTTGTGTTTTTATTGTGTTTTAGGACCAAAAGATGAAAAAGGAAGAAAACACGGGCTTTCACGGGCTTTTATCGAAGAAAACGAGAAAAGACGAAGTCAAAAGATCAAGAGTGCAAAAAGAACGGAAGTCCAAGGCCTATTCTGAAGATTTATCAAAGAAAAAGTCTAAAGACGGAAGTTTAATGAAGTCGAAGAACTCAAGTCTAATTATAGAAGAAAATTATAAGACGAGTTCAACTTACATCGACAAATCCCGAGACGACGTCGAGAAATACAAAGAATTTAAATCGAGTCGAGAAGAAAAGAAAGAAAGAAGAAAGCACACATGCACTCCCCATTTCCCTATAAATACCCTCCTAATCACATTAGGAGAGGGGTTAGCTAGTTTCATTTTTCATTTTTCTTTCTAGTTTTTAGAGAGAGAAAGTTTTAAGCTTTCTCTCACTAAGTTTTAATCTTTTCTTTCAAGTTAAGTTCTTTTTAATCTTTGTATTTGAGTTTTATTAATCAAAAAGTTTAAGTTTAAGCTTTTAATCTTCAATCTTTTTCTTACTTTCTTGATTTTGCTTTATACTTTGATCCGAAAATATTATTTCATACGGTTTGATTTGATGATTTCGTGATTAAAAGGTTCGTTTTTTTTATGCTTTTCTAAGTCTTACACGAATTAAGCTTTGAGCTATTTATGCTTAGTGGCTTATTTAGTGTTTAGCTTATTGGTTTTAGTTTTCTTAAAAAGTTTCATCCGTTAAAGTTAATCTTTGAAAGTTTGCTTATTTGGTGATTTGATAAGTTTTACATTCGTAGCTTATTGAGTCTCCTTATTATTGGCCTTGTTAAGTTTTTGATAAGTGCTTATTGGTACTGGCTTATTGAGTTTGTTGGCTTATTTTTCATTTTCGGATTAAGTTGTGTTCCATCGTAATATTGAGGGTATTACACATTCCGATAGGTTGCTTGTTTGTATCGCAATAACCCAAGGGGGTTCTACTTAGCGATCACTTGAGTTTTCATTCCCTTATTCCGATCTGGGATTGCGATCGCATATTCCGACGGGACTTAAGGTCATTTCAAGATGAAACTCTACCAAAATTTTGTTAACAACATTCCGACAGCATTGAACCTTGTATTCCGATCTGGACATTCCGATAGTAGTGTATTGAGACTGAAGTGTTTCTATTATTCCGACCTGGACATTCCGATAGAACAACATTGCGACATCACTGCATTCCGACAGCTTTAACTTTGATATTCCGATGGTTATTCAGATGGATATTCCGATGACTCGTTTTATATTTATTCCGATGGTTTTGAGTTTAGTACATTACGATAGATTGGTTTATTTGCATTCCGATAGTTTAAGCTTTTAAGTTTTAAAGTTTTATAAAGTTTTAAGTTCTAAATTCACTTGTTAAGTTTTAAATCATTTACATTTTACTCAACGACATTTATTTTCTTTTAGTTTAAAAATAGATAATCAACCAACCCAAATTATTTTCCACCAAGAACGACCGAGTCACACTAATTAACGGTAATCAATTCGAAAAGATCGGTACAACGAATCTCTTTTATACTTGGTTAAAAACCTTGTATTAGCTATGCAGATGGAACACTACATGAACCACATAGATCATACTTTATGGCAGGTCATCAAGAATGGGAATACTTCTAAGAAGTTACATTGGCTGCCTGATGATACATGCTATGCTTTGCCTGTTGTCACTGCTGAAGAGGTACAAGCAGAGATCAGAGAAAGAAAGGCCAGAACTGCCTTAGCTATGGCACTCTCAGAAGACATACTACCTAGCTTTCATCATTACAAAGATGCAAAAGCTATGTGGGAGGCTATCAAACTTAGATTTGAGGGCAATGAAAAATCTAAGAAGATGAAGAAGTTAGTTCTAAAACAAGAGTTTGATAACTTCTCTATCTCCAGTGCAGAAGGAATCCATAGTGGTTATGGAAGGTTTAGTAAATTGCTTGTTCAATTAGCAGTTCATAGACAGGTGATCTCTCATGAAGGAGCAAATCTAAAGTTCTTGAGAAGAGTTCCACAAGAGTGGAAGGTGATGGCTATACATTTCATCACAAGAGATGACTTAGATATTACTCCTTTTGATCATCTCTACAACAATCTCAGAGTGTATGATATGGATGTTAAAGGAATTGAGCTACCAAAAGCATCTATACCAAAGTGTAACTTAGCCTTTGTGTCAGAAGGAAGTAGCAGTACATACTCTCAAGGTACCGCTGGTGGATCAAGTAGCGGTACTTACTTCTAAAGTACTGTTGGTGGATCAATAAACAGTACTTATCCTCAAAGTACTGGAAACAGTCCATCAATGACTCAGAACTCACAAGGAAGATCCTCATCATTATTCAATGAGAGTGATGTCTTTTCATTCTTTGCTGGACAAGATAACAAACCAAGATTGACTCTTAATGATCTGTTCCAAATGGATGATGCTGATATTGAAGAGATGGATCTCAATTGGCAAGCTGCAATGCTCAGTTAGATCCAACGGATTCTATAAAAAGACTAGAAGGAAGATAAATGTTGATTCTAACTGAAAAATCAAAGGTTGAATGCTACAACCATGGAAAGCTTGGACAATTTTCAAGGGAGTGCAAGAGAGAAAAAGCTGAAGGTAGCAACTAGAAGTTCAAAAATAGAAATAGAACCATCCTAAGAGTCACTGAAAGTCTTCCAAAAGGAGACAGCTGAAATCCATGGAGCCCTAAAACAAATAAGGCATTGGTGATAGTAGATGGAGTGGTTGACTGGACTGACACTCATGATGAAGAAGAGCATGGTTTAATGGCTCTTTCTCATGAAGACACTAAGGTACATCCATGTTCTAAAGATTGTTTTCTTAAGTTTAATAGTATTAAAGTAGAACTTGAGGAACAATATCAAAAGGTAAACACATGTACTATAGAAGTTAATGCTTTTAAACAAGGTGTTGCTAAGTTAGAAGATAATATAGTTTTGTATCAAAAGGGTCAGCAAAACTTTGATGAGAAAATTAGGATTTTGACTCTTCAAATGAGAGAAAAAGATGTGTCTATTAAATCTTTTGAAAAACAAATTATGAAAGTTACAGCAGAAAATGAAGTTTTAAAAGCTACTCTTTTCAATGAAATAGAAGTGATTAATCAATGGCAAAAATCTTCAAAAGGAATGGGTAAGCTGATTAATTCACAAATGGGGTATTATGATAAAACAGGTCTAGGTTATTTTGAGGACCAACCTGGGATAACTTTGACTTACAAGGACTTATCCAAAGGGGTTTTTGATAATTCTTGTGATTCAGAAGACAAACCTGAAAATGATAGGTATGCTGAAGGAATGAAGCAGTTCCTCCACCTTTATCAGTAATTTATATGCCCCCTAATAATGATAAGAGTTTAGAGTTAGATGAATCAAAAGCTGTTTATGGTAAAAAGTCTAATGATTCAGAATCAAACTCTATTACTTTAACCTAGGATGAACCAGTTGTGACCAAAAAGGTTGTCTATCCACCTTTAATGAACACATTTGTGCCTGAAGGACATGTGCATACAACTAGTTCTGATCCCAAACAGGTTAAATCCTCTAGTAAGGCAATGGATGGAAATGAAAAACATCATGGTAGTATCAAAAGTGGTGGGATAGGTTTTGAATACACTAGGTCGGAATCACCTTTTGGATCTTCTTTAAAAAGAAGAGGATGCTATGTATGTGGTAGTTCAAGTCCTTCTATAAAAGATTGTACTGTCCATGAAGATAAAATTGCTAAACAAAAGGCTACAAATAGGGTCACAATGAAAGGGCATGATAAAATTGCATAAGGAAGAAGGAAATTGGGACCAAGAGATGACAAACCTAAGTGGGGTCATGCTTAGAGGGTAAATAAGCAAAACAAGTCAAATAAGATAAATAACCCTCACACCAATAAGGTCTTTGTACCTAGAGCAGTACTTATGAAACAAGGCCTAGTACCTTTAAAGCCAAAATCTTTAAGTACTGGCTTGTCAGAAAGGAAAACAACATAGAACCTCTTGTAAGACCAAGACTGTCAATTCTGTGACTAAGCCTTTGCAACTTTTACATATGGACCTGTTTGGTCTAGTTTTTGTTAGGAGCATTATTCACAAGACCTTTTGCCTAGTTATAACTGGTGATTTTAGTAGATTCAGTTGGGTTTTCTTTTTAAATCTTAAAAGTGAAACCAATGAATTACTTAAAGACTTTGTCACCTTAGTTGAGAAACAGTTCACTAAACAAGTCTTAGTCATTAGGACAGATAATGGGACATAATTTAAGAATGCTGAATTTGATGAATTATGTAGGTCCAAAAGGATCAAGAGACAATTTAGTAATCCTAGGACTCCACAACAAAATGGAGAAGCTGAAAGGGAAAATAGGACATTAATTGAGGCTGCTAGAACTATGTTGACTGGTTCTCTTTTGCCAAACACTCTTTGGGCAGAAGCAATCAATATTGCATGTTATGTGCTAAATAGAGTTTTAGTAACGAAGCCTACCTTATGAACTTTTGATTGGTGTTAAGCCAATCATAAGTCATTTAAAACCTTTTGGGTGTCATGTGTCTATTTTAAATACTCTTGATCATTTTGGTAAGTTTGATGGGAAGTCTGATCCAGGATATCTAGTATGATATTCTTTGCAAAGCAAGGCATATAGAGTCTTTAATTTGACATTATGGAAATTTGAAGAAAATGTCCATGTCAATTTCTTAGAGAATAAGCCCAATGTCCCAAGAATGGGTTATGCTTAGATGTTTGATTTGGATTATCTAACTAACTCCATGAATTACTATTCTTTGCAACAAGACTGTCAAACTAACAATGCATATAAAGAGACTAGCACAACTAGCTCAGGTACCCAGAAGGAAAGTCCTTCTTCATCAGACTCTCAAGATGATGATGATGTTCATATCTATGTACCACACTTGCCTAAATATCTCACAAATAGTTGTTAGCCTACAACAAAAGCAACAAGTGACACCAAATGATGCTCAAGCCTCACATGATGAACTTCAGAGGCTTATGGATCAAGAAAAGAATGCTAGAGCAAGTGCTAAGCATTCAAGAGAAGAATCCTTGGAATCACAAAGCTCAACAGTACATTTACAACCTAGCGGTACTTCATCTGCAAGTACTGCTAACACAAATTATGAAAAATCTGTTGATTCACTAGAAGACATTCTTCAAGAAATGGATAATGAAGATGGTTTTATCAGTCCCAAGGAAGGAATCTTCTCAAATGCTTCCTATGATGAGCACGGTGAAGTGATTGATTTCAACAACTTGCAAACTGAAATACCAGTCAGTCCTATTCCCACTCATACAGTCAATAGCAACCATCCTATAACTCCGATTATTAGAAACCCAAAGTCTGCTATACAAACCAGAAGACAGATTCAAGCTAGTGCTGAAACTCATGCACTTGTGAGCTATGTCAAACAACAGTAGAGAACAAATCATAAAGATACTCAGCATTGTTTGTTTGCCTGTTTCTTATCACAAGTAGAGCCTAAGAATATTTCTCAAGCTCTTGATGAAGAAAGTTGGGTAGATGCCATGCAAAAATAATTAATGCAATTTGAACTACAAAAGGTTTGGATTCTTGTGGATCTCCCTTCTAGAAAGAGAGTAATTGGTACTAGGTGGGTCTTTAGGAACAAAAAGGATGAAAGAGGTGTTGTTGTGAGGAACAAGGCTAGGCTTGTTGCTCAAGGCTATAGACAGGAAGAAGGGATAGACTATGATGAGGTTTTTGCACTAGTGGCAAGAATAGAAGCTATTAGGTTATTTTTGGGCTTTGCATCATATATGGGATTTATAGTCTATCAAATGGATGTGAAAAGTGCTTTTCTTAATGGCACTATCTCAGATGAGGTATATGTTTCACAACCTCTAGGTTTTGTAGATCCTAAGTTCCCCAACAGAGTCTACAAAGTTATTAAAGCTCTTTATGATCTTCATCAAGCTCATAGAGCTTGGTATGTAACTTTGTCCAATTTTCTTTTAGAATATGGATATAGGAGAGGGACTGATGAGACTGCTTTTATACATGGTCTCATCGTCCAAAACGGCCTTTAATTGCATAAAATATCATAAAATATGCCAAATATATGCTCGTGTTTGTTACTTGTGTATTTTTAGGTACGGATATTGAGGAATTGACAAAAGAACACAAGAATCATTTAAAAACGAACACGGGAAACGAAGACGCACAATGAACCAAGCTCAAGTATGGAATTTTGCAAAAAGACCCCTCAAGTTTGAAGAATTGGCAAAAATGGCCCCTCATCTTTGAAGAACTTGTCTTATTTGACCCTCCAAAAGTCATATATACAAGATTGATCCTCCATGTTTGAAGATTGAACAAGAAATGCCCTTGGAAAATGATTAAATATGCAAAAGTTACCCTTATTCACAAAAGGACTAACTTTGTAATTGGATTTGGACTTGTGGTGAAATGGAGTTAACCATTGGACTGGTTATGAAAAGAAAGTTAATGCCTGTTAGCCAAATAGGGACGGGTAATGAAAATATCCCACCTAAGCCCAACAAACACCTAAGCCCAAACCTGTTATACCCGGTTTATTAATTTAGACGTTGTCAAACAGTCAAACCCCCACTAATCCCTCCCTTCCCTCCATAACACTAATTTAAAAATAAATTACACCCAAAACAGATTAAAACCTGGCCTTAATCCTTTTAAAACCTAATCCCACCCCAGGTCAAATCAACCCCAAATTAAAGGGTTTTACCCTAATTAAGTGCAGATCACTAATTAAGCCTACTCTAACCATTTCCCACCTCACCCAACATGATCACATGCCCTGTGGGACCCTCCCCGTACCTCCCCTGCTACATCACTTTCACCCTAAAAACCCACACCCGACAACTTGAACGGTTTGATGCTACTCCTTGGTCCCCAAGGCTCATCCAACGCCTTTGATCATCTCCACAAGCTGGCAAGCACATGTGATCAAGCTTTTGACCAAGATTCAAACGAAGACCAAGGGCTAAATGGGCAATTCCATCTCTAGGGTTTTAGCTTAGCATTTTCCTTGTATTTTTAATTCAATAGTTCTAGATAGTTCTCTTTCCAGTATATATAGGAGTCGACATGTGACCCTATACCTTGTTCCAGTTTTTTGCATAACATTTGTAATTCCTTTTGCTTAAATTAAAAGTTGGTATTTGTTCAAGCAATAGTAATTCCTTTTTAATCTTGATAAAAGTTGGTGTATGTTATTGCTAAATTCTGAGTTCCATTAAAAAATTGTGAAGGTTTTGTTTGATTGAAGTTTTCAAAAAGTTTTAAAAGATTTTTGATATTAGGAAAATTAAAGCAAGAAAAGTGAAAGTGGATTTTGCTAAGAGATTTTCTGAGATTGAGGGTAGTTTTAAAACGTGTGTTTAAGATTTGGAAGGTTTTAGAAAAGTTTTTAAGAAAGAAAAGTAAAACAGATTTGAGATATTGTTTGTGCTTGTTCTTTTGATTTTCTGTTTGGCAGGTTTGAG
Organism: Glebionis coronaria; assembly: GCA_025667525.1. Taxonomy (NCBI): domain Eukaryota; kingdom Viridiplantae; phylum Streptophyta; class Magnoliopsida; order Asterales; family Asteraceae; genus Glebionis; species Glebionis coronaria. The sequence goes on along the minus strand of CM046878.1, from coordinate 581,871,349 downwards.
TGTTTTGATTTGATCTAGTCAGCATACACCCGAGTGTATGGGAGGTGGATTAACATCCACAAGGGATTTGGATGTAAATCCCTTGGGTAAGAAGTTCTTACCTTTTTATTTTTAGTTAAAATGAAGTTTATGTGATCTTGTTTGACAAAGGTGTAATTTGTGGTTAAGCCTGTTTGAATTCAGTAATTATAGGATTGTATGCATGTTAGGTTAGAGATAAATCAATTTGAGCAAGTTTTTAAGTGATTTGGTTTGAAAAAACGTTTTCACAAAATTTAAAGGGGTGTTTGGATGTGAGTTTTATAGAGAAAGCTTGTTAGATTTTGAAGATTAGAACGGGTTAGAAAGATTTATTAGGGTTGTGTAGGTTGTTTGCTAGTTGTGTGCTTGGTTTGGTGAAAGTTTGAGAGAAGTTGAGTGTTAAAAAGGTAAGCATAGCTAGAAAACTGCATAACCACTTAATCTGCTTGTTTTCAATGAAAGTTTGAGCTTGAATCTTTTAATCAGTTAGAAGTTAGGCTGTGAGAGGATTTTGATTTGTTTGTATGAGAGTTTGTGAGTTTATTTGCAAAAGCTTGGCCTTGGAAAAACACAAGTGTGCTAGTAATCTGCTAGAAACCCCCACAGACCCATATTTTTGTATCAGCAACCTTAAAACGTTTTGGTGTGCTTTGGTTTGTGATTTTTGTGTGCAAAGTGCTTGTTTCCTACTTTCTTTCTGTGTTTGTGACTCCCTACACTCAGAAAGAGTGTAGGGGTGCCTTTGTTCCAAAATCATCCACAAGAAAGCACTTACCAAGTCCTCTTGGTGATTTCATCCTTTGTGAAGAAACAACACAACTTTCTTGTGTTCAAATATTGAAACTGGACACGTTCTTTGTATTTAATTTTGATTAATCTTGGCTAGAAAGGTGTTTTGGATTTGGGTTACAAGTGAGAAAGTGTTAACAGGTTGTGGAGTGAAGTTAAAAAGAAAAAAAAAAAAATAAAAAGTAAAAAGGGGGTTGCACAGCCTCGAACCCATAGTCTCCACACTCACAACACCACACACATACCGTCGCGCCCTTGGGTCTTTTACTGACCAAGGGTGCAACGGTTACATACTTAACCCTTTTTCAATTTGCTTTTTCAAAATTAAGCCGTGACCAAATAAGCTCATTTGAGCTTATTGGTTCAACTTTTTGGCTCCTTTTTATTTTTCCTAGGACTAGAATAGAAATTAGGATTTTTCTGGCTTATAATTTGATTTTTCCTTTTCTTTATTTATTTTTTATCATTTATTTATTAGCCGTTTTTTATAAATTAATTAAAAAATAGAAAAAAGTAGTTTTTAATTCAGGAAAAATAATTTTTAGTTTTTAAATAATCTTTTTGAGGTTTACATTTAGTTTTGGTTTTAAAATCTTTAATTTTTAATTTTATATTATTTTAAGGTTTTTATTAAACTTTAATAACTTTTATAAAATTATAAAAAAGGGTTTAGGAACTTTAATTTTCATTTTTCTCTTAGTTAGATTATTTTAAGATTTTAGAAATTTTTTAGAATTAATTTTATAAACTTTTTATTTTTTCTATTATTTTAATATTATTTTATTATTAAAATTAAAAAGTTTTATTTTTATTTCTTTTTCATTTTTCCTAGATTCTTTAGCATTAATTAGGACTTTTACCATTTTTAGAATAATTTTATAACTTTTAGATTTATTTTTATAATTATTTTAAGTTTAATTAGTTTTAAATAGATTTTAATAGTTTTTAGGAGTTTAAAAATAGTTTAATTTGGTTTTAAAATTTTTAAAAATAGTTTTTAGCTTAATTAGGTCATTTTTGAGGTTTACAAACTATTAAATCTTGTTTAGGGCTTTTTAATATTTAAAAGTGATTTTTAGGGCTTTAATTAGCATTAAAAAGTCATTATTAAATTAATTAAAAGGTTTTAGCAAGTTTGGATTTTTTGTAAACTCTTAGAATATTATTGTGGATTTTTAGTAATTTTTAGGAATTTTTAGATTAAAATTTTAAATTTTGTCGTTTTTACGTTTCTACGTCGTAACTTTCTAGTAGTGTTTTTGCCTTATTTTTTCTATTTTTTCGTCTTCGTCATTTTCTCTTCTCTTCTTCTTGTTAATAATCAAAAACATTAATCAATCATTCATTACACAACACACGTGCCTCCTCGAGAACGAACTCACTTTCTTAAGGGTCCTTGTGGTTTTCCTAAATCACTCGTTAACGCTTACCACTATTTGTGTTGCTTTGTTTTTCCTAAAATAAAGTATATACAAAATCACTACATCATTTTGGCGCCGCTGCCGGGGAGGCGTGTTGTGTTTTGATTGAACATTGTTGTTTTCTATCTTAGCCATAATAGTAATTGTATTAATAGCACTCTATTAATACGTATTATCGTTTTTCGGTTTTTGTGTGAATATTATTACTATATTGTATACGTAGAACAATAAATACACAAGTACTCCAAATACGTGAGCAATCACAACCTTGATTCGGGATTTCATCACTCGATCATTGTATTCGAATCTCAAACCAAAGAAAAAGGCAAAAATAGATAAATACTTTCATGAAGCTTAATCTTGATAATACAAACTATAAGGTGGGTATAAGGCGGTTGTATTTCACAACCTAAAGGAAAAAGGCTCTTAAGTGCTTCGCGCCGCCTCGTTTCCTCCGCTTGCTTGTGCGTATTTGATTTTGAGAGTGAATCGAGGGTTTTGCCGCCCAAAGTATTATTACATATCATATATATTTTCTTGGTTTCATTTGATTAAACCCTCTTGAACGATTTGGTGTTCCACCATCGTTCTAAAGTCATCGAAGGCGTTCACTCCACGTGATCGTTTTCATTCTTTGAGGCCTTTTTAATCAAGAGATTTGATTGAGGAGGAGATTTGTGGACTCATTGTCTACTTAATATATTCACCAATTTCCAAAAAGGTTAATACAATCAAAAACCACAAAAAAAATTGAAAAACACAAAATACCAAAAAGAATCTTCTTTGCTCGTCTCCACGTTGTACGTGACGTTTATGCTCACTCGTAATCAAGCAAAACGTGCACGTAAACGCAAGAACAAAACTCCCACTCCAACTCATTCTAGTGAGGAGTCTCCTATTGACGAACCCATTGTACGAGAAGAACCTACCATGGCGAATCGAACTATGATGGAGTTACTTCAAGCACCCACCGAGGGTTATGGAGAAGCTATTGTGATTCCCGCAATCCTAGCGGAGAATTTTGAGGTGAAAACGGGTTTGTTGTCGATGATCCAAAACAACAAATTCCGTGGTGATGAGAAGGACAATCCCCACAACCATATCCGCCAATTTAATCGTCTTACCGCCACGTGCAAATTTAAGGATGTCTCGAATGACTCGATTAAGATGATGCTTTTTCCGTATTCCTTAGCGGGGCCCGCTAAAATTTGGTTAGAGAAAGAGCCACCCAATTCTATATTGACGTGGAAGGATCTCGTGTCCAAATTTGTGAACCAATTTTTTCCGCCCTCTAAGACTACGCATTTGAAAAATGAGATTTCTAAATTTTCACAAGAATCAAATGAAAGTTTTTCTACGGCTTGGAATAGGTTTAAGGAGATGTTACATGAATGTCCTCATCACGGTTTTTCCGATTTGCACCAAATCGACACGTTTTACAATGGACTTAACGATCATGAAAGAGATTATTTAAATGCCGCCGCGGGTGGTAATTTTTTGTGTAAAACGGTTGAAGAAGCTTTGGTCATAATCGATAATAGGTCTAAGGTTTATAGCCCTCGTCACACACCGAGTGTTGCCAAAAGGGGCTCGTCATCATCGTCTCAAAGTATCAATGCATTACATGATGAAGCAAATGAAGAAAACCGATTTTTCGATAGATTTGCTAACCTTATGTCCCATTGGAAGGCTCAAGAAGCTTCCAATTCCGCTTCGGTTAAAGCGGTTTCTAAAAGTTGTTTGTCGTGTGGGGGAGCTCATGATCTTTCTGAGTGCATTACCGCAGATGGTAACACTTCGAATGCTTTTGTAGCCACGGGAACTTACAACCAAATCGGTCAAGGTTCTCGTTCAAATCAAGCTCCACCCAATCAAAATGCTAATAATTATCGCAACAACAACCAAGGTGGAAATTACCAAGGAAATCAAAGGAACTATAACAAAGGTAATTACCAAAGTGGAAATGGGCAAATTTCTAATCAAAACCAAAACCGTGATTTTCAAAACAATGCCCAAGGTTTTCAAAACGATCACACCAAAAATCTTCAAGGAGAATTTTTGAATTATGCTAAGGCTAATGATGCTAAGTTTGACAACATGCAACGTGAGATGGTTAGCTTAAGATCCGAGTTGAAAACGAGCTTAAAAATGAACTTGCTAATGAAATTAAAACTCATGCTAATAAAATGGAAGGAAATGTCACACGACTCCAACAAAATCAACAAAAAATGGAGCAAGGACAACATGAGATTAAGCAAGAGTTGTTAAAAGCGGATGCTAGGCAATCTAAGTTTGAAGACCGAATGGCTAAAATGTTTGAAGCTATCATGTGTAAGCCCTCTTCTTCGGGTGGTCTTCCTAGTGATACCATCGTAAACCCGAAAGGAGAATTGAAGGTTATTACCACTCGTAGTGGTAAAACTTTCAAAGAACCCATTTCTCGTCCAAGTACTTCTATGGAGAAGGAAAAAGAGAAAGAACCCGAGGTTGTGGTTGAAAAGGAGCAAATTGCAAGCCCACGAAGTACCACTCAAACCACACCTACGGTTGAACCTACACCCATCATGGAACCCGAGATTCCAAGGCCGATGCCTATGCCTACTTTGCCCCAACCCACACCACCTTTACCCTACCCATCAAGACGAGATAAGGAAAAGGCACAAGAACGAAATAATTATCAATTTGAACTCTTTATGAAAATGTTTCGTGACTCGCATTTCAATATAAGTTTTGCCGACGCCTTAGTCATGATGCCTCGATTTGCCGCGAACTTCAAAAGTATGTTGAATAACAAAGAAAAATTGCAAAACTCGTCTAGTTGTTCATCGGTTTTTCTAAGACGCATACCTCAAAAGGTCGGTGATCCTGGAAAGTTTTTAATCCCATGTGCTATCCAAGACATGGAAGAATGCTACGCCTTGGCCGATCTTGGTGCTAGTATTAATTTGATGCCTCTTGAGATTTTTAAATCGCTCAATCTTCCAAATCTCACTCCTTCAAGAATGTCAATTGAAATGGCCGATCATTCTACGATTCTAGCTTGTGGAGTTGCCGAGGACGTCTTTGTGAAAGTTGGGAAATTCTATTATCCCGTGGACTTCATTGTTGTTGATATTCCCATCGATCCTAAAGTTCCGTTAATTTTAGGTCGATCTTTTTTGGATACCTCGAGAGCACTTATCGATGTGCATGCAAGAAAAATCACTCTTCGTTTCAATGAGGAAGAACTCGTCATTAATGCAACCCAAAACTCCACGCTTTCTCATGTGTATTCGATCACATCTTTGTACAATGTCAATCCCATCAAAAGCATTTGCAAAAGAATTTCAAATAGAGTTTTAGGAGTTGATAAAAATGTAGTTCCGTCCCCTCCGCCGATGGAGGTTAAGAGTGTTAAGCCTATGATTCCAATCTCGAGTGATTCTTCGGATGATGAATACGTTGATCCCGATGGGGAGGTTTTCTTTGTTGACAAAAGATTTGAAAACTTGCCACCACCTAAACCAAAACGCTTTCAAAATGTGAGAATTTTTAGTGTGACTAACATTGTTTTAGATACACCAAATATTTTTGACATAATCAAATCGGGTTTTCACAAGGAGAGTGTTAAAGATGAAAAAGGAAAAGATTTTGAATTTAATTTAAAAGATTTTTCTACAATTCTAACTCCGTCATCACCGCGTTTATTGAGTACTACAAGCTCGTCTTCTCCTTTTGACGATGCTTTGTGTGAACTTAGTGTGGGGGAAGCCCCTTATGTTTCCTTCCCTTTCTCCACCGAGGACGAGATATTTGATCCTGGAATTGTTTATATAAGGAAATCTCGGTCTTCCACCGATGCAATAAATGGAAAATCTTTTCATTTGATTGGTGCGAGTCTACCTCGAGTAGCTCAATGTTTTGACTTACCCATTGTCCCACCCTTCTATTTCTTCTCTCCTATTTTCTTCTATCCCATTGGGATTTGTGTTGAAGAAGCGTTGTTTCGTCTTTCATCCGAAAACGAGGACGCTATCTTTGACCCCGGTATACGTTTATCGGATTTTTAAAGTACTCCACGTGCTTTTGGGCCTTGTTTATCATGTAAGCCCACCAAAAATTGACCATACCATGATTATCCCTAAATGATCACATTTATGGGGATTCGAGTCGAGCTTTTGACTCGGTTATCAAAAACAAGGTGCCTCGTGGGGGAGACCCATGCTTATCCATGTACATATTATTGCTTTCTAATGTAGTTTAATGTGAGGGGATTTGTGCCCTTCCAACCTTTGTTTCGTGGTTGTTTGTGAATTGTGGACTTTAGATGATCATGATCTTCACGATTGGAGCCTCTCGTGTTCGTTTTATGGGAGCACTCGATCGTTTGCTTTGGAGGCCTTTCCCAATATCCATATGATATATCCTTTTATGTTCTAACCTTAGGTTTTTAGCACACTTCATAAACGGCTATTACTTATTGGTTACACCCTTTCCATGCTAGATTAGGCATTCGACTACGTCTCTAGTATGGGGGTATTTGCACCCCTAGACTCGAAACATTGAGGACAATGTTTAACTTTAGTATGGGGGGATGAATAGATACTTGCCTTGCCAAACCTTCACGCTTTCCAAAGTTTATCGTTTTGTTTATCGTTTTGTTGCAAAATAAGGCTAAAAATAGCCAAATTTTAAATTTTTTCTCATATTTCATAAGTGTTTGAAGACACGAATGTAGATTTTCCGATGGCGAGAATAAGAGTAATTTTTGACTCGACCGTGCGTGTTGAGCACTTAGCTTTGATTCCTTAACTACACATTAGGCTAAGTCTCTTAAATGAGGACGAGAAATGATAGAGTTAATTATAAGTTACTATGCTAAACGTAGAGTGCTCGTATTCTTTCAAAAACTCATGTGTTCTCGTTGTTTGCTTATTCTCCCTTCGCATGTAAATATTTTTTTCTTAATAAATATTGATTTAGCGGTTTAGTTTTGATTGTTGGGTTTCTAGTCTTTTCTAGTAGCTTCCGTGTAATTAAATTGGGAAGACATTAAGGTATCGCCAGCGTCACGGTTTTGAAGTATTGGCACCCGAATAATCGAAAGCTTCACCCAATAATAAGATTTCAAGTGCTCACCTAAATCTAGCAAACAATTTGAAGCCCCACAAGGCCTAAAATCTATGCAAAATTGAAAGTGAATCAAGCCTTAATCTTCGAAGCTTTAAAGATCCAAAATTCGCTTTAGCGTGAGGATATACGTCTTTGGCTAATAAAACCACCGATGATGGCGGATAATAAAAGGCAAGGCAAGACTGAAGTCATAATAAAAGCTTCATGGCGAAGTTGAATAAAAGATGGAGGTAAACCAAAGATAATAAGGCCCTTCCGTTAGGGGGCGTATAAAAGTCTTGGTAATAAGTCTCATGTTCAAAACCGTTATAAAACCGTGTTTATCGATTCTTCTTGTCAACTTAATTTTTTGACACCGTTGTCTATTAGGAGGGGTTATTGATTTGATGGTCTTGGTTACACCGTTAGGACTCTATTTTTAGACCTAAATCTCTATTAACGCATAAGTAAACAATGTATCCTCGTGATCATTAAGACATAATAAAATATAAGAGATACAACTTAGGAATAATGGGAGGATAAGTACGTGATTAGGGCATATGAGTAGTGTTAGCATTACTAACTTATAATGACAATGATCTCGTTGCACGCTTGGCATGGAATTAGAGTGAAAATCGAGGACGATGAAATTATTTCTAACGAAGCATTCACGTGTTCTTATTCTATGAACCTAAACGTCCCATTTTGCGATGAAAATCATACATTATGTCTAAAACACAAGTAGTAGTAATGTAGTTAGTTTATCATTTAAATAAAGTGAATAAAATTGAATTTTGGAGATGCTTTGATACTTTATTCTAGCATTGCGTGAGGGCACGACAATGGTTTAGTATGGGGGAGTGATGAGACTGCTTTTATACATGGTCTCATCGTCCAAAACGGCCTTTAATTGCATAAAATATCATAAAATATGCCAAATATATGCTCGTGTTTGTTACTTGTGTATTTTTAGGTACGGATATTGAGGAATTGACAAAAGAACACAAGAATCATTTAAAAACGAACACGGGAAACGAAGACGCACAATGAACCAAGCTCAAGTATGGAATTTTGCAAAAAGACCCCTCAAGTTTGAAGAATTGGCAAAAATGGCCCCTCATCTTTGAAGAACTTGTCATATTTGACCCTCCAAAAGTCATATATACAAGATTGATCCTCCATGTTTGAATATTGAACAAGAAATGCCCTTGGAAAATGATTAAATATGCAAAAGTTACCCTTATTCACAAAAGGACTAACTTTGTAATTGGATTTGGACTTGTGGTGAAAAGGAGTTAACCATTGGACTGGTTATGAAAAGAAAGTTAATGGCTGTTAGCCAAATAGGGACGGGTAATGAAAATATCCCACCTAAGCCCAACAAACACCTAAGCCCAAACCTGTTATACCCGGTTTATTAATTTAGATGTGGTCAAACAGTCAAACCCCCACTAATCCCTCCCTTCCCTCCATAACACTAATTTAAAAATAAATTACACCCAAAACAGATTAAAACCTGGCCTTAATCCTTTTAAACCCTAATCCCACCCCAGGTCAAATCAACCCCAAATCAAAGGGGTTTACCCTAATTAAGTGCATATCACTAATTAAGCCTACTCTAACAATTTCCCACCTCACCCAACATGATCACATGCCCTGTGGGACCCTCCCCGTACCTCCCCTGCTACATCACTTTCACCCTAAAAACCCACACCCGACAACTTGAACGGTTTGATGCTACTCCTTGGTCCCCAAGGCTCATCCAACGCCTTTGATCATCTCCACAAGCTGGCAAGCACATGTGATCAAGCTTTTGACCAAGATTCAAACGAAGACCAAGGGCTAAATGGGCAATTCCATCTCTAGGGTTTTAGCTTAGCAATTTCCTTGTATTTTTAATTCAATAGTTCTAGATAGTTCTCTTTCCAGTATATATAGGAGTCGACATGTGACCCTATACCTTGTTCCAGTTTTTTGCATAACATTTGTAATTCCTTTTGCTTAAATTAAAAGTTGGTATTTGTTCAAGCAATAGTAATTCCTTTTTAATCTTGATAAAAGTTGGTGTATGTTATTGCTAAATTCTGAGTTCCATTAAAAAATTGTGAAGGTTTTGTTTGATTGAAGTTTTCAAAAAGTTTTAAAAGATTTTTGATTTTAGGAAAATTAAAGCAAGAAAAGTGAAAGTGGATTTTGCTAAGAGATTTTCTGAGATTGAGGGTAGTTTTAAAACGTGTGTTTAAGATTTGGAAGGTTTTAGAAAAGTTTTTAAGAAAGAAAAGTAAAACAGATTTGAGATATTGTTTGTGCTTGTTCTTTTGATTTTCTGTTTGGCAGGTTTGAGTGTTTTGATTTGATCTAGTCAGCATACACCCGAGTGTATGGGAGGTGGATTAACATCCACAAGGGATTTGGATGTAAATCCCTTGGGTAAGAAGTTCTTACCTTTTTATTTTTAGTTAAAATGAAGTTTATGTGATCTTGTTTGACAAAGGTGTAATTTGTGGTTAAGCCTGTTTGAATTCAGTAATTATAGGATTGTATGCATGTTAGGTTAGAGATAAATCAATTTGAGCAAGTTTTTAAGTGATTTGGTTTGAAAAAAACGTTTTCACAAAATTTAAAGGGGTGTTTGGATGTGAGTTTTATAGAGAAAGCTTGTTAGATTTTGAAGATTAGAACGGGTTAGAAAGATTTATTAGGGTTGTGTAGGTTGTTTGCTAGTTGTGTGCTTGGTTTGGTGAAAGTTTGAGAGAAGTTGAGTGTTAAAAAGGTAAGCATAGCTAGAAAACTGCATAACCACTTAATCTGCTTGTTTTCAATGAAAGTTTGAGCTTGAATCTTTTAATCAGTTAGAAGTTAGGCTGTGAGAGGATTTTGATTTGTTTGTATGAGAGTTTGTGAGTTTATTTGCAAAAGCTTGGCCTTGGAAAAACACAAGTGTGCTAGTAATCTGCTAGAAACCCCCACAGACCCATATTTTTGTATCAGCAACCTTAAAACATTTTGGTGTGCTTTGGTTTGTGATTTTTGTGTGCAAAGTGCTTGTTTCCTGCTTTCTTTCTGTGTTTGTGACTCCCTACACTCAGAAAGAGTGTAGGGGTGCCTTTGTTCCAAAATCATCCACAAGAAAGCACTTACCAAGTCCTCTTGGTGATTTCATCCTTTGTGAAGAAACAACACAACTTTCTTGTGTTCAAATATTGAAACTGGACACGTTCTTTGTATTTAATTTTGATTAATCTTGGCTAAAAAGGTGTTTTGGATTTGGGTTACAAGTGAGAAAGTGTTAACAGGTTGTGGAGTGAAGTTAAAAAGAAAACAAAATAATAAAAAGTAAAAAGGGGGTTGCACAGCCTCGAACCCATAGTCTCCACACTCACAACACCACACACATACCGTCGCGCCCTTGGGTCTTTTACTGACCAAGGGTGCAACGGTTACATACTTAACCCTTTTTCAATTTGCTTTTTCAAAATTAAGCCGTGACCAAATAAGCTCATTTGAGCTTATTGGTTCAACTTTTTGGCTCCTTTTTATTTTTCCTAGGACTAGAATAGAAATTAGGATTTTTCTGGCTTATAATTTGATTTTTCCTTTTCTTTATTTATTTTTTATCATTTATTTATTAGCCGTTTTTTATAAATTAATTAAAAAATAGAAAAAAGTAGTTTTTAATTCAGGAAAAATAATTATTAGTTTTTAAATAATCTTTTTGAGGTTTACATTTAGTTTTGGTTTTAAAATCTTTAATTTTTAATTTTATATTATTTTAAGGTTTTTATTAAACTTTAATAATTTTTATAAAATTATAAAAAAGGGTTTAGGAACTTTAATTTGCATTTTTCTCTTAGTTAGATTATTTTAAGATTTTAGAAATTTTTTAGAATTAATTTTATAAACTTTTTATTTTTTCTATTATTTTAATATTATTTTATTATTAAAATTAAAAAGTTTTATTTTTATTTCTTTTTCATTTTCCTAGATTCTTTAGCATTAATTAGGACTTTTACCATTTTTAGAATAATTTTATAACTTTTAGATTTATTTTTATAATTATTTTAAGTTTAATTAGTTTTAAATAGATTTTAATAGTTTTTAGGAGTTTAAAAATAGTTTAATTTGGTTTTAAAATTTTTAAAAATAGTTTTTAGCTTAATTAGGTCATTTTTGAGGTTTACAAACTATTAAATCTTGTTTAGGGCTTTTTAATATTTAAAAGTGATTTTTAGGGCTTTAATTAGCATTAAAAAGTCATTATTAAATTAATTAAAAGGTTTTAGCAAGTTTGGATTTTTTGTAAACTCTTAGAATATTATTGTGGATTTTTAGTAATTTTTAGATTAAAATTTTAAATTTTGTCGTTTTTACGTTTCTACGTCGTAACTTTCTAGTAGTGTTTTTGCCTTATTTTTTCTATTTTTTCGTCTTCGTCATTTTCTCTTCTCTTCTTCTTGTTAATAATCAAAAACATTAATCAATCATTCATTACACAACACACGTGCCTCCTCGAGAACGAACTCACTTTCTTAAGGGTCCTTGTGGTTTTCCTAAATCACTCGTTAACGCTTACCACTATTTGTGTTGCTTTGTTTTTCCTAAAATAAAGTATATACAAAATCACTACATCAGGGACCATTGGCAAGACTCTTTTCATACAAAAGAATGATAAGGATATTATCTTAGTTCATGTATATGTTCATGACATCATTTTTGGTTCAACCAAAAAATCATGGTGTGAAGAGTTTGAAGCTTTAATGAAAGGAAGATTTTAGATGAGTTCTATGGGAGAACTTACTTTCTTTTTAGGACTTCAAGTCAAACAAAGGAAAGATGAAATATTTATCAGCCAAGATATTTATGTTGCTGAAATCTTGAAGAAATTTTCAAGTATGGATACAAGAAGTGAAAGTATACCGTTTGAAGCCAAAAAGTCTCTATCAAAAGATGAACATGGTGAAAATGTTGATCTTCGTTTATATAGATCAATGATTGGTTTATTGATGTATCTTACTGCTTTAAGGCCAGATATTATGTTTGTTGTGTGTGCTTGTTCAAGGTTTCAAGTCAACCCAAAGGTTTCACACCTACATGCTGTGAAAAGGATTTTCAAGTATCTTAAAGGTCAACCTAATTTAGGTTTATGGTATCCAAGAGATTCTACATTTGACTTAGAAGCTTACTCAGACAGTGATTATGCTTGAGCTAATCATGATAGGAAGTCCACAACAGGAGGTTGTCAATTTCTAGGCAGAAGACTCATATCGTGGCAGTGTAAGAAACAAACCATTGTTGCTACTTCTACAACTGAAGCTAAATATGTAGCTGCTGCTCATTGATGTTGACACATACTTTAGATTCTAAATTAGTTGTTAGATTATGGTTTCAACTTCATGAACACTAAAATCTACATTGATAATGAAAGTACTATCTTCATTATCAAGAATCCAGTCTTTCACTCCAAAACCAAGCATATTGAAATAAGACATCACTTTATAAGAGATGCTTATGACAAAAAGCTTATTCAGGTTTTGAAGATCCATACAGATAACAATGTAGCTGATTTATTAACCAAGGAATTTGAAACTAAAAGATTCGAGTTCTTGGTAACACATATTGGTATGCTCAACTAATAATTGCCGCATATGTTAAGGGGAGGTAACAGTTGTACAATTTCTATGCTAATTTGTATTGTATAGTGTTTATTTTTGTTTTTGATGTGATTACAGGTTATTAGATTAAGATAAAAGAGGTTACAATTGTAACACCCCATTTTGATAATGGAAATGTCACATGCAATTATGGCGTGTCATCAAAGCATACAAGGAAAAATGTCTAAACATTACTTGACCATAAAAGGAAAATACCGGAATCAAACATCGCTAGTCCAAATGTAAAGCTCATCACACACAAACATAGTATAATAAAGGAAAGGACTAAACAATGTCCAAAGCATAAGTATCATAAGAAAGGAAATGCATAAAGTAAAGAAGGCTAGACAGCTTCCAGTCCATATACACGTACTCTTAGTGTGTACGAGCGTCCCTGAGTACCTGCCGTTTTGGGAACATAGAAAAGGAAAATGGCTGAGCAAATACGCTCAGTGCACGGATTTACAATAAAGCATGAATAGGATAAGCATATAACATATAACAGCGGAAGAAAACTAAGTCCCGAGTAACCTGGTTAAGTCTTGATAAAACTGGTTTAATAGTTTGAATGTCTTATGTTTATCTTATAAAAACTGTTTATCATATTTTACCATTAGCCAATATAGGTCATGAAAATCCACCGTACATGAATACTTGGAGGGGTGACCTCATCATGAAAATTAGAGGGGCTGCCTCTAATTTAATATACTGGTTTTTGGGTAGGAGGGATCAACTCCTTGTGAAGGATGCAAGGCACACACCACATTTACCATGAAATCCTGAATAAAAACAGGTAACTAGGATGCACCCATACGCCCCACATGATAAATATAATATAGATGGCCAAAAGCTGAAGGGACGCCACGAGCAATCACTCTGCCGTGGTGAAGTCATAACATCAGTGCCTCTAATGTTATGGTTATGGTACCTCCATAACTAGGTGAATCTGGTCATGCATGTATATGGCTATATGTAATCTTAATTAAACATAAGCAATCAAACACGTAACTTATACTACGGGAAAATAGTTGGCTGCATACGGGGAATCCTAATAAGGAAAGAATGTCCATACTGAAAGGACGGGAATCCGTACCTTATGTCCAGTAAACGAAGAAGATGAACTGAGAGGAATCCTACTTCCGAATCACTAGTGTTACATAAATACATACATGGATAAGTATTTGCTTACTAAACACGTAGCTGGTTTTATGTCATGTCTTAGCTTATTTTATGTGTTCTTACCATGTTTTACTGTTTTTAAGCCTTAAACCGTTTTTATCTTATATTTTGTTTAATCTGATTAAGTATTTATGGTATTTCATGTGTTATTTACTTACTGTGTAATAATAAGTAACTTTCCAAAAATAGCAGGTTTCCTAAAATAGAAAGTTTGCAAAAATAGAAAGTTTCCAAAAATAGAAAGTTACCAAAAATAGAAAGTTTCCAAAAAATAGAAAGTTTCCAAAACTAGAAAGTTTCCAAAAATAGAAAGTTTCCAAAAATAGAAAGTTTCCAAAAATAGAAAGTTTCCAAAAAATAGAATTACTGCTTAAAATAGATAAGTTTCTAAAAAAATAGAAAGTTTCCATAAATAGATCAGCTGCCTTAATTAAATAAGTTTCCATAAATAGATTAGCTGCCTGAAATAAATAAGTTTCTAAAAATAGAAGGTTTCCATAAATAGATTAGCTGCCTTATTTAATTAAGTTTCTAAAAATAGAAAGTTTCCGTAATTAGAAATAAGCTGGTTAAATAAGCTAAGTATATAAGCCTAAGTGTTTTCATGATTATTTTCTAAGTCATATGATATAATGTATAGTTTAATAATTATTCCATGTAATTAAATTAAACTATAGGTTAAAATATTTAATTAAAATATAACATGTTTTTAATTAAATAATGTTAAATACTTAGGTTAAAACATGTATTATTATATATTAATAATATAACCTAAGTCATGTTAATTAAGTAATTATAAATCATGGTTTTTAAATAATTAATTAATTATAAGTCTAAAATATAAAATACTTAGGTTAATTAATTTCATGATTATTAATAATTAAAATAACCTAAGTCATGTTATTAAATTAATCATGTCATTTTATTAATTTAATTTTTAACATAAGATCATAAAACATAAAAAAACTAAACATACACCATGAACCGGATCTAGACTAAAAACAATAAACCGGACATGAAATCGACACCGTACCCCGAACCAACTCGGGGTACCCCATGCCTTGATGATTCCGTGGGACCCACACACACCAACCAAGACCATATGGTCTTGGTGGTGGTCGGTTTAGCCAAACCGAAACCCCTTCGGGTTCGGTGCAGCCTGCGGATAAAAACAAACACCCCTTAAAATATACTTTTGATTTTATTTAACCCCAAATCATGTTAGATCCATGTTTATTTATTAGGTTTTTGTAAAAACATAACATGTTCTTGATTTCTTAAATGATCAAATCAAAAGAAAAGGTTTTAAAAGGATTTACCGAATTCGTGGATCAAAAGGATGAAGAACAAACACGATCACCAACTACAATTCCAAGATCCAAGATCACAAACCACCTCCTTGTGGTGGTTGTAGGGTGGCGGCACAAAGAAGAAAGGGAAGGAGGGTTTTAGGGTTTTTTCTAAAATCTTCTGTGAA
This sequence comes from Glebionis coronaria, assembly GCA_025667525.1. Lineage (NCBI taxonomy): Eukaryota > Viridiplantae > Streptophyta > Magnoliopsida > Asterales > Asteraceae > Glebionis > Glebionis coronaria. The sequence continues at coordinate 581,855,720 of CM046878.1, read as the reverse complement.
TGAAAATGAGTAGTGAAAAATTATTAACCCCCCCCCCCCCTTTAGTAAAATTTACAAATGGGCTTGGCCCATTTGTCCTTGTAGCCGCGGGTAGGGGCCCCACTTCGGGTACCCGTACCTTTTTCCGTGTCTCGATGTTAAGTTATATATTCGTGATTATTTGTGTTCGCGTTTTAAGTGTTCTCGTTTCGTACATACCGTGATCTAATATATTTAATCACGCTCGTAATAAATATATATAGGTAATTACTAATAGTTCGTGTTTTAAATACGTTCATGATTTCATGATCGCATGCTCGTGATTAATTATCGTCAAATAATTATTACGTGATCGTGCGTAGTAAATACTTATCGTGTTCTAACATGTACGTAATACGTAAAATCCTAACACGTAATCGTAATCATGCTATATTAGGAAAGTTTTAATCTAGTACGTACGATCTTAAGGGTACTATTCATGGTAAAAGCATGCGGGTTTTACAACTCTTCCCCCCTAAAAAGAATAATTCGTCCCCGAATTATAGATAAATTAAACTGGAAAAGAAGAACATACCCGAATTCAAAATATGAAATGAGGGTAAGAAGCCCGGATAGACTCCTCTGTTTCCCAAGTGGCTTCCCGCTCGGTATGATCCCTCCATAGAATTTTGACGAATGGAATCGTCTTCTTTCTCATGACTCGTTCTTGTCTGTCAAGAACTCGTTCGGGTTCTTCTATAAAAGTGAGATCTTCACGTATCTGTTCCAGTGGATACTGCACCATGTGAAGGGGATGATACTGGTACCCTCTGAGTAAGGACACATGAAACACATTGTGCACATGCGAAAGCTGCGGAGGTAACGCCAATCGGTAAGATACTTCACCGACTCGTTCAATGATATCAAACGGTCCGATGAAACGAGGACTGAGCTTCTCTTTAATCCCGAAGCGTCTAACACCACGTGTCGGCGAAACCTTAAGGAAGACGTGATCTCCTACGTTAAATTGTATATCCCTACGATGCTTATCGGCGTAACTCTTCTGACGTGATTGTGCCTCCTGAATTTTCTGCTTAGCTACTGCGATCTTCTCATTGGTCATCTCTATGATTTCCGGTCCTTCAAGTGTTCGCTCACCAACCTGATCCCAGCAGATTGGGGCGCGACACTTTCTGCCATACAACATCTCAAATGGAGCACACTTGATACTTGCGTGCCAACTGTTGTTGTATGCAAATTCCACCAAACAGATGTAATCGTCCCAATCGCCCGTCCATTCCAACGCACATGACCTCAACATATCTTCCAATGTCTGAATGGTTCGCTCCGACTGTCCGTCCGTTTGAGGATGAAAAGCCGTGCTAAGCTTAAGTTGTGTACCCCAAGCTTTCTGCAGACTTTTCCAAAAGCGCGAAGTGAATCGAGGATCTCTGTCTGAGACGATGCTGGATGGTGCACCATGGAGTCTCATGATCTCTCTTCTGTACGTATCTGCGAGTTTACTTACCGAATCTTCCTTGCGGATCGGTAAGAAATGAGCTGATTTGGTAAGTCGATCAACGATAACCCAAATTGCATCGTGCTTCCTCTTGGTAGGCGGAAGACCAGTAACAAAATCCATGGTAATTTTGTCCCACTTCCACTCTGAGATATCTAACGGTTGAAGGAAACCGCCAGATCACTGATGCTCGATCTTAACCTGCTGGCAGGTAAGACATTTGGAGACGTAAGTGGCCACATCCTGTTTCATACAACTCCACCAAAAGTACTGCTTGATGTCATGGTACATCTTAGTCGAACCAGGATGTATAGAGAATGGGGAGCTATGAGCTTCAGCTAACAAAGCTTCCCGGAGTTCTTGGTCATCAGGAACACAAAGTCTCGTGCCCTGCCATACGATACCATCTGCATCTACTTTGAATTCTGTCTGCTTCTCCAAATTTTGTACTATCGCCCAGATTTCTCTGTCATCCTTCTGAGCTTCCTTGATCTTAGATAGTAACTCGGGTTCTACTCTAAGATTAGCCCAGTAACCGTGCTGTCCACGTACCATGTACTCGATGTCTAGTCGCTCCAAGTCTCTTATGATTTCCTCCTTGATTCTAATGCCGTTGATCATTCCGGACTTCCTGCTAAGAGCATTTGCTACTACATTTGCCTTTCCGGGATGATACTGTAGATTTATGTCGTAATCCTTCAATAGCTCCAACCATCTCCTCTGCCTCATGTTCAATTCACGCTGAGTGAAGATATACTTCAAACTCTTGTGGTCCGTGAAAATGTCACATGATTCTCCATATAAGTAGTGTCTCCATATCTTCAATGCAAACACGACTACAGCAAGTTCCAGGTCGTGCGTGAGGTAATTTTCTTCATAAGGCTTAAGCTGCCGTGAAGCGTACGCGATCACTTTCCCATGTTGCATGAGAACACAGCCAAGTCCCTTCCCCGATGCATCGCTGTAAATTTGAAATCCACCCGTACCAGATGGTAGAGTAAGAATAGGTGCAGATACTAGCTTCTGCTTCAGGTCTTCAAAGCTCTTCTCTCGATCTTCAGTCCAGACGAATTTCTCCCCTTTCCGCATCAGTTTGGTCAATGGTAGTGCTAGGCGGGAAAAGTTCTCCACGAACCTACGGTAATAGCCAGCTAAGCCTAAGAAACTGCGGACTTCCGTCGCTGATGTCGGCCTTGGCCACTTAGTAATGGCCTCAACCTTCGCTGGATCCATAGTGATTCCTTCTGCTGATACAATGTGACCCAAGAATGCCACCTTGTCTAACCAGAACTCACACTTGGAGAATTTAGCATACAACTGCTTCTGGCGAAGAATCTATAGTACTGTACGAAGATGGTCTTCGTGTTCCTCCTTGGACTTTGATAAAATCAGTATGTCATCGATGAAGACAATGACGAACTTGTCCAGAAATTCATGGAAGATTATGTTCATCAAATCCATGAACACTGCTGGAGCATTTGTCAGGCCAAATGGCATAACTACAAACTCGTAGTGGCCATAACGGGTACGAAATGCAGTCTTAGCGATGTCCTGCTCCTTGACCCGTAGCTGATGATAGCCTGACCTAAGATCAATCTTGGAGAAGTGTTTGGCCCCTTGGAGTTGGTCAAACAGATCGTCAATACGAGGCAGTGGATATCTATTCCGAATGGTAATCTTGTTGAGCTCGCGATAGTCTATACAAAGACGCATACTGCCGTCCTTCTTCTTAACAAACAAGACCGGTGCGCCCCATGGAGATGCGCTCGGTCGAATGAAACCTCGTTCAAGAAGTTCTTACAGTTGATCCTTCAGCTCCTTCAGCTCTATGGGAGCCATGCGATAAGGAGCCTTGGAGATTGGTTCAGCTCCTGGAACCAGCTCTATACTGAATTCTACTTCTCGTGCAGTTGGTATGCCCGGAAGTTCTGCTGGAAACACATCTTGGAATTCCGACACTATAGGTTGATCCTGAATTGATGGGGATTCAGCATCCATGTCGTGAACCGTAGCTAGATAACCCTCGCAACCATGTGACAGTAGTGCACGCGCTTGCAGGGTGGATATGACTTGTACAGAACGTCCGAGTATGAACCCATTATGAATGTACTCTGGTGCATTAACATCACCGAAGATAACTCGATATGAATGGCAGTCTATGGTAGCATGATGCTTGGATAGCCAATCCATGCCCAAAATCATGTCGAAGTCATTCATGTCCAGCGGAAGTGCGTCGACAGGTCGAACCTTATCGTCAAATTCTAGGGGAAGACTCCTGTATACATGGGTGACTAATATAGAGTCCCTCAAAGGCGTGGAAATAGTAAGCCTATTTTCTAGTGGCATGAGGAGCATCCTAATGTTCTTAGCATAAGCAGTAGAAATAACCGAGTGAGTAGCACCCGTATCGAAAAGAACACATGCAGCTTGACCATACATATACAAGATTCCAGTGATGGTACCTGTAGACTTGTTGGCCTGGTCTCGAGATGTCGTGTAGACACGCCCGACAGTAGGAGGCGGCTTGGTATCAGCATGTCCTGATGTACCCTCTATCTCGCCCTTACGGCAATCCTTCATAATATGGCCAGGAAGACCACACTTGAAGCACACATCAGTATTACGGCGACATGGTCCTGAGTGCCTACGGTGGCAAGTAGAGCAAAGAGGATGAGTGTATCCTCCAGCAGGTGCTCTGGCTGGCTGGGAACCTGATGAAACATTTTACATAAGACATGGTAATTGGGTACAAAGGACAAAGCGTATAATCGTAAGATTGAATACCAGTGATAGCTGGACGGCTAGGCTGCGAACCTCTCTGGTTCTGGTCCATACCGTTTCCATGGTTCCTGGTAGAAGTTTTGTTAAAGTGTCAGAATATGAATTATAACATGAAAACATAAGGAAAATGCGTAAGTATTAGGACCTGCTGCTGTTGGAGTGCCCAGCGTTGTTACGGTAATTGTCATTACCGCCACGCCTATCCGTAGCAGAACGGTCGTTAGCCTGACCGTTTCCTTTGGGCTGATGAGGCTGCTGCTGAGTAGCCGGCTGAGACCGGTCCCCAGTTTTTTGCCTGAAAGATACATTTAAAGAGATGAAAAATTGACATATGGAAAGTATATGGATTGGTCACCGCTTGAATACGAAGGTTTACCTCTTGTCGGGTCTTTTAGCTTCCCCGAACTCATCTCTCTCCTGCAGCATCTCCAGTTTTCGTGCTGCATCGGCCACTTGTGCTACAGTGTTGAACGTAGCACACACCAGATTGTTTGCGACCGATGTGCAAAGAGCCCATCTAAAGTGATGTGCCTGGTCTTCAGGAGTACCTGCTGCCGCACCAAGGAAACCAGCTAAGCGAAGAAAGCGCTGCATAAACTCGTTGCTATTCTCCCCAGCTCTCTGTCGGATCCCATGGTACTCTCTCTTGAGCTTGTCCTGCTAAGACTTGGGAAAGAACTGCTCCATCACCCTGTCCTTGAACTAAGCCCAAGTCAAACCAACAACCCACTCGTCACCACCTTCAGACTGCATCAATGCTAACCACCAGTTGAGTACATCGCCTTCGAACCGATAACATGCCAACCTCGCCTTGTATGCGGGGTCACAGCCCATAGCGTTGAAAATCTTCTCGATGAGTGTCAACCAGCTTTCAGCATCGGGGGGGGGGGGGGGGCTATCTGTCTTCTCAAAAGCTCGAGGGCGGAGCTTGTTGAATCTCTCCAGCCATACTGCTAATGTCACTGGAGGAGGAGGAGGAGGTGCCTGATTATGCTGCTGGATGTTGGCAGCTTGAACTTCAGCCCTGATGTCATTCCTCAGTTGAGGAAGCAAAGCTTGCACGGCAGCCTGAATTGCAGCATTGAGTTGCTCCTGTTCGCGTGTGAGAACCATCTGACAGTATAACATAAGACATATGATTAAACAGATCAAAACATAAAATATATATATACATGAAAAAAAAAATTATACCAAAATTTCACGAGAAAAATTTTATGCAAGAAAATTTTGTGTATGAATGCATGATGTAGTTTTATGAAAACTTTTGTATGCTCGAGAGTTAACGCCTCTGGCCAGTTCACCCAAAACAAAAGACATAGCGAGGGGACGCCTATGGATCGGTCCCAAATTTAAAAGTTTCGATAAAACACATGCGACTAAATAGGGCCAGTCCTGTACCAACCATTACTTAGTCAAAAATCTGCGAAAATGACATGTATATGTATGCTTAAAAATGATGAATGCATGAAAACAACTGTCAGTTCTAGGAAGACCGTAGTGACTACCCACTAATCACAGGTCATATTTGAGAGCCTACAGGTCGAAGCCTTGGCTCTGATACCATAATTGTAACACCCCATTTTGATAATGGAAATGTCACATGCAATTATGGCGTGTCATCAAAGCATACAAGGAAAAATGTCTAAACATTACTTGACCATAAAAGGAAAATACCGGAATCAAACATCGGTAGTCCAAATGTAAAGCTCATCACACACAAACATAGTATAATAAAGGAAAGGACTAAACAATGTCCAAAGCATAAGTATCATAAGAAAGGAAATGCATAAAGTAAAGAAGGCTAGACAGCTTCCAGTCCATATGCACGTACTCTTAGAGTCTACGAGCGTCCCTGAGTACCTGCCGTTTTGGGAACATAGAAAAGGAAAACGGCTGGGAAAATACACTCAGTGCACGGATTTACAATAAAGCATGAATAGGATAAGCATATAACATATAACAACAGAAGAAAACTAAGTCCCGAGTAACCTGGTTAAGTCTTGATAAAACTGGTTTAATAGTTTGAAAGTCTTATGTTTATCTTATAAAAACTGTTTATCATATTTTACCATTAGCCAATATAGGTCATGAAAATCCATCGTACATGAATACTTGGAGGGGTGACCTCATCATGCAAATTAGAGGGGCTGCCTCTAATTTAATATACTGGTTTTTGGGTAGGAAGGATCAGCTCCTTGTGAAGGATGCAAGGCACACACCACATTCACCATGAAATCCTGAATAAAAACATGTAACTAGGATGCACCTGTAGGATCGTGTTAATCTAAGGATTAGGCATTATTGGATAATCTATTGATATGGATGAGAAATGGAGAACTTAGAGAGAGAAAGAAGAGAGAGAAAGGAGAGAAAGATAAGAAAGATGGAAATATGATTAATGAAAAGTGAGTTTTTAACAACCAACCCCTCCTAACATGCTAGGAGGGGGGGTTTATATAGCCCACCCTACATGTGGGCTATATGGGCTATATTGGATCACGAGCCCAATATCATTGGAGTGACCGATCCTTTCTAAATTTGTAAAAATGTATTTTCAACAATCTCTCCCAAAGGGAGGTCACTCCAAGTTACAATGTCCAAAATAGTCTATAGCTCGTGATCTATGCTAATAATGATGTGAGCGAGACTTTCCTTGGAAAAACGTATTTCCAACAATCTCCCCCAAAGGGTTGGTCACACCTTTTTACAAAATCTTAAACCTAGCATACTATGCTTGAGTCTTCGATCTTGTTCTTGTGAATATGCTGATGAGATCTTTGACTTTAGTCTTGAGCATGTTCTCTTGCCTTGACCTTGTGCATTCATCACTTGTGATATTCGCCTCTTCGTGACTTCATGTTCCACATACTTATACCTTTATAATTCTTGAAAGCTTCAGAGTTTGATACAGCGGAAGACTTGACCTTCAGACTTTCTTGAATTCGTTGAAGTACTGAGTGTATGCAGTATAAGCATGTGGGGACGACTTCTTCTTGGATTCCGCAACGCCACCGTCTTCAAATGCCGCAACATAAGTAGACACGAAAGAAATGGCTTTGAACATTTCATTCTAAATCGGTAGCATTTTACCTCCGGTCGGTGAAGACCGTTGGACGATATTAGATATCGTACCCGTGACGGATAGTTTCAATTAAGTAACTTCCTGACAGGATTTCGCGGGTAAACCCGTTCTCTTTATTCGACCGTCCAAAGCTGACTGCGAACATAAAGAGTGAATCATTTGGATAATAATATCCGCATGATTTGAAGCCGTCAATTCATGTTCCTGGAACAAGTGAGATTCAATTAAGAACTGCACCATCGTTGCTTTCCAGTTGTCACGAGCTTGATTCGTATAGAATCTTGCAAGTTACCTACCAAGTGCTGTTTGAGGTTAACACTAGAAGGATTTCCACTAATCACCGTGAACACAAAGGTATCACTCTGAGTGTTCTGGCAAGATCACTGAGATATTGCGTAGAGGCCTGGAACGTGTTTAAATTCAGTTAAGAATTAATCAGCTGTTGATTTCCAGTTATCACAAGTTTGATTCATAAAGAATCGCACAAGTCACCTACCATGAGCTTTTTGATATTCGCTCAAGAAGGATTTCCATCTTCATTGTAAATACTTTCGTATTACTCGGATGTTCAGGCAAGATCATGAAGATTTTGCGTAGGACTCTTAAGATCTTTCTTACTTTTCACAGTGTATGAAGAAGCAAGGAATTATGAAAGTGTGTCCTAATGAGATATTTGATGATCTCAAATGGCTCTAGACTCGATCGTGCATTTTGGATTTTTAGTGATCGGAGGCTGGAGAGGAGTGCCACCATTTCAATACCAATTTATTCGGGGTGAATAAATCAATAGATAACGTGTTTTCTCCGTGTGATTAAAGAAAATATCTTTTAAGAGATATCTGAGTTAGCTGGGATGGGTTGTGCATTGCATCACTGGGTCCATGATGTCTATCTTCAATATCAAGAATCATTAAAAATGATCTCAATAACATAAGTATTGACCCGGTTTCTGCCTAAGGTTGTAAGGAGGGCTTCTTTCTTTACACCCGTTATCTTTACAATTCTTTTTCATTCTTCAACCCCTTCAATGCTTACCAATACGTCATAACTAGCACCTTGTTGTGATTATTCCAGTGCTAACTTAAGTACTTGGTCGGCATTCAGCTACGTTCACAATCTTTCTCCATCTTTCCTAAGGACTACTATTTCTAGCTATGGAATGTCCTTGGGAAGATTTCTCCTGTTCTAGAGGAATCATTGGACTTTAACCTATCCTACCATCCTTATGTCACCACAATCTTCACCGTCGTGAATAGAGATGTTTTGGGTAAGTGTATGTCACCATGAAATCCATTTTGAAGTGCAAATCCATTTTGCTCCCCCTTAACATATGCCACGATATCCGAAAACATTTCGCACATGTCGGGATGAGCTAGCACGTTAAGTCAAACCATTTATGATTGATCATATCCCATATTAAATCACATTTTCTCCCCCATATTAAAAATATTAACCCAATCGATGTTTTTAATATCAATTGATTTAATAACATTTTAAGAAAATTTGGGAAGAAAAATGCAAATCTAATTATCTTCATGAATTACACAAGCTCCCCCTCAAATTAATGAGGGTGTGCTGAAACGTAAAATAAATACCTTTTAAACACAAGTATAAGGTATTTATTACGTGCAAAGATCATATATGATAATGAATTCACAAGATTAGCAATTTTACGAGGTTGGACCTGAATGATGAAGAACATCATATGAAAGATTCACATGGTTCTTGTTCACGAATGATGGTCACCTCGTCACGTCTGAAGTTATCTCTTTACTCCATGTGTATGATTGATATCGTTGTCTTGACACCAATATGTGAACTTGGCACTCTCGGCATCAAGGATTCTGAATGCTGGACAATTGCTCCCCCTCAATTGTTGACCCGTGTTCTATTGAAAGAGCTGTAGTCACCGTTTGAGTAGTCGCATCGTCGAGTATGTTGATATCAATTGTAAGTTGCTACGGTTGGTGGAGATGATAACTTCATAAAAACAAGACTTCTCTTGTTTTAACAAATAAATGCACTGAATCGTACATATATTCGTGTTAGATTTTGTTATAACGTAAACACAATCCCTTACATGGTTATAAAGTAAACCATTCCCGAGAAAATTAATTCCCGTTGTTGAGTCAAAGCTTTCTGGTGAAATGCTTGACTTGAGTATGAAAAGCGGGTTACTATCTGAAATAACAGCAAACCATTTTGAGCATGTTTTAAAACATTTGAACTTCTGCTCGAACTTTATTTACAACCCCGTGTCATTATTGAATGACATTTCTAGTATCGTAAATATTATCGATTCCAGAAGACATGCTCTTTTTATCAAAACATTTTTGAACACACAATTTTTAAAGATTTAGAAAAACCTTTTGAGAAATTCTCGAAAAATTGTGTTCAACGTTTTGAAAACCAATTACTTGATCTTAAGATTTTGAATATCTTACAAAACGAGCTCAAGTCCGAGAAGTTGTAAACTTCCCGTTGTTAAGGATAAGTTTATCATCGGCGATAAACTTTCCTTTTAACTGAAGAACGAGTCCTAAGTTGACATTTACTTAGAAGTCGTTTTCATGATCTTGAAAAACTTTGAATGTTTTAACGTAAAGCTCATGACCGAGAAAGGTGAATTTCTCGTTATGAGGAAAAGTTCTCGTATTTAAAAGATTCACTTTCCTTTCTGAGCTTAAAACTTGGAATGTTTTAATACAAGCTCATGACCGAGAAAATTTAATTTCCCGTTACGAGGATAAGTTATCTTTAAAGATAACCCTTCCTAAAAATTGAAGTCCGAGTTACAGTCTGATATTTAACTGTAAGTCATTGTGCATGAGCTTAAAAACTTCGAATGTTTTTATTATTAGCTCATGCCCGAGAAATAATTAATTTCTCGTTGTAAGAATAAGTTTATCATCGGCGATAAACTTTCCTTTCTTTGATGCACGGGTTATCGTTTGAAATTTAACGATAAGCTATATACACGAGCTTAAAACCGTCGAAAAGTTTTAATGAAAGCTCGTGTCCGAGAAAAATTAATTTCTCGTTTTGAGGGTAAGTTATCGTTGCGTAGATAAACTTCCCTTTCTCTGAAGATCGGGTCACAGACTGTAATTTGACTGTGAGCCATTGTGCATGAGCTTAAAAACTTCTAATGTTTTTAATATAAGCTCATGCCCGAGAAAAATTAATTTCTCGTTGTTAGGATAAGTTTATCATCGGCGATAAACTTTCCTTTCTTTGATGAACGAGTTACAGTCTGTGATGTGACTGTAAGTCCTTTGCACTGTAAGCTTAACTGGAAATCCCCTGAGACACTTGTTTCTTAGATATCAGCTTCTTTAGCAACCAAACTCTGAGAGTGTCCTTAATTGAATGGTATACAATGATTGGACCGCTTCGTTCTTTTGGAACATCCTCTTTGGTACCTGCATTTTCATTAGGAATTTGCATGCTTGGATAGGGGTTAGCGATATCTATTTTAGAAGCAAGTGGGGGTTCACAGTTTTCTTTTCTTGTGCTAGAGGTGACCTGAGGAGATGATTCATTTGTCTTAGCTGGTAAACGTTTCCTTTTATAGAAAACCTTAAGTTCAGGCTTAAGTGATGTATCCTCTTTTTCAATTTCCTCCCTAGTAGTCTTAGTAGAATCGGAGACTATCCTAGTTAAAGGGCACTCGTTTCCTACAATAGTGAAAGTTCTACCAGTGGGGCGCCACATTTTACCAACGGGTTTGATTTTAGCTACCCACTGGGATTTAAGGTCTAGCACGGGAGTTCACCTCATTAAGTAGTTTCTTGATACAAGAGTCATGATTTGCCATAAAGACACATTTTCTACATGTTTTACAAGTAGCATATTTAATGTCCGAGTAAGATCTAGAATTCCTAGATGATTTATTGATGCTCCTAGGATGTGATATGCTACGGTTAGCAGTGTTGGGTAAACTAGAAGGCATCTGACTAGGTTTGAAATTCCTATCTCTTACTTGTGTCTTTTGCTTAGCTTCCCTTAGATCAAATGTATGGCGAAAGTCATTTGAACTAGTTCGAGACGTGTTCTTTGGACCATGTCTAGGGAAACTAGAGACAATCATGTGATTAGGTCTTGCAAAAGCTGTTTTAGTCGCATGGGGCCTAGACAGTGGAGTGACTGTTCTAGAAAGATGAACCATATCAACTTGAGAGGCAAACCGCGGTCTCGAGGATTGTGATCGCTCGGATCTAAATGCAGTCGGTTGTCGAATGAACTGATTTGTAGGCGGTTTCCCCAAGATTGATGGGGTTTCAAGCTTAGTGTCCACACTAGTTCCTTTAGTTTTCCTCAATTCGTTTTTCAACGCAGCTATAACAAAGACCTTTTCCTGTACTTGAGCCCTTAAAGTCTCATTCTCTTTGAGCAATTCATCTTGAGATGCCAACTTAGATTCAAGCAACTTAAGTTGTTTCAAAAGATTATCCTTTTCAGCTTTAGAATCTAGAACAGTTTGATCCAATTTTCGTTCAAGAACAATGTTTGACTTTTCAAGTTTTTCAAAATATGTTTCAAATTTTTCTGTTTTCTTTGAAAATTCAATTTTGGCATCCTCAAGCTCTTTGGATTGCTGAGCTAAAATTGTTTCAAGCTCTTTAATCCTAGAATCAGAATTATTTGAAGAAGCAGTCATAAGACACTTATTAAAAATCTTCTCTTTAAAATTATCCACTTTGCCAAAGAATATTTGAACCGTGGCTGGAAGTTCAGGCATGTTGTGCGGATAAAGAAATGCAAGATGTGTCTTGAGCTCGTGAAAGATTTCCAATAATTTTTGACGCAGTTTGATCTCTTTGAGTTGCATGTGTTGTAGTTCTCCCTCGTGAACTGTTGAAGTCAACGAATCCATATCGTTCGATGAAAAATTCTTGGATCTTTGTTGGGTAATATATCTTTTCCTCGGCTCAAAAATTGTTGTCGGCTCAAATGATGATAAACTAAACTGGAGTCCAATTCACCACGGCTCACTCCAAAAATAATAAGTGGCCCGATGAATTATATCCAAAAACAAAGCAAACCATAAAACTCGACCCCTTAAAAATTACTCCATCCGAGTCCAAAGATTTGCGAAAACACGTAAATAACTTTACCAATATGTTCCAAATCTCTCAATATTACTAAAAAACGTGGCCCAAAACTCTAAAACGTGATGAAAGAAAAATACGACGTGGCCAAAATTTTCAATATTGCCAAAACCCGGTCCAATAACAACTTTAATTAACCATCGGCCCAAATCTGATTTTTGAAACTGACTTTTCACAATGTTAAATTAGATCCAGAAGTGACCCACGTTGGGATAATTTAAATCACACAACACCTAATACTTATCACTACTAACGAAACCCGAATATCCCACGTGGCCTATAAAAAATGAATATCTTGATAAAATACGTGAATATCCAAAAAAAAAAAAATATCAGAGATAAAACGTGTGGCCTATCTAAGATAATACGTGGCCTATCATAGATATCTCCGCCCCTTTATATTTGCTATATAATAGCAAATCTCAAAACAGTCAACCCAAATCCTATTTCTTTGTAACCTCCGCCCTCCTTTAACTGTACCTTTATCTCTCTCTCCTCCCAACAAACCCACAAACACAAACCTAATCTTACTTCTCTCAATACCTACGCCCCCTAATCTCTCTTATCTTATTTCTTCAGCCAAAAACAAAAACTCTCATCTAATCTATAATCATCTAATCTATAATGATCTGCGGAAATGATGTTGAATCAATAAAATTCGAATCACACAAAAAAAAGCTAGAAGATCATGGCATCAAGATCCAATTAAGGATCTCGGGTAGGTCCGAATATTTGTTTGCATGTCGGTTTTTATTTAAAAAAACGAAATAAAGAATGAAGATTATAACAGATTTGTTATATATCAATCTTTATGTTCGAAAATTAAAAGAAAAAAAAATTTAACACTATTCACAGATTTGTGATGAAGGATGTTCAAATGAGGTCTGGAAAAAGACTCCTTTGTTGAAGAACAAATCTGAGATCAAATCTGTTTTTTGTGTGTATACCTTTTTGAGTCAGAGTTTAGTTGGGTTAGGTGACAGTGGGATAGATAGATTGGTTGGTGTCGAGGAGTAAAAAGGTTGGGTTCGAGTATTTGAGAAGTTTGGTCAAGTCTGTGTGAGTCGAGAGTATGATGTTTTTGTTTGGATTATTATGAGACGAGTCTGTGTTGGTCAAGTCTGTGTGAGTCGAGGTTGTGAGGAGTCAAGTTGTTTTAGCTGTCGAGTCGTGGGTGAGGGTCTCAAAATGTGTCGAATCTTGAGTCTTTCTCGAGGGTTTGTTGGATGAAATCCGTGAGGGGTGAGTCTAGGGGTCTAGTCGAGTCTGGATGTATCGTGTGTAAGTGTTGGGTCTAATTCGTGTTTAGTCTGGACGAGTCGAGTAAACAGAGAGGTTTCTGAGGGAGTCGAGAGTGTGAGGGGTTCGAGTTGATGTTGTGGACAGTGAGATCTTGGTTAGTTTTGAGTCATGTGTCCGATCATCGGAACGTCACAAGCAAAAAACACCATCGGAATGTCAATGTGCCAATCTGAATGACCTAATCGGAATGCATATGTCCCAATCGGAATGATCTTATCGGAATGATCTGATTGGAATGTCAACGTCCCAATCAGAATGCCTTATAGGAATGTCAATCGGAATGACCCTTGTCGGAATGTGATCGGAAAGATGGTCGGAACGCAAAACCCTATTCCGATGGAAGTAATCGGAATAACTATCTGAAAATTAAAACCCTTTTCCGATGATACCAAAAAACCAAAACAGAATGAGACAAAAGTTTCCTTGAACAAAGGACTGACACTTTTTTAAAAAAAAAGATAAAAAACTGATAAAATAAGATAAAATACTACGAGAAAAAAAAGTTGATAAAAAAGATGAAATAAAAATAAAAAATGATATTTTTCAGAACTTTTGAGACAAATAAACACCAATCGAGAGAGAAGAAAAAATAGATCAAAACTTTTACCACCAAATCAATAAAAAAAATATACGAAAAGAAGAAAAAAATTTGTAAAAGAAGTAATTTTACCATCAAATCAATATATCAAAACATGTCAATCCGAAGAATCAACCAAGCTCTTGATACCAATTGTAGGATCGTGTTAATCTAAGGATTAGGCATTGTTGGATAATCTATTGATATGGATGAGAAATGGAGAACTTAGAGAGAGAAAGAAGAGAGAGAAAGGAGAGAAAGATAAGAAAGATGGAAATGTGATTAATGAAAAGTGAGTGTTCAACAACCAACCCCTCCTAACATGCTAGGAGGGGGTTTATATAGCCCACCCTACATGTGGGCTATATTGGATCACGAGCCCAATATCATTGGAGTGACCGATCCTTTCTAAATACGTAAAAACGTATTTCCAACAGCACCCATACGCCCCACATGATAAATATAATATAGATGGCCAAAAGCTGAAGGGACGCCACGAGCAATCACTCCGCCGTGGTGAAGTCATAACATCAGTGCCTCTAATGTTATGGTTATGGTACCTCCATAACTAGGTGAATCTGGTCATGCATGTATATGGCTATAGATAATCATAATTAAACATAAGCAATCAAACACGTAACTTATACTACGGGAAAACAGTTGGCTGCATACGGGGAATCATAATAAGGAAAGAATGTCCATACTGAAAGGACGGGAATCCGTACCTTATGTCCAGTGAACGAAGAAGATGAACTGAGAGGAATCCTACTTCCGAATCACTAGTGCTACATAAATACATACATGAATAAGTATTTGCTTACTAAACACGTAGCTGGTTTTATGTCATGTCTTAGCTTATTTTATGTGTTCTTACCATGTTTTACTGTTTTTAAGCCTTAAACCGTGTTTATCTTATATTCTGTTTAATCTGATTAAGTATTTCTGGTATTTCATGTGTTATTATACTTACTGTGTAATAATAAGTAACTTTTCAAAAATAGCAGGTTTCCTATAATAAAAAGTTTCCAAAAATAGAAAGTTACCAAAAATAGAAAGTTTCCAAAAATAGAAAGTTTCCTAAAATAGAAAGTTTCCAAATATAGAAAGTTTCCAAAAATAGAAACTTCCCAAAAATAGAATTACTGTCTAAAATAGATAAGTTTCTAAAAAAAATAGAAAGTTTCCATAAATAGATCAGCTGCCTTAATTAAATAAGTTTCCATAAATAGATTAGCTGCCTGAAATAAATAAGTTTCTAAAAATATAAGGTTTCCATAAATAGATTAGCTGCCTTATTTAATTAAGTTTCTAAAAATAGAAAGTTTCCATAATTAGAAATAAGCTGGTTAAATAAGCTAAGTATATAAGCCTAAGTGTTTTCATGATTATTTTCTAAGTCATATGATATATTGTATAGTTTAATAATTATTCCATGTAATTAAATTAAACTATAGGTTAAAATATTTAATTAAAATATAACATGTTTTTAATTAAATAATGTTAAATACTTAGGTTAAAACATGTATTATTATATATTAATAATATAACCTAAGTCATGTTAATTAATTAATTATAAATCATGGTTTTTAAATAATTAATTAATTATAAGTCTAAAATATAAAATACTTAGGTTAATTAATTTCATGATTATTAATAATTAAAATAACCTAAGTCATGTTATTAAATTAATCATGTCATTTTATTAATATAATTTTTAACATAAGATCATAAAACATAAAAAAACTAAACATACACCATGAACGGGATCTAGACTAAAAACAATGAACCGGACATGAAATCGACACCGTACCCCGAACCAACTCGGGGTACCCCATGCCTTGATGCTGCCGTGGGAGCCACACACACCAACCAAGACCATATGGTCTTGGTGGTGGTCGGTTTGGCCAAACCGAAACCCCTTCGGGTTCGGTGCAGCCTGCGGCCAAAAACAAACACCCCTTAAAACATACTTTTGATTTTATTTAACCCTAAATCATGTTAGATCCATGTTTATTTATTAGGTTTTTGTAAAAACATAACATGGTCTTGATTTATTAAATGATCAAATCAAAAGAAAAGGTTTTAAAAGGATTTACCGAATTCGTGGATCAAAAGGATGAAGAACAAACACGATCACCAACTACAATTCCAAGATCCAAGATCACAAACCACCTCCTTGTGGTGGTTGTAGGGTGGCGGCACAAAGAAGAAAGGGAAGGAGGGTTTTAGGGTTTTTTCTAAAATCTTCTGTGAATGAAAATGAGTAGTGAAAAATTATTAACCCCCCCCCCCCTTAGTAAAATTTACAAATGGGCTTGGCCCATTTGTCCTTCTAGCCGCGGGTAGGGGCCCCACTTCGGGTACCCGTACCTTTTTCCGTGTCTCGATGTTAAGTTATATATTCGTGATTATTTGTGTTCGCGTTTTAAGTGTTCTCGTTTCGTACATACCGTGATCTAATATATTTAATTACGCTCGTAATAAATATATATACGTAATTACTAATAGTTCGTGTTTTAAATACGTTCATGATTTCATGATCGCATGCTCGTGATTAATTATCGTCAAATAATTATTACGTGATCGTGCGTAGTAAATACTTATCGTGTTCTAACACGTACGTAATACGTAAAATCCTAACACGTAATCGTAATCATGCTATATTAGGAAAGTTTTAATCTAGTACGTACGATCTTAAGGGTACTATTCATGGTAAAAGCATGCGGGTTTTACAACAATGATAGTGGAATGCATGTACTGGTATTATCTTTGAGGTACCATTTTGAAACCAAGTACCGCTAGGCAAATTTGAAGTACCGTGTATGTTCTATGTACCGCTACATAACCGTTGTACCGTTGATGGTCTCTTTTGTAAATTTGGTGGTTTCTTCGCGCTTGGGTTTGTTATTCATATAAATAGTAACCTCAATTACACAATTGATTCACCTAATCTTTTATTTTCATACCTCGATTTTATAACCTTCTCTCTAATTTTCGATCATAAAAAATACTAATGGCTGCTCTACAAGTGATCTTTAAACACAATCAGGTTGCGACACTCACTCAGAATGATGATTCACTTGGTTTTCATGAGATTATTGATTTTTTATCTTGAAGTCACATACATTTTGCGCTTACTGTAAGTCATGTTGTCTTTATTCCTCTTGTTACACAATTTCGGAATAATGATGTAGTAGGTACACGTCATAATCAACCTTGTATATGGGCTAGGGTTAATCATAGGAATATCTATGTGACTGAAGTACTGCTTAGGGCAAGTTTAAGGCTTAATGATGCAAATGGGACTAGTATGTTGACTAATACTAAGATACATGATGGCCTTGCAGCCATGTGATATGAGGGTGGTAGGGAGAGTCTTACTTTCTTCAAAGGTTTATTTTCACAACAATGGAAATTACTTTTTCATGCTATAATTCACTGTTTAAGCTCAAAAAGTACATCTTTTGATCAAATTCCTGTTGCTTTGGCATCAGCTGGTATTTTTCTAGCAAACAACAGAGTTTTTAACTTTTCTAAGTTAACTTTTGAAGGTATGACTAGAAATTTGGAAGCCTCTAAAAAGTTTTTAATGTATCCAGGATTCATTCAGACTTTAGTCCAAGACCAAATCCCTAATCTCCCAGACTTAACAAATACATGGGATGTTCCCACTTTCACCAAGAGAACCTTTTCTTTCTTGGAAAAGAATGGTAGTTCTTTTTCAAGGTCTGTAACACCATTATTTGCTACCATGTTAGAACACCCAGCTAACCAAGAGGATGAGGATCCTATCTCCGCTAGTGCTTCTCGTCAAACTCCTTTTAACCAGAGTCCCCAACCCTCTAAAGATTCACAATCTTCTTCTCATCATGATGGTGATCAACCTCACTCTGATGAGATGATCCATACACCTGCTGCTTTAATTGCTGCTAGAGGTTCTCCACAAGCAAGAGCAATAGAGGTGGTGGATGTTGCACATTTAACTGCTTTGTGTAAAAGCTTGGTCCAAACAGGTACATGTTTTGCAAAAAGAGAAGCTTGAACAAGATAATAGAATTGCAGATTTGGAGGCCAATTTGACTAAGCTAAGGAATAAAGTTACTCCTTGGATGAGGCACCATAGGGCAATTCAGCAAGCTAACCTTAAGAAGCAAAGGTTCAAACTTTTCAAGAAGAAGCAACTGAATGCAACCAAACATGAGACGAATAATAAAGAACAAGGTCCTTCTTCTGATATTCAAGAAAATATTTCTGGGGATGTGTTGTTCCCTAATTTATTCACTTCACCATGGTTGATTAATAGAAAATAGATGAAAAGAATGAAGATTTCTAGAGAGAGAAAGTAGTGAGATAAGAGAGAAGGTGGTGATAAACTTGGTGAAATTAGATTAAGGAAAAATGAAATGCCTTTCCCCCCTCCTAACATGCTAGGAGGGTGCTTATATAGTCCACCCACATGTGGGCTTTCTTAATGGACTATATTGTTTTGGGCCGGGCTTGAATAAATGCTTAGTACCTTGAAAGAGGCCTTTTAAGCTAACCATTAAGCCCGTAATGTCACGACTATTTTAACTAACTATTACAACGTTCTAATAAATATTACAATAAAAGCATATGACCGAACATTCTTGTTTGACTCAATATTTCGAGGCTAACAATCTCCCTCAATGTGAGGTCATTCCTCTTCGATATTTGGAGTTCAATGGAGATTACGAATTTCTTCATAAATGAGTCTTGAACGTGTAATAGTAGTCTTGTTCCTTCATGCTGTGATCTTTGAGCCTTTGTCATTGTCTTTCGACTTTGTCTTTTATCTTGAGATCTTCAAATGATCCTTGACTTGTCTTTTCCATCTTGCGATCTTGTGTCTTCATCCACATGCTCATACTTCGCACCATCTTGAAAGCTTGCTAACAATCTCCTTTAAAGAGAGGTCATTCCTTTTCATTAATTGATAAGGAAGATTTTGATCATCAGAGTTGCGGAAGTCTTTAGCTTTCTTGATTGTTGAATGTATTTGGGCATGAGTATGTGGTTTTGAATCTTTGACTTTGCTGAGTACACCGTAACGTCACCTTCTTGAGACAAAACATAAACACGGATTGAATGGCTTTGACATTCGTCCTAAATCGGTAGCGTTTTACCTCTGGTCAGTGAAGACCGTTACACGATATTAAATATCATACCTGTGGTTAGGTAGATTCAATTAAGAATCTCCTTGACAGGGTTTCGCGGCAGTACTAGCGGTTCTCTTTACTCGACCGTCTCAAAGCAAGACTGCGAACGTAAAGAGTGAATCAATTGGATAAATATCTGCTTGATTAAAGTTGTCAATTCAAATTCCTGGAACAAGTTTGATTCATTAAGAATCTTACCATTGTTGCTTTCCAGTTGACACAAGCTTGATTCATAAAGAATCTCGCAAGTTACCTACCGTAGTGCTGTTTGATGTTAACGCTAGAAGGATTTCCATTCGTCACTATGAATATTAATGAATATCACTCTGAATGTTCCGGCAAGACCATAATGATATTGCGTAGAAACCTGAAACGAGTTTGAATCAATTCAGAATCAAACCACTGTTGCTTTTTAGTTTACACATGTTCAATTAATAAAGAATCTTTCACATGACCTACTGTAGTGCTGTTTGATGTTAACACTGGAAGGATTTCCACTCTTCATTTTGAATACTAGGTAGTATCACTCTGAGTGTTCTAGCACTTCATCCGTGTGTCCTAACGATATTTGATTGATCTCTTGGCTCTAGACTCGATTTGTGCACTTTTAGTGGTCGGAGGCTGGAGCAGATGCCACCTATTCAATATCAACTATCTCGGAGTGAGAAAGTCAATAGAAGTCATGTTGATCTCCGTGACAATAAAACAAACTTCTTTTGAGAGAAGCCTGAGTCAGCTGGGGAGGGGTTGTGCATTACATCACTGGGTCCATGATGCGTTGTCTTCATGATGTGTTGACCTGGCTTCTGCCTAAGTTGTATGGATGGCTTCTTTCTTTACACCCTTTATCCTTACATTTCTTTTTCATTCTTCAACCCCTTCAATGCTTTCCAAGACATCATTACTAGCACGTTGTTGTGATTGTTCCAGTGCTAGCATCAATACTTAGTCGGCATTCAGCTTCGTTCACATTCTACTTAATCTTTCCTAAGGACTTTTAATTAATCTATTAGATTGTCCCTGGGAAGATCCCTCCGGTTCTGGTTGGATCATAGGACTTAAACCTAACCACCCTTTTGACACCAATAACGTCGTGAATTAAAGATGTTGTGGGTATTTGATTGTAACCATGAGTGCTTGAGTCTTTAGATCACATTTTAACCATATTTTCTCCCCCTATCTCTAATATATAAAATAGTTTGATATTAGAGATACCAAATTTGATTAAAATATATTGTGAAAAATAGTCTTGAAAAACTTTCGGGAGAAAAATGTGTCAAACTTAGCATGAATTTGGAATGCTCCCCCTCAAAAATTGTTCCAATTGAATTGTCATTGTGAGGATGTGATCCACATTTCACTTTTTGAGGATAGGAGTTGTTGAACACACAATTTTTGAAAGATTTTGAATATCATTGAAAAATTCTTGAAAAAATTTTGTGTTAAACGCTTTTTGAAAAATCAATTCTTTTTGACGAAAAGGTTTTTCTAAAGCATAAACTTGAGTTCATAGACTTTGAATGTATTGACAAATCCACTCAAGTGTAAGAAGATTTACCTTCTTTTGCTGAGGGTAAGAGCACTAAAGCGTACACTCACCCGTGAATATAGATCCAGGTTGCAATCTGAAAGTGATTACAAGCCATTGTATTGAGCTAAAAACGTTGAATGTTTTGTGACAAGCTCAATCCGTGATAGATTGCTCTACCTGTTGTTGGAAATATTGTCCAAAAGAGAAAATTTCCTTTATAAAAGATAGAAATGACATGTTTTGAAAAATATTTACAACTTGCATTCGAGCTTTATGTACACACCCGTGTCGTTATTGAGCGACATTTCTAGGTACGTCCATATTATCGATACTGAAAGACATGTCGAGAAGAATATTTTTGGATTTTTAAAGATTTTTAATTTTGTATTTTGCTTTTTCATTAATATTTACATGTAGATGTTTGATAGATGAATCAAGAAGGCTTCTTTGCCAAAATCTCCAGTTCTGCTGGAGTCAAACATCTCATACCAATTTGCCTAACTAGGTACGCAAACCTCTCTTTCGACAGAGCTTTTGTAAACAAGTCAGCTAATTGGTAATCAGTTCCAACAAAGTATAATTCAACAATACCCTTTTTAACTTGTTCCTTAATGAAGTGATATCTGACATCAATGTGCTTCGTGCGGAAATGCTGTACCGGATTGCAGGAGATGGCTGTGGCGGACTTTGAGTCACAGTACATAGGTACTTTATCAAAGTGGAAGCCATAATCCGTGAGTTGTGTTCTCATCCAAAGAACTTGAGCACAACACACAGATAGAGACACATACTCTGCTTCGGCTGATGAAAGTGACGTGCAATCCTGCTTCTTGGAAGACCATCCCACGAGCTTATCTTGACCTAGAAATTGTGCACCACCAGAAGTACTTTTTCGTGTATCAAGACACACTGCATGATCAGAATCTGAATAGCCGTTAGAAAGAAACCGGTTTCCCTCGGATACCAGTGTCCCATGTGAATGGTATTCTTTAGGTACCGAAAGATCCTTTTAACCTCCTTGAGGTGCTTTTCAGTGGGTCGTGCTTGATATCGTGCACAATAACACGTAGCATGTGATATATCTGGTCGGATTGCTGTTAAGTACATGATGGAGCCGATCATGGAACGATATCTCGTTTGATCTATGGCATCTCCCTCCAAATCAGCATCTAGGGATGTGGTTGATAATGGTGTCCCAACGGGGTCACATGATGTCATACCATGCTTTTTGATTATCTCTTGACAATACTTAGCTTGGTTAATAAAGATACCACTTGAGGGATTGGTGAACTTGAATTCATAGAAAGAATTTTAGTTCGCCCATCATAGACATTTCAAATTTACTGTGCATTACTTTTTCAAACCATTTTGAAAGTTTTGGGTTTGTAGACCCGAAAATAATGTCATCAACATAAATCTGCACAAGCAAAATGTCATCCCCATATTTATAAGTGAACAAAGTTAGATCAATGGAACCTTTTGAGAAACCCTTGGAGACCAGAAATTTTGAGAGCTCATCATACCACGCCCTTGGAGCTTGCTTGAGTCCATAAAGTGCTTTTTGGAGACGATACACCTTGTCAGGATAATGAGGATTGAGGAATCCTTCCGGTTGCATGACATAGACTTCTTCCTTCAAAGGACCGTTAAGAAATGCCGTCTTTACGTCCATTTGATAAACGATGAATCCCTTAGTGTGCAACATAAGCAAGAAAAATCCTGACCGCTTCCATACGAGCTACTAGTGCAAATGATTCTTCAAAATCAATATCCTCTTTCTGTCCATACCCTTTAGCCACTAGCCTAGATTTATTCTTGATTATCGTGTTCTCTTCATCCATCTTGTTTTTCCAGATCCATCGAAGATTTAATGGTATTACATCGTATGGTCTGTCAACAAGTTCCCAGACTTTAAGTCTTTCAAATTGTTGAAGTTCATCCGTCACCGATTCAATCCAAGCATGATCAACCATGGCTTCTTTGATGTTTTTGGTTCAGCTGAACTCATGGCGAGTGCGAACATACAAACATCACCATCGGTGTTAAGCTGTCGTCTTGTACGAACGGGCTGTGAAGGGTTTCTAATTACTTGAACCAAAGGATGATCTCGGGTCCAATGATGTGTTGAAGGATGTCGTTGGTAGAATGTACGCATATTTGATGGATCAACATGGCGAGTAGAAGACTCTCTAGTTTCATGTACCGGTGTACCGAATGGGTTGATAAATTCGTCTTCGTCAGATAATGCATTGTCTGCTTGATTTGTGTTCTCTGGAGCAATGACAGTAGTTGTGGATGTTGTAGGAGCGGTTGTTGATGTGATATTCTGAGGAAGTAACTCTACAGCAACCGGTGTTGAAGTAGATGAAGTTGTATCCTTTTGTTGACGATGATCGGTATCATCATTCTTATCATTAGTGACAACGGAAGACTTCGATACAACTTGTTTCTCCCCCGTGAAATATTCATCATACATTGGTCCATATAACATTTCCAACTCTTCAAGTGTCGTGTTGACTGTCATATCTGCTCTTGGAACATTTCCTTGAACCAGCGTTGAACTTGACGGTTCATTGCTGTGGTCTTGAGTTCCGAGTTCCGTGCGGTTGTGAACGGAAGTCGTATGTCGTTGTGGATCGGGACTTAAACTGTTTTGTTCAAGTGCCATTTCTTGTAATTCATCAAATCGGATGTGAATAGTCTCGACTATTAAATTTGTTCTCTTGTTGTAAACTCTATATCTCTTAGACTGAGTTGCATATCCCACTAGAATACATGCATTACCTTTCTCTTTCATCTTATCCAAATTTTCACCATCTCGTATAATGTAACAAGTACATCCAAAAACATGAAGGTGTTTGAGTGAGGGTTTTCAATCATGAATTATGTGATATGGTGTCTTTTCGTGTCTTGCGATAATTAGGATCGGTTTTGTGTGTAGCATGCGGTTGACACGGCTTCGGCCCAAAAATATAATGTTAGTTTTGAAGCGGATAATAATGTTCGAGCTGCCTCAACTAAAGTACGGTTTAGTCTTTCAACAACGCCGTTTTTTTCCGGTGTTCGAGCAATAGATGTTTCATGTTCAGTTCCTTCAGCTTCAAATTTCTTAGAGTTGAATTCAAAAATTCTGTGCCTCTGTCAGTACGAACCACTTTTACTTGAGCTTGAAGACCACGTTGTATCAGTTTAAGGAAGCTGATGAGAACTTCGGGTGTTTCATCCTTAGATCTCAAGAAGTGAGTCCATGTGTACCTTGAGTAATCATCGACAATTACCATAACATATTTCTTCCCATTGATACTATGAACACGCATGGGACCACACAAATCTATATGAAGAATATCTAACCGTCCTTTAGAGCTTGGTGTAGTTTTTGTCTTGAAACTACTTCGTTTAGCTTCACAAAGCTCACAAGAAGAACAAAGATGATCTTTGATGAATTTCAAGCTTGGAAGGCCTCTAAAAATATCTTTCTTGGAAAGCAAGTTGATGGTATCAAAGTTGAGATGAGATAGACGTTGATGCCATACCCATGCCTGAGTCGTTGAAGCTTTAGCCATGAAGCAAATTGGAGTTGATGAAGTTGTGTCTTGAAGTGAAATTGTGTAAAGATCAGTACCCCGTGTACCGGTAAGTAAGTCATTCCCATCATAATCACGAACAAAACATGTCGTCTTTCTGAACGTAACCTCCAAATCCGCATCACAGAATTGACCAACCGAGAAAAGATTGTGATTGAGCCCTTCAACGTAGTATAACCTTTTTATCATGATATTCCCTTGAATCAAATCTCCATATCCTAGGATCAGTGTAAATTGATCATTTTCGAATCGGACCGTACCCAGGAACTTCTCCACGAAGTTAATTAGAAGCTTGAGATTCCCCGTCATGTGCTTCGTGCATCCGAAGTCCAGTATGAAGAGAATTATTTGTATTACCTGCAGAAGAGTTAGAACACGATGGAACATTGCTAATTTGGATACCATATTAGTTGTGATTGTAGAATCATTAGTGTCCTTAGCAACATTTAAAGGCATACTAACACTCGTTGTCACACTTTCTGTCCTAACTTTAGGCATCCATTTATATCCTGGAGGACATTGATTAGCAAACCACCATTTCCAAGACTTGCTAGCAGACTCATATAATTCCTTAATTCTGCTTCTAGGATTCTTATTGGTGGAGTCTGATGTATTACTTTTCTTAGTGGGGGTTGCACCAGAATGGTTCACTTTGTGTGTGGGTTTACTATCACTAATAGGCATCACAACTTGCTTCTTAGTTCTAGTTTCTACGCCTTTGACATTATTCATAGCACACATAGAATGATTAGCATTAGCACATTTTCCACATTTGACACAAACAAATTTCACATTCATAGCATTAAAATCATTCAAATCATTCAAATCGTCATTACATGTGATTACAAACTTTTTATTCTTAAAAACATTCAAATTCCTAGGGTGTTCTTCTACTTCCTTCATCTTCCCTTGACTCTTGTGTTCCCAGACCTTATCATTCACTTGAGTGCTCTTAAGCCGAGGCCGGCTAACACTAGCAGTGGAGACTACTCCTATAGTAGAAGACACACGAATATTAGTGTTTCTAGAAGTCCGAGGTGAGTGACTAACTTTGTTTGTGGGTTTAGTGGTTATTCTATACATCCCTGGTTTAATCACATTATTGTGATTAACGCTTGGTGCTATAGCATTCCTTATGGGTTGAGTATGTGGTAACCTTTCCTTTCCATCCATCTTGGGGGCAAACACATGTTTTGCAAACGAAGAATTTGAGAAAGCAGATGGTTTTCCCAAGATAGAGGATCTATTCACTCTAGAGGCATTGGGTTGTCTAACAACAGGTTGCTTAACGCTAGGTTCCATAACTTTCCCACCCATCATAGCAACGAGTTTCTTCAACTCTGCTATTGCTATGTCTTTTTCTTGTAACTGAGCTTTCAAATCCGAAATATCAAGACTTTTTTCGTTTAGTAATCGACATGACTCAGATAATTTTACTTCCAAAGGTGTATCATTTGAAAAACTGCCAACTTTATTTTGCAAAGCAAGTTCAAGTGAGTGACAATGTTTTTGAAGATAATCATATCTATGTTGAAGTAACGAAAACTCTTTTTGGTCAACTTTATTCGAAAGCTCAGTTTCAAGTCGTTCACACTCTTTAACTTGATCAAGATATTTGCATGCAACATCAGAATATTCATCAATATCAGCACAAGATGTAACATAAGCACACATAATATCTTTTGAGAGACATTCATGTAAGATTAGATCATAAGCTGTAGAAAACTCGTCTCGTTCAGGTTGATGGTCGTTCACTTCTTGTTCAAGAGATTCCTTATATTTCAAATCATCGAACATTTCTTGCTTAATTAATGTTTCAAATTCCAAAATATGTTTTTGCGTTCTTTCCGCAAGCGGAATCAAAATACTTTTCACAAGCACAGTTATATCGTGAGGAATTTCTTTGTCTCCTTTCGAAAGTTCACGTTTTTTCCAGTCATCATCAACAACCTTTCTGAAATTTTCAATGTTACTCTCGATAATACTAAGTGCTTGCTTACTCTTGCTTACAAAAGCTTTAAATGGCAAGTATTCAATAAATTTTGAAACATTAGTTTTCTTAGTGGCAAAAGCTTGTCTCCATTTAACTCTTATTTGTTCACATTCGAAAAATATTTGCTCACGAGTTTTCTGTGTTTGTGGTTTGAAAAGACCATAAAGACTATTTTCATAAGCATAATTATATGGTTTAACAAATTCTTTATTAACTTTTGGTCTACTCTCTTCTTCCACATCGTTTGTCTCTTCACTATCGGGCCTAACAACAAGACAATCAAGATCGGTCCATTGGGACTCATCAAAATATAAGTGCTGATTCTCAGATTGAGCTTGCTCAAGGTAATTAGGATTTGCAAAACTAGGTATATCCTTGAAAAACGAACGAGGTGCCAATATTCTCATGGTTTGAATTGATTAGTTAGTTTTATAAACAATTTTCTTGTAAAAATCAAGTTGAGTTTCAAGTTCCACCATTTTTTCGATGTTATTCGCTTGTTTAGTTTTGAAATCCTTTTCCATCTTTTCAACCAAAGCTTTCTTTTCATTAACAAGTTTAGTTTTATCCTCTTGAAGAAAACCGTTTACTTGAGTTAGCTCATTGACTTTAGTGGTAGCAAGATACGTTTTGTGACGTTCAGTACTTAAAGAGGTGTTATAATTACGTTTCTCTTGTTCTAAAAGCTTAAGAGTTTCGTTATATTTCTGTTGAAAATCATCCTTTTTAACATTAATTAAATACCCTTTGTACCCTTCAATCTCATTGGTCTTTTGAAGAAGCTGAGCTCTATAGCTATCAATGGTCTCACTAGATTTAATTAGAGCAGCTTTGCATTCTTCAAAATTTTGAGTGAGCGTAGCGTTTGCCTTCTTTAATTGCTTTTGACTCTTTCTAGTTTCTTTGACGTCTTTTTGTAAAGAAGCAATTAAGTTAGCAAGCGCAATACGCTGCTCGTCATCATCATACTCATTTGCATGTTGATCATCCTCAGACTCATTATTGCACATGTCTGATGAATTGGGTGTGGTATTTCTATCAACCGTTTCCATCATACATGTGTCATTAATGGCTTTGGGTATCTCAAAATGCTCATGAATATTACCAAACACATTATATTCCTCTTCAGTGTGTACCTTATCGATTTGCTCAGTGTCAAAGATAAGACCATTGTCATCTTCAGTGACGTTGAGAACTTCTTCAACATTTTCCATGTACGAGTAATGTGCTTCAAGTTTTTGATCGGAGGCTTCATCATCAGTATCATCAAGCATTGCTCTTTCCTCAGCCGACAGTTTAACCCCAGCTTCCATCTTCTTGCATAGTAGCATCTTTTCCTTATGATAGCCAGAGTCCCTAACCTATTTCAGCTTTATACATTCCTTTGCCATATGCCCATAGCCTTGACAATTAAAGCACTGAATCCCACTTTGCTGAACCACTGGAGTACCAACAGTTTCCCTATTCCCAACAGCAATAGCAATCCTCTGAGTATCATACTTAGCATTTTGTCGATCATACCTTGTAGAACCCTCAACATGTGTTGGATTACGTCGATCATACCTAGGAGGACTTTCATCATGTTGACGTGTGTCATACCTTCGAGGACTCTCAATATATTGGTTCCTTGTATTTGATGATGTTCGAAGATTATTGTTTGTGGGTTTGAATATTTTCTTATAGGTCTTAATAATGAAAGCATTTTGTTGCTTCATTTCCCTATCCTACTGAGCTAGTTCTTCATTACTGTCCTCTTCAGATGATGGCTCAGGTGATGGTGATGGTGCTCTTGGTTCTTTGTCACGTGATCGTGTGGAATCAGAATACTTAGATGAATTGGAGTGTCTTGGTGAGGAGGATGTAGTGGAGTACCTTGGTGAGGATGATGTAGTGGAGTATGAATTTGGAGCACGAGAGCGATGATCTTGAACGTGTTGAGTGGTAGACACCAAAGCAAGTGGATTAGCAGTCTTGGCTATCCTTTCAGCTCGAAGTTCATTCGCCTCATTCTGAAATTGTTTCAAAATGTCAAAGAGTGTGTGATAGTTGACCTCGTCTAACTTACTCTGTTGTTTCACCAAAGTTACGAACCGTGTCCACTCTGGTTGAAGTTGCTGTAGAAATTGCACATTGACTTGCATGGTGGAGACTTGCAAATTGTTTCTTGTCATGTCATTCATCATCTTGTAGAACCTTGAGTAATATGAATCAATTGATTCCCCATCCAATGAAGTAAACTTACCAAAGTTCAACTACAAGTTAGTTTTGACATCTTGCTTGTTAAGTGATTCACCTTGTTGCAAGCGTTCAATGGCAAACCACATCTCTTTAGTAGTAGAGCATGCATCAACCGTTGAGTAAATATCATCCCCAATACCACTTAGAATCAAATAGATTGCTTCTTTCTCTGCATCAATCCATGCACGTTTCTCTTTCGAAGTGTTCTCATATGTTTCGTCAATTGTTTGCTCATCGGAACCGGTCGTCGAGTCGGTTGCTGGAATTGCAGGAATGGTGATTGTAGTGAGAGTATAGGGTCCTTCTTTGATGCAACGGCGAAGAACATCACCATTAGGTTTTGTGTCAAGATATCGAAGGAATCGTGATTGCCATTGTGCATATCTACCAGCCACAAGCATTGGTGGTCTCTCTTAGTTACACGCCACCATGATGTTGTTTTTTGTCACACGATACTCTTGATTAGAATCCATGTCGAAAACTTTGAAATAGATGAAGTGAAAATGGATCTTAAGTAGATGTGTTGTGATTGTTTTTGTCGATGAAAAATGTTAAAATCCCCTAAAAGTTGTCTTCACAATAAAGCAAAAATTCTAAGGCGAAAAAACACACGTTTCACTTTTGTAAAAATTCTTCATTTTCGGAATATTCATGAATTTCGGAATAACTGAGATTTTCAGAAAAGTGGTGATCTTCGGATAACTGGTGATCTTCAGATTAATGGTTATCTTGGGATAAGTGAAGGTTCGGAATAATGATGGTTTTTCGGAATAAGGCACTATCTTCGGAATAAATTGGGTTTTTCGGATAAAAGAACTTTTTCAGAATAATGATGTTTTTCGGAAAAACTGACGTTTTTCGGAATAAGTAAAATCTTCGGTAACCAGTTTTATTCGGAATAATGAATGTTTTCGGAATAGTGAACAATTTTTGGAATAACTTACCTTTTTCGGATAACAAGGCTTTTTTCGGAAAAATGAACTTCTTCGGATAAAATCACTTCTCCGGAATAAAAACCCTTCTTCGGAATAAGCACACGTTTTCGGAAACAATCTTCGGAATATCTATTATCTTCGGAAGGATGAGCTGATTTTCGGATAAGATGATTTTTTGAATACTGAATTTCTTCGGAATAACTCTTCAGGAAAACCACCTTTTTTCGGAATATCAACTTATCTTCGGAATTAGAAACCCTTATCCGAAAATCACTATTTTGGAATAATAAAACCCTTTTCCGATTTTTTTTCTTCGGAATACTCTGTCTGGCCAATGAGTGACTGTTCTTCGAACGAACCCCAAAACCAATCCAAACACCTCAAAAACTCTCGATTTTGACCACAAAAACTTAACCAAATCCCTACCAAATCTATGTAAGTGATTTAATTCAAGATTTAGGGGCCAAACACACTAAAAAAAATTAATTCGAGGTGATTTTGATGAAAAATCAACCGAATCAATAACTAAACACAACAACCAAACACAATCTACCCCGTGGCGATTGATACCAAATGTTGTTCCCTAATTTATTCACTTCACCATGGTTGATTAATAGAAAATAGATGAAAAGAATGAAAATTTATAGAGAGAGAAAGTAGTGAGAGAAAGTAGAGAGAAGGTGGTGATAAACTTGGTGAAATTAGATTAAGGAAAAATGAAATGCCTTTCCACCCTCCTAACATGCTAGGAGGGTGCTTATATAGTCCACCCACATGCGGGCTTTCTTAATGGACTATATTGTTTTGGGTCTGGCTTGAATAAATGCTTAGTACCTTGAAAGAGGCCTTTTAAGCTAACCATCAAGCCCGTAATGTCACGACTATTTTAACTAACTATTACAACGTTCTAATAATTACAATAAAAGCCTATGATTGAACATTCTTGTTTGACTCAATATTTTGAGGCTAACAGGATGGCATTAATTTTGAAGATGATGATGTCATTGAAAACTATGTGGATGACTCAAGCATGGAGCATCAACATGAGCATCAACAAGAACCATCAACTCCTGAAGAAGAAATGGTGGTAATTCAACCACAAACTCAATCACTACAACTACAAGCTAATTGGAGTAGTTTTTATGAGAAGCTAGAGGAAATAAACATTACATTTCCTGTGTCTACAACTCCCCCCCCAAAGACAATTTTGGTTGCATAAGAAATAGTCATTCCAAGTACTGTCAAGTTCAAAGATGAATGATGGATCAAACAAGACTAAGGAGTTAGAGATTGAGAAGACAACTTCCAAAGGAGATAAAGTGTCTGGAGATACTTTGGTGATATGAGAAAGAAGTGTGCCTACAACTAGTGAATTGAATGCTATTGAAGAACCAAGTACTACTCAGCCAACTACAAGTACTGTTGGTGAAAAATCTTCATTACCATCTTCTAAAGAAAGACAAACTCCATCTTTTGGAGAATATGAGACATTAGCACACGTGTTACTTGATCTCAAAGAGAAGAGCTCAGCTGAAAAGGAAAGGCTATTAGAAGAAGAAAAGAAGACACAACAAGCAAATGTTACCATCCAAATTCAAGACAAAGGCACGAAAGTGAAAGCTTCAAATCCCACTACAAAAGGTATTATAGTACAACAACAACCTAATGAAGATGAAGAAAGAAGATCTTCAAGGTTATTGAAGAAATTACCTAAGATTGATCCAAAGGATAACAGCAAAAAGCAATTGCAATATGAGTCTGAAGGTGAAAGTGATTCAGATGATGATATCAGCAAAGTCATGAACAAATTTCATCAAATGGAGCATGATGAAGAGGTAGCTCTTAGACTACAAGCAATAATGCATGAAGAAGAGCAACAGGACGAACTTGCAGCTAAGCATCAATTGCTTGAAGCACAAAGAGTACAGCAAGAATGGAACATAGAAGAATATGATAGAATTCAAACTGAACGGAAAGCAAGTGAACTCCTAGCAGAGTCCTTAATAGCTGAAGGAGATGCATATGATGGGTAAGAAAAGGATAAATTGATTGATGATTTAGTAAGGGAGCAACAGATATTCTTTGCTAAAAAGAGAAGAAAAGAAAGAGTTAAGCCTCCAACAACTATTCAAATTAGGAATTAGATGATGTCCTACCTCAAAAAGTTTAAACATTTCACTTATGCACAACTAGTAAGGAAGAGCTTTGATGAGATTAAGACTTTGTATGAACAACACAAAAGGAGCAAATTAATCTTTGTTGAGATTGAATCCAAGAAAGATAAAAAGGACATTGAAGATGTCAAGAAACATCTACAACAACAAAGGCAATTTGGAAGTACCCCCAGACTTGCTGCAAGTACTGTTGGACAAGAAGGAATATCTCCACCTATCAAGACTACATATGCTAGAAAGAATAAAAAGGTGAAGGGAGTTTCAAAAGAAGCAAAGACTGCTCAAGAGTTAGATGAGGGAAGTAAAGCTCAAAGTGTTGAAGGAACTGAAAATGTACAAGCAGTACATACTCAGTCAATAATACTTGAAGAAACGGTACATACTGATTTGGAGGAAGGATCCATTGAAATAGAAGGAACCTCCAAAAGTATTAAAAGAAAAAGATCAACCAAGAGAAAGCAAGAAGCTAAGAAAAAGGCAAAATCTACAAATCAAGATAGTGATGATGATGAGAGCTGCAGAAAGCAGTTGAAGATAGTCAAATTTGAAGACCAATGCATTGATACAGAGATCTTTGGAAAGAGATCATCAATCATAAGGTGGACAGGTGCTATAAAACAAGGATTGAAAGCTAATGGAATAACTAGAACAGATGGTACATTTAGGATGTTCAGGTTATTAGAAGACATTCTTCATATCCTTGACAGACAAGACATTCAAGATCTTAACAGATTTGTTCAAATAGGAAGTGAAGGTCAAGAAGAAGTATCACTATTGTGTAGAGAATTGAAGTTTATGTATGTGTTGGGAATAAAATGTAGCCAGTCCACTTGAGCGCTAACAAGAGTAAAACAAGCGTTGATAGGAAGAAAACAAACGCTGACAGATCAAACGTTGACAAGAAGAAGTCAAGCGTTGATAGGTTGAAGACAAGCACTGATGGAAAGATTTAGTCTACGCGTATATTGTTTCTAGTCTGTTTCTAGTAAAGATAAGTTCAACATTGTATTTTCTATAATTATCTTTACCTAGAATAGTTGATACGTAGACTCTTGTACAAGGCTTCTTATGTCTATAAAAGAAGACCTTTAGGTTATTGTTCAATATAAGTTTTCATACGTTAAACACTTTCATTGTAAGCAAGTTCGTTATTATCAATCAAGTAAGTTTGTTTACATCTTTGTGTGTTCTTGTTTAAGTGTTAATTCCGCATAACACTTAGATTACAATATACATATACAAAGGTTTCTCTACGTGTATAACTTGATCTAATCTCGTATACACAAAGCTAAATCGATCTAAGTTTGGGATCAACAAGTGGTATCAGAGCTTGTTGAGAAACTTTTGATCTTAAAGAACACAAGAACCCTAAAATCACCAAAACCCTAATTTCCACAAAACCCTAAAAACATCATGTCCAATCCAGAAGTGAATCCTTCCTCCTCAAACCCTAGGGTCAAGATTCCCATGATTGATGCAAACAACTTTGAGCTATGGAAGTTCAACTTTGAGCAATATCTGGGAATCTATGACTACACTCTCTGGGAGATTATTAAATATGGAAACACATTAAATAAAGCTGAAAAGATAGCTAATGCCATTGCCGCAAGAACTGCTGTTGCTGGATGTCCAGAAGCAGATAAGAAAGAAAAACCCGGTGATGGTAGAGCTGTGTCTGCTGAAGACATAGCAAAGAGAAGGGTTGATATGAAAACCCTAAACATTCTGAAACTCTCTTTGGGACAAGAGAACCAGCATAAATACAGAGGTTATGAATCTGCAAAAGACCTTTGGGCAGCTCTTGAAGTTGCATATGGTGGCAATGATGATACTAAGGAAGAGAAGAAGAAGCAAATCATGCATGAGTATGCTGTTTTCAAGGCTCGACCTAATGAGAAGCTTAGCAGTGTGAGAAGCAGACTGCTTGACATTACAAGCAAGCTGTCCTTCATGGGGACTCAAGTTGGTGATGTTGACATTATTGCCACTTTTCTTAAAAGCCTTGGTGATGCGTGGAAGATTGAGGCAAGATCTATTCTTGCCAATAACACTCACAAAAGTTCTACTTTTGATGATATCTACAACAAACTGAGGCTGTTGGAGGATGAAACTCTTTTGGAGCATGGAAGTATGTCTACTAATAGCAACATGGCCTTCTTCTCACAAAGTGAAGGCCAATTTGATCAGAAGGACTCTTACATGAACCCAGTTACTGGATCAACATGTGTCAACGCTGGAACATATCCTGTCAACGCCTCACATTCAGACGCTGACACATACAAAAGTGATTCTCCAAGAGTTAAGCCTGCTGGTTTGGATCTGGATACTGTGTGTGCATACATTGCTTCTTTTCCCAATGGTTCAGTGATTACATATGAGGACCTTGAGCAAACAAGTGATGAGCACTTGGAGGAGATGGATATTAAGTGGAACATGGCTCTTGCTAGTATAAGAGCAAACAAGTGGAATAGAAGGTTTAAGAAGAAGATGACATTTAATGCAAAGGACACTACTGGATTTGACAAATCCAAGGTTGAGTGCTACAATTGTCATCGTATGGGGCAATTCATGAGGGAATGCAGATCTCCAAGAAGATCTGATGCTGGCAAACCCTTAAGCCAAATTGTTAAGGCTCAGGATCCTAAGGCCATGGTTGCAGTGCAAGAAATTGATGGTATTGGATGGGATTGGAGATATTTGGCTAAGGATGGGGAAGAGGATAAAGCTTTGGTTGCTGATATAGAAGAAGAAGAGCATGTTCAATATGCTCTCATGACACACTCCTCCTCTTCATCAGATAATGAGGTATACGATGATGCTTTTTGTAGTAAGGGTTGTAGGTTAAATACTGAGAAACTTAACAAAGAGGTTTTAAGATTGTTAAGTGATGTGAGTACTGAGAGATGCAAGTTGTCTAACTACCAAATTTCTCTCACTCAAACTGAAAAGACAGTTGAGGAGTACAAGAAAATTGAATTTGATCTAAAAGATAAAATTAATATCTTAAAACATGATTTAAATGCTAGTAATGATATTAGAAATATCATGGAAAGGGTCAATGATGATATACAGGCTAAGTTAGATGAGGCTATCAAGAATAAGGATAATGTTGACCTTAAAATTCAAAGATTTGATAAGGCCTCACAAACCCTAGGAGAATGTGTTAATAAACAGAGGGATCCTAAGGACATGACTGGGATTAGGATGAAAGACTATACTGTTGTTCCACCACCAGCTGGGGACTTCTATGGTGTCTAAAGAAAGGACCTATCTTGAACTGGTTTACCAGAACTCCAAGAGGAGGAATTTATTCCTCCACCAAGAGTCATTACCCCAGTTGAAGAGTATAGACAAAAGTTGACTGACTTGAATGAATGGAAGAAAGCCAACCCTACCTTGTTTGTTAAGGGTGACTTATTGTGTGAAAGTCCTAATGAGTCTATCCCTATTAAAGTAACAAACCCAATCACTGGCAAGACAGTTGACCTTGGCTCAAACACTGTTAGAAAACCTAGCATTAAGTATGCAGAAATGTATAGGAATACTAGGTCACCTAAAAGCCAAGTTAGTAATGATGGAACAGGCTTCTTCTCTTCTAGACCTAGGGTTGTGTCTAGAAAAGCCTGTTACACTTGTGGTAGCTTTTCACATTTAGCATATAAGTGTGTCAACGCTTCCAAGGTCAACGCTGGTAAAAAGTCAAATGTTGTCAGACCCAAAACTTGTGTGAAGCAAAGTCCACAAGTTGTTAGACCAGCCCCTTTCTTCACTAGAGGGTCTAACACTCATGGTCAAAGACCATTTCAAAAGACTAATATGGGTTTCTGTAGCAAACCCTAGGTTCAACGCTGACAAGGGTAATTTCAGCGTTGACAAGACCAAATCCAACGCTGACAGAAACGTAACCAGACCTAAATATTTGCAACCACAGGGTAAGGGGTCTAAAGCTTCTTCAAGCTTGACATGGAGACCTAAGCAAGATCAAAACCCTAATTCTAATGGGCTTTCTATGACCTGCAACAGGTTTAATTATATTTCAAAGGTCATTACAAAACCTAATGGGGTTAACTGGGTATTTCATCCAAAAAGGGATGAACAAGGGGTTGTTATGAGAACTAAGTCTGTTCTTGTTGAACAACCAGCTGAATCCAAGTCTGCTCAGGCTTGGGTTCCCAAAGAAAACTAACTTGTTTTCTTTATGTGTAGGGCATTAAAAAACAGGTCAATGATTATGGATATTGGGACAGTGGATGCTCTAGGCACATGACAGGAAAGGAAGATTACTTAACTAACTTCACTCCCATTAAGGATGGTGATAAGGTTTACTTTGGAGGCGGATATGGAACTATCACAGGCAAAGGAACTCTTCTCACCAAGAACTTGCGTTTTGAAAACGTGTTTATGGTAAAGGAACTTGATTATAATCTTTTTAGTGTATCACAAGTTTGTGATAACCAAAATAAAGTTCTGTTTACTGATACTGAATGCTTGGTGTTAAGCAAGGATTATAAAATCCCAGATGAGAAATATATTGACTATAGAACACCTAGACATAAAGACATCTATAATGTGAATCTTAATGGCATTAGGATGAATAATAATATGTCATGTTTTTATGCTAAAGCTTCAGTAGATGAGAGTAATCTATGGCACAGGAGACTAGGGCACATAAACTTTAAGAATATAAACAGGCTTGTGAGACTTAGCTTGGTTGATGGCTTGCCTAAAAAGGCTTTCCACAATGACCACTCTTGTGTTGCATGTCTTAAAGGCAAGCATCACAAGGTCTCATATAAGTCTAAACAGGTGCACTCTAGTACTAGACCACTTCACTTGCTGCATATGGACCTATTTGGTCCAACTAACATTGAGAGTTTGAATGGTAAATCATACTGCTTTGTCATCACAGATGACTTTTCTAGGTTTACTTAGACTTTCTTTTTAGTTATGAAAAGTGACACTGCTGACACTTTAATTGACTTTATTACTCAGATAGAGAAAAAAACTAGTAATGAAGTTAAAATGCTTAGAAGTGACAATGGTGGTGAGTTTAGAAATAAGCTTTTAGATGATTTTTGTGCCAAGAAAGGGATTACTAGGAAGTTTAGTGTTGCTAGAACCCCACAGCAAAATGGGGTTGCTGAGAGAAAGAATAGAACCCTAATTGAAGCAGCCAGGACTATGTTGGCTGATGCTCATTTCCCCATAGCTTTTTGGGCTGAGGCTGTGAATACAGCCTGTTATGTTCAGAATAGAGCATTGGTCAACAAGATACAGAACAAAACACCTTATGAGTTACTTTGGGGAAGGAAACCTAATATTGGTTTTCCTAAACCTTTTGGTTGTCATGTAGTTGTACTTGATACTAGTGATACCTTAGGTAAATTTAGTACAAAAGGTGATGAAGGCTATTTCATGGGTTATTCAGTGCAGAGCAAGGGATATAGGGTTTACCTTAAAAAGGAAAAACGTATACTTGAAAGAGTACATGTTAGGTTTTTAGAGAGTAAACCTAGTGATCCTGAAAGTGGTCCAAATTGGTTGTTTGACTTGGAACCTCTTTCTAGGACTTTAAATTATATGCATGTCACTAATCCAGACATTGTGAAGGTAACTTCAAATGTTGTGGAAGAACAAGTTGTTGATGTTTCAGGTACACAGGTTAATGAAGAGGTTGGATCACAAGCAGACAAGTCATCTCCCATACAAGAGTATGTTACAATTCCCATATGGACAGATGCTTTTGTTGCTGCTGCTGCTGCTGGAAAGGATAATGGTGGTCCCCAAGTACCACCAGTTAACAACATGCATGGTCCTTCAGGCGCTGACAAAGTTAAATCTAGCGCTGACAGGACAAATTCAGACGTTGATGGCTCAAACGTTGACAACAACATTTCAAGCGTCGATAACCCAAACGATGACAACCAAGGTTCAGGCGTTGACAACACTTTTGAGCATCTTTTCTCTTCTAATTTTGAACAAGGTGAACCTTCCAATTTACATGAAGAGGTTCATCCTAATATTGATGGAAGAGAGTCTGAAGAAGATATTGGCAACTTGGAGAATGAGATTGAAGACAACAGACTTTTTGAGGGAGAAGTTCTCACTTCTACTATGAAGAATCATCCCCCTTCTCAGATTATTGGGGATGTTATAACTCCTGTTCAGACTAGAAGATCTCATCAAAATCTTGGTGGATTTATTGCCAATATACACAAGAAGGTTGATACCCCTCTTGTGCAAGCATGTTTGTTTGCCTGTTTTCTGTCACAACAGGAACCCAAGAAGATCTTTGATGCTCTCAAAGAACCAAGTTGGGTGGAAGCAATGCAGGATGAGCTTCACCAATTTGCAATTCAGGATGTTTAGGAGCTGGTTGATTGTCCCAGATATGTCAGACCTATTGGGACAAGATGGGTTCTAAGAAACAAGATAGATGAAAGAGGCATTGTGGTCATAAACAAGGCATGTTTAGTGGCTCAGGGATATACACAAGAGGAAGGGATAGACTATGAGGAGGTCTTTGCACCAGTTGCAAGGATTAAAGCTATAAGGATATTTCTAGCCTATGCTTCCTGCATGGGCTTCACTGTCTATCAAATGGATGTGAAGAGTGCCTTCCTCTATGGAACAATTGTTGAGGAGGTGTATGTGATGCAACCTCCTGGTTTTGAAGATCCAGAGAATCCAGACAAGGTGTATAAAGTCAAGAAGGCTATGTATGGACTTCATCAAGCCCCAAGAGCATGGTATGGCACATTATCCACTTATTTGGTGGAAAATGGATTCAAGAGGGGCACCATAAACCAGACATTATTTACAAAGAAGGCTGGTAAGGATGTCTTACTTGTTCAGGTTTATGTTGATGATATCATCTTTGGTTCAACTAATCCAAAGATGAGTGAAGACTTCTCCAAGCTTATGGCAGACAAAGATGAGTGCAATGGGGGAGATGAACTTCTTTCTAGGGTTACAAGTTCAGTAGAAAGAAGATGGTATCTTCAGCTCTCAAGATAAGTATGTAGCAGAGATCTTGAAGAAGTTTGGATTTTATCCACATGAAAAGAGGGCTACTACTCCTATGGATAGAGAACACCCTTTGGGGAAAGGTTGTAGATGGAAATGATGTGGATGTCAGGCACTATAGATCAATGATTGGTTCATTGATGTATCTCACAGCCTCAAGACCTGACATCATGTTTGCTGTGTCTACATGTGCACGCCATCAAGTGACTCCCAAAGAATGTCACCTTTATGCTGTCAAGAGAATCTTTAGGTACCTTATATGTTATCCCAATCTTGGCTTGTGGTACCCTAAAGATTCACCTTTGGAGCTTATTGCATATTCAGACAGTGACTATGGAGGTGATAAGTTTGATAGAAAACCCACAATTGGTGGATGTCAGTTTCTTGGGAGTAGGTTGATATCTTGGCAATGCAAGAAACAAACAGTGGTGGCCAATTCTACAACTAAAGCAGAGTACGTTGCTGCAGCAGCTTGTTGTGGACAAGTCTTATGGATTCAGAACCAGCTGTTGGATTATGGGTATAATTTTATGCATACCAAGATATTTGTTGACAATAACAGCACTTTATGCATTATTAAGAATCCTGTACATCATTCTAAAACAAAACACATAGAAATTAGACACCATTTTATAAGGGATTGTTTTGAAAAGGGTTTAATACAACCAGATAGGATTGACACAAAAGAAAATGTGTCTGATTTATTGACTAAACCTTTTGATGCTGGAAGGTTCCAATACTTAGTAACAAGTATTAGAATGATCAATCTCACATAATATGTGTTTTGGGGTCTTTTTGTAAAAGTATGTACAGGATAATGCATTGTTATTGGTCTTTTTGAGGATTTAGATTTTCCACTATATTTTTCTAACACTGACAAAGGTTACCTTAACGCTGATAAGTGTTATTGTGACGTTGTCAGCAATATATTTTTCTAACGCTGGCAAAGGTTTCCTTAACGCTGACAAGTGTTATCGGGACGTTGTCAGCAACAATGTTAGTTTTGTGGTTTTAATCTAAATGTGCATGTGGTGTTAGCATTATACCATTGGATATAGAGTTGCTTATGGATCCTTGGAGAATCATTTGGGCATGTTTTTATTTATGGATGATGGTTGGAATTTTCTATTCCTATCTTGACATAAATTTTTTATGTTCATGCATATTTTTGGCTACATATGTATCACAGTTTAAGGGGAGGTTTTAGGAACCTTTAGGACTCTTGGGTATCCTTATGATACTCTTATCACAATTCTAGATTGTGTCCACAGGTGAGTATAAGTTAGTTTTACTAAATCATGAGGCACTATAGCATGCAAAGTTGATATACTATGCATGCTGCCAAGACATTTTTGGCCTAGAATTGGTTGTGGTATGTTGGGAGACTTGGGAATGATTTTATTATGGGTTTTACCTGGGAGTAACAAGGAGTTTTATGAGATAACTTAGTTGTTAAGAGTTTTGGTTAGCAAAGGACACTAGAGGACTGATATGTCTATCTTGCATAAGCAAGTGTGCATAACTGGACAGTGCTTGCCGCCCTATAATAATTATCAACTTATAGGTTATCTTCACTAGGAAAAATTACTTTGATAAGGTCATTTTTCATTTTTATAAACTTTTATTTTTGGACGCTGACAAGTATTTTTCCAAGCGTTGTTGTGACCAATTTAGACGCTGACATGGCTCTGGCAAACGTTGACAAGAATATAGCCGTTGGGCGTTGATGGGTTATTTTTGACCGTTGACACCCATTGGGACTTACCCAGTTGTTACTTTTTGACAAATTTTGGGGGCGTAATTTTGGGAGCAGATAACTTTCAATTAATGCATGAGATAACTTATTTTCTTTTCAATATTTTCATGATTATATTTTGAAAATAGTTGCCTCATTAGCGACTAGTCACATGCATATTTCTCTCCTATATATTTGGCTTCTATTTTTAAACAGGGTACCTATCATTCTTGTCTAACAAATTTTCTTTTATACTTCATCTTTCTACATCATTCACAAACAGCTTTCAACAATGGCACCAAAATTTAAACCAAGTGATTTGGTATTGGGATTCAGGAGTCAACACAACATGATAGCATATTTGGACGCTGATGATACTCTGTTTCCCCATTATACCCAGATGGTGGTGTATTTGAATGCATCCCCAATTAGGTATGCTCTTTCTCATGCTCCTCTCATCTCTGTCACACATATTAAGCAGTTTTGGAACACACTTAGTTCCTCAACAGTTAATAATGTGACTACATTATCATCTATTGTTCATGGGCGCACATGGGTGGTTACTGAAGCCTTGGTTCGCCAGGCTTTGCATCTTGATGATGCAGATGGTATAACCACCCTTCCCATTCATGAAATAGAACAAGGACTAAGGGCTTTGGGTTATCCTTTCCCTGATGAGGGAACTTTAAACAAATATCATAAACAGGAGTTTCCCCTAGCCTGGAAGTACCTAATACATGTCATCTTACAATGTTTGAGTCCCAAGTGTACTACATTCAATGAGATTAATAGATCCATTGCTAGTGCTATTGCGTGCATTACACGTGGGCAAAAGTTTAATTATTCTAAAATGATTTTTGATGGCATGCGTAAAAACAAAGGGAATAAGATGACTTTAGCTTATCCCAGTTTTTTAGAAATGGTTTTTGATGTCCAAAATTACTTCACAAGGGATCATGATGATTTTTATGAGATCCCTGTGCAAAAGAAAGCTATTTTTGCAAAGATGAACTCACCCCCTCACCGTGACTTACCCCTCACCCAAGCTATGCTTGCTGTTATTGCAGCAGCACAACCTCAACCAGACCCTCAACCACCTCTTGACCAAATACCAGAACCATTACCCTCACCACAACACATGCAAACTGACCAAGAACCCTTCGACGCGGACACATTAAATGTTGGCGTTGACACACCTAATTCACACGTTGACACCATTCCTTCACAGACCCAAACACCCCTTAACCAACCCACATCCACCCAATCCACATCATCTTCTACCCAACCATAATATAGGTTGCAAAAACACCAAAGGACTACTGGAGTGTTCTCCTATAGTGGTCCTAGCCATGTAGCAGAGAGAACTACTACCACAAGTGTGATTGGTGCTATAGATGAGGCTGGGACTATTGGTTCTGGCATAGATGCAAGCCAAGAAAGTCCTAACATCTTTAAGACCTCATCCATGCCCCATGAATCTAACTTAGGAGGTCAAATACCCATTTTAGAGGAGGGCAGATTGGAACCAATGACCTTAATGGAATTGACGGCTGTCTGCATTAGCTTGCAAAAGCAAAATGCAGACTTGGTACAAATTGTCAGTACACAAGGCCTTGAACTCAAGCAATTGAGGGAGAGGATTGTTATTTTGGAGAATGCTAGCACAAGACGTGGGATGGAGGAATCTTCCAAAGGGGAGGATGAGCAGATGAATGTGAGTGATAAGGGCTCACATGATGGTGAATCAATGGGTGTTGCTGAAGCCCTAACTAGTTTGAAGAAACAACCAGGTTTTGTTAGATCTTTGGTAGCTCCTACAAATTTAGACTTGTCTTTTACAGCTATGTTAGAACAAATTACAAGAGGCACTGAGACAGGTAATTTGGGAGTTGACAAGCAAGATTTGAACGCTGACACACCAAGCGTTGACATGAGTAAATTGGGCGCTGACAAGATAAATTTGAGCGTTGACAGATCTGCAGATGTGGTTGATGTATTCCAGTCATCATCCATCATCAAAGAAGTTTCTTCACAGGTATTACCATCATCCTTACCCACCATTGATCCATTAGATAAAGGTAAAGGAAAAATGGTAGAAGTAGATGTTCTAAAGAATGCAGCACATGTTGAGTTTGATAGAAGGTTGGATGCACAACTTGTGGAACAAGAAATAAAGAAGGTTGGTGAATCACCATTTGTTGTCACTTTAGAGGAACAAGAAGGAAGTGATGAAGCTAGTTCAGACTCAAGTGTGATGATTATAGAACAACCAAAAAGACTTGAGTATGGTGATGATTTGGCAAGAGAGAAGTTGAATGAGTTGAAATTGCAAGTAGATTTTGATATGCCAGAAGTTGTTCAGATGTACCATGCTTGGGAAGATATGTGTATGGAGAATCCAGATTTGACTATTTCAGACCAAATATGGGGTTTGGAGATTCTTCTAAGAGTACAAAAAGACTGCAAGGTAATTATGAAACACAGAGCTAGCAATATTCTCTCAATGTTGAAAAGGGATAGAAGGGAGTTGTACTACATGCTACTCAGGTGCCATGGAACAGGATGGACCTATAAGAAATTGATTGGATTATCCTTTGAAGAGTTGGAGTTCCTATTGAGTTTCCTAAAGATATGGATAGTTCCCAGACCTTTGAAGAAGGGAGTTCCTATTGAGTTTCCTAAAGATATGGATAGATTGAATCCAAGTGAAGCTGTTATACGAAGGAGCATCAAGCTCTCACCATTGGAAGCTTCAGATATGGTACAAGTGTTACCTCTTGATTCCAGAAACCCTATTATAAGCTAAGAAGAAGATGAATGTGGGTTCTGGAAGATTGGCAGGTATGGGAAAGAGGTTCACACTTTTACTACACTTATATCTTTGTTTGTAAGTTTTGATAGAGAAGACTTGGTAGACATATGGAGGTTGTTAGAGGCCAAGTATGAGACTAAAGCTCCTACTTCAGTCAATGCAATAAAACTTTGGTCAACATTCAAGAGAATGTGTGGACCAAGAGATGAAGATCCTGCTGTTTGGAAGGATCTTGAAGATGACCTCAGTGGCCTTCAATGGCGTTTGTATTCAGCTGCTGGTGTATATTACTTGAGTTCTACAAAGTTTGCTGAGTATCTTCTTGTAGATGGTCAGTATTCCATGTCCAAGGAAGTCTTGGAGAAGATGAAGACAACACAGCTGGAGATTGATTATTCAAGTGACGTGGCCAAAGATTTGATCAGACATATTTATTACCAATATGATAAATGTTGTAAGATTCCTCCTAGTTCTTAATGTTTATTCAGAAACTTGATTACTAGAGTAGATATCAAGTTTAGGGGAGGATTGTTGGGAATAAAATGTAGCCAGTCCACTTGAGCACTGACAAGAGTAAAACAAGCGTTGATAGAAAGAAAACAACCGCTGACAGATCAAGCGTTGACAAGAAGAAGTCAAGCGTTGATGGGTTGAAGACAAGCACTGATGGAAAGATTTAGTCTACGCGTATATTGTTTCTAGTCTGTTTCTAGTAAAGATAAGTTCAACATTGTATTTTCTATAATTATCTTTACCTAGAATAGTTGATACGTAGACTCTTGTACAAGGCTTCTTATGTCTATAAAATAAGACCTTTAGGTTATTGTTCAATATAAGTTTTCATACGTTAAACACTTTCATTGTAAACAAGTT
Source organism: Glebionis coronaria (assembly GCA_025667525.1). Lineage (NCBI taxonomy): Eukaryota > Viridiplantae > Streptophyta > Magnoliopsida > Asterales > Asteraceae > Glebionis > Glebionis coronaria. The sequence continues at coordinate 581,811,312 of CM046878.1, read as the reverse complement.
CGTTATTATCAATCAAGTGAAAGTTTGGTTACATCTTTGTGTGTTCTTGTTTAAGTGTTAATTCCGCATAACACTTAGATTACTTTATAAATATACAAAGGTTTCTCTACGTGTATAACTTGATCTAATCTCGTATACACAAAGCTAAATCGATCTAAGTTTGGGATCAACAAGTAATTGTGGAAACCTAAGTTTCCTCGATCTTTTAGCTACTAGGCATAGCCATTGTTCATATGATTATACAATCAAAGCGGAAAAGAACAATAACTATGTAACAATGTGTTTAGGCACAATAACACATGAATTAAAACAATTGGATTGTTCATTATATTAATAACAAACAATCACTAGACGTGTATACATTGAATCCCACGTCTAGTCGACACACGCTTTAGGTTTACATTGTGAATGAACTTATGAAAAACCTAATAACCCTTGGTTCCTTTTATAGTGTAAGGATTAGGGTTTTACAAGAGATAAGAATAAATAAAACATGTAAATTTTTTATTTAGATAAACATATACAGAATATATCCTGCATATATATCCAAATAGAAGCTTCCAAAGGCTTTTTGTCTACGTTTCTATCAATGCTTACATTGTACATGACAATGCTTGGATTGTACATGACAATGCTTGCTTCTGTCAACGCTTGTTTTGTTCTTGACAATGCTTGGAATACACTTGTCAACGCTTGGAAAAATGCCTTCATGTTTTCTTTGTTTTTGAGTTTCTGCCACATCAACTTTTTGACCCAACAATCTTCCCCTAGTTGATGTCGGCAAAACTCTTTGTGTATCTCTTGTAAGTTGTACATGATCTTCAAATTGCTTCCCCTCAAGTGTAGCATGTATGTCTTCCCCTTTTTGTCACATCAACAGGGAAGTAAACAATGTATGCAATCTTGAAGATTCTCCAAATGTAGGCTATATAATGATCTTGAAGAAAAATAACTATAATATTCTTGATGTAGAAGTAGAGTAACCCAAACCTATGTTCCATGTCTTGTACTATCCACGTGACGTCGAACTTATATGAAAACGTTAAAGTATAAGCAGACCTCGATCTCTTGTCAAAATCCTCATCCTTTGTGAGACACTGAGCACGATAATGTAACTCCTTCAATTGATAGCAAGAGAAGATTGCTAGATATGACAAGTCTTCGTCACCACCCATGCAAAGCACGAACAAGTTACCTTTAAAGAATAATGTTGACTAGGCACCATCTTTAAAGATATGATAGAACACAAACTCGCGAAAATCTTCTTCGAACATCAAACTTACCATAATAATTCTTCCCCTTAAGTCAACACCTTTTCATGACGAATTTTAATGGAACAACATCTTCATACCATATGTAAAAGGACTTGGTGGATAACTCTTTCACAAAGCTATCCCGATTACATAGTTTAAAATATCCATCAATTTCTCCATAATTGTTGCGAACTTACTTAAAAATCATTTACTCCTTGTAAAAATATCCGAGCCATAAATATCAACTTGATATTTTAAATAGAAACGGAGATTCCATGTACCTTAGCGTGTAAAAACCTCCTTTTTTTGTGCTAAAAACGTACCAATTTTCTCAACAACAGCCATTCTTTTGTTGTCCAACATATTCCTTTGTCCAAGATATAACACTGTGTGTTGTCCAACATCGGACAACACGTGACAGCGTTTGAAAAACCATATATCAGACAACTCCTGTCAACGCTCTCTGTCAGCGTTCGACTTATTCTTGTCAGCGTCAAAATAACAAACGTCAGCGGCTAACTCCATCTGTGGCTTCTGTGACCACTTTCATATAACTTCATTCTGATCCATAGATGAATATTATATAAGCCAAAAATCAATCTTCCCATGTGATAAGATTGTACATGTTGTTTCCTTTTTGCCTAAACAAACCATCATATTTCTTCACAACAATCATCAAATCTCGTCCAAAAATAAAACATAGTGTTACCTTTAATCACGCCATATATAATTTTTCAACCATGATCCTAGCGTTTAAACATGAGATTGAATTATTTAGGAAATCAATTCCTACAATTTTGGCAATAATATTTGTATCACACGTCTTTGATCAGGACTGTATTTGCAAAAGCAATCTCGTGTATACTCCCTATAATTTAGCTAGCCATCCATGTCCCATAAACCAAGAAAAGAATCTCGACAATTTTAGCAAATCAAACTGTTTTCTTCAATAATCATGCGACTATAACACCATATCCAAAATACTCGTCACTTAATCAATCCCATATGAAAAGTTTAGTCAGTATATTTTACCTTCTCACGTGATGACTAGTACCTCTTCTTGATTTCACACATAAGACACTTCTCTTGACTGCCAATAACCATTCACGTATCTACTTCTTCTTTATCAGCAGTTTTAATAAGACGACACTCTTGAAACCCTAACATGCTGCATAAAATTGAATATGCAAACCTTTTTCTCCTTGGCATCATACGAAATGAGACACAATCGTCAAACAAACTGCTACATCCTCCATCTTTTCTGTTCTAAACTCGATCTAAGGTTTATAGCTTTATTCATCGAAACCCTAACTTAGGGTTTTGTGAATTAACCTTAGATCGTGTATTATCTTGAATTACAACAGCCACCATCCTTATAAGCTTTTGCTTTTTATGTTGATCTAGGGTTTGAGTAACCCTAGTTCATGATTTCATGTGAAAAAGCAAAAACATTAATACCTTAAACAACAAACTTCGACCTTGAATAACTTCTTCATTGGGCTCAGATCGAAAATCCCTTCGGTTAGATTCTAGACACAAGTGCCAAGAATCTACAGTTCAAAAATCACGATGATCCAACGGTTAACGAATGAGAGATCGTGTTTTGAATATGGATGTTCACAGAAAACTGCATATACTCACTGCTGACTTTGACGCTTAATAACTTTTTCTTGGGGATAAAACTTGACAATCCCTCCAGTGGATGTCTAGTTATATGTGTATAGAACACACACAAGCAATTTTGTGATGATCCAACGGTCCAATAAAAAGTTATGACCTTCTGAATACTGTTGCGCACACAAAAACGTCCAGAAAAACCCTAGACGGATTTTTCTTCTTTTCACCATACACGAACACCTTGTTGGTCCTAGCATCACGAGCCATGAGGCTCTGATACCAATTGTGGAAACCTAAGTTTCCTCGATCTTTTAGCTACTAGGCATAGCCATTGTTCATATGATTATACAATCAAAGCGGAAAAGAACAATAACTATGTAACAAGGTGTTTAGGCACAATAACACATGAATTAAAACAATTGGATTGTTTATTATATTAATAACAAACAATCACTAGACGTGTATACATTGAATCCCACGTCTAGTTGACACACGCTTTAGGTTTACATTGTGAATGAACTTATGAAAAACCTAATAACCCTTGGTTCCTTTTATAGTGTAAGGATTAGGGTTTTACAAGAGATAAGAATAAACAAAACATGTAAATCTTCTATTTAGATAAACATATACATAATATATCCTGCATATATATCCAAATAGAAGCTTCCAAAGGCTTCTTGTCTACGTTTCTATCAATGCTTACATTGTACATGACAATGCTTGGATTGTACATGACAATGCTTGCTTCTGTCAACGCTTGTTTTGTTCTTGACAATGCTTGGAATACACTTGTCAACGCTTGGACAAATGCCTTCATGTTTTCTTCGTTTTTGAGTTTCTGCCACATCAACATTTTGACCCAACAATATGAGTCATATAATTGTGATCAACAAATACTGAAGGATTCAGAGAATCAGGTTCCTACTTACTGGAGATATTATAGGTCATGTGGTATACATACACTAGATGTAGATGATGTTACATATTACATGCTTCAATAGAAAAGATATCCTTTTGGAAGAAGGTTGTTAGAAAGAATGTTGGAACAACAACTTAAAGTTTTAGAGGAATCTAATGGTGCTTTAGAGTTGATTAGGATGATCAAACAGCAACTCAAGGATTTGGAACACGAAGAAGAAGCTGAGAAGGAGCCTTGAGTGTTTGACTTTTAGTCACACTTGACAAATGGTTCTCAGTTCACCATGTCTAACAAACATAAGAACTGACTAGTCTATAAGCAAACGGTTTGTGGTATAGACTTCTCAAATCCGTTGATAGCTGGTAGTTTGCTAAAAACTACATGGTCATTAACTCACCATGCTTAGAAGTGAAGAGTTAGCTAGTCCTAGGGCAAACGGTTCTAGGTAAAGACTCTATCAAATCTGTTAATGGTTGACAGTTCACAAAAGTACACCTTATTCTTTATCCATAAAGTATTGGCTATTCCAGAGTGTACGGCTAACTGGTAAAGAATAAATCATATCTGTTGATAGCTGATGATTTACTAAAAATCATGATGCCAATACAGATTGGTTTGTTATTAACTTTCAGGTGAGAAGATACAAGCAGAAATGTTGATTTATAAGAAGACTCATATTTAAAGATTCCAAAAAAGGGAAGAAGACGTATGAAGCTGAGTCATGACCACTCAAGGGGAAGTGATTACATATGAAGATAACATTGTTGCTGCAAAGAATGTTCAAAAGACACTAAAGATCACATTTTAAAGACAAAGATAAAATTCATGAAGACTTGAAGATTATCATATCAGAAGAAGATCTGCATTGAGTGCTTGGATACTTTCAGTTGGTATACAAGCATAAGATTTACTAAGTTCAATCCAAGTTTGAAGAGAAGTTTGAAGACATGTATTCTTATACATTCAACACACAAAGAAACAAGAAGACAACTAGTTATCATTCTTGTTTAGGGGAGGATTGTTGTGAATTATTGTAAAGTACCAAGTACCGTTAGTACAAGTACTGTTAGTGTTAGCAAGTACCGTTAGTGTTAACGCGGTATATGTCAAGTACCGTTAGTATTAATGTAAGTACTGCTAAGTTGATAAGGACGAATATATCTTTAGTAAAGATATATTATAGTTAAAGTTAGAGTATATCTTATATAATATACTTAATAGTTTAGAATATTGATAATATATCGTGTGTGATATATGTTAGGACCATTGTAATAGTTATATGTAATAGGTAGACTAGGAGGTATGTAGTTCCTCCTGGTCCTAGTAGTAGTAGGAGCAAGTCCTGCTCCTGGTCCTAGTCGAAGTCAAACTTTATTATTTACTTAATATTCTGTTAGGATATGCATGAGATATGTTAGGAAAGGATATGCATATCAGTTTTACACGTTTTCTTTAATGCTGTATTAGGGTTTCCTTGTAGTATAAAAGGAACCTTAGGCAGAAGGGTTATAGACACCTTCACCAAACATAGTTCTAGTGATTATCAATATTAGAAATCCTTAGAAAGGATCAAGTCTTTATAGTTATTCTGTTCTTCTTGATTATATTTATATTTTACGTTCATATTGTATATAGAGTCTCTTTGTGATTTGACTTGTGATTACAGAAGTCATTCACCGGTCCTGACAGGCTGCAAGATCTACATCTAGTAGACCCAACAAGTGGTATCAGAGCCTGGAAGGGTCTCTATACAAGAAGAATCAAGTTTTCTTATTTCTGACATTTATTTTTATCAATGTCTGCCTCAACTTCTACTCAAACAGGAGAAGACAGCACTCCTAAAATTATGCAACCTCAGCAGATCCTTGCTACAGTCTCAAACACGAATGGTAAATTCCCTCTTCTGAAAAAGGGTGAATATGAAAACTGGGCAATGAAGATGGAATGGTGGATCACCAATATTGATCAAGATCTTTGGAAGATAATTCTGAATGGGAATAGCAGGAAGCTTACTGGAAGAGACAAAAATGGTAATATTACTCTTCTTGACCCTAAGTCTCATGAAGAAATCATAGCTATTCAGAAGGAGGTCAAAGCAAAGACGATTTTGCTTCAATCCCTTCCTGAAGATCACATGGGTGACTTCTACCATTTGGATGATGCCAGAGAGATCTGGAATGGCATAAAAGCAAGGTTCGGTGGGAATGAGGAGTCAAAGAAAATGCGAAGATCCATGCTGAGAGATGAATTCACAGAATTCAAAATCTCAGAAACTGAAGGGCTACATCAAGGGTATGATAGGTTCCAGAAGATATTGAGCCAGTTGAATCAACTTCGGTCAAAGCCTGATGATGGTGACATTAATGCAAGGTTTCTTAAAGCCTTACCCTACTCATGGAATCAGGTGGTGATCTCTCTCAAAGCCAAAGGTGGGCTTGACTATCTCAACTTTGATGATCTGCTTCATAGGCTCAGAACTTTCGAACCTCATGTGAGAGGATTTTCGAGTGACTCTTTTCCCACTCCTGCTAATTCTGCCTTTGTGAGTTCTATGGCATCTAGACCCATGTCATATGCAAGCAGCCCAAGCAATACTGTCTCCTCTCAGCATACGGTTCAACATACTTCTGCTCCTGATACTACTGCCAAGTCTGGTAGTATGGTAGAAGCCGTTCTTCATTCTTTTGTGGCTGATGTGAATGCTGAAAAACAACTTGCTTTTGATGACTTCAAACAGGTTGATAAACTTGACCTGGATGAGATGGATCTTAAATGGCAGATGGCCATGCTTACTCTTATGGTTCACAAGTTTGAGAAGAAAGCAGGAAGGAAATTTAATTACAACCCTCGGGAGCCATCAAGATTCGACAGAAGTAAGGTTCGATGCTATAACTGTCAGCAACAAGGTCACTTTGCAAGGGAGTGCCCTAGCAAGAATGATCAGGAGAAGAGCAGGTACTCCGCTTTCAAGGTTCAGGAGATAAAAGATGACAAGAAGGCATTGGTATCTGTTGACTCTATGGTCAACTGGAATGATCATCAGGCTTCTACTCTGGAATCAGCTGAGTCATCGACTGACGTGTTTGCAATGATTGTTGGGAATCTCTCTGATGCAGAAGAAGCGGACGAGTTTGCTCTTATGGGCATCTCACCTCAGGTACAACATTGTCCTCTTGGTTGTCATGATAAATACTCAGAATTGTTGTCCCAATTTAATGAAGTAAATGATCAAAATGATAAGTATTTTTTAGAGGTTCAAGCCTATAAGGCTTCATTAAACACATTGGAACAACAAAAGAGGTGGTTACAAGATACACAACGTGCGTATGAGGATAAAATTAGGATACTAAGCATTGATTTAGAAAACACGACAAATATGCTTAAATATACAGAAACAGTAAGAGATGCTAGTATCAAAGAAAAAGAGGAGATGCAAGCAAAATTAGATGCTACAATGCTAAGATTTGAAAAATGGCAAAAGGCACCTAAAAATCTTTCAAAATTAATTGATAGTAGCATGTCTGGCAGAACTAAAAGAGGCTTAGGATTTGAAAAATATATTGACTCAAAAGATGTCTTTGATTTATGTTTTTCAAGTGTCTTTGATGCCGACAAAGAGGATGAGGGAAAACCTAATTATAATAGGTTTAAACCAGCAGCAGAAATGCATGCTGTCCCTCCTCCTCTTACTGGAACTTTTATGCCCACTTCATGGCATAATGACTTGGATGGATCACAGATGCTTGAGTCCCCAACAAGTTCTACTAATACTAATGACTTTGTCTCATGTACTTTCAGTGACAAAGCCGGTGACTCTGCATCTAGTGGTTCAAGTGAAGAGTCAAGACCTACAAGTTCCAAGTTGAATGAACATGCTGCTACTGGTGCTAGGAAGTGTGAAGAAAGAGTTGCTGTTATGTCAAGTGTGTCTGGTCCTAGTTTATTGAGTCCTAGGAAGAATGTTTCTCCTAGAATTGTGTGTAATAAAGTAGGCAGTATGAAACAATCTCATTCTAATAAAAGGTCTTTCAAAACATGTTTTGTTTGTGGCAGTGCCTTTCATTTAATTAAAGATTGTGATTATTATGACACACATGCTTCTGTTAATCATGCTTTTCCTGCTCCTGGTCCACCAGGAGTTGCCCCATATGCTTCTAGAAGACTTAATCCTAGTGCTCAATCGTTTACTTCTTCTAGAGTGTCCTCTCCTTTAGCTTCTGATTACTGGAGAAATATTGGATTCCAAACCACCAGTAATTATTTTCAAAATTTTAATCCGATCTATCCTCATAATTTGGACCACACGTATTTTGGTTTGGGAAATTTGGGAACTGCTGTTAAGCCCTCAGCAGGTTGTTCTTAGTCAAATAATAATACCCAAATGATGCATTGGCAACCAAGGAACAACGGTAGATCTCATCAATCTTCTTGGCACTCTTCTAAAGATCCACAAGGCAGGCTCAAACCTGAAAAGGTTTGGGTCCCCTTAAGACACTAACGTTTGCATTTTTTTATTAACTTGTTGTTGTAGGTTACTCCATACCAGGATCCTAGTCTAGGCATTGTTGATAGTGGTTGCTCCAGGAGCATGACAGGAAATAAAAGTCTTCTCTCTAACTTTGTACCATTTCATGGAGGCAAGGTCTATTTTGGTGGGGGTGAAGGCAGGATCACTGGCAAAGGGACGATAAAGACTCCCAATCTAAATTTTGAGCAGTTCTACTATGTGGAAGCACTTCAACACTTCAACTTGATATCGGTCTCTCAGATTTGTGACAAGAAGCAGTTTGTTCTCTTCACCGATACTGATGTACTTGTGCTTTCCAAAGACTTTCAGCTTCCGGATGACTCACAAGTTTTACTCAGAATCCCTAGAAGACACAATCTCTATAGCATCAAGTTGAATGAAGTCAACCCTACTGGTCAACTAGCATGTCTAGTTGCTAAAGCCTCAGAAGATGAAGCCACTAAATGGCACCGAAGGATGGGGCATGTGAACTTCAAGACCATTCACAAACTTGCAAATCTGAATCTGGTCTCTGGTTTACCTCCCAAGACGTTTAGAAATGATATAAATTGTATTGCCTGCAGCAAAGGCAAACAGCACAAAGCATCCTTCAAGGCCATTACTGCTCTTAGTCTTATTACTAAACCATTGCAGCTACTACTCATGGACTTATTTGGTCCTACTTCCATTAGAAGCATTGACCACAAGCAATTCTGTCTGGTGGTAACTGATGGATATAGCAGGTTTACGTGGGTGTTCTTCATGGCTGCCAAGAGTGAGACCTACTCAATTCTTAGAGATTTTCTTACCCTGATAGAGAACCAGTTGTCTAAGAAAGTTAAACCATATGAACACCAAAATTTTTATTGACAATCAAAGCACTATTTGCATTGTGAAGAATCCTGTTTTTCATCAGCGAACAAAGCATATTGAAATTCGGCATCATTTTATACGAGATGCCAATGAGAAGAAGCTGATTCAGGTTCTTAAAGTTCATACGGATGATAATGTTGCTGATTTGCTGACTAAAGCATTTGATGGTCCTCGGTTTAACCACTTGGTGGTTCATATTGGGATGGTCAATCCTTAAGGTCTAGGATTGAGGGGAGGCAAAGCCTAAAGGGAGGCTTTGTGTACATACTCTTAGGACAGACTAACGTATTGATAGATTTTAACAACATATTTTATTGGTTCTGGTAGTGTGTGGTACTTCTGGTGGAGGTTTTTGCTCACTTCTGGTGGATATGGTCTTACATGACTGGCTTCTGGTCCTCATTGGTCAGCTTCTAATTATAATTGGTTGGCTTTTGGTGGTTCAAATTCCTTCTTTGTCAAGTGGTGCTTGGCTCCTGGTACTGGTCTGGCACACTGTTCATTCCTTTTGTCCTTTGTTAATCACGTTTTGCTCCTGGTCGGACCATTGTGTGCTTTGACTTTTGGTCAACGCTCCCAATCCTGGTATTTACATTTTTAATTAAGCATGGTTAATTGGGAGTTGGTAATTATGTTAAAAAGGGCAAGTTACTATGCAATTATGGTTAAATTTGAAAGGGCAACCCCCCATTAATAGGGGTCAATCAACAGTTACCATTTTCTTTATTTATGGTCAAAATACACCATTGACTCACTCATTACAATAAACACACACACAAAACTGCTCCTACTATCTCCAGCTAATCACAATCCTTCTTCCATCAATTCAACAAGATCCATGGCTGCTCTTGCTTACCAACCTGCTCACAACCGAGTTGCTTATCTGGGTGATGGTCCACATCGTGAACATTTTGCTGACATTCTGGATTTCATTGAAGCTTCCAACCTAAGGTTTGCATTTACTGTATGTCCCACCATATATGATAGTGTTATTCGTCAATTTTGGGCGTCTGCTCGACTTGTGGATGTGGTTGGTCGTCCACGTGCACTTCATGCTACCATAGATGGACGTGCATATGTGGTAACTGAGGCTTCTATTCGCTCTTCTCTTCATCTTCAGGATGAGGGTGGTGTTGAATCCATCCCCAATTCGGAGGTATTGGAGGGGATGGCTGCTTTAGGATACGAACATGGGGGGAAGTTTAACTTCCAGAAAAATAGGTTTTCCCCCCAATGGAAGCTTCTGGTCCACTTTCTAATCCATTGTATGAGTCCCAAGTCTGGGAGTTGGGATGCTTTCCCTACTCCCTTGGCTACTGGTCTTATTTGCTTAGCCCAGGGTAGAGTTTTTAACTTTTCTCATTATCTATTTGAGGGGATGGTTAGTAATCTGTCTAATGCTGGTTCGAGAAAGAAGTTTCTTATGTACCCTAGGTTTCTTCAGCAAATACTGGTTTGCATTCCTCGTGATAGGACTGAGCATGTGCCGTCTAAGCTTACTGCAAAAGTGTATTACAATATGGTCAATGGGTTTACTGGGGAATGGAGGCCCCTGACTGATGCCATGTTGGGATTGGCTCAGGGTCCTATGGGTGAGGAGGAGGAGGCTCCTGAGTTTGTTGTGATTGATGATGACCCTATGGAGGAGGAGGCTCCTACTGGTGGTCCTTCTCATGTGGTTGAGGAGGAACTGGTTGAGGAGGTGGTGGTTGAAAAACCATCCCCTTCCAAGGCTGGTCCTTCTTCAGTCCCACAAAAGTCTCCATTTGTGGAGACTCCACCTCCTAGTCCTGCTCCACACTCGACTGATAAACCGTTTGGTGCTAGTACTCCACATGTTGACCCGTCTGTTGCATCGGGCTCCAATGACGCTTTCCCTGACCCAAGTTCTCTTGGTGGGCAGGCGGAGGAGCCTACTACACTTATGTCTTTGCTTGATCTTATGCGCAGGTACCATGAGCGGATGATTTCATTGGAAGCTGATTTGAACCAACACAGGAAACTTACTAGGGAGTTTGTTCTTCCTCTGGCTGATCGCATCAAAGCTTTGGAAACTCAGCAACGGCGCCGCAAGAAGCATGTGATCCATTCAGATTCTGATGAGGAGGGTACGGAGCATGTTGAGGATGGTTTGACATTATTGGCAAAGGCTGCCTTTGCTGATAAAGTTTATGATGATTTGCCGGTTCCTCCAACATCCTCCAGTGTTTCTTTTCCTGGTGCTATTCCCACTCCTATGGATGGTGATTCTGTTCCTGCTGCTGGTTCCAGTGCTGGTCCCTCTCATGATTCGAAGGGCAAGGCCCCAATGACAGATGCTCCATCACCATCTCGCAAGCGTACCCGTCGACAGCTTGAAGAAGAAAGGCTAGGTGAGGAGGCTGCTCGTCGGATTCAAGCCGAGATTGATGAAGCTGATAGGGTTGCTGAAGAAGAGCTTCGAAAGCGGAGGCGTGAACAAATTCAGCACGATGCCATGCATTGGAGTGATAGTGAATGGATGCAAGTTTTGACTGTTCTCACCCGGGATTATGCTCAGTTTACAGATGAATGGATGCAAGTTTTGACTGTTCTCACCCGGGTTTGGGCTTTGACTTTTGATGAGCTCAAGGCACTTTATGAAAATATGGTTAAGCGTCAGAGTCAACCAATTCCGGAAAGATTTAGTTACCATCCTCGTGGTGTGACCTCTTCTTCGCCTGCTGCTTCTACTGGTCCTTCATCTGCTCCCACTCCTGGTTCTGCTGCTAGTCCATCTGGTTTTGTTGCTACTTCCGTTGGTACTTCTACTTCTCATTTGGTTGCTCCTTTGGGTTCTACTACTGGTCCTGCTACCACCACCTTTGATGCTACCACCACCACTCATGCTTCTGCCACCACACTTGTCACCACCACCACCACACATGTTCCAACCACCACCTTTGCTTCCACCACAACTACTGCTGCTACACCTGATCTGTCATCTCCATCACCATCAGTTCATGGAACTCAACCAAATCCTACTTCTGATGCAGCTCCTATTGATCCATTGGGTGGGCACACTCATGAGTCTACTTCTACTGCTCCCACTGCTGCTGCCGAGGTTAGGGTAAAGGTTGAACCCACACCTAGTGATCCCACACCTAGACGTTCCCTTCGTCAGAAACAAGCTCGTCGTGTTCGCCGTGGTAAGACAGTCCCTTATGAGAAGCGTGATCCTGAGAATTTGATTGATGCAGCTTTTGACAGTGATTCTGACTTACCTTTGGGCAATGGGAACATTACTGGTTATACGGTTGAGCGTTCCACAACACTTCCTGGTGGCGTATCTCATCAAATTACTTTGAGTGATGGGTCTGTGCGTTTGGCAACGGGTTTGCAGGGTGTGTTGTCTTGGGCTGACCGTATGGATCTTATGGCATTGTATGGACTTGTGGATTCTAGCATGCCTTTTGACCCCATGGCTGTGTCTTCATGGCCTGGTCTGCGTATCTAGGCTGATCTTAAGCTGATGTTGGATGCTCCTCCTAATGCTCCTGTTTCGGGCATATGGAAGGATCAAATGCAATGGGTGATTCAGCGATGGAAGCTATTTGCTGGATGTGGTGTTCATATGTTGGAATTAGAATCTGGTCATATGGTTTTTATGCTGACGGATGTGGAGTATCCTTTGACAATTTCTTCGATGGAGGCGATGTTGGCAAGTCACTTGCAAATTTCTACTGCTCCATCTGGAAATGAGTCCTCTATGGCCACGGCCTTGGTGGAAGGTATTCAGGCGCGGTTGATAGCAGATAAGAAGGCTGCTTCTGGTATGTGATGTGATTGGGTTGTAAGTGTTTCTAATTTGTATTTTTGTTACTTTGTTCTTATTTTCATTCTTTTCACCAATATGTAAAGTGATTGGTGAATTTCATTCTTTATAGTTAAAAAAAATAACATATACTTTTTATATAATATCTGCTTATACTTTTAACACATCTTGGATTTTATACTTGTGAATAATATCCCTTGGCTGCTTCACATTGTGGGTTCTGGTTACTGATTTGTGCTTGTCCTGGTACTTGGCTTCACTTGGTGTTGGACGTGGTCCACACAACAAATGGTTCTCAACTTACCATGTCTAATCGACAAGAAAAAGTTGATTCACCTTGAGGGTACGGCTCCTGGTGCGATTCTCAAATCCGTTGATGGTTGCCAGGTTACCCAAAACTGGATGGTTTTCACTTGCCATAGTCTTGGACTGAAACGTGGCTAATCCAAGGGGGTACGGCTCTTGGTAAAGATCTTATCAAATCCGTTGATAGCTGTAATAGCTTGCTTAAAGCTATAGGGTGTTCAACTCACCGATGCTTCATTGCTAAGAGTTGGCGAGTCCAGAGGGGTACGGCTTCTGGTAAAGACGTATCAAATCCGTTGACGGCTGTGATGGTTTGCCTAAAATCATCAGGGTACTCCAACTCACCAATGATTCACGTTCCAAGAGTTGGACTGGGTACTAGTCTCCCAGGGTGATGTCATGATTCCACCAAAAGACTGGCTAGCCCAAGAGTGAGCAGCTACTTGGTAAAGGCTCATCAAATCTGCTCATGTTGCTGAAAAGATTCAACACGATGCTGATTTGTTCCAAGCTTTGGAGAAGCTTCTAGTGTTTCATGTTGCGGCGGTTACTCTGATTCTTATCTTTTTGATGTTGCTATTTGTTTTGCTGTTACAATCCTCGGGCTTTATTTGCACGTTTTCCAGGAAACTTGAACTCAACAGGTCAAATTCAAGTTTAGGGGAGGATTGTTAGGACCATTGTAATAGTTATATGTAATAGGTAGACTAGGAGGTATGTAGTTCCTCCTGGTCCTAGTAGTAGTAGGAGCAAGTCCTGCTCCTGGTCCTAGTCGAAGTCAAACTTTATTATTTACTTAATATTCTGTTAGGATATGCATGAGATATGTTAGGAAAGGATATGCATATCAGTTTTACACGTTTTCTTTAATGCTGTATTAGGGTTTCCTTGTAGTATAAAAGGAACCTTAGGCAGAAGGGTTATAGACACCTTCACCAAACGTAGTTCTAGTGATTATCAATATTAGAAATCCTTAGAAAGGATCAAGTCTTTATAGTTATTCTGTTCTTCTTGATTATATTTATATTTTACATTCATATTGTATATAGAGTCTCTTTGTGATTTGACTTGTGATTACAGAAGTCATTCACCGGTCCTGACAGGCTGCAAGATCTACATCTAGTAGACCCAACAATATACTTATCATAATAGAATATTCTAGGGTTCCTTACCCTATAAAAGGAACATAGGTACGATGAGTTTCTTGTACATATTGCAAAAGTCGATTATAGAAGATCGAATAGTTAGAATAATTTTGTTCTTCTTTACTTTATAAGTTGGATTCCGCATAGCTTATTTAGTTGAGTAAGAGTTCTCAAGTGCTCTAGTTTGATTACAAGCTATTGAACAAATCCTTAACAGGATATAGATCTATTCAAAGGGATCAACATGCTTGTTGTCTCTCCTGACCTTTTTGATGAGTTAACTAAGGGTGTGGGTTTGAATAACTTAGGTGTTGTTTTCCCCAGGTTGGTTTTATCTACTGCTCCGGCTGTGGATTCGGTTATTATCTTTGTGCCTGCCCTAAGTATGCCTGTCGTTTCTGTGCCTGTTGCTTCTTGTTCGGCCGCTGCTTCGGTGTCTAGTTGTGCTGGAGTTGGGATTATCGTTGGGGGTCTTTCCCAATATACTGGGGTTGTGATTTTTCTGTTGATGAATTGCTGTCAGCAGATCATTTGGCTGATGTTTATGTTCCTTGCTAGTTTGTTATTAATGGTTCCATTCTTGATGATCGTGATGTTTGTCGAAGCTTGGTTGATCGTGTTATTCCATTTGGTTTTTGTAACGAACTTCATTGTATGGGGCTGGATCAGTTGCTTGCTGAGTTTGATGTTAGGTCTGCCTGTCATGTGAGTATGGTTTCTAAGGTGAGGATCCGTTTTAAGAAGTGTGTAGAAGAGATTCATAAGTTACATGCGGGCATGCTGAATCTTCTCAATATCTGTTGGATAAGGATGTTGAGATCCGGTCTTTGAGGGTTACAGTGGATAAGCTTGAGGAGGAAGGCGCTTTGCTTTCAGAGCTTCGTAGTCGGGTTGCTGTCTTAGAGAGTTCAGAATCTTCTTTATCCTCAAATTTGTCGACTAAGGTGGCTGGAAACGAAACTTTACAAGGTCAGGTGAAGCAACTCTCTGAGTCTCTTGAAAGTTAAAGGGCCCGAGTGTCGAAGTTGGAGAGCTTGAGGGTAATTTGGCTGATCATCTATCTACTAAGGAGTCAAGTGCTTCTAAGCTTAATTCTCTTATTTCTTTTCTTGATGAGGAAGTTTTACGTCGTTCTCTTACTGATGTAGCGACACGACGGTGGATCGTGGGTTCTGGTCTTCGTTTGGTTATTAATTTGTGCCGTAAGTCTCGTGCTTACAGGGAATCTTTTCGCCTTGCCATGAATTATGCTCAAAACTCTGGTATGCAGGAAGGTTTGGAGGCTGGTATTGAGCATGGGAAAGAGGGAAGGACTTTAGTCGAGGTCGAAGCTTCTGATCCTAAGGTTAAAGCGAAGTTTGAGGCTGTTGTTCAAGCCTTTGCCTTCGTAGAGATACCTTTTCTTGATTTGCTAGATTCTCGCAAGGATGATGATGTTGATGTGTGGATATCTGATATTCAATCTGAGAACATGACTCAGGGTGGTGGGGGCTTCCTTCTTCCACTTTTCAGCTAACCATTCCCGTGTATGATGGCACCCCTGCTGATTCTCCATGTTTTGTCCGCGAAGTCCCTGCCACTGTCTTGTTAGAGGAGACTCGTGCTACACTTCAAGATTATATTTTCAAGGCATCTCATAGTGGTTTTGTGGAGGTTCATATGATTGACTTTTTGCCTTTTCGTTTTAACGCAGGTAGTGGTTCTGGCGGAGCTGGTGTTTCAAGTGTTAGAACTATTGTGGCTACTACATCTCTTTTGAATATCTCGGATTACAACCTTGAGTTTGACTTTGATTGTGATGCTTCTCTTGACTTGTTGGGGTTTGTTAGTTCTTCCGATCAAGCTTTGGAAGCTACTAACATAAGTTTTAGGTCCCCTGCATCCGGAGGTATGGGGCATGTTGATCTGATGGTTGCTATTACCGCTGCTAAAGACTCCTAGGTTGATTTGGACGTGTTACTTGTCTTTTTCTACACATTTGTAATGTGCTATTATGACAATTTTCATTCGTGTAACGACATTGTATTTGCACGTGTTGCTATTTTTATGGTTTGTTTTGCACACTACTTGATGGGTATGGCTTTTATTTAGAGACTTTAATTGTCTTTTGCTTTACGCACTGCTTGGTGGGTGCGGCTTTTGTGTTATCCATCATTTTACGTTTTTTAGTGATAGGTTTTCTATGGGGAAAGTTCCTCGTATTGGGCTTGTAAATGCCTCTTACATACTTGCTATGAGTTTTTCGCTTGGAGTTCTCAATGTAAATTTTGTTCATTATCACAGAGATAATGTTGTGTGCGTGCAACTTATCATTTTATAAATTTAACAAGTAACTAAGACTGTTAAGGAAAAGAAAACGTGTGTGGAGGTAGCTAGTCTCCACATTTCATTAATTTTTAAAGTGCATAAAAATTAAGTACATGATAATAGGAACAAAGGTTGCCTCCGCCACTCAGTCGGTAGTCATCCGTGGCTTACATTTGAGGTCTTACACTTACTTAGGACTTTTAAAAGTAGGGATTAGATGTATCACATCTTTAGGTCATGGATGTTGTGTGTTTCATCCAATGTGTTGCATTTTTAGCTCTGAGCTTGTATGTTCCGTCTCTCAAGTCTTCTGTTACTTCATATGGCCCGTCCTAGTTTTCTGCTGGTTACTTCTTCTTTTGGGGTTGCCCCCACTGTTCTTTTTATAGACGAACTCTCTGGGTTTGAAAATTCTGCCGTTGGTTCTCAGGTTGTAGTATTTTACTACTTTGTTTTTGTTTTTTGCTTTCTTTAGTAGTGCTTGTTTTTACCTTTTTTCTTGTAAGCTAACGTTTGCTTCTTGCGTTGTTTCATTGTTGACTGTGATTGTTTGGTTGGGAAGTCTGTCCACGTCCGTTGGTATGGCAGCTTCTGTTCATATGCCAGAGAGAATGATGTTTCACCGTTCTCCTTATTTGGTGTTGTCATGTGTAACCATAGGGTATACGGGAGTTCTGCTAACCATTCTTTGTTTCCTTCCAGCTTCGCTTTGATTTGCTCTACTAAAGTAGTCTTTTTCATATCGCCCTCTTGGGGACCCCTGGTGGGGACGAGGCTTTGCCTTATGCTTAACCTTTGGCACCAATCCTTGAAGGGGTTGTCGCTAAAGTGTTTTTCTTCCGTCGATATGGTTTCTCCGGGCAACCTAAATCTGCATACAATGTTTTCCTACACAAAGTTTTTTAATCCTATTTCTTGTTAATACCACTATCGGTTTTGCCTCTATCCAATTTGTAAAGTGATCGATGGAGATAATTAGGAATTTTCCTTTTCCGTTTCCTTCTTCAAAAGGGTCGATTATGTCAATATTCCATTTGTGGAACAACCACAGGGATACTACTTGTGTGATGTCTAGTTGCGGGTATTTATCGGCTGGCTTGTGTTCTTGGCATTCTTGGCATTCTCTTATGGGTTCTCTTGCATCTTTGTGCATTGTTTCCCAGTAATTCTCTGTCCGTATCATTTTTTCCACTACCGACGTGGTTTCATAATGCTTGTTGCATGTTACTTTGTGAACTTCTCTTGTTATGTCTGCATGTGTTGGGCTAATGCAGCGTAGCCATGGTTTGAGGAAGGAATTTTTTTATAAGTTTTCGTTTATAATTGCGTACTGTCTTGCCCTGATCCTTATTTCCCTTGCGGCTGCTTCATTTGATGGGATCGTGCCCGCAGATAAGAAGTTGTGTATTGGAGTCATCCAATTGTTCTCTTCTTCTTTGGCCGCTGACATGATTTCCTTTTCCTTTGT
This sequence comes from Glebionis coronaria, assembly GCA_025667525.1. Lineage (NCBI taxonomy): Eukaryota > Viridiplantae > Streptophyta > Magnoliopsida > Asterales > Asteraceae > Glebionis > Glebionis coronaria. Next base: position 581,793,124 of record CM046878.1, on the reverse strand, counting down.
TGATCTTCTTGTTAATATTTCTATTAGTATTTGTTTGGCAAGGTGTGGGTAGCTTGTTGAAGCAACTTTGCTGAGGGCGTCCCCTTTTTTGTTTTCAGCTTTTGGTACTTGTTGTACTGAGAGGTTTTGGAAATCCTCGGCCATTGTTCTTACTTTTTGTAGGTGCTGTTTCATGTTTTCCCCTTTAGTTGTGTAGGAACCATTGATTTAGTTTGCTACCAGCATTGAGTCTACGCTTGCTTGTAAGTTTCTGACTCCTATTTCTTTTGCTATCCTTAGGCCGGCCAATAGTTCTTCATATTCCGCTTCATTGTTTGATGCCTGGAACTCGAATCTCAAAGCATATGTGAATTCCGCCCCTTCTGGGCTTGTGAGTATAAGTCCCGCTCCAGAATCCTCGATGCATGATGACCCGTTTGTGTGAAGAGCCCATATTTCTGTTGGTTGGCTATGTTCTTCTTCCATGGGCTCTTCCTTATCTGTTTTTTTATAAGAAGTTTGTTGGGAATTGCCCCTTGATAGTTGTCCAGGGCATGTAGCAAATGTTGTATGCACTCAGGGCGACATTCCATTTTTGTATTCGCCGTCTTGATTCTGGACTTGACAGTATTTGTTTGATCAGTTGGTTTGTGATTATTGCTACGGTGTGTGCTTAGAAATACATTTTTAATCTTTTAGTCACATAGACTAAGGTTAGTACTAGTTTTTCCACTACCGTGTAGTTTATTTCTGGCCCTCGGAGTGCCCGACTGATGAAGTAGACTGGTGTTTGTCTAGATTCCATTTCTGCTAGCAACACGACACTTATTGCTTCTTTAGAGGCGAATAGGTATAAGGTAAGTTCTTCCTTTGGTATCGGAGCTGTGAGCATTGGTAGTTTTGCTACTCGCTCCTTGATTTCCTTGAATGTTTTATCCACAGCTTTTGTCCATAAAAAAGCACTCTTTTTCATGCATCCTTTAAGTGTTTTGAAGAGCAGTAGTGATTTCTCTACTGATTTTGACATATCAGGCTTGCTAGCTTTCCATTTAATTTTTGGACATCCTTGAGGCTTGGAGGGGGGGGGGGGGGGTAATTTGACTACCACGTCCGTTTTTCCGAGCATGCCCTTATCCCTCTTGTTGTTATTATATGTCCTAATAATTCTTCTTCTTCGACTCCGAATGCGCATTTCTTTGGGTTGAGTGTCATGTTTATTTCTCTTAATGCTTTGAATGTTTCTTTGATGTCTTTGAGGATTTTTTTACTTTTTATCACTAGGTCGTCTACATAAACCTCCAGGTTGCGTCCCACATGCATCTCAAAGGCTTTGTCCACTAGGCGTTGGTAGGTTGCTTCGGCATTCTTTAGTCTGAATGGCATTTCTGTGTAGCAAAAAGTGCTCTGGCTTGTGATAAATACCATTTTATCTTCATCCTTCTCCGCCATTTGTATTTGATGGTATCCTTTGTAGGCATCTAGGAAGCATTTGAGGGGATATCCGCATAAAGATTCTATTTTACAATCGATCTCCAGAAGTGGGTAGCAATCTTGGGGACATGCTTTGTTGAGGTCTGTGAAGTCTATGCACATTCGCCAACTTTTGTCATGCTTTTTCACCACCACGGGGTTGGCTAGCCACCTATGGTGGATGACCTGTCGCATTATTCTAGCTTCTACTAATTTGGTTACTTCTTCGAGTATGGATTTGCTTTTTTCTGGTGATTGGCCCCTTCTTTTTTGTCTAATTGGTGGGTATCCTTCTCTGATATTTAAGCTGTGTTCTGTTATATGGGGATGACTATCATATCTTTAGGTTCCCATGCAAATACGTCAAGGTTATGCCTCAATAGGTCACACAAGTCCTCTTTCCTTTGTCTGATAGCCTTCCTTCTATCGTTACTATTTGCTCCGGGTACTGAGGGTGTATTGCTATCTTTCTTTTTTTTCTTCTGGCATTAGGGTTGCTTGTGGATCTTCAGGTGGATCATTTACTACTGCACATTCGAGTGGTATAGCTACTACACTGTAGAGTATGAGTATTTCTCCTTCCACAGGGAGCTTGATCATTCCATGTGTTGTTGACGGTACCGTTTTCAGTTGGCAGAGGCCAGGTCTTCCGAGGATGGCATTGTATGGTGAGTGTGATTGTATAATGTTTTTCATCCCCTATGAGTACTTGCAGCTGTATCTGTCCCAACGTCCATATAACCTCGCCGTTAAATCCTACCAGGGAGGTTGTGGCAAGAGTTATCATCTTCTTGGTCTTAGGATGAAGGCGATTAAAGCAGTGTTCGTACATAATTTCAAAGGCTGATCCTCCATCCACATATAACCTGTGGACATGGTGTCCTCATAGTTCTGCTTCTATGACTATGGGGCTTTCCTCAGCCTCTCTTTCATCTAGCGGTAGGAAAGATATTTCAGGCCTTGGGGAAAAGTTTTTTTACTACTTTTCTTTTCACGGTTCGCTGCCAGGAGTGCACCATGAGTATGGCTGACGCTTTGTCCCTTGCTGATGTCTCTGATTTTTTGATAGTTTTTTGTTGATCGTTTCGGTCGTTATTGTTTACATCTTTTATCCATTGTGCCAACTTTCCATTTCTAGCTAGCTAGTTCATCGATCTTCCTTTTCAGGTGCTGACATTCGTTGGTGTTGTGCCTGATGTGCCGATATTCACAATACTTGCTCGGATCCTTTTTTCTGCTGGGGTATTCATTGGGGGTGGCAACCTGAACTTTCCTCTTTCAAGGTCTAAGATTTCTCTAGGCGTTTTCAATGTTGTGAATTTGTCAAGCCTCTTGTTTGGACTCATACTAGTTTTGAAATTTAACCTTCTGTCAAAGTGTAGTCTTTTGTTTCCTTCATGTTTCCATGTAGGTCCCCCTTTCTTTTTGGACTGATGTGCAACCGCAACCTCTCCTCTAAGGAAGGCTATGGTTTCCCTCATCGCTTCATCCATCGTATTTGGTATATTGTCGTGTAGACGCTTGATTAACCCAGGATGTGTGATGCCGTGCATGAATCCGGTCGTATATTTTCATGCATTCTGGGGCTGCCTTAACATGTTGGACTTTGATATTGAAACGCTTCATGAATTCCTACGTGGACTTCCCTTCTCTCTGTTTGATGTGATGGAGTTCTAGCATTTATTATCTTGGAGATAATTGTCCAAGAATAATGCTTTTAAATCATCATAACTATCGATTGTTTCAGCCGACAGGTCATCGAACCATACCCGGGCATTGCCAATCAAAGTAGAGTTGAACATGTGGCACCATGTGGGCATGACCCATTTTTCTACTTTGGCTGATGCTTGGAAAATTTTCACATGATCGTCCGGGTCTCCAGATCCGTCATACGTTTTACTTGGCTCGGCATTCGGATCTTCTTTGGATAATCAAAGTTTTTCATGCGAGGTGTGAATGGGTCAACGTCTTCGCATAACCAAGGTCGGGCCAGGTCATCACTGTTCCTTTTTTTATTTATACTTTTTTCGGTTCTCCTATCCTACTATCTCTTTCGTCGGCTTCCGAGTTCCGCCTTGAGGTGGTTTCATCATTTGATCTTTAATAACGGATTTTCTCCTGTTCTAGGGAACTTTTCCCTTCAGTACACCGAATATTCCTACGTCTCGCGGTCCCAGCCTTACGAAAACACCTCTTTTGCTGTGACTTCTTTGGCTTGTCGAGTAAGGATGTGTTCGTGAGGGTGTATCTCGACTTTGCCATCGGCTCTCGCACCTGTCCGGGGGTATCTGCCTCTTACCCCTTCGTCCTTTGTCAGGTTTGGGGGTGGCGGACTCGGAGTAGTCGGAGGACTCATCTTCCCTCCGGATTTTCTTTGAGCTTTCTCCAAAGGTCAGACGTGCCCTCACTGATTTTAGCTTCTTCTCGCGTTGTTCTTCTTCATGAAATTTCTCGGCCATCACTAGAAGTAGCTGATTAAAATGTTTGTCGCAGAAACCCCTGATGACGGCATCAGGCGTTGGCGGTTCTAGGTTTTCAAAACTATATGCATCATCATTTTAAGGAGACATCATATGTATGTTTTGTAGATATATTCTCTTAGTTGTCATACAGTGTGAATATATGATCATATTTTTAAGTGACGTGATGTATTAATTATGTATTAAAGTAACTATTTTGTTATTTTGATGTTTGCATTAAAAGTTGTACATTAAACACTAATAATTGGATTATTTAATACTTTGCATTAGATGATGCGAGAGATACTAATCCGGTCAAGTAGTTGTAATAAACAAACTACTCCATGATGTTTTTAATTAACTATTGCATGTAATTAAGAGCATTTCAAATGCAAAAATCTTTTGATAACTTTTTGCATTTAATGCATAAAATGCAAAATACATTTAAAGAGTAAGGCTTTTATAAAAGACTTATTGTTTGCCAAGTCTTTGTAAATACACCTCCAAAAAGTTATTAGTGCAATGCCAAAAACACTTCCAAAAGCTTTTGAAAATCGTAGAAAGTCTTTTTTAGTTTTTACGTATATCTAAAATATTTGTGTTTAAAGGATCTATTATAAAGTTACAGTCATGTGACAATTCACCAATATCCACGACAAAAACCATGCTTTTACAAATGAGTTTATATTTTTTTTACCTACAATAACTACAAGGTACACCGCAATACCTGGATATATTTTGAGAGTTCATCCGAGGATAGGTGGAAGGGGAAAAAATCTTCGTGGACGTGTCCATGGGAAATGTTTTGAAACCCGGGTTTGTGATTGACCCGGTAGAGTCACCGGGTTGCCGGGTCACCGGGTCAACTGGTTCGACCGCCGGGTCAACCCGGTTTCATACACATGCCCAAACTCTGATTTTCTACTATCCAAACAACCATGTGTGATGTAACATTGAGAACAAGCAGGTGTTTTTGTTTAAGATCCATACTCTGAAAAAATAAAACATAAAAATAAAGTAAATATCAAGATCCATACTCCTAAAATAACAAATATAAAAACAAAATTACCTCCCATCACTTGTGTTGGGCTTCCTTTATACCAGATTGATTTAAAATCTTTCAATTAATTTTGGTAATCATGGGTTTGATTCCATTGATTTTGATGGTGGGTAATTTGGAAAGTGTAAATAAGGTAAAGAAATAAGGGGGCAGTGGGTAATCTGGAAAGTGGGAAGAGGGTAAAGAACGAGGAAGAAGATAAAGAAACGTGTAGAGAAAGAAGGGGGCAGTGGGTATCTTTATCTGAAACATAAACATAACCCGGCGTCCGGGTTTTGTAAAAACCGGCGGTTTGAGCCGGGTTTCAACTATTTAAGAAACCAGGTAGTTTTAGCCCGTTTTTTACGCCGGAAACGGTTCGACCGGTTGAACCGGCCAGGTCGAACCGGGTTTCAAAACATTGTCCATGGGTAATTTTAGAAGAGGAAATCTATACCATGATGAATTTTCGGGGACATTTTTCAACATACCGCGTGAACTAGTGGGGTCCATAAGTTTTCCTAGTCTAACCACAAAAAGATTTGCCCATAACATTCTCTGCATACGAGTCCACGGAAATTTTACGTAATTACTGAAAGTTTATGGACTTATATTTAATAGTCGTGTGATAGGATTGAACTCGAGATTAAGGGAATGCACTCAATACGTAAAAAGTTAATTTATTTAATAAATATATTTATTATATTTATTAAATTAAGCCGAGCTATAACTTTAACAACCGTTAAATAATTAAGAGTTAAGTATTAACAAGCGTTGTGGAATAAATAGGAAGAAGAATGGAAGGTTCTAGAACACCCCTAAGGGGTGTTTGGGTCGTCGGTTATGGAGGAAAAAAAGGGGAAGGAAAAAACTTTCCTTATATTTGTTTGGGCTACAAGAATTCTATGTCTATATAAACAACCCCCACCCTCATAATTCACATACCAATCTCCCCCTCTCTTTCTCTCTTGCGATCGCAAGACCAAACCCAACAAAGGGTTTCGGTTGGTTTTGTTTGGTTTTCGCTTTAACTTAAAATCTAGTCCTAGCCCCTCTCTAGGGTTGATGGGTAGATTTTTTCACAAGCGTAAAAGCTCGGTTTACACGTGCTAGAATCATGCTTAGCTCGTTGTATTACGCGTGTACAAGAACGTAACATAGTCTTTCTTTAGACTATATCTTGGTGGTGTTCGTTATAAACCATAATTGGTGATTCGTTCTTTATCTTGTGAAATCGCATTAGGTAAAAGGTATGTAACCCTAATTCGATTAATTATAATTATGTTATTATGATCTTGTTAAATCGCTTCCGCTATATGTGTGCTTTGATCTCGTTTAGGGTTTTGTGTAATTGTTATGAACTATATAAACCTTCAGTGGCATCGAGAGCCGTATTAACATGTTATAATTATAAAAAAATCTAAATTTTTTTAACTAATAATTATTTGAGTTAACACTACATGTTTTTTTAGGTTTTCTTAAAAATTAGGGTTTTGTTTCTTAAAAATTAGGGTTTGGCCGATTTTTATAAAAATATAAATGTTTTTGAAACCCTAAATTAGATGTTGGATAATTTTAGATTAAAATTGCATGATTAATTGTTATGTCATGTAAATTAAAGGTTACGATCCGAAGAGATTTAATTGTTAAGAAATTTGGGTAGATCCATGATAAACGTGCATGTTTTCATGGATCAGAAAATCGTATTTTTATATGATTTCTTGTGCTACTTGCTTTATTTGATCCAATAAATCTTGAATTAGGGAAGACTTTTATATGAATATAAAAACTATGATTTAAAGGTTATTGAATAAATCGTATGCATGTGGCTATTTGATTTGTTTATCTCACATATAAATTGTTATTATGTGTTTATGATTTAGTTTTTTTACTTGTTTATGTTAAAAATTGTACGAATTGTTGTAAACAATGGTTTTTTAATAAAAACGAATATGGACTAAATCATATTAAAATTAAGATTTGTTTGAGATCTAAATTACATAGAATTATGTTGATTGGTGTATTGCAATAATAATCTAAAAGCTACTCCTTTTGACAAACTATAAAGTGGGTATAATGCACCGCTGGTCATGTACCTGGTTAAGGAAGGAGGTGTTAAGCCATTAGTAGCTGACCAAATTCCCGGCTCGCCTGTGCGTCAAATTGATATTACCTACGATTATTATTTGCATTATACCTAAAGGTTGATTTACCACAAATTCACGTCCGAAATCATAATGAATAAGGTTATTGCGTTGTGCTTTAGCCGTAAGTACGTTGTGAATAGTTATGGGTAAATTATTTGATTGGTTAATCAATACCTCAATATAATTTATGTAGAAATTTAGTCTCGTGAAAAAGTTTACTAAATATTTTATTAAACTTATGCTATGAAGTTCTATGCATGCTTCTCCATACATTGATTTTGACATCAAATTTATACCCTTAAAATTTAAGTCGAATGTTATCTAATTGACGAACACTTGAAATTACTACGTCATCAAATGAGATTTTTGGACGATGTTGTAATGGAGAGAAAACTTTCATAGAATGAGAACTAGTATGATGGTTTTACGTTATTCAGATTAGACGACTTAATTAAGTTACTCAGTGAGATCTGGAAACTTAAGGCATTCAGAAGGGATGAAACATGTTTACAATGCAAAATATTTTTTGGCAATCTAAATCCCTTAAATATCTAGAAATTGAAAAATTATTTGTCAATTGATTGTTCGATAAGTCACTATGTTGAGTACATTCATTACTAGCAGATCAGCTGATGTAATGAATCTATGTCAATATATGTTCTAAATTTCAAGGAAAATACTTTGGTTTATATACGGGGGTAATTTTATTTTCTTGAAAGTATTTTATTATCGAAAATACTAATATTTGAACTTATTTCTGTAGAAATGGATCAACCCGACAATAACACTATAAGTTCTGCGTTCAAAACATTTTTTGATCGTCCTAAACTTACTGGCCCAAACTTCAATGATTGGTACCGCTCACTAAGAATTGTCTTGAGAGTAGCGGGTACTATTGATATCTTGACCACTCTTTATCCGGAGGATCTTGCTGAAGGAGCTTCTGAAGCGCAAAGGCTTGAACACGCTGCTACTATTAAGAAGCACTCAGATGTGGCTTGGTTAATGGTAGGAAAAATTGATCCTCCGCTTCAAAAGAAGTATGAGCTATTTTCACCTAAGCGTATGCTTGATGAACTCAAGGCTATGTTCAAGAAGCCGCAAGCTGTGGAGATCTACGACTTAGTAGATGCTTTGCATAGCTGCAAGCAAACTCCTGGAAAGTCTGTTAGTGCACATTACATGGAGATGAGGGGTTATATGAAACAACTCATTGCACTAGGACAACCCTATGATCATAATATGGCTATTAACTTGATCAATAGGTCCCTTAACAAGGGTATCAATGATTTTGTTAGAAACTATAATATGCATTGCACGGGGAAGACAATTAATGATTTGCATGCAATGCTCATTGACTATGAAAAGGAGTTAAAGGACAATGCATCTACCTCTACTCCTCCTATACTAGCAATACAAAAGGGTAGAGTGAGTAAGCCAAAACCGCAAACGAACAAGAAGAAAGGCAAAGGCAAGGGTGATAACGGAAAGCAAGTTGCGACTTATTCGAAACCTAAGAAGAACTTTGTCAAGAAGAATCAATCTCAGAAGGATGAGACTTGTCACCATTGCAAGGCAAGTGGTCACTGGAAGAGAAATTGTCCTCTTTACCTCGAAGAGTTGCAAGAAATAAAGAAGAAGTCTGAGCAAAGCGTTGCAGCTTCAGGTATTTTATTTATGATTGAATTATTTAATTTGACATACAAATTAAATTCCTGGGTATATGATACGGGATGCGGTATTAACATTTGTAATACGCTGCAGGGATTTAATCTGGAAAGGAAGCTATCCTATGGGGAACAATTTCTGCAAGTGGGCAATGGCGCACAAGCAGCAATTGAAGCTATAGGAACATTTAATTAGTTTTACCTTCGGGTTTAGTATTGATTTTAATTGATTGTCATTATGCAGCTACAATTGCTAGGGGTGTTATTTCCTTTTCTTGTTTGTTGAATACTGGATTTGTTCACACTATGGATAGTAATGGAATTTCTGTTTGGAAAGATGGTATTTTTTATTTTAACGCAATTTCTATGAATGGTATGTTTGAAATAGACATGCATGAAAATGAATCCAAGTATAATAATAATTCTGTTTTTAGCATGAATAAGAAGAGAAAGTTTGACTAGAACTCTTCTTATCTTTGGCATCATAGACTTGCCCATATTGGGAAGACTCATATACAAAAGCTTCAACATGAAGGTCTTTTGGAAAATATCAATGATGAATCATTTGATAAATGTGAGTCTTGTATCTCTAAGAAGATGACCATGAAACCTTTTAATAGCAATATTGAAAGATCTACTGATCTACTTGGTTTAATACACACTGATGTGTGTGGACCACTTAGACATGTGTCAAGGAAGGTGCTAGCTACTTCTTAACATTTACGGATGATTATAGCCGTTATGGTTATGTTTATTTACTTAAGCATAAACATGAGGTATTTGAAACATTCAAAGTGTTTAAAGCAGAAGTAGAATTGCAACTAGGAAAGAAGATTAAAGCTCTTCGTTCTGATAGAGGTGGTGAATATTTAAGTCAAGAGTTTAAAGATTATCTAAGTGAGAATGGAATTGTTCAACATCTTACTTCTCCCTATACTCGACAAAAAATGGTGTATCCGAAAAGAGAAATCGTACATTATTAGATATGGTGCGATCTATGTTTAATCTTACAACTTTACCATTATCTTTTTGGGATTATGCTTTAGAATCTGTTGTTCGCATTTTAAATATGGTTCCCAGAAAGAAGGTAAATAAGACACCATATGAACTATGTCATGGAAAGAAGCAATATTTGTCTTATTTAAAGGTCTGGAGTTGCGAGGCGTATGTGAAACGTGACTCGGGTGACAAACTCCTACAATGATCTATGAAATGTATCTTTGTAGGATACCCTAAGGAAACTATGGGTTACTACTTTTATTATCCACCTGAGAACAAAGTGATTGTTACTAGGTATGGAGACTTCCTTGAATGTGATCTTGTAAATCAAGAATTCAGTGGGATAAATTATGATCTTGAAGAGAGTCATATAGATACATTACCTTCTGAAAACACTAGCGAAATAATTCCTGTAGAACCAGAAAGTCTGGCGGTTCCACCAGAATTAGTTCCTCTGCGTTGATACGAAAGGATTAAAAACGAAAATAGCAATATATGTCTTAATATAGAGGATGATGATGAAGTAGAGGATCTTAGAGAACCTGCTAATTATAAATCCGCCATGCTTGATCCTGAGAAGGATGAGTGGATAGTTGCTATGGATGAGGAAATGAAATCCAGAAAGTTAATGATGTTTGGATTTTTTGTAGATCCACCTCCAAATGCTAAAGTAGTGAGACACAAGTGGATATACAAGAAGAAAACCGACATGGACGGAAAAATACAATCCTATAAAGCTCGTTTAGTAGCTAAAGATTTTACTCAAACTTTTGGCGTAGACTACGAGGAGGCATTTTATCCTGTAGCAGACTTAAGAGCTATTAGGATTCTCATAGCTATAGCAACATACTATGACTATGAGATATGGTAAGTGGATGTTAAAACTGTCTTCTTGAACGGTCGCTTAGATGAAGACATCTATATGCAACAACTGAAAGGGTATGTTGATTCTAAAAATCCAAAACACATGTGTAAACTTCAAAGATCTATTTATGGTTTGAAGCAAGCATCACGTCAATAGAATAAACGATTTGATGAAGAAATATAAAAGTTTGAATTTATTCAAAATCGTGATGAGCCATTTGTATATCGCGACGCTAGTGGGAGTGATGTAGTATTTCTAGTCCTGTATGTTGATGACATATTAATCATGGGAAGTAACATTCCAAGACTTAAAGTTGTTAAGGATTATCTTGGTAAATTTTTTTCTATAAAGATTTAGGAGAAGCTGCATACATTCTGGGAATTAAGATCTATCGTGATAGGAAAAGACGGTTAATTGGTATTAGTCAAGATGCTTATATAGATAAGATATTGAAGAAGTATAATATGCATAATTCCAAGAAAGGTTTTCAACCTATAGAAGTTAAGCATAATCTAAGTCATGAGATGGATGCATCAACTCCTGAAGAGGAGGCATACATGTATAAGGTGCCTTATGCTTCGGCTGTAGGATCTATTATGTATGCTGTAAGATGCACAAGACCTGATGTGGCGTTTGTTCAGGACTTGGTCAGTCGTTACCAACAGAATCCAGGGAAGCTCCACTGGACTGCTGTTAAACATATTCTAAAGTATTTGAGGAGTACGAAAGATATGTTTTTGGTATTTGGAGGGAAACCAGACACAGAACTGAATGTGACAGGTTTCTGTGATGCGTCCTAACAATGTGATAAAGACGATACGAAGTCTCATACGGGTTACGTATTTGTTATCAATGGAGGAGCAGTTGACTGGAAGAGCAAGAAATAGACAACGATTGCAATCTACTCAATCTGAGTACATGGCTGCTTCAGAAGCTGCAATGGAAGCTGTTTGGATTAGGAAGTTTATTGGAGATCTTGGAGTGATGCCTTCAATTAAAGAACCTATTGATATATACTGCGACAATTCTGCTGCAATAATATTCGCCAATGATTCTGGAGTCATGAAAGGCGCCAGACACTTTAAGCGTAGACATCACTACGTCCGAGAACAAGTAGAAGCTCGTGAAATCAAAGTAATAAAAGTTCACACATATGATAACGTAGCTGATCCTTTTACTAAGGCTTTGCCTAGACTAAAGGTAGTTAAGCATGCCAAGGCTATTGGGCTGCAACTAGCTAGGGAACTCATACAATAAATATGTGATTAGTATTTGGATAAAGATGTTAAGATATTATTATTTAATGAAATAAAGATTGGGTATCGTTTATTTATATTACTTAATTTTATATCCTATTGTACATGTTTTAATCCATGAATAAATTGTTATACTAAATGTCCATTGTCGATTAATAATATGGGAATATTATTAAATTAAGACAAATCAAAATTTCCATAGAGTACACTTGAAAGTATATTAATCAATTTTGGATGATATTCGATGAATCGAATATTGGACATATCCTAACTATATGATTTTACTTTGTGGATCTTTGTCATCAAGTAAATCATAAATATTTATCCTTAGACATGAGATACCAGAAAACTGTTTTGAATCTAGTGCATTTTTGTGGAATAATCTAACGCTAAACGTAACTGGTAGCTACAAGGATTATTTTCAAAATTGTTGCAAAATTCATTGGTTTTGCTTGTAGAATATGGGATTTATTTCATCCAATTTCGTTTTGGAGTTTTAATACAGCTGGGCCCCTCGTGAGATTAGTAATATGTTTGTGTGGCCACACCCAAATTTGTTTTGGTAATCTTGCTGAATCTGTGAACGAGAAACATAATGGTTAATGAAAGGAAGGGCTGAGATCCATATCTTTATTAACGTTGTATTGGAAATAAAAGGATAATAATAACGATGAATCATTAAAAGGTTTTATCCAAGAGACCTTACTCGAGTTGTACTAGAGACATTGCTAGTGTAACTTGATGTTACTCAATGTAATCACGATATTCGAAATATGTCCAAGTGGGAGTTGAAAGTTTATGGACTTATATTTAATAGTCGTGTGATAGGATCAAACTCGAGATCACGGGATTACACTCAATACATAAAGCGGTAATTTATTTAATAAATATATTTATTAAATTAAGCAGAGTTGTAACTTTAACGACCATTAAATAATTAAGAGTTAAGTATTAACAAGCGTTGTGGAATAAATAGGAAGAAGAATGGAAGGTTTTGGAACACCCCTAAGGGGTGTTTGGGCCGTCGGTTATGGAGGAAAAAAAGGGGAATGAAAAAACTTTCCTTATATTTGTTTGGGCTACAAGAATTTTAGGTCTATATAAACAACCCCCACCCTCATATCACATACCAATCTCTCCCTCTCTCACTCTCTTGCGATCGCAACACCATATCCAACAAAGGGTTTCAGTTAGTTTTGTTTGGTTTTCTGTTTAGCTTAAAATCTAGTCATAGCCCATCTCTAGGGTTGTTGGGTAGATTTTTTCACAAGCGTAAAAGCTCGGTTTACACGTGCTAGAATCACGGTTAGCTTGTTGTATTACATGTGTACAAGAATGTAATATAGTCTTACTTTAGACTATATCTTGGTGGTGTTCGTTATAAACCCTAATTGGTGATTCGTTCTTTATCTTGTGGAATCGCATTAGGTAAAAGGTATGTAACCCTAATTCGATTAATTATAATTGTGTTATTATGATCTTGTTAAATCGCTTCCGCTATATGTGTGCTTTGATCTCGTTTAGGGTTTTGTGTAATTGTTATGAACTATATAAACCTTCAATTACCCCACTAGTTAAATACTTAATTATCTTATTAGTTAATCTTCGACTTTCCCCATCGACGTGTTCATGAGGATTCTGTCAACATGGCCTGGTCAGCCACAGTGGACCGGTTCAAAGGGATTGTGTCACCATTTTCTGACCAGTCACATATTCTCCATGGACTGGTCTATGAGAATTGTGTTAACTTAGCCTGGTAAACCACACAATTTCCATAGACTAGTCCATGGGGATTGTGTCAACTTGGCCTGGTAAATCACACTTTCTTCATAGACAGGTCCACGGAGGTTTTGTCACCATAGACGGGTTAACCACATATTCCTTATGGATTGGTCCACCGGGATTGTGACCCACCAGGATTGTGTCAACTTGGCCTAGTAAACCACACTTTTCCAAGGACACATTTTCCCCGGGGAATGTGTTGATGTTGCTTCCCACAACAACCTGCACATCAGGCGTTTGTCATATTTTTTCCAAAATGTTTCTGAAAAAATTTGCCATTATCAAAACCAATATAAACATCAAATATATCAAAACCAAACCCACAAATAACAAAACATAACAATGCCACATGTATTACATGCTACATACAAAATGAAGAATCAAAAGAATATACAATGCCATATATATACATAACGGGTTACCTAGCCATCAAACTTTCAATATATGCAAAGTCAACAATGTTAAAACATGTACTAAATGTTCAATGACAATATACGTGTCAACAAAATATAGTTCAAGACACAAAATAAGATCAACGTACCCATATATCGAGATACTAAGTCTATGTATCATCAACATCCTCGTTGGGGTCTTCATCATCGGCGAAGTTCTCATCCCCACCCACGCCACTCCCACTCCCTATTTCCTGGACCGAACCCATAACACTATACCTCTTAGGCATCTGCGTGTTTGGCAAGATTATCGTCCTCAACAAATCGAATTATTTCCGAGTCTCTTTGGTCTTCCGATCCTCCGAGTCATTCGACGCATCGATCTACTCTTGGATGTAGTACCTCCTTGAAGGCATGGCTAACATGGGATTCCTGCTTTTTGGCAAAACCCCACCTAACCCCGAATATGCCTCCATTACTTGCTCGGTCTCACAATTGCCATGATCTCAACATCAAACGTAGACCCTACCCAAACCCGTATCTTCGTCTCCTACACCCCTCAGTCTGAGAATCTCCTCCTATGTTGTGACACAAAAACAAGGAAACAAATATATTACTCAAGTTAACACATTATGTCTCAACAAATCATTAGAATACATGTTTTAAAATAAAACAATTCTTACATATTTCCTTTAGGCTTCGTCATGCGCCCCATACACCCTCGTGAATATGAGTGTCATAATAGCTATGTATCAAGGATGTGTACTCATGGCTTTGATTGGCATGCATCTGTACACACATACAAATATAAGATATAACAAATTTAAAACGACAAATATAGCACCAAATGTATAAAATCAACTTTATATATGTAAAATTAATTATATTGTGTCTTACCTGTCGCGAATGACAGCCAATGACCGGGATCCCTACCAAAAGAAGATTGTGCTCTCAGCATGATTCTGACGATTTGTGGTGGCTTAGGGAATGTGCTTAGGGTCGAGCCAAAAGTAAATTTGCTTGTCCCACTAATCCTGCTCCACTCGCGAGGGAGAGATCTGATCCTAGCCACATCACGCTCCTATCCTTTTGGCGGCTCGAGCAAATACATCGACTTAGGGGTGATCATCTGTTTGGTTCTTGGGTTGGTTGGTCTATTCAGTTTCGGTTATTCGGGTAAACGATTAGAATTAGATTTCAACCGATCTGAACCGAAAACCAAATTTAAATTCGGTTTGATTTTTCGGTTGACCCGAATAACTCGAATTATCCGAGTTTTTCTTCAAAAAATATAAGTATATAGATAATTAGCAAAAAAAATAAAATATTTCAAGTATAAAAAGTATTTTTTATATTAGGATTAAATTTTAATAATGATTATATATACTATAAGAATCCGGTTATTTTGCATACCTTGTATCCTTTGGATGCAAGGGGACTGATCTAAGCCGTTCATCTCATCTCATCCAACAGCTCAGATTAAAAAAAAAACGGAGGGGTAGTTTCGTCATTTTACCCCTCCCACCTAACACCCCTCCCACTTTCACATCCCAGATCTGGATCGATATTTTCTTTTTTCTTCTTCTCTCTAAAACACACACAAAAACACATACATGTACACATATTCAGGTCTTAATCTATCATCACAAACATCAAATTCATCGATCATCACCATCGTAAATCAATCATTCCGTTCATAAATAAGGTAAAGTTCATTCAATCTGTTTTGATTCATCTTTTTTTAGCTTATTCAATGTGAATAAGCTTATAATTCATCTTATTTTTTATAGCTTATTTGATAAGTTACGTGAATTTGACATGTCGAATGATAAGGTAACTTGATGCTTAATGTGAATAAGCTTATAGATTATCATCAGCTTTATTATGATGAATTATAAGCTAACTTATTAGCTTATCATTAATTATAAGGTTTTATGGCTTAATCTCACTGAACATATTTTGTGTAACCTGTTTGTGAAGTATCATATATGATATACTATATCATATATGATATAAGCTAAAATATCATATATGATGAAATATATCATATATGATTATGTTGTTGAAAATTGAATTAACTCTTTTTTTATGGATTAATCTGGTTGAACATATTTAGTATGACTTGCTAATGAAGTATCATATATGATATGCTATATCATATATGATATAAGCTAAATATCATATATGATCAAATATATCATATATCATTATGTGCTTGAAAATTGAATTAAACCTTCTTTTTTGTGTAGAGAAGGCTGTTTACAAGGCGTTTTGAACTTACAAGCATCCAAAAGGCCAAGAAGCTTAATGAAGAAGCTCATGAATTTTTCTTTTATGTTTATTGTTTGTTTTTTTTCTTGTAATCTTCTAATGGAGTTTTGAAGTATATGAACGATTTTGTAATCAATTGGTATCTCGTACAACATCTTGTTAATATGATTTAACTTTCTTGGTATTATGTCATGATGGTTTTGATAAATTAAGTCATATGGAGTATATGATAATGCACTATCATATATGATACTCAAGAAAAACTTGGATATATTAAACAAAGAATCTGATGAATTCATGATTACAACAAAGAGTGCACAATTAATAATTAAACACTTGTTCATGACATTAATAAATGTACTTTTGAACAAATCATATATGATAATTCAAACAGAACATAACCTAATGTAAATTCATATATGATATACCTCTGATATCATATATGATAACCATTTATACAAAATGTATTTGCCTATTAAATTCATGATTAACACCAAAAATATTCTTATTATTGAAACTACTCTTCTTCTTCTTTAAGCAATTCTTCTTCAAACTCGTGCACGTTTGATTGTTATGATAAGTACCCTATCAACTTTGCTCTAACCATTGCAACATCTCTCTCTTCTCGTTGTTTTGTTCGCAAGATCTGCATTTGTATAAAACAGAAAAAGAGTTTTGGGGTCAAGCTATATACAATACAATATAAGTGTAAAAGTCATGTACAATATCATAGAAGGCACATTTGAAGAGCTTAATGACATTCAATGTAAATTAATCATAAAATCTAGTTTTTTCTTCTGGTTTGTTAGATAGATCATATATGATACCTCATGTATCATATATGATATACCGATCATACATCATATATCATATATTTATCATATATGATAATATGAGGTAACATATATGATACACCAACCTTAATCTAGCAAACATCAGCAAAATAAAACTCCTACTAATACAGCTTATTCACAAAAACATAAGCTTATTCATAACTCTCTTATTCAAATAATCCGATAAGTCTTTAAAAAAAGCTAATAAGCTAGCTTATAATTCAACACAATAAATCAAAATCATCTAATTTACAAGTTTATTTGTAACTCTCATCTAATTAAAAATCTCATTAATAACAAATAAGCTTATTTACATAAATCACCTAAGAAATTAGCTTATAAGTAAGAACAATCAATCTTAATAATTCGTTCAAAATAAGCCAATTAAAATCTTACAATTAAAATGATAAAGAACTAATAAGCTTATTCAAAATCAAATAACTTAAAAATAAGAAGAGATATTATACAAACCTGATGATGAATTCGTATGTGATCATGAATTTGTGTTGATTAATTGATCGAATTACGCGATTCATGATTGATTCATGATGATGTTCGTGCGGGATTTATGATTATATGCTTAGATCTATCTATTATATAGAGAGAAATTAGATCGGGGGAAGAGAGAGAAACAAAAAGACGGTCTGTGTGTTTATGAGAAAAAAAAGAGAAAATGGCTTATATAGTGAGCGGGTGAAATGGCGAAAATACCCCTTCAGTGTAAATTGTAGATCTAATCTCAGCCCTTGGATGAGATAAAGATGGATGGTGGGGATGAGTCCCTTTGTATCCTAGAAAACTTTGGTATCTAAAAGAACTTAATTCATACTATAAATATATAAAAAATAATTTATAACTTTGGTTTTTTATTCAGTTTTCAGGTCCGATTGCATAACCCATATCCTACCGAAAATCCAATTTGTTGTTCGGTTCGGTTATGACTCAAAACCAAATTCTATTCTCGGTTCAGTTATGATTTTTGGTTTTTGTGGGTCATACCGAAATTATGGACAACCCTACATCGACTTCAAATATGACTTGTTGTTTGTGAATATCTTCTAGAAATGTAGCTCGATGCCCTATTTAGTTGTGTGCCATTCCGGAGAGCGCTTGTGGGGCTCGAAGTCAAAGTACCCCTGCAATAAATTAAAACAAAATAGATATATAGAGATATAAAAAAATAAATAAATTTAAATAAACATACGCAATAAAAATAACATGACAATAAAATAATATAAAAGAAAATAAAACAACTGACCGAGAGCCAGGGAATGAGATGTGCCCTCTTGGCGGGGTCGACGTCCACGTACCTCACGAGGTACACCAAATCAGCTCGCCACAAAGTTAGCCCACCGTGCATGATAAGGCCCGATATGAACGTACACCTTTTATCGTCCTTCTCAATCTGAATAGATAACTTGTCATGCCGATCTTTTAGGGCCTTCCACTCAAGGTTTTTGGTCTCCGCCCGAACACCCTTTCTTCATCCGTTGGCTCCATCTTTACCGCCTCCCCTTTGTCCAGTAATTTTTCTTTCGGCCTCCTACACTTACGAATTTATATTTCAAGTGAGAGATAACTTCATTAAATAATAACCAAATTTAGATTATATAAACTTAGATTAAAATAATTTAGAAATTCTTACCTCGGCAACCGATGCCAACCGGACACGGAGGAAGATGAGATGGGTCATCACCGCCCCCATCACCATCGTGACCTCGTGCTACCCTTGCTGACATCTATACAAGTACAAGTAGAATAACATTTGCTATAGACGATCAATTTTGGAACTCAGAAACCGGACAGATTCATTCGATCTCGATCTAGATCGTACCATTTAGTTAAAAGTAAAACTTTTAAAAATTGTAATTCTTCTAATATAAATTATATATTTTATAAATAAGAATTATATTTTATAAATAAGAATTATATATTTACAAATAATAATTATATTTTTTCTAGAAGTATCTGAGGGGTTTCGTTCACGAGAAAAGTGTGGAGTCAAACACCCCGTCAAAACGAGTTTTAATATTTTTGTAAAATGTTTTTTGTTTAAATTTACCCTGGGGACGCGCCCAAAGGGAAAGTTTGGTCACGTCACTTCAATTTTATCACGTTATCTATGCTCTTTATAAAGCAAATTGGTATCTCTCACTTTAAGAAATGCAAAATTTTAAGTAAATCAATAAATAAAGCATAATATACAACTTATTAATGCAAACAACAAGCTAAGAATTAAGTAATACAACCTATTAATGTCTATGTACAACCACAACAAGTATAAGAACTTTTACAACACATTATATTTAAAACTATCATTAAAATATAATTATATTATAATTAAAACACCTCATTACCATAATTTATAAATAAAAAAATATTGTACAAATGTCACTACATCTTATTTTTCCAAAATTAATTAATAACAATTAATATATAATTAATACACCTCATTACTCAAATATATAATTTGATATTCACCTTATATAACAATTTAAAAGACATATATCTACAATTTTGAATATATCAAACCAGATTAACTGGTTCAACCGAGAAACAAAGCCATCATCGATTCGGCTAGACAATTAGATAAAGTTACATAAACCTTAAATTTCGTTTTTTGAGATATTGTTAAAAAGAGTAAAATTAAAATATTTGACCAAAATTATGTTACAAAGTACACACAGCTAGTGGCGGATCTTGAGCATTTATTTTGGGAGGGTCGAGTTAGTTTTTATATACCAAAATAAAAAAATGAACAATAACTTTTAAACAGAATATATAACATTTACACTACTCATCAAAATTTTTGGGAGGGTCGGATCCCTCCCTCGTCTCCAAAAAGATTCGTCATTGCCCACAGCCATATCGTACGAGTACCTTTCTAGTTAAAATATTAAAAGAAAAAGAAAAATCATGGGAACTCGTCACGAGGAAAGTTTGGGCCACGTCATCCCCTTTGAATGACCCTTTGCTAATCTCTACTCCTTTATAAAGGAAAAGTGAAGATGGTTGAAAGTTGAAAAAACTAGCATGGTTGAAAACGTTTTGTGGGCCCTATCTAAAATATATTGTACACTAATGTATCCAATATCTAGAAATGTTGAAACAATGTTGAAAGATGTAATAATTTTGGAAATATTAAAAATTAAATGCCACAAATGTATCCAGTATCTCTCTGTCGCCACTCTCTCTAAACAAAAACCCTACCCCCTTTAATATTGCAGCCGCCACCACCAAATACCACCCTCCACCATACCACCACCATCGAACCATACCACCACCAAATACCACCCTCTACTAAAACCCTTCGCCAAAACCCACACCTTTGTGGAAAGCCCAACCATCACAAAACCACGGCCATCAAGAAAACTGCCCACGAAAAGGTTTTTGTTAAATTTTGTGAAACTTTTTTTAGTTTTATGTAGATCTATGACTATTAATTAAGCTTTAAAGGTTTTTTTTATAGATCTGTAGATTTATAAGCTTTTTTGGTGGCAAAATTAGGGGTTTTAGTTCTATGAATCAATTATCTTAATGATAATTATTGATTGGTTGGTATTGATTTAACCACTCAATGATTTTAAATTTGCTTCTTTAAATTGCAGTGAAAAGTTGAGAAACGCTGTACACAAGGAGTGTGAGGATTAAGGTGTCACCAATAGATTCGAATTGAAACACGGATGGTTCACATATCCAGGTTTATCTTCCACTTCGTATCATTTCATTTTTGATATTGGGAGTGTCAAGTGGTGGTTGTGGCTGCGGCTACAATAATTTGCAGGTATGTGGGGAAACATTGATTTTTGACTATGGTGCATCTACTTAGTGAATGAAGTTGTTCTACTGGTTTGCCATATGATACTGACTACTCTGAATTATTCGGTTATGTATTCAGGTTATCACCAGCAGTGCGAACACGTTAGATTAAAGGAAAAGAAGATTGATTTTCTTTACTGAGGATCTTGCTGGTATAATCCTATATTATTTATTTGAGTATAACTTAGTTTCAGCTAATGATGTTAATTACAATATTAGATTTGTTGCACATTTTACTGCGCAGATGTTACAGTTGTTGTTGTAACTGTTTGACGTTTAGTTTTGTCAACTTATAGAATAGATTAGTACGTTATGCTTGGCCTCGCTTATTTTTGTTAGAAATTATAACACACTAATTTTGTTCAGGGCTCCGAGGTTCACATTTGAATAAGTTTTAAAGCGTATGAAAATAAAATAAACGATCTTTCAACTTCATAGGTGTATGCTGCTACCGTGTGTGTAATTTTATTTGATCTGTGGAGTCACTGTGTGTTTAATTTTATGTTACGGGCTTCCTAACATTTGTATGCTACATTTTGACTTGCAGACCCCGTGACTGGAAGCACCAGGAAGAGGAGGCATCATCCCCATTTGAATTATTTTTCTTTATAATTCATCTTATTATTGATTAACAAACAAATGAAAAATACAAAAACAACGCCAAAAACATGCTTCGGCATCTATTGGATGTGTGTGCTCTATTACCATAATTCTTAAATTAGTCAGCCGGTTCTCTCACCCTTCAATTCTAGCAACATACACCTTCAACATATATCGAGATTGCTCATTATATGCTAATAACTATACAAGGGTTCTTTGGCTCTACTTAATGGAAGTTCTCTTATTCTTTATAGGGACCAATCACGGGTTGCATATACTAATAGATGATGCTATACATATCGAAGATGTCCTTGCGTTATGATATCAAACGCTTTCTTGCAGCGTGTGTAGCATCTTAAAAGTGTAATTGGTAGAGGCTTGCAAGCAGAAAGCGTGCTTAACAACAAGATAAATGGTACGTCGCTATATATCATGTGTTTTCTGTTGGAATTGGCAGTGAAGGCTTAGATAAATTTGTAGTTGTATACTTGTCTTATAGAAAACATTTTTTTTTGCGTTTATTAGTAAACATTTTGTTTCCGCGTTTTATTAGTAAAAATGTTTTGAGTGAGGCATCTTATCAGTTACGAGATATCATTGAACATTTATTAGTGAACTTATTGTTTTTTATGCATTTTAAAGGGGGTTTTCATCGCTGCAGTATGCACATTCAAAGGTTTTTTTTTATCCTGGTATCACTTTGCTCACCTATGTGTCTTTTGCACCTCACTTATGATGAAGCTCAGGACATTATGCCTTTGGACGATGTTAATCTAGAGGTATTATGCCGGTCCTCTTTCTTTTCACCAAATATACGTTTGAACGCCATAACATTGCAGATTATTGATGAGAATCAGAGATCAAGAAATATTAAAACGAAATCCGATTATTTTTTACTCCGATTATTTTTTATTCAGATGTGGTTCATGTCGGGCCTTTGGTATTGCGAAAGAAGTTCTAAATATTTTTTACTCCGATATCATGAATCTAAAATTGTGGGTTTGGTTAAATTTATATGATACTATACCTTTTAATTTATGCAGACTTGGCACACTATTTCACAATCTGATGTGGATAATACCTAAAAATCTTTACTGTTGCTTAGCGGCAACAGTAATGTAAGCGACCTTCTGCTTAGCTATATGCGGGCACATGTTTTCATTAAAATTATAAAACTTTTTGAAACAAGCATTTCTTTAATACTTATTTTCCGTTTAATAAAGCAGATGAGGAAAGCGGTTGAGGAGTTGGGCGTTGTGAGCGACAATTATAAGGAAATGAATAGGAGTTGGAGGAAGTGACTGACTGAATATGTTGAGTCAATGGGACGGGTTAGTGATGGTCATGTGTAGGCTGAGATGGCTATCTAGAAGGTGCTCATTTCGTTTTAGGTATGTATGGCAACAAATGAGTCATCACTGTTACATGCATATTTCAAGAACTAACGTGTTCCTGTACAATGACTTATAGTTGATCAAAACTTACCTCTATCTGCAATAGACTGTAAATTTTGTTTAATGAGAAAAGGTGTGATGTCATATGATGCTCAAACATCAGAAAGGGTTCCTGCTTTTGTACATTCTAGTAGAAGATGACGCGTTATGGGACAGACTTTCTCAAATCAGACGGCAGGTGAGTAAAGAGTTTTCCTTTTGTTTCGCTTAGATTTCATTTTTCTTTAAGTGCAAGCTGTAAGAAGCTGTTTGTAATTAAGCTGTTTATGTTTTCCATTTTTTACTTTTCTTATTATGGGAAAAATATTGATTGACGTAGGCAGCTCTTCATATTTCGTTGAGAAAATTTCAAAGCGAATCAATTGTTGCTGCTCTATTGAGAGAAAGAGGCCTGAAAGCCGAACACCGTGGTAGAAAGCTTTGTGTTATTAATCGGCCTTGACAGACTCGGAATGCAGGTGAACAAAAGCTTTTGACTGTTCTATCTTCTTAGTAGTTTTAAGGATTGTTTCTGATTTAGTTGTTGAAAAACAATTCCCCTGTTTGAATGCATGGCTAAAACTGGCTTGGTAGGAGTTATTAGGCTGCATCTTGGGGAAAAAAGAATTTTTTTGTTTGGGTACATGTCGCTTGCAATTCTCCCTGAGGCCTGACCACTGTCGAAACTTTAGTATATTGTATTTTTTTGGTAAGCCTAAAAGGAAATTAAAGAAAATGAAAAGAAACTTAATACCAGTTGTATTTATTAGTCGAATATTTGGAAAACTTTTCTTTGGCAGATGCTCTTCTATTGGTTCGACGAGGTTATAAGGTAAACTACAAATATTCATTGGCCAAACACTAAACAACTAGCAGTAACACTACAACCCACTGAGGCAATTCCAAATATTCATTGGCCAAACACTAAACAACTACATTTATTAAGCTTTAACATGTAAAATTGCTAGAAGTTTTTTAACCATTCAGACTTTTTTTTACTTATGTGCAGGGGCGGTTTAAGTATCGGTTTGGCGATGTGAAAGCATGTCTAATTATTGCTTGACGGAACATATGTCGTCAGAAGGCAAAAGAAGAAACATAACTAGGCGACCAGAATAACTCGACTCATTTGTAAACAGGCTATTACAGCAGCAGAAAAATGTATCATCAATTATTTACCATTTCATTTTTATAGTTTCACTTTCTTTTTTAAGCGCTATACAAAACATTTACCATAATATCTTGTATCGTCAACTATTTATCGCTAGGAATTTTCGCCGCTATGCGTGGGTATTCGTCTAGTGACTATTAACGAAATTAACTTCGAGGACGTCGTTAAGGAAATCTTGGCGGGATTTAATGCACTTTTCTTTTTGACTGACTTAAATGGTCAAAGTTTGCAAAAAGAAAACCCCCTGGACTCGTTCACACGAAATATGGTTTTACTTTTTAAGTAAAAAGTCGATCAAAATGGAATATATGCATAACAAATCGACTATATATCGGGAAAATACGTAACCTACAAGCAAAAACTACCAGGAAAAGTTGGTAAATTAAAAAAGCTTGACCTTTTAATTTGGGAAAATACGTGACCGACAAGCAAAAAGTGTTAGTATATATATATATTGAAAAAGCCATTCATTCATCTACTCTCATCTCATCGATCGACAATATAACGTCGACAATGAAAGACCAATTCACAACATTATTCGGCTACTTATCTGAAGTTGAAGGTGAGTTATACATCTACGACGACTCTGACGAGGAAAGTTTGAAAGTTTATGGACTTTAAAATCGATAGTCGTGTGATAGGATCGAACTCGAGATCACGGGATTGCACACATTACGTGAAGAGTTAATTTATTTATTAAATATATTTATTATATTTATTAAATCAAACTGCAGCTAACGACCGTTAAGTAATTAAAGGTTAAGTTTTAAACGATCGTTATAGAATATTAAAGAAGCTAAAAGAAGGTGTCAAAAAGTTCTGGAAACCCCCTTTAGCACATAATATATCCGGCCTAAATAGAGGAGACAAGAGAGAAGGGAAAAGATTTTCTTGCTTTATCTTGTTTAACCTTGGAAGAGAAGTTTTCCAAGGGCTATATAAACACACCTAAGGCTTCATAATTTTTCATCCCATTCTCTCTTTTCTTTGTCCTAACCGCCGGCCAAACACACCCTTATTAGGGTTCTTCTTTGATTTTCTATAAGCTATCTTAGATCTAGTCCTAGCCCCTCTCTAGGGTTGTTGGGTAGATCTTCCATAGACTTGGAAGGCTCGGTTCTGTTCGTGCTAGACTCACGATTAGCTCATCGTATCACGTGTGTACAAGATCGTGGTGTGATCTTATTTTAGATCACATCCTGGTGGTGTTCTTGATCTACTTTTACCGGTGATCGTACTGCTAAGGAAAAGGTATGTAACCCTAGCCTTGATTAATTATAAATGTGTTATTTAAAGATCTTGTTAATCTGCTTCCGCTGTATGCTCTTTGATCTATGTTAGGGTTTTTATAATTGTTATGATAATCATAAACCATCAGTGGCATCGAGAGCCGTTTTAACATGATTATAATTATCAAGATCTAAAGTTTTTTTTTAACTAATATGATTTGTGTTAAAATTACATGTTGTTTTTTAGGTTTTATCAAAATTAGTTTTTTTTTTTTTTTTTTTTTTTTTTTTGTTCAAAATGGCTTTGCCGTTTTTTTTTATATATAAAATTTTTTTTTTTTTGTAAAACCCTAAAATTACATGGTAATTCACTTTAGATTTATGCATGAATTAATTGTTATGTCATGTGTGGTTACGATCCGTACTAGTTTTAATTGTTAAGAGAATATGGAAGATCCGTAATAAACATGCATGTTTTTACGGATCATATAATTTTGATTGCTATTTGCTTCATTTGATTCAAAGTTTTAAAATTAGGGAAGACTTTTTATGTTCATAAAAACCCTAGATTTGATGTTCTTTGAATAAATTGTTTGCATGTGGCTATTTGATTTAGTTTTTTTTTATACTACTTGTTTTCATGCGTTTTTTTTTGTATGTTGTAAACAAGGGTAATTTTTTTAAGGAAAATAATATGGACTAAATCTTATCAAAATTAATGAATTGTTTTGAGACCTAAATTACATATGATTTGTGTTGATTAGAATTGCAATAGCAACTTAACGGCCTACTCAATTTTGACAAACTATAAAGTGGGTATAACGCACCGCTGGTCAAGTACCCGGTTAAGGAAGGAGGTGCTATGCTTTTACGCTGACCAAATTCCCGGCTCGCCTGTGCGTCAAAATTGGAATTACCTACGGTTGTTATTGGTATAATTCTTTAAGGTTGTTTGGTTTAACCAATACCTCAACTTGCAAATATATGATGAACTTTTAGTCTCACCAAAAAGTTTACTAAACGTTTTATTAAACTTATGCTATGGAGATGTATGCATGCTTCTCCATACATGATTTTGACACCAAAATCTATACCCTAAAAATTTAAGTCATATGCCCTCTAATTGACGAACACTTGAAGTTACAATTGTCGTCATATAAGATATCGGACGATGTTGTAATGGAGAGAAAACTTCATGACTGAATAAGATTGCACATGAAGGTTTTACGTTCTTTAGATTAGTCGACTTAATTGAGTTACTCAGTGAGAACTGGAAACTTAAGGCATAAAGAAGGGATAAAACATGTTTACAATGCAAAAGTTTTGGCAATGTAAATCCCTGACATATCTAGAAATTTCAATATGATTTGGCAATTATTGTTCGACAAGTTACTATGTTGAATACATTTGTCACTAGCAGATCAACTGATGTGATAAATCTATGTCAATATGGATTCTAGTTTTTCAAGGAAATACTATGGTTTTATTACCGGGGTAATTTTATTTTCTTGAATTTTATTATCGAAAATACTAATGTTTGAACTTATTTCTGTAGAAATGGCTCAACCCGAAAACAATCTGACAATAAGCTCGGCGTTCAAAGCATTTTTTGAACGGCCTGAACTTACTGGCCCTAATTTCAATGATTGGTACCGCTCACTAAGAATTGTTCTGAGAGCAGCGGGTACCATCAATATCTTGGAAACTCCTTTTCCGGAGGATCTTGCTGAAGGAGCAACTGATGCGGAAAGGCTTCAACACGCTGCTAACATTAAGAAGCACCATGAGGTGGCTGTTGTAATGTTAGGGAGAATGGCTCCATCACTTCAAAGGAAGTATGAGCTATTTCATCCTAAGCAGATGCTTGATGAACTCAAGGCAGTGTATGAAACGCCACAAGCTGTAGAGATCTATGATCTGGTTGATGCTCTACATAGTTGCAAGCAAGCTCCTGGAAAGTCCGTAAGTGCACATTACATGGAGATGAGGGGTTATATGGAACAACTCATCGCACTAGGACAACCCTTCGATCATAGTATGGCTATTAACTTGATCAATAGGTCCCTTAACAAGGACTTCGGTGATTTTGTTCGTAACTATAATATGCATTGCACGGGGAAGACAGTGAATGATTTGCATGCAATGCTCATTGACTTCGAAAAGGGTTTGAAAGATAAGGCACCCACTGCTACTCCTCAAGTACTTTATGTACAAAAGGGTAGAGTGTCGAAACCAAAACCGCAAGGGAATAAGAAGCAGAAAGGCAAAGGCAAGGTTGATAAGAGCAAGCAAGTTGCGACTACATCAAAACCTAAGCAAAACTTTGCTAAGAAATCTCTGAAAGATGAGACTTGTCACCACTGCAAGATGACTGGACACTGGAAGAGGAATTGCTCTCTCTATCTCCATGAAATGGCAGAACACAAGAAGAAGGCTGAGCAAGCTGCTGCAGCACCATCTTCTGGTAACTTATTTATGATAGAGTTATTTAATCTTTCATACAAATCAAACTCCTGGGTATATGATACGGGATGTGGTATTAATATTTGTAATACCCTGCAGGGATTTGAGTTGAAGAGGAGACTTACCTATGGGGAACAATTTCTGCAAGTGGGCAATGGCGCACAAGCAGCAGTTGAAGCTATAGGAA
This sequence comes from Glebionis coronaria, assembly GCA_025667525.1. Taxonomy (NCBI): domain Eukaryota; kingdom Viridiplantae; phylum Streptophyta; class Magnoliopsida; order Asterales; family Asteraceae; genus Glebionis; species Glebionis coronaria. The sequence goes on along the minus strand of CM046878.1, from coordinate 581,765,063 downwards.
TATTTAAATTAGTTTTACCTTCGGGTTTAGTACTATCTTTAAATAATTGTCATTATGCACCTACAATTGTTAGGGGTGTTATTTCCTTTTCTAGTATGTTGGATCTTGGATTTACTCATACGATTGATAATAATAGAATTTCTGTTTTCAAAGATGGTCTATTCTATTTTGATGCAATTTCTGTGAATGGTGTTTTTGAAATTAACATGCATGATATAAATCCCAAGAGGAAAAATAATTCTGTTTTTAGCATGAATAAGAAGAGTAAGTTTGACAAGAACTCTTCTTATCTTTGGCATTGTAGACTTGCCCACATTGGGAAGACTCGCATACAAAAGCTTCAACGTGATGGGCTTTTGGAAAGTATCAATGATGAATCATTTGATAAATGTGAATCTTGTATCTCTGGGAAGATGACCAAGAAACCTTTTAATAGCAATATTGAAAGGGCTACTGAACTACTTGGTTTGATACATACTGATGTGTGTGGACCACTTAGACATGTGTCAAGGAAAGGTGCTAGCTACTTCTTGACGTTTACGGATGATTATAGCCGTTATGGTTATGTTTATTTACTTAAGCATAAACATGAGGTATTTGAAACATTCAAAACGTTTAAAGCCGAAGTAGAGTTACAACTGGGAAAGAAGATTAAAGCTCTTCGTTCTGACCGTGGTGGTGAATATTTAAGTCAAGAGTTTAAAGATTATTTAAGTGAAAATGGAATTGTTCAGAAACTTACTTCTCCGTATACTCCACAACAAAATGGTGTATCTGAAAGGAGAAATCGTACATTATTGGATATGGTACGATCTATGTTTAATCTTACAACTTTACCATTATCCTTTTGGGATTATGCTCTTGAATCTGCTGTTCGAATTCTAAATATGGTTCCCACTAAGAAGGTAGATAAGACACCATATAAACTATGGCATGGCAAGAAACCATATTTGTCTTATTTAAAAGTCTGGGGTTGTGAGGCGTATGTGAAACGTGACTCTGGAGATAAACTCCAACAACGCTCAGTAAAATGTATCTTTGTAGGTTACCCTAAGGAAACTATGGGTTACTACTTTTATTATCCGGCTGAGAACAAGATAGTTGTGGCTCGGTATGGAAACTTCCTTGAAAATGATCTTGTAAATCAAGAATTCAGTGGGAGAAATTATGATCTTGAAGAAATTCAAGAAGATACATTGCCTTCTGAAAATACTAGCGATGAAATTCCTATAGAACCAGAAAGTCTGAGTGTTCCACCGGAATTAATTCCTCCACGTAGGTCTCAAAGGACTATACGTGCGCCGGACAAACTATGTCTATACATAGAGGATGATGAGGAGGAGGAAGTAGGGGATCTTGGTGAACCTGCTAACTATCGATCCGCAATGTCTGATCCAGAAAAGTCAAAATGGATAGTTGCGATGAATGAGGAAATGAAATCCATGGAAATCAATGATGTTTGTATTCTTGTGGACGCACCTAAAAATGCTAAAGTAGTGAAAAATAGGTGGATCTATAAGAAGAAAACTGACATGGATGGTGATGTACAATCCTACAAAGCACGTTTAGTGGCTAAAGGTTTTACTCAAACTTTTGGCATAGACTACGAGGAGACGTTTTCTCCTGTAGCAGACTTATGAGCTATTAGGATTCTCATAGCTATAGCAGCATACTATGACTATGAGATATGGCAAATGGATGTTAAAACTGCCTTCTTGAACGGTCGCTTAGATGAAGACATCTATATGCAACAACCGGAAGGGTATGTTGATCCTAAATTTCCAAAACGCGTGTGCAAACTTCAAAGGTCTATTTATGGTTTGAAGCAAGCATCACGTCAATGGAATAAGCGATTTGATGAAGAAATCAAAAAGTTTGGATTTATTCAAAATCGTGATGAGCCATGTGTATACCGCAAAGCTAGTGGGAGTAATGTAGTGTTCCTAATTCTATATGTCGATGACATATTGATCATGGGAAGTAACATTCCAAGACTTAAGGAAGTTAAGGATTATCTTGGTAAATGCTTCTCTATGAAAGATTTGGGAGATGCTGCATATATTCTGGGAATTAAGATCTATCGAGATAGGAGTAGACGGTTAATTGGTCTTAGCCAAGATGCTTATATTGATAAGATATTGAAGAAATATAACATGCATAACTCTAAGAAAGGTTTCTTACCGATGGAGGTTAAGCATGAGTTAAGTCATGAGAAAGATGCATCATCACCTGAAGAGGTGGCTTACATGAAGAAAGTGCCTTATGCTTCGGCTGTAGGATCTATTATGTATGCTGTAAGATGCACAAGGCCCGATGTGGCGTTTGCTCAGAACTTGGTCAGTAGATACCAACAGAATCCAGGGAAGTCCCACTGGACTGCTGTTAAGCATATTCTGAAGTATTTGAGAAGTACGAAAGATATGTTTTTTGGTATTCGGGGGTAAACCAGACACAGAATTGAATGTAACAGGATTCTGTGATGCGTCCTGGCAATGTGATAAAGACGATACGAAGTCTCAGACGGGTTACGTGTTTGTCATCAATGGAGGAGCAGTTGACTGGAAGAGCAGTAAGCAGAAAACCATTGCTATGCATGCGACTCAATCTGAGTACATGGCCGCTTCAGAAGCTGCAATGGAAGTTGTTTGGATTAGGAAGTTTATTGGAGATCTTGGAGTGATGCCTTCAATTAAAGAACCTATTGATATTTATTGCGACAACTCTGCGGCAATAATATTCGCCAATGACCCTGGAGTCATGAAGGGCGCCAGACACTTTAAACGTAGATATCACTACGTTCGAGAACAAGTGGAAGCTCGAGAAATAAAATTAATAAAAGTTCACACAGATGATAACGTAGCTGATCCTTTTACTAAGGCTTTGTCTAGGCCAAAGGTAGTTAAGCATGCCAAGGCAATTGGGCTGCAACTAGCTAGCGAATTCATGCAATAAATCTGTTGATTAGTATTTGGATAAAGGATGTAAGACATTATTAAATTGATGAAATAAAGATTGGGTTTCGTTTATTTTCTGTTATTTAATTTTGTATCCTATTTTACATGTTTTAATCCGTGAGCATTTTGATGTTTCTAAATGTCCGTTGTCGATTAATAATATGGGAATATTATTAAACTAAGACAATTCAAAATGGTGACAGAGTATACTTGAAAGTATATTGGTCAATTTTGGATGATATTTGATGGATCAAATATTGGACTTATCCCAACTATGTGATTTTACTTTATGGATCTTTGTCATTAAGTAAATCATAAACAGTTATCCTTAGACCTGAGATGCCAGAAAACTGCATTGAATATAGTGCATTTCTGTAAGGTAACCTAACGCTAAACGTAACTGGTAGTCATAAGGGTTATTTTCAGAAGTGTTGCGAAGTTCATGTGTTTTGCTTGTAGTCAAAATGGGATTCGTTTCCTTCAAATTATTATTTGAAGTATAAATACAACTGGGCCCCTCGGGGGAATAGTAAGATGATTGTGTGGCCACACCCAAATGTGTTTTGGTAATCTTGCTATATCCGTAAACGAGAAACAGAATAGTTAATGAAGGAATGACTAAGATCCATATCCTTATTAACAATGTATTTGAAATGAGAGGATAATAATAATGATTATATATCATTAAAAGGTTTTGTCCAGGAAGCCTTACTCGAGTTGTACTAGTGACATTGTTAGTGTAACTAGACGCTAATCAATGTGATCACGACATTCGAATTTTGTCCAAGTGGGAGCTGAAAGTTTATGGACTTTAAAATCGATAGTCGTGTGATAGGATCGAACTCGAGATCACGGGATTGCACACATTACGTGAAGAGTTAATTTATTTATTAAATATATTTATTATATTTATTAAATCAAACTGCAGCTAACGACCGTTAAGTAATTAAAGGTTAAGTTTTAAACGATCGTTATAGAATATTAAAGAAGCTAAAAGAAGGTGTCAAAAAGTTCTGGAAACCCCCTTTAGCACATAATATATCCGGCCTAAATAGAGGAGACAAGAGAGAAGGGAAAAGATTTTCTTGCTTTATCTTGTTTAACCTTGGAAGAGAAGTTTTCCAAGGGCTATATAAACACACCTAAGGCTTCATAATTTTTCATCCCATTCTCTCTTTTCTTTGTCCTAACCGCCGGCCAAACACACCCTTATTAGGGTTCTTCTTTGATTTTCTATAAGCTATCTTAGATCTAGTCCTAGCCCCTCTCTAGGGTTGTTGGGTAGATCTTCCATAGACTTGGAAGGCTCGGTTCTGTTCGTGCTAGACTCACGATTAGCTCATCGTATCACGTGTGTACAAGATCGTGGTGTGATCTTATTTTAGATCACATCCTGGTGGTGTTCTTGATCTACTTTTACCGGTGATCGTACTGCTAAGGAAAAGGTATGTAACCCTAGCCTTGATTAATTATAAATGTGTTATTTAAAGATCTTGTTAATCTGCTTCCGCTGTATGCTCTTTAATCTATGTTAGGGTTTTTATAATTGTTATGATAATCATAAACCATCAAAGTTTTCCATGGAGAGGTCGACAGTCGTACAGATTTCGAAAGCTCACACAATTAGGCGACTACTTTTCTGAAGCCGCCTGTATCTACTCCGATTCTGACGTTTCCAACGAGGAGGAAACGCCGCAGAGAGACTCCTCAGGGAGTCCTCGACCTTCGAACAGATTTCGAAGGACATACAGACCTCAAAGGACGTACAAAACCCGTACGGAAAACAACTCAGCCACATACAATTCAACAGGAAACCCTAACCTAGATTTCTTTTTCCACATTACACCTGATACGTCACCACAAACCCTAATCACTAAACTAGAAGCATCATGGGCTCATGATCCTTTAACTACTCTTAAACTCATATGTAATCTTAGGGGCATACGCGGTACTGGCAAATCAGATAAAGAAAGCTTCTATACGTCGGCTGTATGGCTCCATAAGAACCATGCACATACCCTAGTTTGTAATGTTCCTGTTTTAGTCGAGTTCGGTTATTTTAAAGATTTGTTAGAGATTTTGTTTAGGCTTATTCAGGGGGAGGATGTGAGAAAAGAGTCGAAGAAGGTATGGATGGCGAAAAAACATTCCACAGGAAAAGGAATTGCGCGGAAATCTTATATTCGGAAGAAGAAAAAGGAGAAAAAGGAGGTGATCGGTGGTAGGAATTACGATCGTAACTTTCCAGTCGATGAAGGTATATGTAGTACGTCCTCTATAAAGACTCAAGAGGAGAGGATTGAGGAAAATAAGAAACAAATGGAGGAAAACAAACATGAAGCGAAACGGCTAAGGAAAGAGAAGAAATTTGCTATGAAGGAAAAGGTAAAGGATAGGTATGATTCGGATCACGGATTTAAGATGCTGCACGATCAGGTATCGATGTTTTTTGGCGAATGTTTAAGATCTGATATTGATATGTTGAAATCTGGTCAAAGTACGAAGATTAGTTTAGCTGCTAAGTGGTGTCCTAGTGTTGATTCTTCCTATGATAAGGCATTATTAATTTGTGAATCGATTGCTAGGATTCTTTTTCCACGGGATTCGAATAGTGAGTTTGGAGCACTTGATGAGTATAGTTATATCGTTAGGATTAAAAATAAGTTGAGGAAAGAGGTACTTGTTCCTCTTAGGAATGCGCTGAAGTTACCTGAAGTTTATATGAGTGCAAAGCAATGGAGCTCGATAAATTACGAGAGAGTAGCTTCTATTGCTATGAAAAACTATACTAATATATTCTTGCATAGAGATAATGAACAGTTTCGTAGTTATCTTGAGAAGGTGAAACTTGGTGATGCAAAGATTTCAGCCGGAGCTTTATTGCCACACGAAATTATCAGTTCTTTACAAAGAGGAAGAGGGTGTGCTATGGTAGCTGAGCTACTATGGAAACGAATGGTTAATGATTTGTTGAAGGAGGGGCATTTAACTAATTGCATTGCGGTTTGTGATGTTTCTAACAGTATGATTGGGACACCAATGGAGGTTTGTGTTGCACTAGGTTTATTGGTTTCGGAACTTAGTGAAGCGCCATGGAAAGGCCACGTGATTACATTTAGTGAATCACCTAAGTTACATTTAGTAGAAGGGCATGATCTTAAATCCAAGACAGAGTTTATTAAACATATGAAATGGGGGCTTAATACGAATTTTCAGAAAGTATTCGATAAAATGTTGGAAGTTGCTGTGAGTAATAAGTTGAGTGAAGATGATATGGTGAAAAGGGTGTTTGTTTTTAGTGATATGGAGTTTGATGAGGCATCATCGAATCCATGGGAGACTGATTATGAAGCGATCGAGAGGAAGTTTAAGAGTCATGGGTATGAAAAAGTGCCAGAAATTGTGTTTTGGAATCTTAGGGACTCGTCTTCTACTCCAGTGACTGCTGATCAGAAAGGAGTGGCTTTGGTTAGTGGGTATTCGAAGAATTTGTTAACTTTGTTTCTTGAAGGAGCTGGTGTGTTCAATCCTGAGGCTACTATGGAAGCTGCTATATCCGGAGAACTTTATCAGAAACTAGTTGTGTGTGACTGATTATATTGTTATAATCAGCAACCATTTCTCACAATAGTTTACACAAATTTCGAATTACAAGTGACAGTTTTAATGTATGCAAATATTAATAACCGAAACCATGTTTCTCATATTCCTTACCAAAGATTCCAGGACCATATGTAGAAGATATGAGCTCCTGAAGCAATGGAAACTGTAATGTAACGAACGAAGCAATTGGTAGGCATGCTAATGCGCCTATTGGAATTGGAAACATAATATATAATGCTGCACTAAAGGCTATCATCAGCTGCAAAAACTACTGTGATGATGAGTGCCGCTGTGATTGTGTATGAATCGGCTGTCTTTTTCATCCAGTCTTCCCCATCCTTTCTAAGCTCCTTGTGCTCTTTCTAAATACCATCATTGGTGTCTCTTTATTTTTGCTCAGTTTTTTTTCACTTCCTGAAGTTCGAATCATATTCAACCAAGTAAATAAACCAAATATTGGAAATCCTCGATCTATTATTAACTTATTACCTGTTATATGGCATTGAAACATGACTGAATGAATTAACGAGTCTAACGAAGATACTAACTTGTGGAAAACAAATAGGGCATTATCAATTGATAAGCATTGCCATTAGATCGTGTTTTAGAAAATATAACTCAACTGATATTGATTAATAAGTTGCATGAACCGAGGATCGACCCAGGACAAATTAGTGATGATGGATGCTTGATTGGCATGGGATCGCTGTTACTAGTGACCATATGTGATACTATTTTGTCGACGAGATATACACGAATGCAAGAGTGGGCAAGAAAGGATGTGAAACGAATGTTTTGTGTTCTTAAGAAGAAATGAGTTAGAATAGCCAATCCTACACATTGGTGAAATGAAAAAGAATAATAACATGATTCGAAAATAAGAAGGAAATGCGATATCTTTCAATTGGTACCCACATGAAGCATAGCAACCGAGCGTCCGAGCGACCTGTTACGATCCAATGAACAAGTACAACAAGTTACGAGGCAGATCAGATTGTTGCAAGCGCATCAAAATGTTCGTGTCGATTTTATTGAACACTTGTTTTCTACTGTTTTATTTCAGTTTTAAATATAATATTTTTAATGTTCGGAATTTATACAATATTTATAAATACAAGTTTTCAATTTTGTACATATGCTTCGTTGACATTTACGTTTTTAGTTCGTAATTATAAATAAAAAATAGTTACGAAAAGCAAAATAAGAAGTGACCGGTTCCGGATTAAAATAAATCGAACCAAAAATTAAAATGGTCTGATATGATCTAGAAAGCACAATCCTTTAAAAATAATCGACGGAATTTTTTTTTTAAATCGAACCGAACTAATACTGACCGAATCGAATACCAAAATATCTAAAATCTCGGACTAAAAACCAAAACTAAAATTGTTCGGTCCGATTCACATTAATCCGATCCAGTTCGATTTTTCAAAATCTAAACATGCTCCGCCCTATGCTAAACGTACCAACAAATTCGATAATTTCTTCCCAATTTTTTACACCTCCAAGGTGGCAAAAACAACACAACATACGACAAAAACTTCAATCTCCGCCATTTCTCGAACCTCGAAACACTACAAATCCAAGTCACGACAAACACTAAACAAATAACCTCACAAAAAACATAAACAAATTAAAACTAAAATTCAATCCGATAATGCAACAAAAACTTTGTCACCTTGCCCAACCTCTTCTCATTACGCGGCACATCGTCACAATAGCCACCCCATGCAACTTTACACTACGTGTCCATACACTATCAACACCTGAACACTACATAAACACACACATTGACGTCCATCAAAACAATATAATCAACAAGATCAAATATACACAATGTCTAAATTTAATGTATCACTCGTCACAGTTGCACTTTTGTTCTTGGTTTTGAGTTACGTGACAAGCACAGCAGCCATACCAGGGGGCCGTTCGAAGGTAGTGTTAGCTTTACTGACTCAAAATTATAGTTCATATTTGTTTGATCCTTCACATACTAGTCGTTCAATTTTTAATTTTTTTTAACTCCTAAGACTTTATTGGGTGAATATTTATTTGATTGTTTAAAAAGTGTAGTCATGTTTTTTATTAAATGGTGTGATTTTTGTGTCTCGACAATAAACGTGAATTTAGTGACTAAGAAGTGGTCACAAGGTCCAACTAACCATTTAGTGACACATTTTTAGAAACTGTAGGGAAAAACTATTGTATTAGGTTATACTACGTATTCATGAAAAAATTGTGCCACAAAAGCAGAACGTATACACCCAACACTCTTTTTGTGCCACCATATATAGTTAAGTCCATACTGACATCATCTTTAGTCACACTATAGTGACCTTTCTCAAATTATTAACGACACTTTTTGGGATTTACCATACTGACATCATCTTTAGTCACACTATAGTGACCTTTCTCAAATTATTAACGACACTTTTTGGGATTTAGCGACACATTTGTGACAAGATTGTGTTAGATTCATGACAAAATTGCGTCACAAAAGTAAAACATATACAGCAACACTCTTTTGGCGTCACCATGAACATTTTAAGTCCATACTGACATGATCTTTAGTCACACTATAGTGACAATTATCGAATTTTAGAGACTTGGATTTTTGGTGACACTGTGTTTATATGTATCACTAACTACGTTTTCTTTCTGGTTTTTACAGGTAGAAGATGTAACAAGCAACAAAGAAATCCAAGCAGTAGGTAAATACTCTGTTGAAGAATACAACAGACTAAAGGGCAACAAAGACAATGACGGACCCTTAATGTTTGTTAAAGTAGTCGAAGCTGAGAAACAAGTGGTGTCAGGAATGAAATACTATCTAACAGTACAAGCTGTTAATAAAACAAGTGGAGAAGTTAAGGTTTTCGAAGCGGTCGTGGTTGTGAAACCGTGGCTGAGGAAGAAAGAGTTGGTTAAGTTCGCCCCGTCTGAGAAGACGATAACTATTTTGCAGCCAGTTTGGTGAGGGGATAGGTTTTTGTATAATGTGGAGTTTGGTTTTGTTTGTTTGGTGTAGTTTTGGTAGTGTAATATGAGAGCTTAGTGAAATGTTTAATAAAGCGGTAAAAGTAAGTTATTATGAGGTATTAATAATAGTCTTGTGTTCACGCTTTTTTCTAACCGTGCTGAATCTGAAAAACACCAAGTGAAGTTGTATCATCATATAGATAACAACGGGCGAGATTAGTTACAAGATAATGACACTTGAGTTTAAAGGGATGGTATTAAAATGTTACTCGTAGAGTCGGCTAGTCGCCCTACTAGCTTATGTGCCGATTTGGCTTGTGTAGTCTGTAATGATACAACTCAAATGTTTTGAAAACCAGGTCTACCCGGTCGAGTCACCATATTACCTCAATCTTCTTGTGCAGATTGCAGGTAAAGGTAATCCTAATTAGTAGTGATCTCCATCCTCTTGTTCGATAAAATGTTTAGATAACAACTCAAATTCGGCTAGCAGGTCAACATCGTCCATTTTGACCCGTAAAATTTTACCATCCGAACATGATATATAATGTTGCACAAAAGGCAATCATCATGGATGTCACCGACACAAATACCATTACAAGACCAAATATCAATCTCTTCGGCAACTTGTAATGAAAGTCTTCATCTGCATAACGTGCTGTAAGAATCGATAGAAACAGCAGCAATGAAGTAGTGGATGTAAACAACGAGATTGCGTCTGAGATTGCAAATATGATTAAGCTCACTTTCGTTTCATTAGCTGGTTGGCACTATCGTTTCCTCCAGGTACAGTAATTTCAGCCGCAAAAACTATTGTGATGATGAGAGCTGCCCTGATTGTGTATGAACCGGCTGTCTTTTTCATCTACTCTTCCCGATCCTTTCTTAGCTCCTTGTGCTCTTTTCTAAATACCATCATTGGTGTCTCTTTATTTTTATTCAGTGCTCGTTATGTGCTAGTGGCGCCGTTTTTTTCACTTCCTGAAGTTCAAATCATATTCAACCAAGTAAATGATAAGCTGACCATTTTATTAATAATTATAATTTACATATTAGGAGAAGGCAAACGAGCAACAAGCTGCGCCGCTAGCCCTTTTTATATAGCAAAACCAAGTCTATTAAATACAACGTTTGTGGATTTAGGAGTCAAAACATTACTATTCATAACACGTTGTATTCTCGTAAGTAGCTCCACCGCCTCAGGTGCAAGGAACCAAATGTATCAAACGCGAAAGGAATAAACACATGTTGATTTTCAACACATGCTTTCTCGTGTTTAGTCACAAAATATAGGCAATCCTCTATTATAAATTTAATACCTGTCGTATGAGAAATCATATTTTCAATCTCAGACGCTATCTCGTTGTTTAAATCCACTACTTCCTTGCTGCTGTTTCTATCGATTCTTACATCACGTTATGCAGATGAAGACTTTCTTTACAAGTTGCCGAAGAGATTGATATTTGGTCTTGTGATGCTATTTGTGTCGGTGACATCCATGATGATTGCCTTTGGCAACATTAATATATATCATGTTTGGACAGGAAAAGCAATGGATTATGATTCCAATAGGTACATTGCATGCCTACCAATTGCTTCGTTCTACATTACAGTTTCCATTGCTTCAGGAGCTTATATCTTCGACGTATGGTCATGGGATGTTTGATAAGGAAAATGATTATAGGCAATCAAGTGCTAACGGCAACAAAAGGAAAAGTACCTGAGAAAAATAAATGATGATCGCTATTAATATTTGTTACATTAGAACTCTCTTGTAATTTGAAATTTGTGTAAACTATTTTGAGAAATGGCTGTTGTTGATTATAACTATCGTTTGCTCACTTAAGATTATAAATGCTACATACAGGTTGCCTTGTTGGTATATATAGTATATCTGACGAGGCAAATAAACTATGGTGTTACTGTCTGTGTCTGCATATGAGACAGTGAGGATTCTAGTATATGTCGCTAATTAGCTTCTTTGATGCCGTTGTTGCTGCTAGTGCCTGAGTAAGTTATTAGAGTGGTAACATTAAGGGTTTTACTAAAGATCAATCCATTATTTAGATGTGTATTTATAGGAAGCAATAATTATTCACTAAGAATAATCCAGTAGGCTTTTCGACATATTGAGACGACATAACACAACGCCGTCTCTAATATAATTTCGGATGTAAAACATACTTCGTAAGAGTAATATCGGACTCGTACCTTCACAACGGATATTGCTTCCACTTGAAGTGCTTGAAGAAGCCATTGCACCTGTGTGTTTGGGCTTGTTTTAGCAAGAAAATAAGAGAAATATGAAGAGAATTTATAGACTGTTTATGTTCTTTAGTAATGTTCAAGGAAGGAATTAAAGTGAATGAAATCTACTTTAATGCTTTTCTTTTGTCACATCTAATTTCAAATCTGTTTACATCCAATTATGTTACTAGAGAATATATTTCATGGATGAAAGCATCATCATTTTTAAACTTTTTTTATCAGAAATATATAAATATAAAATGTGAGAAAATTTGATAAAGAAAAGATAAATAAAGAAATGAATAATATATTTGTTTTATCAAAGTAGATAACAAGGAAGCTGTTAAAAAGTATTCTGACACTTTTTAGCAAGCTTGTATGTACAGGGACTAATATGTAAATATTATTTACATATTGTTTGCATATCTTTCTTGTTTTGTACATATTTTGTTTATGCATGGACCTTAGAGCAATTTTTGGTTTGGGAGTTGTATAAAGCTGGTGGCGTTGACTCATTCTCGATCATTCATTCAATACTTTCACACACACAAAGAAAAACTCTCTCTCTTTCAATCGTTCAGTTACGATCATCCGGTTTAGATGCAGTTTTGGTTTTAGATCATCTTGATCTAGTTTTTACAGTTTGGTTAGGATCTTGTAAGCGTGAGTGTTTGTATAGATTTGATAGAATCCACCTAGTGGGGACTATCTCTCTTTCTGATTGTATTGTTTGGTGAGCATCCGTGTTGGGGACTCATCTTCTTGTGTTTATAGTTTTAATAAAAGTAATCACTAAAGGGGTGGTTGGTTGAGTGATTAGATCAATCTTGCTGGTTTTGGTAACATTTTTACATGGTATCAGAGCCCTTTGTTGATTCTTGAGGCTCGATTGGCGTTGTTGACGGTTTTTAGGGTTTTGTCTTGAAACCCTAATTTTTGGGGTTTTTTGTTGATTGGTGGTTCTTGGCACTTCTTGAGTTGTTAATCGTTGATTAACGTGGTTTCTTATCGATTTTGAGGATCAATTTGAAGAAACCCTAATTTTTTGATTTTAGGGTTTCTTGTTCTGGTTGACTTGTGGTGTTCTTTGGGGTTCTTTCTTGATATTATTAGTATATTCCGCTGCTTTTTCACTCTGTAAGTCTTCTTTCTCTTAAGTGATTCTTACTTGGTCAACGGGGAGCAAACAAACTGATTAACATCTTGACCTACCACCTTTTGAGTGGTTTGGATACCTACTCTGGTCAGTCCCATTCTCGTTGATTGGGTTTTGAGGAACTTGGGTGTGTGTTGGTTTTTCTTCTTCTTCTTGTTTTTAGTCTTGTTTGGTTGGTTGATCTAGTTGCTTTATTGGTTTTTTGTTTTGTTTGTTTGTTATATCTGTTTTCTTGATTATTATTTGGTTTGGTTCTTGATTCTTGTTTGTTTATGATGGCTATTCTTATTAATTCGTTAGATCAGAGTAATCCTTTGCATTTACATCCTGCTGATTCTAATTGTGCCTCTATTGTGTCTGTTAAATTGTCTGGTGTTGAGAATTATAGAATTTGGGCTTGTGTTATGAAGCTTGCTTTACAAATTAAGGGTAAATTTGGTTTTGTTGATGGTACTTGTGCTAGGGATACGTATCTTGCTAGTCCTGTGTTTCTTGCCCAATGGGATAAATGTAATGCTGTTGTGCTTAATTGGCTTCTTGGGTCTTTGACCCAAGATGTTTATCTTGGTCATGTTTTTTCTGATAATGCTGCTATTGTTTGGACTGAGTTAAAGGAAACTTGTGATAGGATTGATGGTTCTATTGTGTTTAATCTGCTTCAGAAAATTAATTCGTTTAAACAAGGTGGTTTGCCTGTATCTGAGTATTATCATAAACTGAACTCTTATTGGAGAGAATTTTGATATTTTGACTAAGATTCCTGATTGTACTTGTGAGGCTAGAATTGAAATTGTTGATCATGGTAAATTGTTAAAGCTTATGCAATTTCTTATGGGACTTGATGATGTTTATCAACCTATAAGAAGTAGTATTCTGACTAGGGAAGTCCTTCGCGAAGTTAAGGATGCTTTTCTTGTTATTTCTAGAGAAGAATCCCATAGAGGGATTCCTTCTAGTTCTGTTAAGGTTGAAAAACCTCAGGTTTCTGCTTTTGTGAGTAAGGTTGTTGATGATAAGAATAAAGGTGGTAATTGGTCTACTGGAAATACTGGAAATGCTAGCAATGGTAATTGGTCTAATGGTAATAATAGTGGTAATAGGTCTAGTGGGAATAGTGGTAATGGTAAAGGAAATTATAATAACTTGTTGTATAAACACTGTGGTCTAAAAGGACATACTATTGAAAGGTGTTTTGAGATTATTGGCTATCCTCCAGGGTTTAAGAAGAATCCTAATTTAAAACCTGCTAATGTTTTTAATCCAAGAAGTAATAATGTGGATATTAATAAGGATAATGGAAACATGTTTTCTTTGAATAATGAGCAAATGCTCAAGTTAATGAGCTTGCTTGATGACAATGGTTCTTCTTCACGAGTTCAAGCCAATGTGGCAGGTATTGGAAGTTGTTCCTTTTTTAACTGTAATGTGTTTTTTAATCAGCATTTTTATAAGTTTTATTGTGCTACTGTTAAAACTGATGGGGTGAGTTATCATTTTGGATGGATTATTGACTCAGGTGCTAATCAGTACATGACTAATAATACTGTTAATATGTTTAATTTGGTTGATGTTTCTGATTTAAAACTCACTGTTGGTCACCCTAATGGTACTTGGGCTAAAATTACTCATATTGGTAATTTGAAACTTAACACTGGGGTTGTCTTGTTTGATGTTTTAGTTGTTCCTGAGTATTGTGTCAGTTTGCTTTCTGTTAACAAATTGATTAAGGATAGCAAACTTAGAGTTAGTTTTGATGAATCTAAATGTTACATTCAGGATTTGAAACAAGGAATTGTCTTGGGGACTGGTAGTGAATTTGCTGGTCTATATTTGTTTGATAAAGCTGATAATGTTCCTGCTACTAGTAATTGTGAGTATTTTACTTGTTTTGTGTCTAAAGATGTTTGGCACAATAGGCTGGGTCATCCTGCTAATCAGGTTTTGCAATTGTTAAAAAACTCTTTGGAATTAAAACATGTTGATAATGATTTACCTTGTGATGTTTGCCATAAGGCTAAACAAATTAGAGAATCTTTTCCTCTAAGTGAGCATAAATCTAAAGTTTTTGGAGAACTTATACATCTTGATGTTTGGGGACCCTATAAAGTGGTTAGCAGGGATGGGTTTAAGTATTTTTTGACTATAGTTGATGATTTCAGTAGGTCTGTGTGGGTGTATATGCTAAAGACGAAAGATGAAGTTTTTCAAATGTTTGTTATTTTTTATAATTTGGCTTTAACTCAGTTTAATAAAAAAAATTAAGGTTGTGAGGTCTGATAATGGAACTGAGTTTGTGAATAAAAACATGAATGATTTTTTTAATACTATGGGAATTTTTCACCAAACTACTTATGCATATACTCCACAGCAGAATGGTATTGCTGAAAGGAAACATAGGCATCTACTTAATGTAGCTAGAAGCCTTATGTTTCAGGGGGGATTCCTCTTATGTTTTGGTCTGAATGTGTTTTAACTGCTGCTTATTTAATTAACAGGCTTCCTTCCTCTGTTTTAAATGGTAAATCTCATTTCTGTCTCATGTATGGTAGAGAACCTAACCTTTCTCACTTAAGAAGTTTTGGATGTTTATGTTATGCTACGGTTTTAAAAGGTAATGATAAGTTTTTTGAAAAATCTGAAAAATGTGTTTTAATTGGGTATGCTAGTGGAAAAAAGGCTTATAAACTTTTTGGTCTTGAAAATAGAGGAATTATTTACTCCAGGGATGTCAAGTTTTATGAAAATGTTTTTCCTTATAAGATGAATAGTGATGAAGTTTGTGAGTCTTCAAATGATATTTCTACTTTAAATTTTTTTGATTATTTTGAGTCTGAATATACATTCAAAACTTCAAGACCCAATGATGATGAGGGAGGGAATAATGCTTCTTTGTGTAGAGAGGGTAGTAATACTGCTACTGAGGATGTAGCTAATAATAATGATAGTCAACCAGATGTTGCTTTTCAGCAAGCTGGAAATGACTTAGTTAGTAGCTTACCAAGTAGTAGTAGAAGAATTACTGCAACTCCCATAGAAGAAACAGTCAGTTCTGAGGGCAATTTTGATTTAAACAATGAGGTTCTTGAAAGTTTTTTAAATAGTGAGACAGGGGAGATTGGACAGAGGAAGTCCAATAGAGTTACTAAGTTTCCTGCTAAGTTGAATGATTATGTGCGCAATACTTCTTTAAGATATGGGTTGTATAAGTTTTGTAATCATGATATGCTTGATATGAATAATTTTGGTTTCACATCTAGTTTAAATAAGAATTATGAGCCTACTTGTTATGAAAATGCTTGTGATGATCAAAATTGGATTAATGCTATGAATCTTGAAATGCAAGCTTTGTATGAGAATAACACTTGGGATCTTGTTGATCTTCCTTCTGGTAGAAAACCTATTAAGTCTAAGTGGGTTTATAGAATAAAATATCTTTCAACTGGTGAAATTGAAAGATATAAGGCAAGACTTGTGGCTAAAGGTTGTAACCAAAGGGAGGGTATAGACTATGAGGAGACTTTTAGTCATGTGGTTAAAATGAGTACTGTTAGATGTTTGATTGATTTGTCTGTGCAAAATGGATGGACTCTTTATCAGATGGATGTTAATAATGCTTTTTTGTATGGTGATTTAAAAGAGGAAGTCTATATGATTCCACCACCAGGATATTCTAAGCCTGGTGATAACAAAGTTTGTAAGCTTAAAAAATCTTTATATGGTCTTAAACAGGCTCCTAGGAAATGGAACAATAAGCTTACTGAAACTTTGTTAGATGCTGGTTTTGTTCAGTCTAAAAATGATCATTCTTTGTATGTTAAAACAGACGGAAAGATTAAGTTGTTCTTGCTTGTTTATGTGTATGATCTTGTTTTGACTGGTAATTCTGAAGTTGAGATTGATAAGTTCAAAAAGTTCTTAAACAATAGGTTTAAAATTAAAGATCTTAGAGAACTTAAGTATTTTTTGGGAATTGAAGTTCTTAAAACTGATAAAGGTTTGTGTTTAAGTCAGAGAAAATATTGTTTAGAACTGCTAAATGAGTATGGGTTGTTGGCTTGTAGACCTGTTGTTACACCTTTGACTGAAAATATTGTGCTTGCTCATAAGGAATCTGATGGTGATAGTTATTTGATTAATATTACCAACTATCAAAAACTAGTTGGAAAGTTAATATACTTAACCTTAACCAGGCCTGATATTTCTTATGCTGTTCATTGTTTAAGCCAACATATGCATGCTCCTTTACAGTCACATTTTGACTTTGGTTTAAGAGTGTTAAAGTATTTAAAACTTGCACCTGGAAATGGTATTAGTTTTAACGAAAATACTGAAGGTTATAAGGTTGTGGCTTATTCTGATTCTGATTGGGCCAAGTGTCCCATAACCAGAAGATCAGTATCTGGTTATTGTGTTTATGTCAATGGCAATCTTGTAATCTGGAAAAGCAAGAAGCAAGTTACCTTGTCTAAATCCTCAGCTGAAGCTGAGTATAGAGCAATGGCAGCTGCTACTTGTGAAGTTATGTGGATTGTCAAGCTTTTAAGTGAATTTGGTATAACCAAGTTGCTTCCTGTAAGCTTGTGTTGTGATAATAAGTCTGCTATGCAAATTGCTGCTAATCCAGTTATGCATGAGAAGACTAAGCATTTTGATATTGATGTGCATCTTGTCAGAGAGAAGGTAAGCTCATGACTTATTAGAACTGTTAAAGTGGATTCAAAGAATCAAATTGCCGATGTTCTAACTAAGGCTTTGGGTTCATTTCAACATGCTCTTTTGGTCAAGAAGCTTGGTATGGTTAGCTTGTTTGGCTTACAAGCTTGAGGGAGGGTGTTAAAAAGTATTCTGACACTTTTTAGCAAGCTTGTATGTACAGGGACTAATATGTAAATATTATTTACATATTGTTTGCATATCTTTCTTGTTTTGTACATATTTTGTTTATGCAGGGACCTTAGAGCAATTTTTGGTTTGGGAGTTGTATAAAGCTGGTGGCGTTGACTTATTCTCGATCATTCATTCAATACTTTCACACACACAAAGAAAAACTCTCTCTCTTTCAATCGTTCAGTTACGATCATCCGGTTTACATGCAGTTTTGGTTTTAGATCATCTTGATCTAGTTTTTACAGTTTGGTTAGGATCTTGTAAGCGTGAGTGTTTGTATAGATTTGATAGAATCCACCTAGTGGGGACTATCTCTCTTTCTGATTGTATTGTTTGGTGAGCATCCGTGTTGGGGACTCATCTTCTTGTGTTTATAGTTTTAATAAAAGTAATCACTGAAGGGGTGATTGGTTGAGTGATTAGATCAATCTTGCTGGTTTTGGTAACATTTTTACAGAAGCTATTTTTATTCTTTTACAAGTTGATATGGTAGTCTTTTTAGCCTCAAATAGTAGTATGCAATGGTTATAAATAGCGTGAGGCATGACGTGATGTCCAAGCTATATGCTTTAGGGGCTAAGGCGAACCTTTAGCGTTTTTAAAGCGTGGCTTATAGCGACACAACATATAGTTTCTTTTATTTGTTCTATGATATTTCAATATTATATTTATATTAAGTTAATAATAAGTGTTGTACATAATAATTAAAGTTAGAAAACTCTCCTTACATGTAACAATATTCATTTTTTAGAGTTGAATTCAAAAAATCACCGCATCTCATATCGTAGCGTGTCTTGACCTATTGCGTAGCGTGGAGGTCACGCCTCAAGCTTTAGCGCGTCTTAAGGCGGGCTATAACGAGCTATTTAGAACTATGGTAGTATGCATATGGGAGGTGATTTGCACACTCTATAAAATGATTGACACACTCAAAATGTGTGTGTTGACATTTTTACCCTTAATGTTTGTTTTAAAAGTTGATCACACTAATTTATGAAAGGGTATATATGTCAACAAACACACATTTTGAGTGTGCCAATCATTTAATGGAGTGTGCACATCACCTCCCTATGCATATACTCTTATTGCTAATCGATTTCTATATAGTTTTTATAACACGTACTTCATAATTTCTGATAAAAGCTCAGCAAATCTGAGTAGATGTAACCATATTTCAGCTAACGATGACTATCACACCTCGGTGTCAACTGTCACGGCGCGGGCATGTTGTCTTGAGTTCTTGCTCCATTATGTATATATTCTTACGCACATAACGGTCAATATGTAGTAATCACAGCATACATATGCATGTATGAAGATTTTTGTTAGTTGTTTCTATAAAGAATAGCAATAGACATATATACCGTGACTTAGAACAGAAAGTTTGTTCGTTTTTGCAATATGTTGCCATAAAAAATCTGTGTCTTTCTTGTTATACTCTTTCATCGTTTCTTTCAAACGTTTGTACTCCAATACTTCAACTTATTTCAAAGTTAAATTTGCTAGATGGCCAATTTAGTTTGACTAATACTTAAACGGGCAGGATTTTGTTTATTGTAAACATGATTTTGGACCTGTGAGTTGTTATACTTATTGCGTTTTGCTGCTATTTTGAGTAATGTTTTGGCCAATCATGTTGACTGTTACAGTATTGTTTTTGACATTTAGTTTCCCTAATAATTCTGAGTATCTTTGTGAGTTTTTTTTTGAACGCCAGTTTGGTGCAGCGGAGTGTCTTGTGAGTAACCCGTGTTAAATCTGAAAAACACCAAATGTAGTTTATCATATGGGCAACTAGGGGCGAGATTAGTTACAAGATAATGCATACTTAAATTTAAGGTGAT
Source organism: Glebionis coronaria (assembly GCA_025667525.1). Taxonomy (NCBI): domain Eukaryota; kingdom Viridiplantae; phylum Streptophyta; class Magnoliopsida; order Asterales; family Asteraceae; genus Glebionis; species Glebionis coronaria. The sequence goes on along the minus strand of CM046878.1, from coordinate 581,745,393 downwards.
GGTATTAAAATTTTTGTAGTAGGTCAGTCGCCCTACTTATGTGCTGATTTGGCGTGCATATTATCTGGAGATAATCTAAACTGGAAATCATTGAATGGTTAAAAGTCGCCCTACTCATTTTTGACCCGTATTATCTTCTTGTTTAGATAAGATGTTAAGACAACAAGCCAGATTCAGCTAGCAGCTCAACATCACCAGTTTGACCCGTAGCAAAAATTTACTATCCCAACCCGGTTCCATTGACACCTTCTCACAATAGTTTACACAAATTTCAAATTACAAGAGAAAGTTTTAATGTAGCAAATATTAATAGCGGTCATCATGTTTCTCAGGCCCTTTTCTTTTTTATGGTATTACCAATTGATTGCCAATAATCATTTTCCTTAGCAAAGATTCCCTGACCATATGTCGAAGATATAACCTCCTGAAGCAATGGAAACTGTAATGTAACGAACGAAGCAATTGGTAGGCATGCCAATGCACCCATTGGAATCAGAATCCATTGCTTTTCCTGTCCAAACATGATATATAATGTTGCACCAAAGGCAATCATCATGATGTCACCGACGAAAATAGCATCACAAGACCAAATATCATTCTCTTGGCAACTTGTAATGAAAGTATTCATCTGCGTAACGTGCTGTAAGAATCGATAGAAACAACAGCAATGAAGTAGTGGATGTAAACAACGAGATTGCGTCTGAGATTGCAAATATGATTAAGCTCGCTTTCGTTTCATAAGCTGGTTGGCACTATCGTTTCCTCCAGAGGTACAGTAATTTCAGCCGCAAAAAATATTGTGATGATGAGAGCTGCCCTGATTGTGTATGAACCGGCTGTCTTTTTCATCCACTCTTCCCGATCCTTTCTTAGCTCCTTGTGCTCTTTTCTAAATACCATCATTGGTGTCTCTTTATTTTTATTCAGTGCTGTGTATGTGCTAGTGGCACCGTTTTTTCTACTTCCTGAAGTTCAAATCATATTCAACCAAGTAAATAATGTTGGAATAATGGATCGTTCAAACTTTAATCAGGATATACCGAAATATAAATTGTATTGATATATAATAAATCTGTATCATCTGTTGATTTACAATCTTTCCTATTCTATTTATATTATATGAAACGGTACGATGAATCGATATGTCGATTCATAGTGAACCGTTGTAACGGTTGGAAGTGTATAACTGCCAATAACCGTTCCTAAAATAAGTGTCTAAATAAGGGATTTGGGATTAACCCATTGGGCTGAGGAAGTCGGCCCAACAAATAAAACAAAATATAGGCAATCCTCTATTATAAATTTAATACCTGTTGTATGAGAAATAATATTTGCAATCTCGTTTTTTACATCCGCCACTTCCTTGTTGTTGTTTCTATCCATTCTTACAGCTACAGATGAATACTTTCTCTACAAGTTTCCGAAGAGATTGATATTTGGTCTAGTGATGCTATTTGTGTCGGTGACATCCATGATGATAGCCTTTGGTGCAACATTATATATCATGTTTGGACAGGAAAAGCAATGGATTCTTATTCCAATAGGTGCATTGCATGCCTACCAATTGCTTCGTTCTACATTACAGTTTCCATTGCTTCAGGAGCTTATATCTTCGACGTATGGTCATGGGATGTTTGATAAGGAAAATGATTATAGGCAATCAAGTGCTAACGGCAACAAAAGAAAAAGTACCTGAGAAAAATAAATGATGATCGCTATTAATATTTGTTACATTAGAACTCTCTTGTAATTTGAAATTTGTGTAAACTATAGTGAGAAATGGCTGTTATTGATTATAACTATCGTTTGCTCACTTAAGATTATAAATGCTACATACAGGTTGCCTTGTTGGTATATATAGTATATCTGACGAGGCAAATAAACTATGGTGTTACTGTCTGTGTCTGCATATGAGACAGTGAGGATTCTAGTATATGTCGCTAATTAGCTTCTTTGATGTCGTTGTTGTTGCTGCTTGCTAGTGCCTGAGTAAGTTATTAGAGTGGTAACATTAAGGGTTTTACTAAAGATTAATCCATATATTTAGATGTGTATTTATAGGAAGCAATAATTATTCACTAAGAATAATCCAGTAGGCTGTTCGACATATTGATGCCACATAACATAATGTCGTCTCTAATATAATTTCGGATGTAAAACATACTTCATAAGAGTAATATCGGACTCATACCTTCACAACGGATATTGCTGCCACTTGAAGTGCTTGAGGAAGCCATTGCACCTGTGTGTTTGGGCTTGTTTTATCAAGAAAATGAGAGAAATATGAAGGGAATTTATAGACTCTGTTCTTTAGTAATGTTCAAGGAAGGTTTTAAAGTGAACGGAAGTTATAATTTAAAATATGTTTACCCTTTTATGTACCATAGAGTTTGTAAGCTAGGGCTCATGTAGATGGTTTAAATTTCTCAGTATTTTCTTTCTTGAAGCAAAGGTGCGAATCTCGCCTCTATGAATCTGCTGACTAACCACCGTGGGCCTCTTCTGTGATAACCCAATTTTTGTCTTTAGTACCCAATTGCTTTGTCCGGCCTAGAGAAGCTCAGAAGGCTGCGCGCTGACGAGGCAAAAGCCCGCCTTGGAACATTGAGGGCGACCATCTCACGCTGTTGAACGTATATCCCTATAATGCGACTAAATTCCTGCAACAGATATTTTAAGAGTTAACCAATACTTTGAACACATTAAGCAACAATAACCCGACCAATTTAACAGCCACACCGAACCACCAACCTTCATTGTTACCTGCCAGTGTTGTTAATCCAAACCATGGATTTCAACAAAACAGCCAAATAAGGTGGTTAGCTAAGTACTCAAAAACTTTACCTTACAACTCCAGGGATTGGAATAATACCATATGTCCTAAACTCACAACATCAACACTGGCAACAAAAAGTAAAACGAAATACATGTGACAATACCTTATACATTCAAATGCCAAGAGATCCTAAAAGGCCATATGATTACATCAAGTATCAACCAAACGATGGTCATAGTATTTATATATGGGAATTAATATTGCTAATTCCCCTCACAGTAAACGCATATACACTAAGTTGACTTTTTTTTAAATTAATAATCTTCATGTCAATGCATAGAGGGAATACATGTGATATTAGTTATTCCGACTATAACAGGGAATCCATAAGCTACTGTACTGTGACATTACACATGAACGCATTACAGTGACTACTCTGCAAAAATCGAAACTAAAACTCAGTAATGTTACATATATTTAAAGGATTCGTCATCTTAGTTTCACCCTTACTTCCCTTGTCTGCAACTCTAACAGGCATCAAACCATTACTATACACTGTGTTTTCAAAGTTGTTTTATCATGGAAATGAGAAGAATGTGAAGAGAATTAATAGGGACTTTTTGTTCTTTTGTGATGTTCTTAAGGAAGGAATTAAAGTGGAGGGAATTTAAGATACCTAGATCTTTTTTCTCACATAATCTTCCTCCTAAATTATTCTTTTCTTACTTTCAAAGGTCATGAAAATTACACACTGTGATTTGTGTAATACTGATCTTCACCTTCAACAAATATTTATGTATACGTTAATAAGAATAACAGTATGTTGCGACGAGGAAAGAATTGGGTCAATCATATTCCTCGATTTTGCAACGTTAGGCAAAACTACTAAAATTTTATGAACACATGATTATCAAAATTGTGCAAAAGAAATGCAAGTTATTAAAAGTATAAGTTCAGTTTTTGCCATTTTCCATTCTTAAAGGGTAAGAAAGGTAAGTTTATTTCCTTTATATATTTTGTTTTGTGCAATTGTTTTATTTATGGAAGTGCAGGGGCTTGAGTGCAATATTTGAAAGATGGAAAGCTGATTGACTTTCGAGGCTTTATATATCGTTTTTAGATCAGTTTTATTGATTCAATCATTTTCATCTCTCTTTGTTTTGTTCCGCCATTGATACTTTGAGTTGCGATCTTGTTCTTGATTTGTATATTGATCTTGGCTTGTAAGATCAATTATACATTTTGTTTCTCTTTCTTTTTGAGTTGTAAGTATTGATCAAAAAGCTAGGTATCACATTTGAAGTGATAGCCTAACGCAGTTGTTAAGAAAAATAAAGGGGAGGTTGGTTGATTAAAGTGTTTTCTTGATCTTTGTTTTATAAATCGAATATGGTATCAGAGCCCTTGGTTCTTGATATCTGAGTTTTAAACTGGTTTTGCTAAAGATCTTGATTGATCTTGTGATTAATTTTGTGGTTAATTACAAGTTTTGATCAATTAATTTTTTAGGCTTTTTAAAAAAAATTGGGGGTTTTGTGATTCCTGGTGTTCTGTGGTGATTCTTTGTGTTCTTGAGTGATTAATCGTGTTTAATCACTCTCCTGGTAAGTTTTATCAAGAAACCCTAAAATCAGAAATTAGGGTTTTCTTGATTCAAGGTATTTTTTGTTGTTGGAATATTGGTTATTCTGTTTTAACTAATTTTTCCAGGTTGTTTTTCCGCTGTGCTTATTGAATTGTGAGATCCGCTTGATCTCATTAATCTTGTTGGTGGCTTGTTGCTGCGCGTTTGTGTAACACCTCTCTTGCTCTCTTTAGTTTGTTTTTCCTTTTTTAGAGGGTGATTTAGGTGTCGAAGGGATTAGGTAGTCTTGGAGGTTTGATTCAGTTTTCATTTGTGCTGCTTGGTAGTTGTGTGTAGAGGAGATACAAGGGGTTTCTTTATTTCTTTGTTTCTTGTGTGATTTGCTTGGTTTGTCATCATGTCTGGTGACAAGAAAGGTGATCAGGATGATATTCCTCTCAATGATGCTGAGACTGAAAATGAAACTGTTATTAGTACTAATGATCCTTTGTATTTACACCCTACTGATACAAATGGGCAGCCCATTGTGAGTGTTAAACTCACTGGTCCTGAAAATTATAAGGTTTGGGCTGCTGCATTTAAACTTGCTTTACATACTAAGAATAAACTGGGTTTTATTGATGGTACTTGTGTGAAGAATAATGATGATGTTGTGTTATCTGATCAATGGGATAGGTGTAATGCTGTGGTTTTATCTTGGATCCTTGGATGTATCTCTTTTGAGTTATATCAAGGAAATTTTTTTTCTAAAAATGCTAAAGATGTGTGAGATGAGTTTAAAGAAACCTATGATAAAATAGATGGATCTGTTATCTATAATTTGCATTATAAGATTTGCTCTCTCACTCAATATGGTTCTTCATTGTCTGAGTATTATCATAATTACAACAGTTTATGGAGGCAGTTTGACTCCCTTGTCAATCTTCCTTCATGTAATTGTGATGGTGCTCCTCAAATGAAGAGTCATAATGCTCTCTTAAGGCTCATGCAGTTCTTGATGGGTCTTGATGACACTTTCAGTGTTGTTAGGAGTCAATTGCTAACTGTTGATCCTTTGCCTGATGTTAAATCTGCTTTTGCTACTCTTTCTAGGGTTGAGTCCCATAAGAACAATTTGGTTCATGCTAGTGGTGATAAGAATACTGCTACTGCTTTTGTTGCTAGACCTAATAATTGGACTAGTAATAGAAACAATCAAACTAATCAAAGTGGTCAAAATAGAGGTTCTAATAGGAACAACAATAAGTTTGTTTGTACTTATTGTAATATGAATGGCTATACGGTTGATAGATGCTTTGAGCTTCATGGATATCCTCTAGGTTTCAAGAAAAGAAATTCTGGAGGATCTAATGGCTCTAATAATGTCACTAGTTCTCTTGGTAACTCTGTTGATCAGGAATCTGGGAAATCTCTTCCTTTTACTGCTGATCAAATTAATAGGCTCATGGCTTTGATCAATTCTAAGTCTGATATTGGTGATGTGCAGTCTTGTGCTGCAGGTATAAAAGTTGGTTCTACTCATGTTATAAGTTTTGTCACTTGTAGATTCTTTAACTATAATACTAATATAAGTACTTATAGTACATATATTGGTTGGATCTTTGATTCTGGAGCATCTCAACACATGGCTTTTTCTACAGAACATTTGTTTGATATTATTGATGTGTCTAATTTGAATATTTCTGTTTCTCATCCTAATGGTACTATTGAACATGTTAAGCATGTTGGAAATTTCAAACTTTCAGATAAAATTACTTTGAAAAATGTGTTGGTTGTTCCAGGGTATAAGGTTAGTCTTATATCTGTACACAAGCTGACTAAAGATAATAAGTTTGTTGTGTCCTTTAATGAGTCTAAATGTCTTGTTCAGGATTCTCATCAAAAGTTCCTCTTGGGGACTGGTAGTGAAAATAATGGGCTTTATCTGTTTGATTCAGGTAGGAAATTTACCAATAGTGCTATTGCTAAGTGTAATTTGTCTAAGTGTGTGTGGCATAATAGACTTGGTCATCCCTCAGACCAAGTGTTAGCCATTCTTAAGGATAAAATCCATCTTGAGTCCACTAGTAATGTTCAGCCTTGTGATGTGTGTCACATGGCTAAGCAAACTAGAGAACCTTTTCCTATAAGTGACCGTAAGACCAAAGGTTTAGGTGAAATTGTTCATCTGGATGTTTGGGGTCCTTATAGAGTAAAAAGCAAAGATGGATTTAGATTTTTTCTTACTATTGTTGATGACTATACTAGGGTTGTGTGGTTATACATGCTTAAAGGCAAAGATGAGGTGTTTTCTAAACCTGTTGAATTTTATAATCTTATCAAAAATCAATTTGATATTGCTATCAAAATTTTAGAAGTGATAATGGAACAGAGTTTATTAATCATAAATTTGAGGATTTTATTAAGGATAATGGGATTATTCATCAAACTACTTGTGTGTATACTCCTCAACAGAATGGTATAGCTGAGAGAAAACATAGACACTTGCTTAATGTTGCTAGAGCCCTCATGTTTCAGGGGGGATTACCTTTGAACATGTGGCCTGAGTCCATTCTTACTGCTGTTTATCTCATTAACAGGATTCCTAGCTCGGTCCTCTCTGGAAAAAGTCCGTATGAAATGATCTATAAAATTGAACCTAACATCTCTCATTTAAAAAGTTTTTGGTGTCTTTGTTTTAGTACTGTACTCAATAATGTGGATAAGTTTGCTGCTAGGTCTGAAAAGTGTGTGTTCATTGGGTATTCTTTTACCAAAAAAGGATATAAATTGTTTGGTCTTGAGTCTAAAAATGTTTTTTTCTCAAGGGATGTCAAGTTTTATGAGACTGTTTTTCCTTTCAAAAATGATGTTTGTAAGAGTGATTTGATCTTTGAGGATCAGGGTGTTAATAGTTTAAATATCTTTGACCTAGTAGTAGACAACTCTGATGATCCCTATGATGATATGAGAGATGAAAAATTAGGAGATAGAGGTAGCATTTCAAAAGGATCTATCTTAGTTGAGAAAGTATCTACTGATACTCCTATTGTTATTACCAGTGATACTCAGGGGTCAGATTCTATGACTAATAAAGATCATAGTCTTGGAAACCAGTATGACTTAGGCAGTAATGATGCTAATGATCTAGATCAAAATGTTGCCCTAGATGATGAAAATTATGAGTCTGAGGGTGAGGAGTTTATAGAGTTTAATCAACTTTTTCAAAATAGTCCAGAGAAGACTGAGTTGAGAAGGTCAAGTAGACCACATAAGATTCCTAATAAACTTAGTGATTATGTGCTTGATAAAAGAGTTAAATATGATATTAATACTGTGATGAACTACAACAATTTGACTTCGCATAATTTTGTGTTTACTAATAACTTGAACAAAATTCATGAGCCTAACTCCTATAATGAGGCTGCCAAAGACCCTAGGTGGGTTGAGGCTATGAATGAGGAAATGGAAGCTCTTAATAGAAATAATACTTGGGTTATAGTAGATCTTCCACAAGGTAGAAAACCTGTTGCATGTAAATGGTTATGGAAGGTGAAATATAAATCTAGTGGTGAAGTAGATAGATTTAAAGCTAGAGTTGTGGCAAAAGGATTTAGTCAAAAAGAGGGTATTGACTATGAAGAAACATTTTCACCATTGGTGAAAATTGTGACTGTTAGGTGTCTTCTTTCTGTTGTTGTGCACAATAATTGGCCTGTTTATCAGTTAGATGTGAATAATGCTTTCTTGTATGGAGATTTAGATGAAGAAATTTATATGAATCTTCCTGAAGGATATGGCTCTAACTCAAACAAGGTGTGCAAGCTAACCAAGTCTTTATATGGGTTAAAACAGGCACCTAGGAAATGGAATGAAAAGTTAACAAGTGTGTTAACTGAAAATGGTTTTAGTCAGAGTAAAAGTGATGTGTCTTTGTTTACTAAGACTGAGAATGAGGCATTTGTTGCTTTATTAGTTTATGTGAATGATATCATTATTACTGGTAATAATGAAAGCATGATCAATGACTTTAAAGAGTATTTGAGTTCTAAATTTAAGATAAAAGATCTTGGAAAACTCAAATATTTTTTAGGCACTGAAGTTCTTGATACTGACTCTGGGTTGTGTCTTAACCAAAGGAAATATTGCCTTGAATTGCTATCTGATTATGGTATGCTTGCTTGTAAGCCATCTAAGTCTCCCATACCTGATCCTTCTAAGAAAAAGAAAGTTGGTGTTGATTGTGAGGAGGATGTTATTCTTGATAATAAAACTTGTTATCAGAAAATTGTTGGCAAACTGATTTATCTTACTCTGACAAGACCAGATATTGCTTATGCAGTACATTGTTTAAGTCAGTTTATGCATGCTCCTTATAAATCTCATCTTAAACTTACTTTCCATGTGCTTAGATATCTGAAAAATTCTCCTGGAACTGGTATATCTTTTAAAAGACATAATTGTTTGGATCTCAATGCTTTTGTTGATTCAGATTGGGCTAAGTGTAAGATTACTAGAAAATCTGTTACTGGATATACTGTTTATCTGGGTGAAAATCTTGTATCTTGGAAAAGCAAGAAACAATCTGTTCTAGCTAAATCTTCAGCTGAAGCTGAATATAGAGCTATGAACAGTGCTACTTGTGGAATTATGTGGATCCTTAAGATCATGAAAGATCTTAAGGTTGATATTACTCTACCTGTGCCTATCAACTGTGATAGTAGTTCTGCAATTCAAATTGCAGCTAATCCTGTGTTCCATGAGAGAACAAAGCACTTTGAAATTGATTTGTACTTTCTTAGAGAAAAAGTTTCAGCTGGTTTGGTCAAGACTTGTAAAATCAAATCTGAAGATAATATAGCTGACTTATTCACTAAGGGGTTATCTATCAAAGATCATAAGTGGTTTTGTGAGAAACTGAAGCTTATTAACTTGTACCAAAACTCAACTTAAGAGGGGGTATTAAAAGTATAAGTTCAGTTTTTGCCATTTTCCATTCTTAAAGGGTAAGAAAGGTAAGTTTATTTCCTTTATATATTTTGTTTTGTGCAATTGTTTTATTTATGGAAGTGCAGGGGCTTGAGTGCAATATTTGAAAGATGGAAAGCTGATTGACTTTCGAGGCTTTATATATCGTTTTTTAGATCAGTTTTATTGATTCAATCATTTTCATCTCTCTTTGTTTTGTTCCGCCATTGATACTTTGAGTTGCGATCTTGTTCTTGATTTGTATATTGATCTTGGCTTGTAAGATCAATTATACATTTTGTTTCTCTTTCTTTCTGAGTTGTAAGTATTGATCAAAAAGCTAGGTATCACATTTGAAATGATAGCCTAACGCAGTTGTTAAGAAAAATAAAAGGGAGGTTGATTGATTAAAGTGTTTTCTTGATCTTTGTTTTATAAATCGAATACAAGTTTCACACGTTAAGTTGTGAGAAAAGTTGATAAAGCGAAGAATAATATCTTTATTTTATCAAAGTACATAACAAGTAAGCTATTTTAGAAGATTATCAAAGTACAATCCTTTATATTGCAGCTCGAATGAAACTAAGTTTGCGAAACAAATATTTTATAGGTGACTGACACACTTGAGAAAGTTTACATATATGATCTGTGAACAAAGCGTGATTATGTTTCAGTTAAGATTTTTAAGAAATTTGATGTATAGATCTGGGTGCTTTAATAGCACGCGACGCGACCATCAAAAGTGCTTAACATATAATTAACGCAATGTATAGCATGCATCTGTGTTTGCCGGTTTTTAACCGTGTTGTCATATTTTGGTCGACTAACTGACGAGGTTTGAGCAATTTTATGTGATCACTTCATACTTAGCGTGATTCGAATATGAGCTTGTTTTACTTTTTAGGTTTTGTTACTAATTGCAGTAATAGTTGCCGGTATTGCATCTGTAAAACACCAAGTGAAGTTAAATGGCAACTAGGGGCGAGATTAGTTAGTAGTTACTACAAGATAATGCATACTCAATTTTAAAAGTATCTAGAAATTTTTTTTTTTTTTTTTTTTTTTTTTTTTTACCAAATGGGTTAAAAGTCGCCCTACTGTATTGATACAACCCAATGTTTTGATAACTGTCACTGATCGACCCGGCCCGGTCGATTCACCGGTCTTTAATCGACTGCGTCGAGTCTTCAGATTACCTCAATCTTCTTGTGCAGATTTCAGGTAAGGTAATCCTAATTAGTAGTAATCTCCATCCTCTTGTTTTGATAAAATGTTAAGATAACAACTCAAATTCGGCTAGCAGGTCAACATCGTCCATTTTGTCCCGTAAAATTTTACACTCGCAACCCGGTTTCATTGACCCATAACCAACATACCTGACTCGGCCAACTTTCCATTTCTACTGATCATTACCTAGACATATACTAAAATCCTCAATATCTCATTTGCAGAGACCCCGCCAGAAACACCACAACAGTTTATTGGCCTAGTCAGATATACTATAGTTTTAATCAACTCGTGGGTCGGATTTCAGTCGAGTTTGAGGTGCCGTTCTGAAAAATAAAAACAAATACTATAGTTATAATCAACAATAATGACCATTTCTCACAATAGTTCAAATTTTAAATTACAAGAGAGAGTTCTAATGTAGCAAATATTAATAGCGGTCATCATGTTCCTCAGGCCCTTTTCTTTTTGATGGTATTACCAATTGATTGCCTATAATCATTTTCTTTATCAAACATTCCATGACCATACGTCGAAGATATAAGCTCCTGAAGCAATGGAAACTGTAATGTCACGAACGAAGCAATTGGTAGGCATGCCAATGCACCTACTGGAATCAGAATCCATTGCTTTTCCTGTCCAAACATGATATATAATGTTGCACCAAAGGCAACCATCATGGATGTCACGGACACAAATAGCATCGCAAGACCAAATATTAATCTCTTCGGCAACTTGTAAAGAAAGTCCTCATCTGCATAACGTGCTGTGAGAATTGATAGAAACAATAGCAAGGAAGTAGTAGATGTAAACAACGAGATTGCGTCTGAGATTGCAAATATGATTAAGCTCGCTTGCGTTTCATAAATTGGTTTCCCGGTGGCACTATCGTTTCCACCTGGTACAGTGATTGCAGCCGCAAAAACTATTGTAATGATGAGAGCCGCCGTGATCGTGTATGAATCGGCTGTCTTTTTCATCCACTCTTCTCCATCCTTTCTTAGCTCCTTGTGCTCCTTCCTAAATACCATCATTGGCGTCTCTTTATTTTTGTTCAGTTCTCGTGTATGTGCTAGTGGCACCACTTTTTTCACTTCCTGAAGTTCAAATCATATTCAACCAAGTAAATAAAACAAAATATAGGCAATCCTCTATCATAAATTTAATACCTATTATATGAGAAATATTTTCGGGTGATGTAGTGTGATTGTGTACGATGTGCTATAATAATCTGGTCAGAGAAACAAGCTCACCTCAAACCACTGCAACTCTTGTTGCATTTGAAGAGCTGCACCGGAAGCAGCATTAAGTTTTTGTATAGGTGCCAAATGTCCAGCCAAGTGTAATATATTGTTACCATCATTGTCTTGGAATACTGAAAAGTTGGTTCTGGCATGACCTAGATGATGTAGAATATAGCTGTAAACTTTTTCGCTTCGGTTCAAGACTGTTAATTGATATATATCCTGCCCATCTTTTTCGGTATATTGTAATGTTGCAAAATATGTGCTGAGCACATATATTGCTTCAACGGTGTTGTTTTCCACAGCTAAAAAAAATGGATAGCTATAAAGACTATCAATATCCCTTGATGTATGTATTCTATCACATTCCTCGCATATACGCCTCAATAGCTTCAAAGTTGTATTGTGCTTAACTTTATCGTCCTTGAGTTGCTTAACGTGTGGTACTGTGATTAATCAAATAGTACACATTATTCTACGTTTCAATGTTACTCATGTTCAAGTAAATTCCATTCAAAGTTAATTTAATAAAATAAATACTTATGGCCATATTACCCACGAAAAAAACACATTTTGTGATCCGTCGATAACAGCCATAACTGACGGATTGCCAACACATTTGGCAATCAGTGTAGCCCATTTCCCCTTTAATGAGTTGTTTCAGTGTCATAAGATCTATGTTTTAAAACAGAATAGTTTGGTGGAAGCTTGTGCTTACTATGATACAGTGTCGTCTCCCATAATTTGACCCAAATCCTTGAGATGACTACACAAAACATCAAATATAAGTTTAAATGTTTCTCAACTATAAACAAATGACTCGTAATATGCATGGTTAACTTTTATTATAGTATTGCAATCACATTGTTCATATATAGCATTACCGTCGTAGAGCCACCTCCTCGCTTGCTTGGCAACAAACTTATCCTTCTTCGGTGTCTCTTGGTTCTCTTCGTCTGTCTTAGTACTACCGAAGCTTTTATTCTTGATTGGTACATCTTCAACACAAATGGTGTAAGCATTACTTAGTTATCAAGAAATAGATAAAACGTGACCAAAACCAGTCGATAAATTGATTTTGAGCTATACAAGTTGGATCAAAATTTCAGTATGTAGTCGAAATAATTTATCATGATCAACGACTAGTTATTGTGGGCTCAGTCGATAAATTATGATAAGAAAGACATACAGCGGTAAACAAATCTTTTGTAGAAGTTGTAATGTGTTCCACTATAAAATAAGTCTGGCTTCCTGATGATGCTCTCTAGTGGGGTAATGCCAAGGTACACTTGTGTTGCACACCTGGGGTAGTCTTTGATCAACTTATCTGCTACATCTGTAATAAATAACTACGAAACATTAATAGTGCCATCTACTATAATAATACTATACAGGTACCATCAGATGTTAGCAGCTAAAAGTACTTTAATAATTGAAAAAAAGGTTAGAAAGCGTACATACCAATTAATCCTGTATCAATTACTTGACCCAAAAGCTTAAGAGCGGACTTGCCTCTTAAGAATCTGTCAAATTCGTCTTTATAACTTTGCATTTGCTTGAACAAATACTGAAAGGTTTCTTTCGATGGAATCCCTAAAGTCCAATTGATCGCTACATTATCGCGATCTTTATCAACAATGAATAAACATTTTGGGTTCAAGTTCATCATTATCTTCAAAGCTTCTGTGTTACCATAACTTGCAGCAACGTGCGCTGGGATCTGTCCATCATTATTTACAGTGGTTTCAAGTAACTCGGGGTTTGATTGTAGTGCATTTACAATATCCCTGACAACCTCGTTATCTTTAAGTGCACCGACAGCATAGTGAAATGCTGTACAACCGGCATCATCTAATGTAGAAGTCCATGTAACCCCCTCTGTATTATTAACTATTTCTCGGGCTTTTACCCAGCCGTCCCGCTGAATCGCTTTGAGTAGTCTGTTCTCTGTTGTGTCATCTGAAGAAAAAATGACGTTATTATTATTTATGGTATTTAGTTTGGGCTGCAACAGTTGTTTTATAGTTTTTGTATTGTATTTTTTGATAATATAATATTTTTGTTTTGTCAAACTTTATTATTTTTATTCTGTAAAAAAAACAATAAGTCATTAAGTCGAGTATCCAAATTTTAAAAAAAATGATATTGGTAATTTAATACTACAAATTGCTTAATATACACACTTTTGGAAAAACATCATGACTATTCTTAACAGTGACGGACACAGGAAATTCTAATGTGGGGGTAAAAGAATTTTTTTTGACAATAATAAGGCGAAAAATAAAATCCGAAATAAAATTGAATTTTATAATTTAAAAGTTAACGTTATTTAGGTTTTACAATGTTAAATGTTGGAATTCAAGGTGTGAGTGGGGGGCATTTTAACAAAACGTTCATATTTTTTGAAAAATACATTAAAATCTCGTCTTTTTAATCGAGCTATGGGGGCGCCGTCACCCCGTACTTATAAGATGTGTCTGCCGATAGACGGACTTTCATAGGGACCCGAGGGGGCTGCGACTCTCCCAAGATTCGGTGTTAATAATGTAATTATACTAAAACTTAAGTGTATTTTAAAAAAAAAAATATATTTGACACTCCAAAAAATATTATCAACCCTCCCACTAAAATTGTTCAAGTTCAGTGTATGTGTCCGCCCCTGATTTTTAATATATACACGTGCACATCATAAAATTTTCCATTTCATTTTTCTTACTATGTTCGATATGACTACTGATCATTTAGCATAATATTGTTAACTACTCCCTCCGTCCTATAATAATAGTATACCGACAAAAAACACGCAGATTAATAAAAACATCACTTTTTTATGTTTATCTCTCTTACTTTTTACACAATGATAATTTTACCCTTAACCATTTAATTTACAACTTTTTTATTATTTGTAATAATACCTTCAAGTGAGGGTAATATTGTAAACTTAATCCATATTTCTTATCTATTTTTGGACTGCACTATTAATATGGGACGTCCAAAAATAGTAAGGTGAACTGTTAATATGGGACGAAAGAAGTATTATCAAAGGATGTTTCGAAAAACTACCATTATTCTCTAACCGGGTGATTTCATCAGCATCTGGGACCTTCTCTAATTTGACACATAAAGGTACTTTTGTTTTTGAAGTTTCTAAGATGAACCGCGAGAGATCTTGATCATTTCGAATTTCAATGATAGGAAACCAAGGAGATCCGGTCCTGTAATGAACCTCCAATCTTAAGCGACACAAATCTTCGTTGACATCAAATTCGTCGTTTAATACGCCAGTTATCTCTGACAATGTTATATGCTTGTGCACATCCAACGTTAAACCTTTAGAATTTTTGAAGAACCACTCTTCGCCGTTACATTCCCATTTTCCTTTGTAAGCGACAAATATCGTAACAGTTTCTAAAACAGAAAACGATGAATATAAATAAATAGTATAAACTTAACATTTAAGTTCATTTGAATACCAATGACTAATCTTCATCATCTATATATATATATCATCCAATGAATAATATTAAATCCAAAATCAATTTATTCCTTTTTTTCAAACATTAATATCTTTAAAGCGTTAATCGTTATTCACGACAGACATTTAATTATCTTTCTACATATATGTTATATGATATATTTCAAAAAAAAATTGTTTTTTTCACGTTTTTTTTCGTTTTCAAAAACTATTATATATTATACTAAATGAGTATCATATATGATAGTAACACCAGTATCTATCATATATGATAGTATAACTTATCATATATGATTCAATAATAGTTTGTAATCTAACACTAATATATGATGAAACATTTTATCATATACTCCGTATGATATTTTACGCAAATTTTAAAAACGAATTTTTTTTTCTTCAAAAGTATACCATAGTGCATATTTATAAAAAGCTAATTAAATGCTCATCACGATAGTATATATTTTTGGTTTAACACTTAACGGTTTAAAAATATTTAAATTATAAAAATAGATGAAATAATAAAATACTTTTAATCTTATCCATAATAAAATGAAAATAAATATATATTATCCAAAATAACTCTTGTTTAAAGTTAATCATTAAACATTAAAACATATACAAATGGAATGTCACATGAAGTAATTAGTGTCGTGATATATACATGTATGACATTTTAAAATGTCAGTGTCAAAACTATTCTAATATTTTACCTAGTGTGAGCATAAAGCGGTTTTATGCTAAAACCAAAAATCAAACCACTAATTTCGGTTTTTTTATATCTCAAACCATTTTATTTTGGTTTTTTTTTGTTTTGGTTTTTATTTTTTCATTTTGTGCATTGGGTTTTTTATATACAAATAAAGGCATCAATAGTCAATCACTTTCGACACAAATTAAACTTATCATAATTATAAGTTGCACTCAACAGTAATAGTTTCAATCAGTTATATGATAATTTTAATTAGTTATATACACTACAATAATAGCAACATTAGCTATAATCGAATTATATAAAACCTAAACTCATAACAGAAATGCTTATATAGCAATCATAAATCTAACAAAGTATATGTTAAAAAAACCATAATTAATTAGTTTAATATCTTTTACAAATGTGTGTATTTGAATAACAAGAAAACAACTCAACATATTAGAACTAATATATATATATATATATATATATATATATATATATATATATATATATATATATATATATATAACTCAACATATTAGAACTAATATATATATATATATATATATATATATATATATATATATATATATATATATATATATATATATATATATATATATATATATATATATATATATATATATATATATATATATATATATATATATATATATATATATATATATATATATATATATATATATATATATATATATATAGGGAGAGTTAAAATAAAAAGGCATTTTATTGTGAGAAGGATAAGAAGGATTTTCAGCCATTAATTTAAAATCAATGGATAAGATCAATACATATTCTAACTAACTAACTAACTACCTAAACATGATTTTAAAAAAGTTTTTAAAAAATTCTGAAAAAATTCCACAATGCTGGATATGTTGATGCATAAAAAAAATATGAAGAAAGTATTTTTAATTTTGAGTTTTTTTACGTTTTTTTAATGCACAAAAAACGAAATTCAATGCACAAAAAGGTGAAATTTGGTGTACAAATTTTTTTTCATAAACAAAATTTTTAATTTGTTATAGTTTGATGCGGAATCAAATTTTAAAGGAAAAAGTCAAAAGAAGTTAGGCATAAAATGAGTTCTTGATGCACAAAAAACGTAAGAAACGTAAAAGACAACGTTTTTGTGCATTAGAATTTCGTTTTTGTGCATTAAAAAACGTAAAAAAAAACTTCAAATTAAAAAAACTTTTTTACAAAAGTTTTTTGCACCAACATACCCAATCTATTGGAATTTTTTCAGAATTTTTGAAAAAAAATTTAAAAAATATGTTTAAATGGTTAGTTAGTTAGGATTATGGTTTAATCTCATCCATTGATTTTAAATCAATGGTTGAAAATCCTTCTTATCCTTCTCATCAAAAAAAGTTTTTTTATTTCATCTCTCCCCTATATATATATATATATATATATATATATATATATATATATATATTTTAGTTAAAGTAGTGTAGTATCTTATAATTGTTAAAATAAAAAGTGTTTTGGACCTTTAGATCTACTAGTTTAATCAAGATGACATCAATCTCATTAAAAGAACATTAAATTGTTAATTAATTACATTTTATGTTTGTTATGAAATTTATAAAAAAAATAGCCTCATTGATTAAATTTAACCACATTTATTATACTTATTAATTGTATTTATTTGAAACACTTGATATTAATTGTAAAAAAAACACTACCATGTTTTTTTCAAAAGTAACTATATTTTACTAATATGTACTAACAACAATTTTAGAGTTTTAGTTTTTTTTTCTTATGTTGTATCACATATTAATTTATACAATTCAAGACAAGTTATTTTGTGCATATTATATTAAGTTATAGTTACGGACATCAATTGGTACATGACGGTTTTTTATTTGTTTAGGTTGTGTACGAGTTAGATATTAAATATGTACCATCATATTTGTAATTTTGGATGTGACCTGAATTGTATCTATTTTATATATGAGTTGATAGATATGTACCTCCATTTCTTGTTGATGTATCATCTTATTATTTTATAAAATATTGAATATGTAGTTGTTTACTTGTAAAGATTATTATTTAGACATGATGTATCAAAACTTTGTTATGTATCAAGTCTAACTAATATAAAGGATAAAAATATACAAAAATAAATAAATATGAAGATGTATCAAGAAAAACATTATTATCTAAAAGTATCGTTAAATGAAAATTAAATATTGTTTTTAAGAATTAATAGTATTGATTAAGTGAAAATTAGTTCTAGGTTTACTTATTACTTGTCCGTTGACTAGATATTTGTTACATTAATCCAATTCATCTATTATTTATTACATTTAATACTAACTAGTTAAATCTAATGGTGAATACTACTTCTTATTTTAACAATTTTAAAGAGGTACACCACATTAACCTAACTCTATATATATATATATATATATATATATATATATATATATATATATATATATATATATATATACTATATATATATATATATATATATATATATATATATATATATATATATATATATATATATATATATATATATATATATATATATATATATATATATATATATATATATATATATATATATATATATATATATATATATATTTATATGTTTATATTTATCGAACAATTTAAAGATATAAAAATAATTTTTTTATAAAAATTAATTTTCTTATAAAGTTTTATAAAAATAATTATTTAATAAATAAAATGTTAAAAAATTTAATAAAAGTTTTTAAAATAATATTAAGTTAGTTAAAAAAAGGTTTTTTTTTTTACATTTTATAAATAAAACTTTTTAAAAAAATTATTAAATATTATTTATTTATTTATAATATTGATAAAATTATAAGTCGTATGAAAATTACATAAATTTTGCATAAAAGAAATTCTTACATATACTTTCTTTTTGCACATGTATTATATTACGCTCTATTATTTAAAAATTTTACAATTTGCATACAAGTACGCATCGATTTTATTAAAAGTAATCTTACACAAATGTCAAATCATTGTCTAACAAAATTATAAGTTGCATAAAAATAAAGTTTGAATTAAATAAAATAAAAGATTTTTTTAAATAAAATTTATTTTTTTATACATGGCGTATAAAAAGTACAACGAAGTTGCACAAATACAACTTTTTACACACAAGTACTTTTATCATACACAAGTTAATTATTCTCTCACATATGTCATAGAAAATAATGTTCAATTTTAAGTTTTTTTGGCAAATTGTATAAATTATATAAAACATTTTGGAAATTTTCATTGAGTGAAAAAAAATAATGTCATGCATTTTAAAAATTATTCCTTCTTTTATTTAACAGCGATTAAATTTAAGGCAATATAACTGTACATGCATTTCTTTTTTCTTAAGATCACAAGAATATATAATTAACATTTTCTTTACATATAAAACTTAAAAGGAACTAATTTGAAAATCCTACTTACGTCCACAAACAGTGAGAACTAATGTATGCATTTAAACACTTTTGTTAAAAAACGAAATGAGTACCAAAAGTAGTTCTTACATCATAACAATGATCATTTTTTTACCAGTTTTGATATGAGTACTGATTATTTAGCATGATATATATTGTTTACCAACATGCATGCTATGTATATATTATGAGATCTATGTTTAATATTATCAAGGATGCCTTAGAAAAATTACCTTGTTCGTCTATAATCCGGATGACACATAAAGGAAGTTTTGTTTTCGAAGTTTCTGAGATGAACAACGAGAGATGTTCATTATTTTTAATTTGTGTATGAAAAGAACTTCCGGTTTCGGGATGGGCCCCCAATCCTAAACGATATAACTTTTTATCAACATCCAAATGTTGGTATAGGATGTCAGTTATCTCTGATAGTCTTATACACTTGGGCACATATATTATTGAACTTTCGGAATTCTTGAAGAACCATCCTCCGTCGTCATCTTTTACCCATACTCCATCGTAGGCTACAGATAATGTAACACAATCTATAACAGAAAATGAAGGATGTAAATATAACATGCATAAGGTGAAGATTATCCTTAAGCATTAAAGCATATATAAATGAAATTTGGCGTGTCTGACGTTATAAAATGTGGACTTAGGTGAGAATTTTATTTTATATTTTGTGAACTGAACCAAATTGTCATAAATATTTTAAACTTCTACCAACTTATAATAGGGATTAAGTTATAAAATAACAATGTATTTTTCGAATTGTACCGATTTTATACGTGTACTCTTAAAAGGTTGTACAATAGCAACGAATTTTAATAAGTGTTCCCTTATGCACACATTTGGTTGACGTGTCATCCCTGAAGGCTGACACGTGTCACCGTTAATAACGTGACACGTCACCAAAATGTGCAGATTGGAACACCTTATAAAAGTTCGTTATTATTGTACAACCTTTTTAGAGTACACGTATCAAATCCGTACATTTCAAAAAGTGCATCCCTATTCTACGACTCAATCCCTTTATAATATAATTAAAAAAGAAATTAAACTTGCTTTCAATGTATTATAAAAGTATTATAATATAAACTAAATTTGGTACTTTCTCCGTTTTAAATTAATTGTCTCTCGAAAAAACACATTGTTTTATAAAATATCAGTATCATTGTATTCTTTCTTTAACTTTTTTTTGCAAAATAACAATTTTACCTTTATACAATTAATGAAAACTTTATATATAGTTTATAATTTTACCCGTATACAATTAATAAATTTGTTACATTATTTATATTTTTTTAAAAAGGATTATAATATTAAGACAACCAAAAAATAATATAAATGATTATAAATTTAGGACGGAAGAAGTAGAATATAACACACAACCTCAAATTAAAGTTGATGTTAAAAAAGTAGCAAAGGGTGACACCTTAACATTTTTTATTATATTTTGCACCAATTATATATTATGCAATTTGATTTCAGAAATGGGTTAACTAAAATTTTATTTTATTTTTGGATTAATGGGAAGAAGTCTTCACCCTACACTATTTAACCTCAAATAAATGCGCATTTATGGAATATAACATATTTTGCTTAATAAAGTAAAATTTTAAGAAAAATATTTTTATTTTAAATTTATTTTATTTTGTAATGTTTTGCTTGAATTGAAAATTTAGTTTAATAGAAAAACTACTTGATCAAAGTTTTTTAAAAAATTGATAAAGAAATTTGATTGATAAAAGATATGTAATTTTTTTAAAAAAAAAAAAGCTAATTAATAAAATTTTAATGGTTAAATTTTAAATTAATTAAATAATATGAAGTAAACTCTTTACATTTTATAACCTCTAATTTTATATCATACAAAAATGTATACTATAATAAATTCTTTACGTAAAATTGAGTGCATAATCATTAGCTATAATAACATCATAATTATAAAATATTAAGCACAAGAAATTTACTAGAATGCTAAACTAAGTTTAATTTATTTATAATCTCGTGCGTGTACATGAGTTATAACTAGTATATTCAAAAATTATTAATTTAAAAATCCGACTTGCGACTTGTGTGATCAAGCAATGAGACAATATATATAAAAAATGTTTTAAAACCTGTGTTGACTTGACTTGTTTAACCGGTTCAATCGTGAAGCGGTCGAGTGATAGAACCCGGTTGTTTGATCCAACAAATTAAAAAATTGATTTATACTATAACATTATGTATGCATTAAAAAACACTTTTTTCAAAAAAATAAACAAATGAGCACTAAAAGTAGTTCTTAGTTCTCGTGTAAGAATATATTATAAAAATGAACATTTCATTTTTCTTCCTAATTTTGATATGAGTATTAATTATTTAGCGTGAAAAAGTTTACCAACATAATGAGATATATGGTTCTTAATTATCAAGTACCTTTTCTTCTTTCTTCGTCAACTTCTGCTTTCGCATCCCAAACAAGTGTCCGGCTGACACATAAAGGAAGTCTTGTTTTCGAAGTTTCCGAGATGAACACCGAGAGATCTTTATCATTCTGAATTTTAGTAACAGGAAACCAAGGAGATCCAGTTCTGTAATGGACCTCCAATATTAAATGATATATCTCACTATTGACTTCAAGTTGTTTGTTTAGGATGTTAATTATCTCTGATAGTGTTATACGCTTGGGAACAACCATTATTGAAGTTTTTGAATTCTCGAAGAACCATTCTTTGTTGTCATATTTCCATTCTCCATCGTACGCGACAAATAATGTAACATCATCTAGGACAGAAAAAGCGATGGATTTTAAACAAGCATACATAATGTGAATTTAATCCTTAAGTATTAGAGCATATATCAATGAAATGTGACACTAAGTGATTAGTGTTATACACGTAAAAGTAATAAACGAATTAAGTATACATATACGATGATGTTGGTTGGTATTATATGACAAACATACTTCACAAGAAATAGCTTAAAAGATGGAACAATAGTATAGGGCTCGTACCTTCGTAACTGATATTGGTACCAATTGCAGTGCTTGAGGATGCCACTCCACCTGTGTGTTTCAAGTTGTTTAATCAAGGAAATAAAAAAATAACAAGAGAAGTACAGAGACTACGTTGTCTGCTAATAATGAATAGTCAAATAGCATATCTAACCAAGTTTTATAAGATCGGGATCTTACTTAGGATTATTTTCGTCTTTGTAAGAGCGAGATAAGATCGGGATCGTAAGATCCTATTATAATATAATTTCTTGATATTCTTTGTAATATTTTACAACTTTACAAATTAATATACATCCTAAACACAAAATTATACGAATATTTCATAAAAATGTGGTCTTAAATTATGATTATGAAATGTATAAGAAGATTTACACGTTTTTTTAGATTATACAAAAGAAAACGTATATATTTGTAATTTTTTATTTTTCGTTCGAGAAAAAGTAAGATCGGATCGTAGTAGATCATAGGATTCTATGAGCAAGATCGGATCTTATAATATCTTAATCATGGAAAGATGTTATTTAAGATCTGTATCGTTTTTTTTTAAAGTATAATAAAATCGTAAGATTTTAATATCAATATCAGGATTTTGACAACCTTGTATCTAACCATTAAAAACTCTTTTTATTTGTTGAAATTTAAAGCAAATATTTATTTCAAAACATCGTAAAATAATTTCTGAACAGAATATAATGAACATTATTTATGTCCTTAAAAAAATATTCACGTTACTATACTATTTATGTTTTTTTTAATATGTTATCTTCCATAATCAAAACATTGGATTAATTACTTGTACCTAATTTTAGATAAATATATTATAATTCCAATAATCTTTCTTTATAAACATTTTTCTTTGAACGAAAAGATTATTAAGGAGCAGTTGAAATACAATAACTTAGATGTAAGAAAAAGTGTCAAATAAGATAATAAAACAATGTTGTGTTCATACCTTCTTCAATGATCTCGTTGATGTTGCTG
Organism: Glebionis coronaria; assembly: GCA_025667525.1. NCBI lineage: Eukaryota > Viridiplantae > Streptophyta > Magnoliopsida > Asterales > Asteraceae > Glebionis > Glebionis coronaria. The sequence continues at coordinate 581,721,996 of CM046878.1, read as the reverse complement.
GTAAAGCCTGAGGAAGCCACTAGAGTTGTTGCCATTAAGTAAGAGGTAAAAAAAGGTCAATCTATACTTTGGTTTTTACTTATAATAATGCATTAATTAGTAAAGAGCAGTGATAATTAAAATGGTATTAAAAATATATATCATGAAAAAGTTCCTTGGGTTCAAACCTTCTTCAGTGATCTCCTTGTTGTTGCTTGTATTGCCTGAGAAAGCCATCAGAGGGCTTGACATTAATTAGAAGATCAAAGATTCAGCTACCCACAATTAATATTATATCATTTTGTAACAATCTAAAAACTTAATAGTAACGAATTAGCATCTGTATATATACATATATTCAGGCGGACCTTAGTGGAGACCTTCTCAAAGAGTGTAAGAAATATTATGTATTCCGTTTAAAAATTAATATTTATTTTTTTATTTTGGTCTGCAAAAAAGAAGGTAAGCTCCCAAAATAAATCTTAAGGTCACTGTATATATTGCAAAGCAAGTTTGTATATCCTAAAGAATAATATAAAGCAAAAGCAAATATGAATAAAATAGCATGTAAACTACATAAAGCAGGAAATAGAATGTAAAAAATGTAAAATACTTTGGTAACTCATGATTGAATCTGGCAGCAGGAAATACAAAGAAGTTAGTAGTATGATATCAGGTTATGCATCCATGGATGTGGTTTTATAGGAAGCCACTAAAGTGGTTGGGTCTTTTTAAAATTATTATTTTATACTAATATATATATATAAACTAAATCATTCAAGCAATTAGGACTGTTCATTAGTTGCTTCACAACTTGACTAATAAAAATGTTTCACTTACGAGAAAATGAAAAGTTTTTCACTTACTAAAATTAGCCGTCAAGTTAATGTCAAATCAACATAACATCAAATCAATTTAACTTTTTTGTTAAAACATCAAAGAATGCTCAATTTTTTACTCATAATTATTTTTCATAAAGCCTTTAAATAAACTAAACATTGCATCAATTTAATAAATAAAAATTTGTATAGAATGTCGTATACTTTTATTAAAATTACACATTACACTGAATAAAATAAACATAAAATAATAACGATACTTGAATGAAAGGAGTAAACGGTTGTGAAACAAGGCTCGTGTTTAACATGATTCTCTTAAAACAAATTCGTAATTTATTTCCTATGGTATAACGTCCAAAACTATTGTACAGACGGACTAGAAAACTTTCTTGAAAGATAACGAAAGTCTTCTGCGTTTCTAATCGAAAAGACTGCTTAAATACTGAAGTAATGGAGATAGGTTTTTTTTTGTCGAAAACTGGATGAGTAGATTTTATTTTATAGCCAATTCATGTATTGGTCACCAAGATAGAATATTTGCTTCTAAATAAACTGACATGCAAATCAGTTAATATAAAACACGATTTGCATATATTTTTCATACATAAATATATTTTGTGTTTATGACTTATTAACTAAGTCTAAATCTATTCTTTAAATAGATTTACAGAATATTCTGGAAAATAAAAATCGAATCTGGTAGCAAAAAAGATAGCGCATAGGCAAACTTTGGGAGCTGCATGTGTGTCCGTAGGTCGTGCGGGCTCGCACAAGTTCAGTAGCTTCGAACTCATTTTGCCCTAGAAATACTGAAATCTGCACACCCACTTGCGCGTGCACGTGGGTGTTTGCGCAAAACCGACCAAAGATATTTTGATAACCAATACATTGATTTCCTTATAAACATGATTTCGCTTCATGTTTTGGGTGATGTGGGACAATTCTTTTTCCAAAATTTGTGTTTCACGTGACTCAATTTGAGACACGATATCTCATTCATATTAACTCGATATTAGACATAATTTAGCTCCTTGCGAAAGATCTCTTCGAGGAGAACGCAAAGCTACTAACTAGTAGGAATATATATAACATATACACATATTAAATTATGTCCAAACTATGCAAAAAAAAACATTTTGCAACTACCATTTTTCCAACAATCCCCCATATGAATGAAGATCGGTCAAAAACACATAAAAGTTTCGGCAAAATTTCTGCGGTTAAGTCCTACATAAGATAGGCAGGGGTAACCCTTTGAACCTTCCCTTGTGAGTTGCACTTAGTCTCCTAGATCTGAGTAGACGCGATGTCCTTGAACTCAACCTATGTTTACGTAGACGGCCATACACGCTCATATAAGACTCTCCATAACCTTGTCAGGTCCTCATAGTCGTGCTCGTTATGGTCATGAACACTATAGCCTGGTTCTACAAGAGCTCTTAGGAATTGCGCCTCCCACAATTCTCTTCGAAACGACCTCACTTCTCTCTCACATAGGTGATTTCATCTTGAATCATTCAAACCATATACTTTTAGATTTCATCTTGAATCATCATGCTTTATGATTTCATCTTGAATCATAAAGCCATATGTTTAACCTCTTAACAAGTCATAGAATTATAGGAATGGATTAGGGAAGTTACTTCATTCAATAACTCCCCCACATTAATTTGAGTTCCCCCACATTTCTATGATTAGGTTGTCTTATTGAACCCAAATCTTAGGATCTCTAGTCAACTGAGTTAGGTTTTTCTTCATAGAAACTCATTCCTTCAAGGGATTTAGTCTCATTCCTTTAGACGACTTACTAACTAACACTCTATTTAAGCCTTTAGTAAGCAGATCCGCGATGTTATCCTTTGACTTCACATAGTCCATTGAGATAACTCCTGTTGAGAGTAGTTGTCGTACCGAATTATGTCGACGACGGGCATGTCTAGATTTTCCATTATACATTTTGCTATGAGCTCTGTGAATTGGCGATTGACTATCACAATGTATACTAATGGTCGTTACCGGTTTAGGCCACATGGGTATGTCCTCTACAAATTAACGTAGCCATTCTGCATCTTCTCCATAGTTATCTAATGCGATAAATTCTGATTCCATCATGGAATTAGCTATTACTGTTTGCTTGGATGACTTCCAAGATATAGCGGCCGCTCCTATCCACTAGTCGATATAGAATCCTTTATGTCAGATATCCAATTTGCACCACTGTATCCTTCAATAACCGCTGGATATCTAGCATAATTCAGTCCATAATCACGAGTGTATCTCAAATAATGAAGTACCCTAGTCATATCTTTCCATGTGCATCACTTAAATTACTAGTATACCTACGTAGCCTGCTAACAGCATCTGCTAAGTCAGGTCGGGTACCTGTCATCAAATACATTAACAAGCCAATAATTCTTGAATACTATAATTGGGAAACACCTACGCCTCTATTTTTAGACAGATGCAACCTAGTGTCAATTGGAGTTCTAGCTACGCTGGAATCCCCATGCATTATGAGTATTAAGAATTTTGTCCATGTAATGTGCTTGACTTAACGCAAGTCCACTCTGAGTTCGTATGATGTTTATTCTAAGGATAACATCAGCCAAACCTATATCTTTCATGTCAAACTTTAATTTCAACATGTCTTTTGTAGACTTGATCATTTTGTCATTACTGCCAACGATGAGCATATCATCAACATAAAGACACAAGATTACATATCCACTATTTGTGTCTTTGACATAAACACACTTTTCACATTCATTAATTTTGACCCCACCCTCAAACATGGCGTGATCAACCTTTTGATGCCATTGTTTGGGAGCTTTCTTTAAGCCATACCATGACTTTACTAGCCTACAAACTTTGATCTCTTGTCCAGGATCCATGAAACCCTCGAGTTGGTTCATGTATATTTCTTCTTCTAAATCTCCGTTTATAAAAGACGTTTTCACATCCATTTGGTGACTTCTAAATTTCTTAATGCGACAATAGCAAGAATCATTCTAATATAAGTTATTCGTGTAACAGGCGAATAAGTATCAAAGTAATCTAGACCTTCGCGTTGTCTTAATCCTTTGATCACCAATCTTGCTTTGTAATTGTCAATGGTGCCATCAGCTTTCATCTTCTTCTTGAAGATCCATTTATAGTATAGTGGTTTACCACCAGGAGGTAAATACACGAGCTCCCAAGTATGATTTTGTAAAATAGAATATATTTCACATTTAATGGCTTCTTTCCATTGAGGCCCTTTCGAATAATTCACCACTTCTTGATAAGAAGTGGGTTCGTTTAAAAGAGACAAAATCAGGTACAAATGATTTCTCGGTTCTCGCCCTTTTGCTTTTTTTTGTTCAATCTCTTTTTCCTTGGGTTGATCTTGTCTCTCATCGTGGAGATCATTATCATCTCGTTATCTCTTATCTTGGAAAAATTCATCATCTATTCTAGATGTGTTTCCATTTTCCTTCTTTAAACAAGAAAATATGTTTTCAAAGAATGAAGTATTCCTTGATTCTATTATGGCGTTCTTTTGTATATCTGGATTTTTCAAATCATGTACAATGAAACGATAATTACTACTATTCTTAGCATATCTAATAAATATACAATCCACATATTTAGGTCTAATCGCTTAGGCCCTAGGTGTCGGCGCAACTACCTTGGCTAGACACCCTCATACTCGTAAGTAATGGTATAACGGTTTTCATCTCATCAATAGTTCAAATGGGTTTTCCTTTTTATCCTTACAAGGTATCTTGATCAAAAGATAAGTAGCCATTAGAGTGGCTTCTTTCCAAATGTCTCGGCTCAAACCAGAACTTAACAACATGGCGTTAACCTTTTCTTTCAAGTTATGTTCTTCCTTTTGGCAATACCATTTTGCTGAGGTGAATAAGGAGCAGTTAACTCGTGTCTAATTCCATGTTTCGTACATAGATCAGCGAAAGGAGACACATATTCACCTCCTCTATCACTTTATAGAACAAACTTGTCTATAGCTTCATCTTAACTTTTCAACAAGTAAACATAGCAATACTTTGAACAATCATCAATAAACGTGATAAAGTACTAATTTCCACCTTTTTGGGTAGTGATTTTAAAATCACATATGTTTGTGTGTATCATATCAAGTGGTTCGGTTTTTAGTTCAACCGATTTGAAAGATGATCTTGTAAATTTGGCTTCGACACAAGTTTCACGCTTATAATTTGAATCAATATGAAAATTTGGTATGTTACCAAATTTTATCAAACGACGCATTGAATTAAAATTAACATGTCCAAGACGACCATGCCACATATTAGAAGACTAAATCAAGTAAGCAGAAGAATTCATTTTATTGATATCATTCTAAACAACTATTACATAGAGCTTCAACATACCCATTCATGGCATACCGGTTACCAATATACATTTGATTGTTAGAAAGAACAACTTTATCAGAATAAAAAATAAGACGAAAACCAAACTTATTCAAAAGCCAACCAGACACAAGATTCTTGCGAATCTCCAGAACATACAAGACATTAGTCAACTTGAGCTTTTTCTTGGATGTCATCTTTAAAATAACATCTCATTCGCCCTTGATATTAGTAGTTGCAGAGTTTCCCATGTACAACTTCTCTCCATTATCAACCGCTCTGAAAGAGTGAAACATACTCTTGTTAACACACACATGACAGGTTGCCAATATCAACCCACCAATCACTGTTATTAGAACCTACCAGGTTAACTTCACAAATCATAACAACGACATTAGACACCATAGAAATCGTGTCCACACTATGGTTCACTATATTAGCCTCGCGTGGAGTCACCCGCTTCGACGCCTTGCAGTTAGCAGCACGAAGACCAAGTTTGTCACACTTAGCAATTTCCTTAGAACTTCTGCTTCATAATTCTATCTTTAGGAGCAAGGTACTCAAACTTCCCTTTACCTATGCTTTTGCCTTTAGACTTTGAAGAAGACGAACCATGCTCAACCATATTTTTCTTGGCCGAATCAAGTGTATAAGTGTTTTTTTAGTCAGCTTGTTGTCCTCTTCAATACGAAGACGAACAACCAAGTCTTCAACACTCATCTCCTTTCACTTATGCTTCAATTAGTTTTTTAAATGCTACCCAGCTTGGAGGTGACTTTTCAATGATAACATCAACTTGAAAAGTTTCAATCAAAGTTATACCGTCAGTATGAATGTCGTGTAGCAAAACCTGAAGATCTTGAATCCGAGTTATCACATTATTTGAATTAACGATCTTGTAATCTGAAAACGAGCTACCACCAACTTCTTTATACCAGCATCCTCAGTTTTGTACTTGCGTTCCAACGAATCTCATAATTATTTGGCAATCGTAGTCTTACAGTACACGTTGTACAAAGAGTCCATCAAACCATTCAAAACATAGATGTGACACAAGAAGTCTGAATGTTTCCATGCTTCAACCGCTTGTTGATTAGAGGGTTGACCTTCTTGCGGAGGTTCCACCTGAGGTACTGTCTCCTTTAAGAACTTCACAAGGTTCAAAGCAGTGAGATACAAGAACATCTTTTGTTGTCACCTCATAAACTTCTGCCATATTGAGATTTTCTGGTTTTACAGCATAATTAGCAACCGTGTTGGTATCCAACATACCAGTTACATTAGTAGTCACAGGGGTTACAGGAGTACTGTTAGTCATCCTGAAAAATTAAACAAGATCAATCACAAACAGTTAAATAAATTTTTATAAAATCAGTATCAAAGGAATTCAATCGTGATCTCTATAGCTTGTACCAGACCAGCTTCAAAGAAACTCAATCTTAGTTTTTATGAATCACATGTAATAATCAAATATATCAGTTTAATAGAAACTCAATCTTTGTTTCAGTATGAACTGATTAGAAAAACTGCTTAAAATATAAGAGATCTTATTAGCCTTATATTTTATATAGTTGAACAAGAATGTAATAGGTCATCTTAGTCGTGGTAAGTCTTGTATAGTAATAGGCTAGTCGGATAAACGGGCTTAGACTTTAAGCTAATATTGTCTAAGTTAGGGGCTATATGCCCAAGCAAGGCCAATCCCGGCCCAAGAACAAAGCACACGATCCAATAAGGATGTGACACTATATAAACCTATCCTAGCTTGTTAGGAGAGGTTGTTGGTTACATTTGTTTCTCTCTCTAAACATTTAACTTCTCTCTATTTTCTTCTCTTTCTCTTTCTAATTTTCTTCTCTAAATATTGTGTTATAGACTGAAAGTGGTTTAACATTTGGTATCAGATCCTAAAGTAGATAGGTGATGGAGGTTTCTTTTATGGTTGCTTATTGATTTTCGTAGCTTATTTTTCAAGGTGAACGATCTCGAATTTATTTTTTAGTTTTGATTTGAAAAAAGTTTGTTACTTTCTAGTTTATTAACCTTTTAATAAACTATAATTATAAGAAAAAAAATTGTTTTCATTCAAAATCATCATCTTTGTATCAAATCTGTTCAAAAATTAGTTTTAGTACTTTCTTGATTTAAATATTTTTGTCTTAAAAAAGAAAGTTTTGATTTTTAAGGTTCCTAATGGCTTCAAACATCCGGATGTACAAGTTGTTTTTGGTGAAAAGTTGGAAATCTAGTGTTTTTTTGCGTTTTTCAAAAAGTTGTATCGTAAAAAATTAAAACCATGATTAACCGAGATTAAGAACCGGAACACGAAGATTCAGAACCGGGATCAAAGATAGCTAAGAACTGGGATAACATCTCAGAACTGAGATAGTGAACCGGGATACAAAACCGGGATATAGAATCGGGATAAGTTTAGAACTGGGATAAGTTTGGAACCGGGATAAGTCTGGAACCAGGATAAGTTTGGAATCGGGATACCAATTTTTTCAAAAGACCAAGATAAAGCAAAAACCGGGATAACGAGAATACTTAAATAAAAATTTTCCAAATATTTGTATATCAAATTTTGAGTGTTAGTCACCCTCACACTTGATCTCGAAGCATCGTTTCCGAAAAAATAAAAAAAGAGTTTTATGGCGGGAAAACCGGAGTAAAATTTAATTTTTTTTTCTTGACCATTTTTAAGTTTTTATGCGTCAATATCGAATTGGCGATACGAAAAATTTTCGACCTAAAATTCAAATTTTTTGGACCAAAATTCAAATTTTTCGCGCAAAATCGCCGTAAAGTTTTTTAAAATTTCTAAATTTTTCTACATCCTTAGAATTGTTTTCTTAAGTAAATTTCAAAATTTGGCAATAGAAAAATTTGAATTTAATTTTGGCAGGAAAATTGGGTATTTTGATCATTTAACAAAAATTCATCACAACAAATCTACTAAAGATCTGTAATCCATACCCATCATATCCTCTTAGAGACATCCGTTCATATGGACATCTTCTAAATGTACTACAAAATTTCTAAAATTGATCTGGCTAGAAAGGCTGTGAGTACCGTCGCTGCACCGACTTGAAACGACATTTGATCAAATTAACTAAAGTCCTTCATCAAAAGTTAACACAACGGATTCAACAGCAACAACGTCCATGAATGAGGCGAATAAAGAGAATATGCAAAATCTAGAGGTTCCGGACAAATACTGAGCTTAGAATCAGTAAACCTGCTAAGAAACACAACTTGGACCAAAGATGTTCATGCAATAAAATACAAGAAGTTGAAAGCAAAAGAGCGATGCATGAAACATTTAAAGCTACTTCATCACACGTTCAGATTCTTTCAAGAGACGACTACAAAGGCACTCGTGTTGAAATCGGATTCAAATGGGTATTCATTCTACTATTTGGTCAAGATGTTGAGACCTTCACAAGAACGATGCTACTTAACGTGGATCATCTTGAACAACAACTTGACAAAGATGAATTTCAAGAGGATGAATCCATGGAGACCTTTTTAGCTCTCAACAATCGGTACCAGCAATCCATTGACTCAATGGGCTTATCAAATAACGACCGAGAGTTCACAAGTGCATACTTTGTTAAATACACTCTCGTGGATCTTCAAGCGTTCAAAGAGACACTTTGTTAGCCTAAAAATATTGAGTCAAACAAGAATGTTCGGTCATAGGTTTCTATTGTAATATTTATTAGAACGTTGTAATAGATAGTTAAATAGTCGTGGTTCACGGGCTTGGATTTAAGCTACTTACAGCCCAAAAGACAAGCCCGGTCTAAACAATATGGCCCATTATGGTTACATGTAAGCCCGACTATATAAAGCCCTTCCTAGCATGTTAGGAAGGGTGGATGGTCATTTTTGTAACACTCATTATTCTAATCTAATATTCACCAAGTTAATCATCTCTCTCTACTTTCTTTCTCTACTTTCTCTCTCTAGTAATCCATCTCTTTTCATCTATTTTCTATCATTAATCATCATAATAATATGGGACAACATTTGGTATCAATCGCCACTGGGTAGATTGTGTTTGTTTGTTTGGTTTTAGTTTGATTCGGTTGATTTTTCCATCTAAATCATCCCGAATTAATTTTTTTAGTATTTTCGGGCTATAAATCTTGATATAACTCATTTATATCGATTTGGTAGGGATTTGGTTCGGTTTTTGTGGTAAAAAAATCGCAAGTTTATGAGGTGTTTACATTGATTTTTGAGTTACGGTTCGTTAACTGCTTCAAGATCATTCCGAAAAAAATAATTTCGGATAAGGGTTTATTATTCCGACAAACAGATTTTCGGATAAGGGTTTGTTATTCCGAAGATTGTCTTTTCTCTTAATTTAGTTTATTCCGAAAAAACTAGTATTCTGAAAAAGTCTTATTCTCCGAAAAAGCATCTATTCCGAAGAAGGTACGTTTTTCCGAAATTTTCAATTTATTTGAAAAAGTGCATTATTCCGAAGATTCTCATTTCTCTGAAAAATTTCACATATTCCGAAGATAATACTTTTCCGAAGATTCTCATTTCTCTGAAAATTTCACATATTCCGAAGATATCACTTTTTCCGAAAATCCTCGTTTCTCTGAAAACATTAGTTATTCCGAAGAAGGTCCGTTTCTCTGAAAACATCAATTATTCCGAAGAAGGTCCGTTTCTCTTAAAACATCAATTATTCCGAAGAAGGTCCAATTCTCTGAAAACATCAGTTATTCCGAAGAAGGTCCAATTCTCTGAAAACATCAATTAATCCGAAAATTTCCAATTATCTGAAAAGATCAATTATTCCGAAAAATCCCATATTCTTTGAAAAAGTCAGTTATTCTGAAAATATCCAATATTCCGAAAATTTAATACTTTTACAAAAGTGAAAATTTTTGTGTGATTTTTTCGCCTTCGAATTTTTGGTTTCTTGTGAAGACAATTTTTAGGGGATTTTAACATTTTTCATCGACAACAACAATCACAACACATCTACTTAAGATCCATTTTCACTTCATCTATTTCAAGTCTCTAGATATAGATTCTACTCAAGAGTATCGTGTCACAAACAATAATATCATGGTGGCGGGTAATAAAAAGAGACCACCAATGCTTGTGTCTGATAGGTATGCTCAATGGCAATCACGTTTCATACGATGCCTTGATACAAGACCCAATGGTGATGTCTTGAGGAAATGTATTACTCATGGACCATATGTATTTAAGAAAAATTCAATTCTTCCAAGACCAGCCACTGATACTACTGATGCAGTACCCGCAAGTAAACGTGATGAAACAAGATCCGATCTCACACCTGAAAATTATGCTTGGCATGATGCGGAGAAGGAAGCTATCTATATGGTTCTAAGTGGGATTGGAGATGATATTTATTCCACGGTTGATGCATGTCCTACATCACATGAAATGTGGACTGCTATTGAACGCTTGCAACAAGGAGAATCACTCAACAAACAAGATGTCAAAACAAACTTGTTTTGGAATTTTGGCAAGTTTACTTCAAGGGATAGAGAATCAATTGACTCTTACTACTCCAGGTTTTATAAGATGATGAATGACATGACAAGAAATAATCTGCAAGTCTCCATCATGCAAGTGAATGTCCAATTTCTTCAACAACTTCAACCCGAGTGGACACGGTTCGTCACTTTAGTAAAACAACAAGAAAAGTTAGACGAGGTCTCATATCATCGACTCTTTGATATCTTGAAGCAATTTCAGAATGAAGCAAATGAGATTCGAGCTGAACGTGTTGCCAAGACGGCTAATCTACTTGCTTTAGTGACTACCACTCAACATGTTCAAGATCATCACTCTCGTGCTCCTAAGCCATACTCCACTACATCATCTTCACCATGATATTCCACATTGTCTAAGTCTTCATCATCCACAAGATCACGAGGTAAAGTGCCAAGAGCACCATCACCACCTTCTGAATCATCATCTGAAGAAGATAGTGATGAAGACCAAGCTCAAAAGAATCGAGAGATGAAACAACAAATTGCTTTCATAATGAAGACTTACAAGAAAATCTACAAACCCACCAACAACAATCTTCGAACATCATCTAACACAAAGAACCAATATGTTGAGAGTCCTCCAAGGTATGACACACGTCGACGTGGTGAAAGTCCTTCTAGGTATGATCGACATAATCCAACACATGTTGAGGGTTCTGCAAGATATGATCGACAAACTGCCAAGTATGATACTCAGAGGATTGATGTTGCTACTGGGAATAGGGAAATAGTTGAAAGTCAAGTGGTTCAGCAGAGTGGGATTCAATGTTTTAATTGCCAAGGTTATGGGCATATGGAAAAGGAATGTAGGAAGTCGAAGAGGGTTAGAGACTCCAGCTATCACAAGGAAAAGATGCTGCTATGCAAGAAGATGGAAGCAGGGGTTAAATTGTCAGCTGAGGAAGGAGAAATGCTTGATGACACTGATGATGAAGATTCTGATCAAGAACTCGATGCACATTACTCGTACATGTCAAAGGTTGAAGAAGTTCTCAAAGTCACTGAAGATGACAATGGCCCTATCTTTGACACTGAGCCAATCGATAAGGTACACACTACTGATGAATATAATGTGTTTGGTGATATTCATGAGCATAGTGATCTACCCAATGCCATTAATGACACGTGTATGATGGAAACGGTTGATAGCAATACCACACCCGATTCATCAGACATGTGCAATAATGAGTCTGAGAATGATCAACATGTAAATGAGTATGATGAAGAGGAACGTATTGCGCTTGCTAATTTAATTGCCACTTTACAAAAAGATGTCACTGAAAATAAAAAGAGTCAAAAGCAATTATAGAAGGCAAATGCTACGCTCACTCAAAATTTTGAATAATGCAAAGCTGCTCTTATCAAATCTACTGAGATGACTAAAAGCTATAGAGATGAGCTCCTTCATAAAACCAAAGAGCTTGTGGGGTACAAGGGTAGTGCGTTAAAAAGTCAAAAGGACGATTTTGAAAACAAATATAATACAACTCTTGAGTTATTAGCCAAAGATAAGCGTCAATATAATGTTTTCTTAATGGATGAACGTCACAAAACGTACCTTGCCAATACCAAAGTTAATGAACTTGAACAAAAGCTCTCTATGATCACTACTGATTCTGCTAAAATTCTTGAGGTTCAGAAACAAGAGGTAGATGCGTGAAAACAAGACTTCAAAAGTAGATATGATAAAGAAACCGAAAAAGTAACAAAACTAGAAGAACAAGTCGAATTTTTGAAGAAAGTTGTTTATAAAACTCATGATTCTATTCAAACCGTAAGAATGATAACACCTCACGTCGATGTTTAAGGGTCAAGCTAGCTTTGCAAGTCCTGAGTACCTTGCCAAAGCTCAAGCTGCGAACCCGTGTCTTTATCTTGATGAGACTGAAAGGACCGATCTTGATTGCATGCCTGTTAGTGCCGATAGTGAAGAGACTGCCCTTTGGGATGATGATAGTCGACCACTTGTCAATAAGGAGTTTGTGAAACCATATAATTATGCTTACATGAATAGTCTTTATGGCCTTTTCAACAAACAAACTCAGAAAACCCGTGAGGAAGTGTTTTTAGAATGCAAACAAAAGAGAATTCAATGGAAGAAAGCATTTGCCCCTAAGAAATCTAATGTTTACAAATACATGAACTATCTCCCTCTATATGAATCTAAAAGCAAGAGTAGGAAAACATTAGGTATTCTTAAACACCACATAGATAATGTTAAATCTACTGTTGAAAGAGATTGGGCAAAACGTGAAAATGATGAGTGGAAACGCCCGATTCCTCAAGATATTACCCTGCTTGTGAAAGAACTATTAATCCCAAATACGATATTAATTAAAGAAACTGTTCTTCAGTTTGAGGAGTTCATTCGGACTGAAATGTATGATGATTTAAAATACGTTGAATCTCTTGAGAAACACATTGATGATCTTCAAATGGAGAAGTCTGATTTTTCAGATGAATATGATTTACTCTTGCAAGAATGCGTTTCTAAAGATGTTATGTGTGCTTATTTTACATCTTGTGCTGATATTGATGAATATTCTGATGTTGCATGCAAATATCTTGATAAGATAAAGAATGTGAGCGTCTTGAAATTGAGCTTTCGAAACGTAAAGAAAATGTTGATAAAAAGGCTTTTGAGTTACTTCAACACAAAACTGATTTCCTTCAAAAACATTGTCATTCTCTTGAACTTGCTTTGCAAAAAGACGTTGGTAGTTTTCCAAATGATAATAACTTGCAAGAAAAACTTTCCAAAATGTTTCGAGAAATGAACGAACAGAATTTGGAAATTAAAGGGTTGAAAGCTCAGTTACAAGACAAGGACAGAGCGATAATAGAGTTGCAGTAACTCGTTGCTAAAATGGGTGGGAAAGTTGTGGAAACTAGCATTAAGAAACATGTTGTTAGACAACCTAATGCCTCTAAAGAGAATAGATCCTCTATCTTGGGAAAACCATCTCCTTTATCAAATTCCTCATTTGCAAAACCCGTGTTTGCCCCCAAGATGGATGGAAAGGAAAGGTTACCACATAATCAACCCATAAGGACGAATGTCATAGCACCAAGCGTTAAGCACAATAATGTGATTAAACCTGGGATGTAAAGAATGACCACTAATCCCACAAAAAAAGTTACTCAATCGCCTCATACTTCTAGAAACACTAATATTCGTGTGTCTTCTACTATAGGAATAGTCTCCACTACTAGTGTTAGCCGGCCTCAGCTTAAGAGCACTCAAGTGAATGATAAGGTCTGGAAACACAAGAATCAAGGGAAGATGAAGGAAGTAGAAGAACACCCTAGGAATTTGAATGTTTTTAAGAATAAAAAGTCTGTAATCGCATGTAATGACGATTTGAATGATGTGAATGATTTGAATGATATGAATGTGAAATTTGTTTGTATCAAATGTGGAAAGTGTGCTAATACTAATCATTCTATGTGTGCTATGAATAAAGTCAAAGGCGTAGAAACTAGAACTAAGAAGCAAGTTGCGATGCCTATTAGAGCTAGTAAACCCAAACGCAAAGTGAACCATTCTGGTGCTACCCCCACGAACAAAAGTAATGCATCAGACTCCACCACTAAGAACCCTAGAAGTAAAATTAAGGAATTATATGAGTCTGCTAGCATGTCTTGGAAATGGTGGTTTGCTAATCAATGTCCTCCAGGATATAAATGGATGCCGAAAGCTAGGACATAAAATGTGAAAACGAGTGTTAGTTTGCCTTTAAATGTTGATAAGGACACTAATGATTCTACTATCACAACTACTGTGGTATCCAATTTAGCAAATGTCGTGTTCTAACTCTTCTACATGTGATAAAAATAATTCTCTTCATACTGGACTCTGGATGCACGAAGCACATGACGGGGAATCTCAAGCTTCTAATTAACTTCGTGTAGAAGTTCCTGGGTACGGTCCGATTCGGAAAGGATTAATTTGCACCGATCCTAGGATATGTAGATTTGGTTCAGGGGAAGATTACAATCAAAAGGGTATACTACGTCGAAGGGCTCAATCACAATCTTTTCTCGGTTGGTCAATGCTGTGATGCGGATTTGGAGGTTGTTTTTAGAAAGAAGACATGTTTTGTTCGTGATTATGATGGGAATGACTTACTTACCGGTACACGGGGTACTGATCTTTACACAATTTCACTTCAAGACACAACTTCATCAACTCCAATTTGCTTCATGGCTAAAGCTTCAACGACTCGGGCATGGTTATGGCATCAACGTTTATCTCACCTTAATTTTGATACCATCAACTTGCTTTCCAAGAAAGATACTGTGAGAGGCCTTCCAAGCTTGAAATTCATCAAAGATCATCTTTGTTCTTCTTGTGAGCTTTGTAAAGCTAAACGAAGTAGCTTCAAAACAAAGACTACACCAAGCTCCAAAGGACGGTTAGATCTTCTTCATATGGATCTGTGTGGTCCCATGCGTGTTCATAGTATCAATGGAAAGAAATATATTCTGGTAATTATCGATGATTACTCAAGGTACACATGGACTCACTTCTTGAGGTCCAAGGATGAAACACCCGAAGTTCTCATCAGCTTTCTTAAACTGATACAACGTGGTCTTCAAGCTCAAGTCAAAGTGGTTCGTACTGACAGAGGTATAGAATTTTTGAATTCAAATTTGAGAAACTATTTTGAAGCCGAAGGAATTGAACATTAAACATCTATTGCTCGAACACCTGAACAAAACGGCGTTGTTGAAAGACAAAACCGTACTTTAGTTAAGGCTGCTCGAACATTATTATCCGCTTCAAAACTTTCACTATACTTTTGGGCCGAAGCCGTGTCAACCGCATGCTACACACAAAACCGATCCTTAATTATTCCTCGACACGAAAAGACACCATATCACATAATTCATGATCGAAAACCTTCACTCAAACACCTTCATGTTTTTGGATGTACTTGTTACATTATACGAGATGGTGAAAATTTGGATAAAATGAAAGAGAAAGGTGATGCATGTATTCTTGTGGGATATGCAACTCAGTCTAAGGGATATAGAGTATACAACAAGAGAACAAACTTGATAGTCGAGACCATTCACGTTCGATTTGATGAATTACAAGAAATGGCACTTGAACAAAACATTTTAAGTCCCGATCCACAACGACAAATGACTTCCATTCACAACCGCACGGAACTCAGAACTCAAGACCACAACAATGAACCGTCAAGTTCAACGCTGGTTCCAGAAAATGTTCCTAGAGCTGATATGACAGTCGACACGATAATTGAAGAGTTGGAAATGTTATATGGACCAATGTATGATGAATATTTCACGGGGGAGAAACAAGTTGTATCGAAGTCTTCCGCTGTCACTCATGATAAGAATGATGATACCGATCATCGACAACAACCGGATATAACTTCATCTACTTCAACACGGGTTGATGTAGATTTACCTCCTCAGAAAATCACATCAACAATCGCTCCTACAACATCAACAACTACTGCCATTTCTCCAGAGAACACAAATCAAGCAGACAATGCATTATCTGACGAAGACGAATTTATCAACTCATTCGGTACACCGGTACACGAAACTAGAGAGTCTTCTACTCGCCATGTTGATCCGTAAAATATGCATACATTCTACCAACGACATCCTTCGACACATCATTGGACCCGAGATCATCCTTTGGTTCATGTCATTGGAAACCCTTCACAGCTCGTTCGTACAAGACGACAGCTTCACACCGATGGCGATGTTTGTATGTTCGCACTCGCCGTGAGTACAGCTGAACCGAAAAAAATAAAAGAAGCCATGGCTGATCATGCTTGGATTGAATCGATGACGGATGAACTTCAACAATTGGAAAGACTTAAAGTCTGGGAACTTGTTGACAGACCATACGATGTAATACCATTAAATCTTCGATGAATCTGAAAAAACAAGATGGATGAAGAGAACACGATCATCAAGAATAAATCTAGGCTTGTGGCTAAAGGGTATGGACAGAAAGAGGGTATTTATTTTGAATAATCATTTGCACCAGTAGCTCGAATGGAAGCGGTCAGGATTTTTCTTTCTTATGCTGCACATAAGGGATTCATTGTCTATCAAATGGACGTAAAGACGGCTTTTCTTAACTGTACTTTGAAGGAAGAAGTCTATGTCACACAGCCGGAAGTGTTCGTCAATCCTCATTATCCTGACAAGGTGTATCGTCTCCACAAAGCACTTTATGGACTCAAGCAAGCTCCAAGGATGTGGTACGACGAGCTCTCGAAATTTCTGGTCTCCAAAGGTTTCTCAAAAGGTTCCATTGATCTAACTTTGTTCACTTATAAATATAGGGATGAAATTTTTCTTGTGCATATTTATGTTGATGACATTATTTTCGAGTCTACAAACCCAAAACTTTCAAAATGGTTTGAAAAAGTAATGCACAACAGATTTGAAATGTCTATGATGGGCGAACTAAAATTCTTTCTAGGAATTCAAGTTCACCGATCCCCAAGTGGTATCTTCATTAACCAAGCTAAGTATTGTCAAGAGATAATCAAAAAGCATGGTATGACATCATGTAACCCCGTTGGGACACCATTATCAACCACATCCCTAGATGCTGATTTGGAGGGATTACCCATAGATCAAACGAGATATCGTTCCATGATCGGGTCCCTCATGTACTTGACAGCCAGCAGACCTGATATTCATCATGCTACATGCTATTGTGCACGATATCAAGCACGACCCACTGAAAAGCACCTCAAGGAGGTTAAACGAATCTTTCGGTACCTTAAGAATACCATTCACATGGGACTCTTGTATCCGAGGGAAACCGGTTTCTTTCTAACGGCCTATTCAGATTCTGATCATGCAGGGTGTCTTGATACACGTAAAAGTACTTCTGGTGGTGCACAATTTCTAGGTCAAGTTAAGCTTGTGGGATGGTCTTCCAAGAAGCAGGATTGCACGTCACTTTCATCAGCCGAAGCGGAGTATGTGTCTCTATCTGCGTGTTATGCTCAAGTTCTTTGGATGAGAACACATCTCACGGATTATGGCTTCCAATTTGATAAAGTACCTATGTACTGTGACTCAAAGTCGGCCATAGCCATCTCCTGCAATCCGGTACAGCATTCCCGCACGAAGCACATTGATGTCAGATATCACTTCATTAAGGAACAAGTTGAAAAGGGTATTGCTGAATTATACTTTGTTGGAACTGATTACCAATTAGCTGACTTGTTTACAAAAGCTATTTCGAAAGAGAGGTTTGTGTATCTTGATAGGCAAATTGGTATGAGATGTTTGACTCCAGCAGAACTGGAGAATCTGGCAAAGAAGTCTGCTTGATTCGTCTATCAAACATTTACCTGTAAATATTAATATAAAAAAAAGCAAAATTAAAAATTAAAAAATCTTTGATAATCCAAAAATATTCTTCTCGACATGTCTTTCAGTATCGATAATAGGACGTACCTAGAAATGTCGCTCAATAACGACACGGGTGTGTACATAAAGCTCGAATGAAAGTTGTAAATATTTTTCAAAACATGTCATTTCTATCTTTTCTAAAGGAAATTGTCTCTTTAGGACAATATTTCCAACAACAGGTAGAGTAATCTATCTTGGGTTGAGCTTGTCACAAAAACATTCAACGTTTTGAGCTCAACACAATGGCTTGTAATCACTTTCAGATTGCAACCCGGATCTAAATTCACGGGGGAGTGTACGCTTTTGTGCCCTTACCCTTAGAAAAAGAAGTTAAATCTTCTTACACTTGAGTGGATTCGTCAAGACATTCAAAGTCTATGAACTCAAGTTTATGCTTTAGAAAAACCTTTTCGCCAAAAAGAATTGATTTTTCAAAAAGCGTTGAACACAATTTTTCAAGAATTTCTCAATGATATTCAAAATCTTTCAAAAACTGTGTGTTCAACAACTCCTATCCTCAAAAGATAAATGTGGATCATATCCTCGTAATGACAATTCCATTGGATCAATTTTTGAGGGGGAGCGTTCCAAATTCATGCTAAGTTTGACACATTTTCCTCTAGAAAGATTTTCAAGACCCTTTTTCAAAATATATTTTAATCAAATTTGGTATCTCTAATATCAAACGTTTTTATATATTAGAGATAGGGGAGAAAATGTGATTAAAATGTGATCTATAGACTCAAGCACTTTAACTCTTACCCACATGTGCAAAATGTCTACTTAAATTCTTTCGCATTTCAATGCACATGTGAAGGGGGAGCATTTCTGAAACGACAAAACTAGCAAGGTGTTAAATGTTTTTCAAACACTTTGTTAGAATTTATAGCGGTTTTCATGGTTACGATCAAATACCCACAACATCTTTAATTCACGACGTTATTGGTGTCAAAAGGGTGGTTAGGTTTAAGTCCTATGATCCAACCAAAATCGGAGGGATCTTCCCAGGGACAATCCAATAGATTATTAGAAGTCCTTAGGAAAGATGGAGTAGAATGTGAACGAAGCTGAATGTCGACTAAGTACTGATGATAGCACTGGAACAATCACAACAAGGTGCTATTAATGATGTCTTGGTAAGCATTGAAGGGGTTGAAGAATGAAAAAGAAATGTAAGGATAAAGGGTCTAAAGAAAGAAGCCCTCCATACAACGTAGGCAGAAACCGGGTCAACACATCATGAAGACACCTCATCATGGACCCAGTGATGTGAAGCACAACCCTTTCCTAGCTACTCAGACTTCTCTTAAAAGAAGTTTTTTTTATTCTCACGGAGATCAACATGACTTCTATTGACTTTCTCACTCCGAGATAGTTGATATTGAATAGGTGGCATCTGCTCCAGCCTCCGAACACTAAAAGTGCACAAATCGATTCTAGAGCCAAGAGATCAATCAAATCTCGTTAGGACACACGGATGAAGATAAAGAGAGTCCTACGCTATATCCTTGTGATATTGCTAGAACACTCTAAGTGATACTAATTAGTATTCACAATGATGAGTGGAAATCCTTCCAGTGTTAACAACAAACAACACTGCGGTAGGTCATATGCAAGATTCTTTATGAATTGAACATGTGTAAAACTGAAAAGCAACAGTGGTTTGATTCTGAATTGATTCAAACTCGTTTCAGGTTTCTACGCAATATCTTTATGGTCTTGCCAGAACATTCAGAGTGATATTCATTAATATTCACAGTGACGAATGGAAATCCTTCTAGCGTCAACATCGAACATCGCTACGGTAGGTGACTTGTGAGATTCTTATGAATCAAACTTGTGTCAACTGGAAAGCAACAATGGTAAGATTCTTAATGAATCAAACTTGTTCCAAGAATTTGAATTGACGACTTTAATCAAGCGGATATTTATCCAATTAATTCACTCTTTATGTTTGCAGTCTTGCTTTGAGACGGTCGAGTAAAGAGAACGGCTAGTACAGCCGCGAAACCCTGTCAAGGAGATTCTTAACTGGATCTACCTAATCACATGTACGGTATTTAATATCGTATAACGGTATTCACCTACCGTAGGTAAAACGCTACCGATTTAGGACGAATGTCAAAGCCATTCAGTCCGTGTCTAAGTTTTGTCTCGAGAAGGTGGCATCATGGTGTACTCAGCAAAGTTCAAAGATTCATAACCACATATTCATGCCAAAAGACTTATTCAACAATTATAGTGTGAGCATGTGGATAAAGACACAAGATCGCAAGATGGCAAAGACAAGTCAAGAATGATTTGAAGATCTCAAGATAAAAGACTAAGTCGAAAGACAATGACAAAGGCTCAAAGATCACAGCATGAAGGAACAAAACTACTGTTACACATTCAAGACTCATTTATGACGAAATTCATGAATCTCCATTAGACTCCAAATAACGAAGAGGAATGACCTCACATTGGGGGAGATTGTTAGCCTCAAAATATTGAGTCAAACAAGAATGTTCGGTCATAGGTTTATATTGTAATATTTATTAGAACGTTGTAATAGATAGTTAAATAGTCGTGGTTCACGGGCTTGGATTTAAGCTACTTAAAGCCCAAAAGACAAGCTCGATCCAAACAATATAGCCCATTATGGTTACATGTAAGCCCGGATATATAAAGCCTTTCCTAGCATGTTATGAAGGGTGGATGATCATTTTTGTAACACTCATTATTCTAATCTAATATTCACCATGTTAATCATCTCTCTCTCTACTTTCTTTCTGTACTTTCTCTCTCTAGGAATCCATCTCTTTTCATCTATTTTCTATCATTAATCATCATAATAATATGGGACAACACACTTCTTCAACACATGAGTAATATAAAGAATTCCATTGCTGAAAGAACACGTCACAAAAGACAATTGAAAGAAGGATGACTGATGCAGACGAAAGTGAGTAATTTCGATCATGGTAAAGCATTGGATGCTTGTTTTCTTGCCACACAAAGCAGCGGGAAGGAATTAGAAAAGCATAATACCAGCAATAGCTCAAGGAATGATATAGAAGCCGCTGAAGCAACTATCGGACCCATATGTGACGATGAGCCAATGGCTGAGGTAAAATTAACTACTAAAATTTACAAAGCAAATGGACAAACTTGATTCTTATTTTGAAAAACTAGAAAAAGCAAATGTTGTTATTGAACAACAATTGGATCGTACGATTCAAAAATTTAAAAGCAGAAAAAGAACCTTTTGTGAAACAAATTAAATTAGTTAGAATCAAAGTTGGCTTCACAAATTCAAAGTCTTCCGCCTGCTTCATTAAGTGAAATATTTGTGCAACCTATCGATACTATATAAAGTAATGTAACGACGCGTCGCTAAATTACTTCTACAAAATGAGCAATTAAAGGCTCAGATTCAGGAAATGGTCTTTGCACTTGCAGCTGTGAAAAATGAATTAAGTAAATTAAAAGGAAATATTGTGGATACTATGTTTACAAAATAGTCAGTCTTGGAGAAACCTCATTCTCAACCATTCAAACACCGCTCTATTGCTAGACAACCGAATGTGTTTAAATATGAACGACCCAACACGTCAAACCCGAGGTTTTCACCCCAAGTTTACGTGAGTAGGAATTTGTCTAAAGCTGTCACTCCACAATCTATACCCTCCTTAAGAAAATATGCATCTATAAAACCCGATCGCATGATTGCATCTAGCAACTCTAGAACTAGTTCCATGAACATGTGTATGCGTAGTTCAAATGATACAAGTCATAAACGCTAACTAGAGGATGCTAAGAAAATGACACAAGCAAGAGATAGGAGCAAACAAAAACCTAGGAGAATTAATCACACATCTATGAATTCTAAACCCTTCTCAGATATGCACAAATCAGACTACCCTAGGAACTTTGGATCCTTCTTGGATACTAAGCACTTTGTTTGCTCGAAATGTAACAAATGTGTCATTAATGTTATTCATGATGATGGTATAACAAAAGTCCTGAAGAAGGTGAACACTCATTCTAGAGTACCTCAAAGATGGATCCCTATAAGAAATAGGTTTTCTCCCAATAAGTCTTCCGTTGTGCATGAGAAAACTATGTCTCCTAGATCTTGTATTAGGTGGATACCCACGGGTAGAATCTTCAAAACAATTGGTCTTAGGTGGCTTCCTACATGAAAGATATTTCCCTCTAGCACGACAAAGGTTCATTGTGAACCCCCACATGGTTATAACAAAGATATCACTAACCCATATGAAAGCATAGAACTACTGATGAAAGTACATGTACAAAAGTCAAGGTTCAACAAGAACACAATGGTCTAATATTTATATACCGTTCAAACAAAGACAATCTCATAAACAAGTGTCTCAGGAGTTTCACGGTTAAGCTTTTATGACTTACAGTCACATGACAGACTGTAACTCGGAAAACAAATAAAGGGAAGTATATCTCTTCAACGATAACTTACCCTCAAAATGTGAAATTAAATTTTCTCGGACATGAGCTATCAGTAAAACATTCAAAGTTTTAAGCTCATGAACATGGCTTATAGTCGGATCACAGACTATAACTCGAACTATAAAGAAAGGAAAGTTTATCTCTTACGATAATTCCTCAGAAATAGAATTTCCAACTACATTTTCGACATATACAACGTCAACTGAAGAGTCGGAAATCTTCGCCAATGAATATTTCAATGGAGAAAATCAAGATGTTTCAAAGTCTTCCGCTGTCATTACTGCTGATGCACCTGATCAAAGTTAACAAGAAACATGATGTACTTCATCTACATCAACTCAATGACCATCTGACACTGCTAATGCGAACTTCGACAAGTAGATATTTTTTATATTTCTCATTATTTTTATTTTGTGAAGATAAAATTTTGGAAAAAGAAAATAAAAAATATAAAACCAATAAAAACAAAATACAAAAGTATAAAACTCAAAACACAAAATACAAAAGTATAGAACTTTAAAAAAAATTCAAAAAGAATCTTCTCGACATGTCTTTCAGTTATCGATAATATTTACATAACTAGAAATGTCGTTCAATAATGACACTGCTTAGTAAATAAAGCTCGAATGAAAGTTGTAAATATTTTAAAACATGTCATTTTTATTTTTATAAAACAACGATAATCTTTATGTTTTAAGAGGGCTGATGTTTTCTAGAGAGAGAAACTTAGAGAGAGAAATGAAAGAAACTATGTGTTATAAAAATGAGAAATGAAAACAACCAACACCTCTTTTCATGGTGGAAAGAGGCTTATATACCCAAGTCCTTAATGGACTTGGGCCTCCGGCCCATGAACATGCTCATGGGTCGGGCTATTTAATAAATGTAACTTAAACACTACTACGAGCCTATAACTATATTGTTGGAGTGACCGAGACTTTCTTTATACGTAAAACGTATTTCCAACAATCTCCCCTAAAGGGAGGTCACTCCAAATTTACCAAGTCCTAATCTAGCATGTTAAATCTTGTTCTTGAGCTCGTAGTCCACTTTCTCTTTTCTTTCTTTAATTTTCTTCTTTTTGTGAATATGTGTTGAATAATATCAGCCTTTTGCTTGGAACACGTTCTTCTGGCCTTTCACGTGCAGTCTTTATCTTCTTGTGATGTTCGCCTCTTCGTGACTTCATGTCCCACACACTTATCCTTTGTTGAATTCTTGAAAGTTTCAGAGTCGATACAACGGAAGACTTTTAGGTCATACTTTCTTGAATTTGCAGAAGTATTTGATGCAGAAGGAATAAGTATGTGACGACGTCTTCAACAGGTACACTGCAACGCCACCGTCTTCGAATGCAGCAACATAATAAGACACGAATAAAATGGCTTTGACATTTTATTCTAATTCGGTAGCATTTTACCTCCGGTCGGTGAAGACCTTTGGACGATATTAGATATCGTACCCGTGACGGATAGTTTCAATTAAGTAACTTCCTGACAGGATTTCGCGGGTAAACCCGTTCTCTTTATTCGACTCTCCAAAGCTGACTGCGAACATAAAGAGTGAATCATTTGGATTAAAAAATCCTTATGATTGAAGTCGTCAATTCATGAAACCTGGAACAAGTAAATTTCAATTAAGATTTTCACCATCATTGCTTTCCAGTTGTCACGAGCTTGATTCAAATAGAATCTTTCTTGTCACCTACCAAGTGCTGTTTGATGTTAACACTAGAAGGATTTTCACTCGTCACTGTGAACACTAAAGAGTGTCACTCTGAGTGTTCTGGAAAGATCATACAATAATGCGTAGAGGGCTGGAACGAGTTTAAGTTCAATTAAGAATTAAACTACTGTTTCTTTCCAGTTTTCACAAGATTGGTTCTTAAAGAACCGCACGTGTCACCTACCATGAGCTTGTTTGATGTTGGCTCAAGCAGGATTTCCATCTTCATTATGATACTTGCGTATCACTCGGATGTTCTGGAAATATTACAAGAATACTGCGTAGGACTCATAAAGATCTCTTACTTTTCACAGTGTGTGAAGAAGCAAGGAATAAATGGAAAGTGTCCTAGTGAGACTTTTGATGATCTCGTGGCTCTAGACTTGATAGTGCGTTTTGATTTAATGAGCGATGGCTGGAGAGGATTGCCACCTATTCAATATCAGTCTATTCGGAGTGAATATACCAATAGATAACGTGTTGATCTTTGTGTGATTAAAACAAATATCTTTTGAGAGATATTTGAGTTAGCTAGGAAGGGTTGTGTATTGCATCACTGGGTCCATGATGCCTATCTTCAATATCGAGAATCATTGAAAAAATGATCTCAATAGCATATGTGTTGACCCGGTTTCTGCCTAAAGTTGTAAGGAGGGCTTCTATCTTTACACCCTTTATCTTTACAATTCTTTTTAATTCTTCAACCCCTTCAATGCTTACCAATACGTCATCACTAGCACCTTGTTGTGATCGTTCCAGTGCTAGCTTAAGTTCTTGGTCGGCATTTAGCTACGTTCACAATCTTTCTCCATCTTTCCTAGGACTTCTAATTCTATCTAGGGAATTATCCTTGGGAAGATTCCATCGATTTTGATGAATCATTGGACTAATACCTATACCTACCACCCTTTTGTCACCACGTCCGCCGTGAATTAAGTGTGTTTTAGGTAAGTATTGTCACCATGAAAAATCCTTGAAAAATCACTTAAAGCACTCGTGATATTGTAATCAAAGTTTTTTGTGCCTTGATACAAGGCTTTTGCCCGTATAAAAATTAAGTTCGTTGTGTTGGTCTAATCGAATTGATCTAGGTTCTATGTGCGACTCAGCTGTCTTTGGTGAAGCAGAAATGTGTCGTTGTAGTATATTAAAAGTGCAAAAACAATTAAAGTAAAAGGCGTTAAAGTAAATCTAAAACTAATTTAAAGTAAATGGTGCAAGTATTTAAAACGTGACTGAAATTAAAGGGCACTAAACGTAAATAACGTAAACTTAAATCTATCTAAGGCAAACTTAAAACGCAACTAAAACTTAAACTAAGGCAAGGCTAAAATAAATCTAAGGCAAAGAATCTTAAAGTGCGACTAGGAAAAAGGCGGGAAAAATAAAGCTTGAAAATAAAAGTTCGGAATGAAGGAAAAAAGTTGGGAATGAAGGAAAAAAGTTCAGAATGAAGGTTTGTTAAAAAGTTCGGAATGAAGGAAAAAAGTTCGGAATGAAGGAAAAAAGTTCGGAATGAAGGTTTGTTAAAAAGTTTGGAATGAAGGAAAAAAGTTCGGAATGAAGGAAAAAAGTTCGGAATGAAGGAAAAAAAATAAAAGTTCAGAATGAAGGAAAAGAAGTTCGGAATGAAGGAAAAAAGTTCGGAATGAAGGTTTGTTAAAAAGTTCGGAATGAAGGAAAAAATAAAAGTTCAGAATGAAGGAAAAAAGTTCGGAATGAAGGAAAAAATAAAAGTTCAGAATGAAGGAAAAAAAGTTCGAAATGAAGGAAAAAATAAAAGTTCAGAATGAAGGAAAAAAAGTTCGGAATGAAGGAAAAAAGTTCTGAATGAAGGAAAAAATAAAAGTTCAGAATGAAGGAAAGTTCGGAATGAAGGAAAAAATAAAAGTTCAGAATGAAGGAAAAAAGTTCGGAATGAAGGAAAAAATAAAAGTTCAGAATGAAGGAAAAAAAGTTCGGAATGAAGGAAAAAATAAACGTTCAGAATGAAGGAAAAAAGTTCGGAATGAAGGAAAAAAGTTCGGAATGAAGGAAAAAATAAAAGTTCAGAATGAAGGAAAAAAATAAAAGTTCAGAACCAAGGAAAACAAACACCCCCGAAGAACAGGGAACACAGTAACACGAATCTAACCACAAATTTAACTAAATCAAACACAAGATTAAACCAAACTAATAACAAAACATCCAATAATCATAAACAAACTATCCAAATCAATAAAACTAACAAATCTAACCACAATAATCAAAACCCAATTTGATCAAAATAAGAACATGAACACGAACATAAACATAAACATAAAAATCAAAGATTAAGAAAGGTAGATAGGAGATTAACAAGATAAAGTAAGGATTGACAAGAATTAAATGGAAACTTACTTGAAATTAAAGGAATTTAAGGTGCAAGACAAGGTATTTAAATTCGACAAGTAATTAAATTGACATGAATTTAAAGGTGCAAGGTAAATAAATGGAAGAACTAATTGTCACTATTAGCCAACAAAGAAAAATAATTAACTACCCTAATCTATATATAGGGGAGGATTAGGAAGCTTCCTCCCCTCCTTCATTTTCTCTTAATTGCATCATTAGGCCCTTCCTTCTTAATCTCTTTGTTAATTGCATGCTTAGTCCTTTTCTTCTTATCTTCTTTAATCTTGGACTTTTAATGACTTTTGGCTCGCGATTTCTTTGAACTCGTCTTTTAATTCTTCAATAAAGTAGACTTGAGTTCTTCGGATTTAAGTAAACTTCCGTCTTTTGACTTTTTCTTCGATAAATATTCAGAATTGGTCTTGGACTTCCGTTCTTTTTGCACTCTTGACTTCTTGACTTCGTCTTTCATCTTTTTCTTCAATAAAAGCCTGTGAATGCCCGTGTTTTCTCCAATTTTTATCTTTTCGTCCTAAATCACAACAAAAACACAAACCACGCATAATTCCGACATAAAAGACATAAAATACACGTTTTGGCTCGGTTATTATTGTAATTAAGTGGTAAAAAGGATGGGTGTTTACACACCTATCAAATCCCCTACACTTGACCATTGCAATGTCCTCATGCAATGCATTAGTTACAAAGCACGTTTACATTTTTCATCATAATCAATCCACGTTGGCCTTTATTAAAGAGATAGAAAATTACAAATATTCAAAGTAAAGAAATCAACAACATACCTTGGGTTTTGGAAATGTCATGAATAATCATCATCCTCAAGTTTTCATTTTCTCCAAACCAAGCTTAAAAACGAGATCATTGTTATTATAAGTTAGCAAACTAACACGAATTCATGTGGGCCAATTACTCATTTAGACTCCCTTATTTCTAGGTGTATCTCTTATATTTTATTATTGTCTTGAATGATCACGAGGATGCATTGTTGACTTATTTCGATAGTTTAGTAGGCCGAAAATAAAGTGAACGATTTAATCAATAGTTAGCTAAAGGACAAAATCTTTTA
Organism: Glebionis coronaria; assembly: GCA_025667525.1. Lineage (NCBI taxonomy): Eukaryota > Viridiplantae > Streptophyta > Magnoliopsida > Asterales > Asteraceae > Glebionis > Glebionis coronaria. Next base: position 581,694,188 of record CM046878.1, on the reverse strand, counting down.
AAACTGCTTCTCGGGACCTCATAAAGTTCATATCTTGGCATAACTCGCTTCGCTATTTGAGACCTTTCTCGGACCGATATTTGGCAGCGACTTCATACTTCAAACCTTGAGAGACGTTCATGAAATAATGGTCTTCTCTTCATATAGTAATTTCTTCACTTGAAGTTTTGAGAGATTCATACTTGGACCACGACTTCTTCATTTTTCTCCAATCTTTATTTTGGACTTTGATATACAACGATCCGCCTCCTTTTATGACTTGGATCTATTTATCCTCATACCTTGTTAGGGTCTTTTCGGATATACTTCTCCATGACTTTTGGGGAGTTTTTGCTTTTCGTCGTGTGTCTCGATCCTTCATATTGATTTTTGATAAATGATTCTTCACATCACTTTGGATCTTTAGCAACAAAATATAGCCCTCATGCCTTGTTAGGGCCTTTTCGGACTCGCCAATCTTCGCATCCCGCTTCAATAAGTTATGCCTTGGCTATGAACTTTAATCCATACCGAGCAACTTTTAAACGATCTTGGGCTAGAAGCTAAGTAACTTTTCAAATCGTACAACCTTATTTATTGCAGATAAATTTATTAGCAAGCGATGGGAGAATAGGCTTATAATTAACTCACATAAATTTACGAAAGAATACCGAACTTATAATTGGCTCTATCATCTCTCGTTCTCCACAGTTTAAAATCTCAAGGAATGAGACTCGTGGATGCTTAGCCTATTAAATCAAAGTTTTGGGTTTTTCGAGTTGCCTATAGGATCTTGCAAATTCTTAGACTTTTTCAAGTTTAGAAATCGCGTTTTAAAGTTCCCTTGATAAACGACTCTCTAGGATCAATTATAGGAACTTGCGAAAAGTTCTTGTTCTTAACCCGTGAGAGTTAAGACTTTCGCGTTTTATAGCTCCCTAAATAAAAGCCTAGCAAAACTTGACTTAAACACGTTAAGGGTACTAGCTAGAGTAAACTTAGATAAGAAAACTCGGGTTGAGTCAAAAGATTCACAACGTTTGAAAATTAAAACCACTTTATTAAACATTTATTCTAGCAAGGAAAGAAAATAACTATACAAATGTAAAACTAATAGGCCAAAATAGATCAAAAATTTTGAAAAATGTCGAAAAATTGATTTTCCGGTTAAAATGAGGACAAATACAAGGTAAAGACCACTTAACTTCGATAGAAGTCCCCCTACACTTAAGATAAACATTGTCCTCAATGTTTAAGCATGTGGGAGTAAACTCCCCTACACTTAGGACATTGTGCACTTTGTTTAAATCTCCCTAAGGAAAGGACAACTAAAGAGATTCCTATTTTAATATTAAGAAAATATAAAAGAGTTTATGATAGAACCGGGATAATGGAACACGGAAATCACGGGTCGTCAAGAATCATCAAGAGTGGATCATTGAGCGCCCGAATCCCTGATTAAGAGAGAGGAGAGGAAATAGCAAACCAACGGGTCTCCCCTACACTTATGATAAAGAAAGCTAAAAGATAGATGCATGGGTTGCCTCCCAAGAAGCGCTTGGTTTTTGTTAACTGAGTCGTGAGCCTGACTCGACCTTGATCATCATAGGAAGAAGCATAAAACATATCCACCGGGATCAAAGACATAGTTTTCGTCCATCAAATAGCATAAGCTTAAGGCGAACAAGGCAAGCCAAAGAAGAGTAGGCAAGGTTCCCTTAAGCAGCAATGGAGCACGGTGGAAGCAAGGGTGAGGTGCAAGCATGTCTTCAAAATTTCCAAAGATTTTTCCTTTTATTTCATCAGGTGGATACTGAGATGGCTTAATAATATCGATACCGGGGTCGAACACCTTTTCCTTTAGGGGAAAATAGCACCCAGGCTCAGCAGAGTGTGAAGAAGATCCGCGAAGAAGCACAACCTCGTCCTCAGAAGGGGGACAAAGAGGTTTTAACTCATACGTGCTGCGGATATTGGTGTCGACCGGTTTCTTCTCCTTTAAAAGAATGTTGTTCAAATCCATAGTAGGATCAAGACGATAATCTTCAAAGTCAAAAGGAGGAGCATCACTCTCATGAGGGAAGTATGTGTTGAGAAAAGCAGAGAAATCTTCCTCAAATGAGTAATCGTCCAAAGTAGGATCGAGTGATGGCGGAGGATCTTCATCATGTGAAGAATCGCTCGAAAGAGTAGCGGCCTCATCAAAATCATCGTATATGGGCAGATCGGGATACTCAGAAGTAAGGTCATCATAATCATCCGAATCTGAGCTAGAATCATCATCATCATAAGCATCAAAGATCGGTGGAGAATCATAAATGGGAGAAGGTTCCAAATTAGAGCGAGAATCATCCACATCATCTTGAAAAAGTGGATTATCAATGGAAGAATCGAATAGAGGATTGTTGTAGACAACAAACTTATCATGCACATTAGTCATATTCACTGATTCTCGGCCTCCAAAGGTTTTACTTGTAAGCTTTCCCATTTTAAAAACTTGTGCATCATCCCCGACTCTTAAGATTAACTCACCTTCGACAACATCAACTAAAGCTCGTCCAGTTCTCAAGAATGGCCGACCAAGTATTAAAGGAATACGAGGGTCCATTTCATAATCAACAACGACAAAATCGATCGGGAAAGTAAATGTGCCAACTTTTATGAACACGTCTTCGGCTATACAAACGGGGTAAGCGAGAGTGCGATTTGCAAGTTCAAGAGTCATCTTTGTGGGAGTGAGGTCGGGTAATGATAGTGTTTTCCAAACACTCAATGGCATCAAATTAATACTGGCCCCGAGATCAGCAAGGGCAGTATATTCTTCAGTTTTGTTGAACACGCAAGGCAACACGAAACGACCAGGATCTCCAAGCTTTTCCGAAAGTTCTTTAAGAATAACTGCAGAGCAGTTTTCATTTAAGCGTGTGTTGGCGAGTTCAATCAGCTTCTCCTTCTTGTTAAGCAATTCCTTGAATGCTTTAACAAATTTGGGCATGTGGACAAGTGCTTCAAGAAAGCTAATGTTGAAGTTCATCTGAGAGATCATCTTCACATAGCGTGTCACTTCAGAGTCATCCTTGGTTAGCAGCTTGGTCTTGCCTAAACAACAAGGATAAGGGATATTGGGTTTGGGTGGTGAAGGTGCAGGTGTAGCAGGTAAAGGTTGAGATTTTTAAGGGTCCTTCCTAGGTACATCGTCATGACGAGGCGGAGACGGTAATGGTGCACTAATACTAGGTGTAGGAGGAGTAGGGATAAATGGTGGTGGAGGAGGTGTAGATGATGGGGGCGGGATTGGTGGATCGACAATGGTAATTCCACTACGAGTAGTAATAGCACTCACATTTGCTCGCGTATTGGGGACGGTGTTTGAAGGTAGAGAACTCGAAGTAGAAGGTTGAGCTGCGGGCAAGAAACTAGCAAGCATATTCTTCAAATCAGTCGTTTGATTGCTGAAGGAGGATTGAATATTATCTCTAAGCTTGGATCTAATCTCATTTCCTTGCTTTGTGATATCTCCTTTCAGATTGATAATTTGGCTCTGAAGATTCTTGATTTGCTCACCTTGGGTTCTCATGATGGCTTCAACATCGGGGTTAATGGGTGGGTTTTGTTGGGCGGGTGGGTGATAAGGGTTAGAAGCACGAGGTGGGATTTGGTTGCTTCTATTGTAGTTGTTGGCGGGGTTTTGGTTTTGAAGAGAAAAACCGGGTGAAAGGTAATTGTTGGATCGGTAACTCAGCAAATTTCTATCCCCTTGAGGTCGAGCTTGGTAATTTTTCGGTGAATAATTACCATAAGCTGCATACAAATTTTCCGGATTTCCTTGAGTAGAAGGACAATCGGTGTATGAGTGTGCACCACCGCATGTTTCACAAGGATTGGCAACCGCTTTAACTTGTTGTTGTTGTTGGTTTGAAGCGAGAAGCGTGATACTTTTGCTCATTTCAGTCATCATGCGGGTGAGTTCGGTCATATCAGGGTTTGCTGAAGTGGAAGAAACATTGACTCTCGGGTTCTTCCTTGAAGAAGCAGAGGAATCCCAGTTTTTATGATGAGTAGTCATGTTTTCAATTAACTCTCTACACTCCTCGGGTCTCATTTTCATAAATGTGCCACCGGCGGCTGCATTAATCGTATCACGATCCCGAAAAGTCAATCCGTTGTAGAAAGTATCAATCAATGTGACTGGAAGCATGTTGTGGTTTGGACAACGATCAATCAAGACATTATATCTCTCCCAAGCATCAAAGAGAGATTCATCGAGTTCTTGCATGAAACCGCTGATTTGGTTGCGAAGGCTCGTGACCATGGATGGTGGAAAGTAGCGCGACAAAAAGCGTTGAGTCATGTCATCCCAAGTGTGAACAGAATTCTTAGGGAGACTATCAAACTATTTCTCGGCATGATGCGATAAAGTATGTGGGAAGAGTTGTAGGCGAAGAACATCCATTGTGGCACCGGGCAACTTCATGCTTTGGGTGATTGTAATGAACTTGTCGAGGTGTTTGTTGGCATCATCATCAGGCAATCCACGGAATGGGTTAGTTTGCACTTGCTGAATCATGTGGTGCTTCAACGAAAACTCAGGAGCGTTGATTTGCATCGGCGCAATCGGTCCTCCTCATCCAAACATGGTAGGTTGACAAAGTTCCTCCATTGTCCGAAGATCGGGCTGTGGAAGAACATTGTTGTTATTATTAAGGTGTGGTGGATTATTGTTGTTGACACCTGACATACTTAAATCTTCTTGAGTCTCGGGCTCTTGATAATTAGAAGATCTAGTACGCATACACCTGAAAATGCAAAAGAAAAAGAAACCAAACACAAAGATAATATATATACACAATAAAGATAAAATCTTTTTGGATTTTTGAAATTTTTAATTTTTATGGTTTTTTAAATTTTTTATGCAAGAAAAATAACGCTCACAAGTGAACGGATCCCAAAAAGCAACGCGTCTTTCACAGAAAACCGTTAATCTTTACGAAAAGAGCCGCCAGCGGCGCCATTTGATACAAGGCTTTTGCCCGTATAAAAATTAAGTTTGTTGTGTTGGTCTAATCGAATTGATCTAGGTTCTATGTGCGACTCAGCTGTCTTTGGTGAAGCAGAAATGTGTCGTTGTAGTATATTAAAAGTGCAAAAATAATTAAAGTAAAAGGCGTTAAAGTAAATCTAAAACTAATTTAAAGTAAATGGTGCAAGTATTTAAAACGTGACTGAAATTAAAGGGCACTAAACGTAAATAACGCAAACTTAAATCTATCTAAGACAAACTTAAAACGCAACTAAAACTTAAACTAAGGCAAGGCTAAAATAAATCTAAGGCAAAGAATCTTAAAGTGCGACTAGGAAAAAGGCGGGAAAAATAAAGCTTGAAAATAAAAGTTCGGAATGAAGGAAAAAAGTTCGGAATAAAGGAAAAAAGTTCGGAATGAAGGTTTGTTAAAAAGTTCGGAATGAAGGAAAAAAGTTCGGAATGAAGGAAAAAAGTTCGGAATGAAGGTTTGTTAAAAAGTTCGGAATGAAGGAAAAAAAGTTCGGAATGAAGGAAAAAAATAAAAGTTCAGAATGAAGGAAAAAAAGTTCGGAATGAAGGAAAAAAGTTCGGAATGAAGGTTTGTTAAAAAGTTCGGAATGAAGGAAAAAATAAAAGTTCAGAATGAAGGAAAAAAGTTCGGAATGAAGGAAAAAATAAAAGTTCAGAATGAAGGAAAAAAAGTTCGGAATGAAGGAAAAAATAAAACTTCAGAATGAAGGAAAAAAAGTTCGGAATGAAGGAAAAAAGTTCGGAATGAAGGAAAAAATAAAAGTTCAGAATAAAGGATAAAAGTTCGGAATGAAGGAAAAAATAAAAGTTCAGAATGAAGGAAAAAAGTTCGGAATGAAGGAAAAAATAAAAGTTCAGAATGAAGGAAAAAAAGTTCGGAATGAAGGAAAAAATAAAAGTTCAGAATGAAGGAAAAAAAGTTCGGAATGAAGGAAAAAAGTTCGGAATGAAGGAAAAATAAAAGTTCAGAATGAAGGAAAAAAATAAAAGTTCAGAACCAAGGAAAACAAACACCCCCGAAGAACAGGGAACACAGTAACACGAATCTAACCACAAATTTAACTAAATCAAACACAAATTAAACAAAACTAATAACAAAACATCCAATAATCATAAACAAATTATTCAAATCAATAAAACTAACAAATCTAACCATAATAATCAAAACCCACTTTGATCAAAATAAGAACATGAACATGAACATAAACATAAACATAAAAATCAAAGATTAAGAAAGGTAGATAGGAGATTAACAAGATAAAGTAAGGATTGACAAGAATTAAATGGAAACTTACTTGAAATTAAAGGAATTTAAGGTGCAAGACAAGGTATTTAAATTTGACAAGTAATTAAATTGACATGAATTTAAAGGTGCAAGGTAAATAAATGGAAGAACTAATTGTCACTATTAGCCAACAAAGAAAAATAATTAACTACCCTAATCTATATATAGGGGAGGATTAGGAAGCTTCCTCCCCTCCTTCATTTTCTCTTAATTGCATCATTAGGCCCTTCTTTCTTAATCTCTTTGTTAATTGCATGCTTAGTCCTTTTCTTCTTATCTTCTTTAATCTTGGACTTTTAATGACTTTTGGCTCGGGATTTCTTTGAACTCGTCTTTTAATTCTTCAATAAAGTAGACTTGAGTTCTTCGGCTTTAAGTAAACTTCCGTCTTTTGACTTTTTATTCGATAAATCTTCAGAATTGGTCTTGGACTTCCGTTCTTTTTGCACTCTTGACTTCTTGACTTCGTCTTTCATCTTTTTCTTCAATAAAAGCCCGTGAATGCCCGTGTTTTCTCCACTTTTTACCTTTTCGTCCTAAATCACAACAAAAACACAAACCGCGCATAATTCTGACATAAAAGACATAAAATACATGTTTTGGCTCGGTTATTATTGTAATTAAGTGGTAAAAAGGATGGGTGTTTACACACCTATCATGCCTTAAGTGTTTTGATCATCAAAAACGCTCCCCCTTAACATGTGCATTACACATATTAAGTTGGTTTATCTTTTAAGCCTTTTTCATTGTTTAGCCAAATATCATTAAGTCTCCTTAATCCTATTTTCTCCCCTTTCCAAAATGTTAACCATCAATATCTTGGATATTAATGGATTAACCGGTCTCTGGGTAATAAAATGAAATTCGATGTTGGCCAAAGAACATATTAATGCTCCCCCTCAAATTAATGAGGGTTAGTTGTAGTGCTTGAGTACGATATGTTTGAAAGATTTAGAATCTCGAGAGAAATTCTTGAAAAATATCATACTTTTACACTACAACATGCCACAAAAGCTGATTATACAAAAATTAACATATTCACAATTATAGACATATGGAGTTGACCTGTTATAAGACGAACCATAATTAAATGGCTCGTTCTGTGAACCTATGGTGAGCTCCATATGGTCGTCCAACGACGAATCGTTCCACACTTTGTAGCAACTGGCGCTTCCTTAGGAGTTCCTCGATCTTCTTGATCGCGTACTTTGCTCCTATTTTGCATTGGCTTGTCCAGGGGTACTTGACTGCTGGAAGCGGTAGGTTGGCATTGAGAACCGTCGGATCATCTCGAACATGCTTGAGCGTACCATCGCTGAATTTGTGCAGTTCGGAGAATCGCATATACTGCATGACGCCAGTCTCATTTGGATAAAAAATCCCTGCTTCTGGCGTTGTGGTCCCCATGTGAAGCTTCTTGTTCTTATGGAAATTACTGAGTGGAGTTGTATGGGGACGTTCCAAGTTTAGCTGCTTCTGATAGCTCTCCACTCCAAGTTGAATATCTTCCACCCGGTTTTGGATGACGATTTTCCTAGCATATTGACGAAAGTTGGAGCTCAATGCAATGACTATCTCAGGTGGTAGATGGTCGACTTTTTCCTGAGCCAATAATAGCAGAAGATCTTCGATGTCTTCAATTTGAAGGTACTGGAGATCACTTTCGTCAATTCAGTATTCTTTCTCATCAGTACGTTTGAACACAATTACATTCAAGTAATCATAACCGAAGACAGTCTGAGTGGTTGCTCCTTGGATGCTTTTGATTCTGTGATCTAATACAATAGAAGAGCCTCTCTTTGGACGATGGAAATGATTGTAAGCTAACATTTTCTTTGCAGGCCAGTGAGAGATGCCAAGTGAAGCAAAAGTATCATAAAACTTGAGCAGTTTCTTTCTCCATATTGCATCAGGTACTTTATCTTTGATCCATGGAACGTTCTCCAGATTAACAGCCTTGAGCATAGTAAGTGACGTGGCATATTTCTTTGCGCCTTTTTCAAGGTATTCGAGATCGTGAGAAACAAAGTGCTCTATTGGGATCGTTACAGAACCGACGATGACCGTGGGTGTGAGAGGTCGTAACACAGTAGTCTGAATTCTTGTAGTCGTCACTCTCATTTCCTTGATAAGCTCATTCAAGTGATATTCTGCTTCATTATGGCTGATCTTCAAAGTATCAAAGAAGTCCACATTTGCGGCTGCCATTTTGATAAGATCCGGAGTCATTGTCGGTTTCCCATGAGAATACCTTAGAAAGGCCGAGAAATTGATAGGATTGTTTAGAAATTGAGTCAGCTCCATTTCTGTTGCTGTGTCGAAAGGATGCTGTGGTGCTGCATTTGTAAGCCAGAGTTGCTCCTGTACCGTGTCATCGATGATAAGAGATTCAGCAAACGTTGGTTCCGGCACATTTAAATCTTCAACTTCCATATCAGATATGTGCTGATCTTCAGATGGTGTTGAAGGTTGTTCTTGCGTCACCAGTATATCATCGCGAGGTTCTTCTTCTAGCATTGACCCTGTGGGTTCTTCTTCTTGCGTAGACACAGGAATTTCGTCTTCTTGCATATGTTCTAAAGATTCATTGTGAGAATCAGTAGTAAAAACTGGTTCAGTAGATATACCTGTGTCAATTTGCAGTGTTTCTGGTACAGTAGATTCCACCGTCTTTTCTGCAGTCTCAGCAACGCTTTCTGTAGCTTCCTCAATACCTTTCTCAGTTGCCTTATCACCTTCATCCTTGTTTGACTCTTCGGTATTAGTACCCGTTTTGTCATTCTTATCACCCTTGTTGGTTCCATTATCGTCGTCATTATCGTCATCGTCATCCTCATCCTCATCTGTATCCTCGTCCTCATCTTCATCGTCATCCTTATCCTTTTCTTCCTCATCCTCTTCTTCCTCCCCATCTCCTTCCTTATCCTCTTCCTCATTTAGATCATTCTCACCATCATCCTCATCACCGTTATCCTCATTATCTTCCTCCTCTAGTTCGTCTTCATTGTCAGACTCAGAGTCGGTAGTATCTGCTGGTGTATCGTCAATAATTGCTTTGTTGAGATATTGCAGAACTTTTCGTTTATTTTTCGATTTATGAGCCCCCATATTTAGCAGACGTGTCAGTAAAAATGTCATTAGTTGAAGGGTAGATAAACCATTACCGACAAAAGTTGGTAGCTGCTGATCAACATATGACTTGACTTCCGTCGAATGATCTTGGTCATATTCTCATCAATTGACCCAAGAAAAGCAGCATTCTCTTTGTCACGAGTTTTCTTCTCTCCAAGAAAAGATTTGTGTTGTTCTTTAAGTTTATACACTCTGTCGGATATTTTCTTAAGTGTGGGCTCATCAGGTTGCGGTTCCTTGAGAGGAGTGGTGAATCTTTCAGTCAGTGTAGCTATTTGTTTAGCTTGAGCCTCCAGCTGTTGTTGAAGAGACTGGATCAGCGGATCACTGACTGTGAGGAATGGATTGGAGGTGGATGATACTTGTTGTACTAATGATGGAGGTGTAACCATGACTGTTAAAGTGGTGGTGGATGATACAGGTTGTTCAAGAATAGGTGATGGTGTAGATGCAGTGATTGGGACGGTAGTTGATACAGGTTGTTCAGCTGTTGATGACGGTGTAGATTCAGTGGTTGGGATGGTAGTTGATACCGGTTGTTCAACAAGTGTTGGTGTGATAGATGGTGTTATGACTTCACTGATGACCGGGGTGGATAATGGTGGAGTGGTGGTTGATGTAACAGTAGTTATGGGAACATCCACCATGTCTTTATTTGTCGATGGATCAGTATTTGTAACCTCGACACCCTCCCCTTCCAAATTAAGATATTTCATAACATCGTCAGAGCCGGAAGTAGACTTACTTTGAAGTTGAATTTCTGGTATGAAAGTTGCATGAGCATCATCGTGTACCACTGTGTGAGTTGGTTCCGGTAAGGATGTGGTGATATTGACGTCTCGATACATCAAACTTGTATCTGTGATTGCACTGCTACCACCCTCTTCACTCTGCTCACGACTTTCAAAATGGAAGTTATCAGCATCTTCATAAGCATCTTCATAAGCATCTTCATCGTAGGATCTTCATAAAAGGCAATATCGGCATCAGGTTCACCAAATTCCTCTAAGTCATCAAACACTGTTGAGCCTGATCCTTTGTATGTTGCAAAAGCCTCTACTCTGCTTCGCTGAAGAGTAATACGTAGTTGTTTGGCTTCAGAAATTGTTTGCTTAGCTGGTTTAGCTGAAGCAACAAGTGCTTCTTTACCTTTGGTTGGCTTTGCTTTCTCTGGCCTTCTTAGTGGTACTTCTTCGTTGTCATCCTCAGTTTGTGTCATCTCAGCTTCTTCAGCATCTTCATCAACTAAATGCTCTTTCCCTGTGCCTTTATCTTTTGATGAAGCAGTCGATTGGCGCTTGGAAATTCTCTTCTTTTATTTACCTTTTTGTGTCTCTGATTGTTTCTCGAAGGGATCTGCATTTGCTCGTTTGAACTGTGCTTCAATATCCTGTAGCATCTCTCTGTAGTGATCACTTTCCCTGATTCCTTCATTCATCATGATGTTTGGCACTGGAGCTGGTCTGAGCTTATACTTTGTGAATTGATTATCCACAGTCATTGTGTCTAACACATCTTCACTGTCTTGAGTATGATAGAAGAAATTCCCACGAGGATCAATATCTGGGTCACTCTTCATGAAGAAATTGATGATTAGTTTTGTGAACCTTGGAAATGGGAGATGCACCACTTTCCTCTTGGAACTTGTGAATTGATGACAGAATTCCTCCCAAAGTTGTAAAGCATAGTCCACTTTAGATCCAGTGTTGAGACCCCAAAAGATAACTGCCTGAGAGGGTCGCATTGCGTCTGATTCGCGAATCTTGGAAGTAAGGCATTTTACTAAAGTAGTGACAATTGCTTTCCAAGGTTGCCCAATATGTGATGTGTTAAACTGAGAGAGGAAACTAATTTCACCCTCATAATTCAATTCTCGGATTACTCAAAGCAGTTCTTCTGAATCTGGGTCAGGCACAAAGTGTTCCCCTTTTGCTAACTTAGGAAGCTTAAATAGTTGCCTCAATTGACGCAAGTCAAGTGTCAAGTCTTTGTTGTTTAGAGTAAAAGCGATAATCTTCTTTGACAATTGTTTTGACAGTGTGATTGTGGCTGTTGCCCAAAATTCGTGCATGTATACTTCAGGAACTGATGCAGTGACACGTAATTCATCCTTTATTGGTGAACAATCCAGGATGTCCGTTGCAATTTTTAATGCCGCCAGAGAAGGATCGAAATCATCTATCAGACGAAAATTGTTTGGTGCATGTTGCATTCTAGCATTAAGTGGAACAAGGATAAGATCAAGTCGTTTTTGTTCTTCTTCGGTTATCGACATTTTCCTGCTTTTAGATAAACACAAGCACACTTGATATATACACATATATATATCTCATAAACTATGTAAATCCTAAGCATTGGAAATAAATCACAACAAATGCCACCACATATGATTGAGTAACAAAATACAAACATAGTTCATATGGACTAAGTTCATACATTTAGAATCACACCTAGAATTATGAAAGATATGCCACAGACAATTTATTCTAAGGAGATAACGACCTAGCATTAGTTCTTTGAATATTTGGATATCTTGGTTGTCATAACCAGAACCTCGGTAGGTCTAGGTTTAGTTTCAACCACAACCTCAGTTGGTCTTGGTGTAGTTTCAACCACAACTTCAGTAGGCTTTGGTTCAGTTTCAACCACTACTTCAGTAAATTTTGGAGTAACCTCAACCCAGATTTCAGTACGCTTGAACACAGGGTAAGAGAACGATGAAACATTGTCTTCCATGGCCTGGATACAAAACACAAGACATTTGAATAAGTAATTTGTATCTCTTTTGTTTACAGAATTGTCAACTTATTAAATAAGATTAACTTCTATAATAAGAAACCTTTCAAGTATTCTTATGAGATAAAATTATTTAATTTCAATATAACTTGGTTTCGTTTTAATGGCCCTAATTTACCTAAAGCCTGATAAAGTGGAAGTGATGTCTAGGCCGATTTCATTAGATAGTCTTTGGCATTTGCACAATTCTTAAAGTCCATAACAAGCCTAATAAGTGTGACAATGTAAACCCTTATCGCAATCTAAAAGACATTCAAGGCAAAGGCATTACAAAACTAAGTCCATAGAAGTGCTTAACATATCTAAACAAACTTGCAAATTTTCTATCCATCGCAACTATGCATCGCATTGAACCCATCGCATTGAACCCATCGCATTGGCCCCATCGCATTGCACCCATCGTATTGTACCCATCATATTGTACCCATCGTATTGCACCCATCGCATTGCATCCATCGCATTGCACCCATCGCATTGCACCCATCGCATTGCACCCATCGCACTGGACCCATCGCATTGGACTCATCGCAACGAATCCATAGCAACGGATCCATCGCAACGGACCCATCGCAAGGGACCCATCGTAATGGACCCATCGCAACGGATCTATCGCAACAGAACCATCGCAATGGACCCATCGCAACGGGCCTATCGCAACAGACCCATCGCAACGTGTCCATCGCAACAAGCCATCGCAATGGTCGCATCGCAACAAGCCCATCGCAATGGTGCCATCGCAGCGAGTACATCGCAGTTATGCCATCGCAATCAATGCGATGAGAAGCCATCGTAGTCATGGATCGTATTCTTGGCGATAGAACCTAGGAAAATATTAAGAGTTCGATTACGGGACATAGAAGCTGTTATAGGCCAAACTGGGTAAAACCAATGCTAATCTAGGCTAGATGAACAAATTCCACCTCTTAAAAATCATTTTTTTCAAGAATCTATAAACCCTAAATTAGTTCAGATTCAATGGATACATATTTAAGTCATGAAAAGAGTGTGATATGATCATCTAAATAAAAAACACAGATAGTGATAAGTATACCTAGATCAGATAAAGCGAGTGGCACAAATAGATGGATATAAGAAGCTTTTAACAATGGCGGTTTGGAGTTGTTTATGTGTGTGTGTACCAGTTATGACAAAGAGACGAGAGGGGGGGGGGGATATATTTGACTTTGGTCAAACCAAATTGCAAGAATTGCAACTTGGTCCCCCTTGTTGCGAAGGTACAAGTTTTTACTCCCAAGGATTAAGATATAAAATAAACACATGTAAAAGACACATGAGCTAACCAACACCTAAACCCGTAACGTCTTATCTATAAAAACAAACACGAACACTAACTTCCAAATGCTTAATTGCAAACGACCTATACTTCAACCACATAGAGCACACAAAGCATATCATGAGGAGAATGAACGGTTTATATTTTCTGAAAACACCTTTTTGAAGACCAATTTTAATTCCAAATATAATATTTGCTCCCCCTTAAACATAGACCCGTTTTCTATTTAAAGAGCAATAGTCATTATTTTTAAAAGAACAAATATCCATGAAGATTTTTTCCGGTTTAGTGATTTGATGGAACGATCCTGGTGGCAATAAGATTTCTCTTATTTTTACAAAATAAGTGCACGGATACGTAGACTGATTTGTGTTAGACCAAGTTATAAAGTAAACTTAGTCCCTTACAAGGTTTTAAGGTAAACCTTGCCTGAGAAAATTAATTCCCGTTGTGAGCCAACGTTTTCAAAAGAAATACGTGACTTTAATGCGAAAAGCGGGTAGTAGTATGAAATAACTACAAGCCATAATGGGCATGTTTTAAAAACATGGCATGTTTTAAAAACATGTACAACTTTTATACGGACTCTATTTATGGCGCCGTGTCAATTTTAATCGACATTTGGGCCATAAATATTACCGTACTAAAAGACATGCCCGTTTTGAAAATGAAAAATATTTTTGGCTTTTCTTGATTTTATATTTTTTTATGGATTTTGTATGTTTTATATTTTAATGGTTTTTCTATGTTTTATATTTTTGTATTTTTCTTTTGTGGTTTATATATATACGATAATGTACAAGATCACGATCAAAGGATACTCTAGAATAGTTTTACCACCACTATTCTTCAAATTCTTCTTCCAATTCCTTAAGTGTCGCTGGTGAGACAGATTTCATGCCTAGCTTTTCGATCAAAAACTCGATACGTCCTCGATCTAAGGCCTTTGTGAATATATCTTCCAGCTGATACTCAGTGTTGACGAAGTACAGTTCGATCACTCCATTTTCCACTTGCTCTTTGATGAAGTGGTAGCGTATGTCAATGTGCTTTGCCCGGGAATGTTGAACGTAGTTGCAGCACAAAGCAATTGCACTCTTGTTATCACAGTACATCAGGATTTTGTTGAATCCAAGACCGTAGTCAGTTAATTGTGATCTCATCCAAAGAACTTGAGCACAACAACCGGACATAGCAATGTATTCAGCCTCTGTACTTGATATCGCAGCGCTTTTCTGCCTTTTTGATGCCCAACTAACAAGTCTATCTCCAAGAAGTTGCACACTGCCAGAAGTGCTACGTCTAGTATCTTGACACCCAACATAATTCGCATCTGCATATGATATCAGTGCAATAGAAGAATCCTTCGAATACCACATACCACGATGAAGTGTTCCTTTAAGATACCGAAAGATCCTTTTTACAACATGTAAGTGCTTTTCGGTAGGCCGAGCCTGATACCGGGCACACATGCATATAGCAAATTACAAATCAGGCCTGCTAGCAGTCAGATAGAGGAGGGTGCCGATCATTCTACGATAAAGTTTAGGATCGACAGCTATCCCTTCCTTATCTTTATCTAACTTGGATCTCTCCACCATTGGAGTATCAACGGGGTCACAATTTTCAAAATGATACTTCTTTAATGATTCAAGAGCAAATTTGGATTGATTAATGAAGATGTCTCTGGGATTCTGAGAAATTTGTAACCCTAAGAAAAATGAAAATTTTCCCATCATCAACATCTTAAAACGTATGGACATAATTTTCTCAAAATGGTCAGACAATCGTTGATTAGTAGCAGCAAATATTATATCATCAACATAAATTTATACCAGTATCATGTCATTGTCCCCCTTGAGAATAAATAATGTTGGGTCCACTTTGCCTTTAGAGAAGCCTTTCGAGATGAGATACGACGATAGGAGATCGTACCACGCGCGTGGAGCTTGTTTCAACCCATAAAGAGCCTTCTTGAGCTTGTACACGTGATTAGGATACTCCGAGTTGAGAATCCATTTGGCTGGCTTACGTAGACATCTTCCCTTAATTCACCATTGAGAAATGCCGTCTTAACATCCATTTGGTAGACGATCATGTTCATATGAGCAACATAAGAAAGGAATAGTCTAATTGCCTCCAATCGTGCCACAGGAGCAAAGGATTCTTCAAAGTCAATACCCAAAGCTTGTTTGTAACCTCTAGCAACCAATCTAGCTTTGTTCTTTAGCACTCCACCTAACTCATCGAGTTTAACCTTATATACCCACAACAATGTAAGTATTTCAACGCTGCTGGGTAAAGGAACTAATTCCCACACTTCAAGACGTTGAAATTCATTAAGTTCCTCTTGCATGTCTTCAATCCAAGATGATTTAGTCATGGCTTGTTGCCAGTTTTTAGGTTCAGTGTCGGAAAGAAATGCATCAAAGTAGCAATATAATGCATGTTCTTGGATTTGGTGGCGTGTTAAGACTGGTCGATTGATGCGACCAATAATATTACGGATTAGGTGATCCTTTGTCCATTTTGTATTGTGATTTTCAATCCGTGGTGGTCGGGAGTGAACGATTGCAGGAGCTTCCTCTGAGGTAGACGCACTGTTAGGGTCTTCAGGTATTTGTGAACCAAAGAAAGGAAGCTCTTGTAAGTGAGCAAATTCCAAATCGTGATCATGAGGATCCTCTTCAACATCATTAGGAACGAGTGGGGGTGATGATTCAGGTGTAGTTTGTGAATTGGTGTGGGATGGGACATCTGGTTCAAGAGTAACAGTAGATGTCTCTGACTGATTTCAATTATCTTGAGCAACAACTTCGGGAAACGGAGCTACTGCTGCAGGTGCTGGAGAATCATTACTAGGTGGATCAAAAAATTCATCAAACATAGGTTGAAATAACTCATCCCACTCGGACCTTGTAGGTGGTATAAATGATGGAGAAGTAGGATTGTTGGGAGTTAATCCGAAACTGATTGTACCGGTTCCCATCTCATGTAATGCGGGTTCAGAGCTATGTTGCTCAGAAGCCATCGCTGTCAGCTCATCAAAATCGGCATCCAAAGTTTCTACTATCTTGCCAAGACGTCGGTTATAAATTCGGTAAGCTTTCTTTGCAGGCGATTAACCAATGAAAATTCCAATATCAGCCTTCAGTTGAAGTTTGCCCAAATTCTCACTATTTATATTTGGATAACACAGTGCACCAAACACGTGAAGAAATGAAATATCAGGTTTGTGTCCATGAAGTAGCTCATATGGAGTTTTACCATGGCGTTTACGGATGATGGAGCGGTTTTGGGTATAGCATGTGGTTGCCACTGCTTCAGCCCATAAAAATAAAGGAGCATTCGCATAAATCAACATAGTTCTAGCAGCTTCCATAAGTGTACGGTTGCGTCTTTCAACGACACCATTTTGTTGTGGAGTGCGAGCCACGGATGTTTCATGAGAGATACCAACCTTTTCATAATAATTTCGAAGAGTCTGATTAACGAACTCAGTACCGTTATCAGTCCGAATGCGGCGAACAGTAGCATTAAGGCATACTTGGATCATTTTAAGAAACGTAATGATATAGTTTGGTACTTGATCATTGGATGCTAAGAACTTTACCCATGTAAACCTGGAGAAATCATCCACCATGACGAGGAGGTATTTTCTTCCACTCACACTAGCCGTACGCATTGGCCCACAAAGATCCATGTGCAAAAGATACAGTGGTTCTTGGTTGGTGTCTTCAGCTTTAGGTTTGTATGATTTCTTGGTGCTTTTCCCCAAAGAACACGCGGAACATAAATGATCCTTGTCAAACTTAAGTTTTGGAAGACCACGAACAAGTTCGTTTTTAGGCAAATGGTTAATAGCATCAAAGTTAAGATGAGATAACCGGCGATGCCACAACCATGACTTGGTCTTAAATGCTTTGGAGAGAAGGCAAACAGGAGAGGCGGCCATCATATTTTGAATGGATAGTGTGTAGAGATTATCCCCTCGAGAACCCTTTAACAAATCATTTCCTGTAAGATCGCGAATAAAGCAAGTATGTTGTCGAAAAGCCACCTCAAGGTTTGAATCGCAAAATTGTCCCACTGAAAATAGATTGTGACCAAGTCCCTCCACATAATAAACCCTTAAAATCGTAACATTCCCAATTTGGTATTCACCATAACCCATGATCTTCGCAATATGGTCGTTGCCGAATTTAACCGTTCCTAGAAACTTGCTGACGAAATTTCTGAGCATCGAGCGATCTCCGGTCATATGCTTTGAGCATCCAGAGTCCAAGTACCAGAGGATGATTTGGACCACCTGAAAATATCACCAGACAAGGACGATGTATCGGAATCTAGTAGTTCCTCTGTGTTAGCAGGTACAAATATAATTATCTTAGATTTGCTAACCGAAGAATTCTTAGGCTTCCAAACTTGCTTCCTAAATGCCGGCTTAGATTCTAGTTGTCTAAGATCCTGAGGTACTTCTTCACTGGTAGGCACAATAGTGGGGGTAGACCTAGTTAAAGGGCGCTTTTTCCATTTCTTAGTGCTAGTGTTCCTATTTAAAGTACGCTGAGACCTAACTTCCGTGGATGTGATCCTAGTTAAAGGGCACTTAGTTCCATTAGCAGTAAAGGTCCTACCAGTAGGTTTCCATTGCCAACCAACTTGGGTGAATTTCTTCCCCGTTGGAATCCATTCAAGATTGTTCCTAATTGCATGCATTTCATTCACGTGATCAACAAGGCAGAAATCATGACGCTGAGAAAACATGCATTCATTACAATTCCAACATCGCAAATTCGAATTCACATTTTTCTTAGGCTTCTGCACAGAAGCAGATCCTTTTGTCTTAGATACATGATGCTTTTTATTTGAAACTGAAATAACATTCCTAGGGTGAACTTCTACTTTTTTCTTGGCAGTCCTACTAGTGGAAGGCTTGATCCTATCTTTCTTGTCTTGAGATCCTTTAGCATTAGTAGACATAATTACTCCTGTAGAAGCCATGGGAACATTAGTGACAGATTTTGATGTAGCCTTGATGGGTGTGTTTAAAATAGGCTTAGATCCTGGATTCTTATTGAATGGAGTAATGGCAATGGTGGGGGTTTGCTGTTTCGGGGATACAGATATCGGTTGCCCAATGTACACTAAGTTTGCTAAATAATCCTGAACGCGATCCACATATAATAAAAGCTCATATAAAAGATGACTTGTGGGATCTAGTTCACGCATGTCATCAACGATCTCTCTAGCAAGATCAGCATGTTCTAAGGCATTTTTTATGTATGTGGCAAACTTAGTTGGACTATTCTTAAATTTTGGATCCCGATATAGCACACGTTGGTTGGGTTTGGAAGCACTAGAGGACGAGGCAGAGATGGTGGCTGGATTATCAACAACTTCTTGTCCTTTGAGTTGAAGTGTCTCCTTTAATTCAGCCAAAACCATGTTTTTGTCTATGAGTTGAATGTTTAAGTCAGAGATTTCCTCGCGCTTACGGTTCAATTGGTCAACGAGTGACTTTTGCTCTGTCGCATTCAAAGCAAAGTGTTCTTCTAACGAACCATAAATGTCTGAGAAACCCTGCTTTACTTTATCAAGCTCCCCTATCATAGAAGTAATTCTATCTTCTAGGTCATGATTTTTAATCTCTGCAGCCTCTAGTTCCAATTTCTCTGCTACAGATTCTCTCTTAAGTCTCATAATTTCTTCCTCTAATGCCTGAACTACCTGAATCATCTTGTCACTAGTCTCAACGGTGTTTTCACAGTCATTTGTTTTTGAAAGAGTTTCCTTTTTAGACTGATTTTCAATTTCAAGAGATATACAATGTTGTTGAAGCTCATTAAAACGTTTTGAAAGTGTGTTATAAGAATCTTGAAGCTTTAAAAATTCAGCGTTGGATTCATGACAAGAATGATTATCTACATTAATCACAGGCGCAACAATATTCACAGACATATCATACACATCATCACATTTATTCACAGTAGATGAAATCTCATGAGCATATTTAAGAGTAACAACTTGCATCACTTCGAGAGACACTATATGTTCTAAGAATCGGTCATACTCGGATAAAATATTTTCTTTCTCAATTAAATGTTGTTCATAAGCATCATCCATTTCACAGAAAAATTTTTGAACTTCACCTATTTCAAAGCTTAGATTTCTCGCTAGATTATAGACTCCATTTTTAATATTGTTTACATACGGAACGGTCTCTTTCTCAAACACTGTTTTCATGTGTTCGAAAGCCCATTCTCCAGCGGTTAGAGCCGTTGAAGTCGTACATTCCAGGATGACCTTTTCAAACTCGGTAAGGTATCACTCAATCTCTTCCAAGCTGAGCTTTACCGTACTTACCGGTGGAAGATTCTTAGGAATTTCCTTCGGTTCGTCCGAGTTAACGAGTGTAGGAATTATACTAAGTAATTCTCTAGTAGGCATGAAAGTGGATGTTTGGGTAGATTTCTTTTGCATATTAAATCGAGTTCTAAGATCTATTTTAGCATTTGTTGCATTCATTTGAGCATAGTCATTTTCAGGATATGTAGGAAGTAATTTTAACCGATTCTCTTCATATGGTGTCATGCTCTCAGATTCATTCAAGAACACAATCGGATCTAATACCAATCCTAACTTGGTTGCATCATAAAGTCGTGGCTTGTGGTGAAATGCTTGCTTTGCATACCCCGGGTTAGGTGGTAGGTCTGTTAGACGCGATAGATTGAACTCTTGAAAAGAAGAATGAAACAAGTGTACTAAAGTGAAGTAGAGTATTGTTTTAAAAGCAAAATTTTAGTCTTTTTAACTCTCTCAGACGCCTTAATTTCCATTTCAACTCTTTTAGACTCGAGAATTTCGAAATCAGTTTGTAGTTTCTGAAAATTATTAACGACTGATTCTTTTTCTTTAAGTTCCTTCGAAAGATTTGCTCTTAAACTCTTAATTTCTAGCAGATTATCCATTTGGACTTGCCTAAACCTATCAAATTCAGGATTGGTTAAGGTAGTGGACACTAGAGTTAATTCCAAGGTTTTAACCTTTTTCTTATGCAAAGCAAGCTCGGCAGATAAAGTCTGATTAACACTGAGGGTTTCAAGGACTGCATTATTCATTTGGCTAAGCGAAGATGCCGAGACCATAACCAAATCAGGTTGAGCAGACGAATTGGTAGTCGTAATAGCTCCCGGTTGTGGTTCACTCAAAGTCTGGGGACTTGCATTGATATTGCTATCATTGTTTGTCTCCTCGATTGAGGTACTAACCATCGGATACTCAGACACTTGCTCAACTTGATAAGGTACAATACTAGTATTTGTAGCAGTATTGGGTACCTCAGAAATTGTGTCAGCTCCATAAAGTGAAAGATTTTCCATGAGAGCTGCTTTGGCGGTATTGAGATCATCACAGTCAGAGTCGTATGCATCCAAATCATCACATTGATATGCGGCATTGTTTGTGATAGCTGTTGTAAGACTGTCAGTGTCCGCTACTCCCGGATCTGCGAGAAATGCCAACTCTTCTTCATCGAGCTCACGTCCTTGGGCTTGAGCATTCACCAAATAGATCTTGTTCTGAAACCATGTGCTGTCCCTTTTCCTCTTGGGCTGCTTACACTCTCGGGCCATGTGCCCTTCCCGTTTGTAGTTGTAGCATATAATCACCTTTGTTTTGCCAGTTTTATTACCTCTTGTAGCAGCATTGTTAGATGAACGTGCACTAGTAGTAGATGAATTGGGTCTCCCCTGAGATGTATGTAAACCTATCAAACAAGTCATAAAATTGACACTCTCGTTCTTGCTTAGTTAGAGAGGTCCCTTTTAACAAAACAGCTAATCGATCCCAAAGATCCTTTGCCACTTTATGTTCACTTACCATTCTAAAGATATCGGGTGGAAGGGCTTGAAGAATTTTCTGAGCGTCCCTTTCATCTGCATCGGAAATGATTTTATTAGCATCAGTCAACTCATGATACAACCTTTCCCTCGTCACATTGTTGACGGTAACTTCTCCCCAATCTAATGTAACTTTTTCAATTGATTGAAGCATAAGTCGACCATTGGGTTTGCCCATGATGTATGTTTTCATGCGACCTTGCCATGCTTCAAATAAATCTTTGATAAGCAAAGGTGGGCGAGTGTCGGTACCCAAGATAATTGAGATATTGGTAAACGAAGTCATGGTTGGCATATATGAATGTGAATTCCTTTTATGATCCCTTGAAAAAAGATTATCAAAATGATCGAGCAATGAAATAAGATTATGTGTTTTAATGTTGTTTAAATAAAGATATGATCTTTTGATTGTGTGTTTTTGTTAATGTCTCCAAATAAATGCAAAGATGAAAAATCCTCTAAGTGTTGCAAATGATAGCTGATCGTACTCCTAGATTGGATCCAAATCGTACTCTTTGATCGTATCCTGATCGTACTCCTTGATCGTGTCATGATCGTACTTTCCTATCCTACTCAAGCGATCGTAGCCTGGATCGTACTCACCTATCCTACTCAAGCAATCGTAACCTGATCGTAGCTTGGATCGTACTAAGCGATCGTAGTCCTTGATCGTAGCCTGGATCGTAATGAGCTATCGTAGTGAGCTATCGTGAGCTATCGTAGTGAGCTATCGTAGCCTGGATCGTAGTGAGCTATCGTACCCCTTTGATCGTAGCCTGGATCGTAGTGATGATCGTAGTCACAGATCGTAACTTTGATCGTACTCGTGATCGCAGTTTAGATCGTACTATAGGATCGTGACTATGGATCGCAAGTAGAAACCCCCAGGGTTTATGCAATCACAAAATCAGATCGTACCCTAAAAAATAAGCCGAGACTTAAAAGCAACAAGAAAGAATGGATTTTTACCTTGGAATTCGTGATTCTAACCAAACGAATATCACCAAATCGTTACTAAAACTATTTAGAAGAGATATAGATCAGTTGTAATTAAAAAAAACACGAAAAAATTTTGTAACTTTTGGAAAAATCAATAAAAAACACATGAACACACTTAGAAAAGTATGAACAACCCAAAACCAATCTTTATTTCATCTCATAGCTCTTGATACCAATTGTAGAACAATAATAATCTTTATGTTTCAAGAGGGTTGATGTTTTCTAGAGAGAGAAACTTAGAGAGAGAAATGAAAGAAACTATGTGTTACAAAAGTGAGAAATAAAAACAACCAACACCTCTTTCAATGGTGGAAAGAGGCTTATATACCCAAGTCCTTAATGGACTGGGGCCTCCGGCCCATGAACATGCTCATGGGTCGGGCTATTTAATAAATGTAAATTAAACACTACTACGAGCCTATAACTATATTGTTGGAGTGACCGAGACTTTCTTTATACGTAAAACGTATTTCCAACAATTTTCTTTATGACTCCTAAGTATATTACAACTTAAAACTCGGACCTCACAATAAGGAAGTTTATCACGGATGATAACTTATCCTTAACAACGAGAAATTCCTTTTTCTCGGGCATGAGCTTCAATTAAAACTATTCTAAAGTTTTAAGCTCATGAATCGACTTATAAGTAAATGTCAGCTTAGAACTTGGACTTCAACATAAGGAAAGTTTATCACGGATGAGCTAGTCACAAAATAATCAAAGTTTTGAGCTCATGTAAATCAGACCAGAAAAGGAAGTGTATGTTTCAGTGCGTTGCCCTAAGCGATAGAAGAGGAGTCCTCTATCATGATTATTTTAAAACCGTTGAACACAATTTCTCAAACATTTCTCAAAAGTTTTTTTTTAAATCTTTTAAAGTTGTGTGTTCAACACTCCCTTCCTCATAATCTGGTTTTAATATCTAAAAAATGTTATATGTTACGTGGATCAATTTTTAAGGGGAAGCGTTTTAAAAACATTGCCTTTAATGTTGTTGGTACATCTCAGAAATTGTCATATTTTATGTATCCAACACATTCCGAAAATGGTTTAAAACTATAACATACTAAATCGGATAAGGCATCTCAACTCTGTACCTCAACATATTTTGTGGTGTCTATTTTATTATATACTGTCAAATAGTGATTAATTAGGACACACATATATTGTTGAGGGGGAGCAACCCGACAAAGTTCCATGATTCACGCGTGCACACATCTTTCTCTCCCAAACGATTATTAGAAGTTGTTATATTTCAATCAATTGGTATCTCTAATATCAAGTTTTTTTATATTAGAGATATGGAAGAAAATGAGATTAAAATCTAATACATAGAAAAATGTGATCTTAAAGACTCAAGTGCAACCCTTTCCTTCACATGCTAAACTATTTCGAGTATCGATGCATGTGTGTTGGGGGAGTATTTCGGAAATGTAAAACTTTCAAAGTGTTAAAAGTTTGACTTTTATCAAGTACTGTGATTGGTTTTCCAATGGTTTTATGGTGACGATCTATACCCAAACAACCTACTATCCACGATGGAACGATGGAGTCAAAATGTGGTTTAGGATAGGAAACTAAGTCCTATGATCCAACCAGAACTGGAGGGATCTACCCAAGCACATTCCATAGCTAGAAATAGTGGTCTTTAGGAAAGATGAAGTTGAATGTGAATGAAGTTGAATGCATACTAATGACTTAAGTTAGCACTGGAACAATCACAACAAGGTGCTAGTGATGACGTCTTGGTAAGCATTGAATGGGTTGACGAATAAAAAAGAAATGTAAGGACAAAATAAAGAAGCCCTTCATACAACTTAGGCAGAAATCAGGTCAATACATCTACTATCGGAATCATCAAGATGATTACTGATATTAAAGATAAGTCGTCATGGACCCAGTGATGCAATGCACAACCCTTCCCTAACCATTCGGGTTTCTCTCAAAATAATCTTGTCTCATTGTCACGGAGATCAACACGTTATCTATTGACTTTCTCACTCCGAGTTAGTTGATATTGAAAAGGTGGCAGTCAGCTCCAGCCTCCAATTACTAAACCCAAAAAGCACTTATCGAGTCTAGAGCCAAAGGAGGTCAATCTAGCATCTCATCAGGACACAATCCATGTAAACACTTGATGTTCATTTTCTAAAACACAAGCGCTAACAAAGAGTCCTACGCATTATCCTTGTGATATTGCCAGAACATCTGAGTGTTACGATTCACGATGAAGATGGAAATATTTATTATGATTGTTGTAATCATGGGCATATGCCTATCCTCTGTAAGATCAATAAAACACACAGGGGTTTATTCATTCTTAAACACTTGTTAAGAATAATAGGCGAACTACGCATTAACCAAAGACTTTTTGATAATACACATTCCACTCCTTTGGAATGACATGTCACTATTGAAATCATTATTTATCAAAGATGATGATAGGTATTTGGTTAGACTTTCGTCAAAAGTTTTGTTGAGAAATTCTAAAATCCTCAAGATTTATTTGTTAAGAATTACGTATGCTTTTAATGTTTGAGGTGTTTAAGAAAAAAACATAACAGTAAGACTTTTGGTGGAACTTAACATTGAAGATAAGAAGGATCAAAGAGTAGAAATGACTCGAGATATACTACTAGAACAACCGGCGACATTATCAAATGACAATCATCATTGAATGTTGCCGAGGTTCTCACGTAAGTTTGTTTAGTTATCTTTTTTCATTTTGATTTTTTGAAATACAACTCGAACATCGATATCAAAATAAAGAGAAAAAGTAGTTTGGATTAAATGATAGTATGATTATTACAAAGTAAAACAAAATATAGTTTGAGATTTTGAGAACAATGTGTACTTTAAAGACATTTTCAGTAATTTCTTTATAGAAAAATGAAAACTCAAATAATGGATAACTTTTAAACAAAAATTTCAATTAGATCATGTGAACGCCAACCTGTATAGCTACACGATAATCGGTGATTACGTAAGGAGATTTAATTTTTCTTGCGTCGTCAATAAATAATATTTTTCTAAAGAATATTATATGAGGCCCTACGAATATCTTTATAACACCTCACGCCAAACTGTTGATCCAAAATAATTGGTGATTATGTAAGGCCATTTGGGGCCTCATGTCATATTCGGTAATTAAATAAAACAGGCCACCAAATTTAAAAAAAAACTTAACCAAAGCATGAAATATAAATAATCGTTTAGCTATCACTTAAACAATATATGAATTTAGACATATATAGGGTGTGTTTGTTGAAATGAGTAGTAGCTGTGAGCAGTAGCTGTGAGCAGTAGCTGTGAGCAGTAGCTGTGAGCAGTAGCTGTGAGCAGTAACTGTGAGCAGTAGATGTGAGCAGGAGCAGCGAGCAGTAGTTGTGAGCAGTAGCTGTCATAGCTCACCGCTCATTTGTCACCGCTCCTTAAAGGAAGCATTGAAAAACTAGCATTCCTAAAAAGTAGCACCGCTCACCGCCCCTTTACCAAACGACTAAAAAAATCACCACGCTCACCGCTCCTTTTGTCAAACAAGCATTAAAAATCAAAATGCTCTTCTTCACCGCTAACCGCTCCAAAAAGCTTCACCACCGCTCCTTACCAAACACAGCCTATATCTCTATCTCTACTACTTATAAAGGCTGTATAATTGTTTTTTCAACAATCTCTTCATTGCTACTAATAGCAAGTTTTCTCAACACTGCCTTAAATACATTCTCAATATTTTCACAAATGTTTGCTTGTTTCAAAACGCGTATAGCCTTTTCCTAAAAAAAACACACAAACTTTATTTTCTCTCTCAAAACCCTGATACCCTAAAAAACACAGCCGCCGCCATCACCACCACCACCATCGTATCTGCCTAAAAAACACAGTCGTTGCCACCGTATATGGTGGGCGGCATCGTTCATCATGCGTTGATGATGATTGCTTTAGGGCAAATCGTTATGCCCTATTTGTGATGGGTTCCTTTCGTTCTTGAGATATAAAGGTCCCATTGCCCCGACAACTTCGTTGCCGCCGTATATGGTGGGCGACGTCGTTGGTGGGTAGGTGATGTTGGTTACCTATAGTCGTTTGTTAGAATTGTCATTGGTCATTGGGTGAAACAAGCATCCTAATTGAATCAATAAAGAAAAGGATAAAGTAGTTTCTTCTTCGTTTAATTAATCATGATTTCAGTTTTATATAAGAAATAGGGGTTCGGGTTTTATGTTTTGATTTGTTGAAGGTGAAGTCGATATTTGTATTTGGTATCGTTCGACTTGTTTGTCAATTGGTTTCGCTATATAAATGTTGCGGTTGTGTACCTGCTTTTGTATTTGGTATGCTTCCGCCTGTTTGTCCTATATAAGAAATAGGGGTTTGGGTTTTATGTTTTAGTTCGTTGGAAGTTGGTATCATTCGACCTGTTTGTGAATGTGTTTCAGCATATGAATGTTGCGGTTGTCTAGCTTCTTTTTTATTTGGTAGGATCCGACCTGTTTGTAGTGTATAAGAAACAGGGGTTTAGGTTTTATGTTTTAGTTCGTTGGAAGTTCATATGATTCGACCTATTTGTGAAGGTTGAATTTATGTGAAACGTAGTGCCCTTTGACACAATAGAAGATTGATGTTGTTCAAGACTTGGTAAATTGTCAACTTTATAGGCCCACTGTTGTTATTGTTTATTTGAATGGACGGACGGTCGGAGTAGACATTTTGTCGCCTCAGCAACCTCTACAAACGCAGTCGACCGTGTTTTGGCAGGGTAAATTGTTTAGTTTGCAACCATCGCAGGTGCCTGTGTTTTCTGAAACTGAAATGGGAAAAGTGTATCCCCAAAAGGCTTTCTCATTTGTGTTGAGGTTTGAATCTGTCATTCTTTGGCATGTTGTCTTTGCATTCATCGTTTTGGATTGTTAGTTTAAATGATTCACTTGACTGCTTGGTTGGCTTATGTTTTTTCGCCAAGTATTGTGTTGTTGCCTTTGTGTTCGGTGTGGTTGGATTTTTTTTACTTTTAATTTCAGTTTCATACAAGAAATTCACCATATAAATGTTGCTCCTGTCACAAGCAGCAACCACCTTTCGATTTTGGCATGAGTTGAGTTGTTTATGGTACTTGGATTTTCTACATACGCTTCCGGATACGCTGGCCTGTTTGTGTTTGTTGGTTGCCTTATGCTTTTTGGACAACTATATGTTGTCCTACATCAACAGCTCTAGTCGATGATGAATTTTGAGATAGAATGAACCGGATGTAAAGCGCTCTGCTTATAGGCGTGGTAACTTGCAAAAGTTGCAGCCATGGCAGACACGCGATGTTTCTCCGATGTTCTAACCTTCTGAGCCCATCAAGAGCAAGCTAGCAACGCAGTCACTTTTGGTACACGTTTAGGCGACAACAGTACCGCTTTTTTATTACTTTTTGTGGCCTTTGGCGGGGAAAAAATACATGTCCTTATGTGTATTACGTGTATGTGTGTGGCTAGAAATAGATAACACATTGTTGTTATCGTCATTTTCTTTTCAAGATTGATTGTTATACTAAAGTTCGTGCGTTACCTGAAATTCTGTCAGTAAAGGCTACAACCGATGGCCACAAATAGATGACACTAATTTGGATTTATCTTTCGGATAATTATAGTTTTAAAGGCGATGATGATATTTGAGGTAGAAAGGAACTGAGCTGAAGCGGTCTACATCTTGGCTTGGCAACTTACAAAAGTTGCAACCATGGCAGATGCGCACTGTTTATCCTATGGTCTACCCTTTTGAGCCACCAAAAAAAATAATACAACAGGTATAGTATTCTGTTTGTATGTGTTGCTTGAATAATGCTTATTTGTTTTTACTTTGTCTAACTTAGGTTGGATGCCTTTTCCTTCTGCCGGACAAAGGCGAAAGTGTCCACAACCCGATCGCCTATTTGGAAGCATCCGTGTTAGTCGCCGTCGTTTTTTTTGTTTGGCAGATAATGCAACTACAACCGAAATTGTGGAAACTAGCAAGTTTTGGTATGTGGCAACAACAAGGAAAATATGCTTACATTTGAAGCTTATATAAACAAGTTTGTTTTCCAAATTAGATTAACCGAAATCTCATTAATTTTTTTGTGTTTTTTTTATTAGAGCGCATCTATTTTCTCAAGTTCGTGCGTAATTTACAAAGAAACTATTATAGGAGAGGCTGTAGTATCCTATTCAAAAGAACATAAAAAACTGTAACAAAAAGCACACAAAATTGTATGAGGTTAACATAAAGTAATCTAAAAGTTATCATCACGCTTCACAGTAATTTAGCCTAATATGACCGTTGGATAAAAGAAAGGTAGTCTCCATGGAATAATTCTCTAGCCGAATTTTTTGGTATCTTCCGTATCTAAACAGAATAGGTTGCCTAAAGTTGCTTTGTCCTCAATTTTACTAATATGAT
Source organism: Glebionis coronaria (assembly GCA_025667525.1). Classification (NCBI taxonomy): domain Eukaryota; kingdom Viridiplantae; phylum Streptophyta; class Magnoliopsida; order Asterales; family Asteraceae; genus Glebionis; species Glebionis coronaria. The sequence continues at coordinate 581,665,326 of CM046878.1, read as the reverse complement.
TATGTTATTGGTATTTCAGCCAGTAGGAAAGTATAGATACTAAAATAAGTAAATACACATGTTACACAAAAGTGGCTGAATATCAACAAAAAGTAGCATATGAGCTGTAGTGTCTGATGATTGTCTTTGGTTGAGGGTATGTATTGAAGAGGGGCTTTAGTTGAGGAAAGGTGGATTCGAAAGTAGCATTTGATAATCATGATCCCTGCTAAATCATTAGACTGCATCCTACAATGTGAAACTTATGAGTTCACCTTATTGAAAAAGGCAATAGATTATTTTCTCCCATTTATATTTGTGTCGATAGTTACTTTGAATTCGCCATGAGTTCAATAGATAGAAGCATCGATGCTTATTTTAACATCTATGTGCTTATATACTACCTTACTCTCTAGCTTATGAGCTTTTTTTTAATTTAGTATTGGGGGTGAAGATAAGACTATTTTTGTGCATAGATTGATCATAATTGTAAAAAACTAGGCATAACCATTATGGAGTCACGTGCAGATGAGATGAAACCCTTAAAAGTCATTACTTGAGTTTGTCCAAAAGTCTTATATCGCCTAAAACCGTAAGAATTTGTCGGTGAAAACACGGTCATGCAAACATGAAACGGGCAACTCAAAAAGCATAAAAAACAATAAAAATGTGAGCTTTCTATTGTATGGGATTAAACATAGTGTATGGTAAATGACTAAATTTAGTCTCCTTTCACAAGACAAATAAGACAACTTTTAGTGTCTTTTTTATGGATCCTCAAACATAGTTTACTATTTTACTGTAATGCAACATATCTTAACCAGAAGTTGAGTTGCTCATACCATGTTAGTAGCGAACCCATACTTTGATTTAACATCATTACTCTTAAATATAGTGAATGCCATTACGTTAAACTACTTTGAAATTGACCATTTGACTACATTTTTATGCCTTTGAACTCAACCATAAAAAAACCATCAAAACTAAGTAATCACGTGATTCTTGGAATTGTTATTGGTGGTTGTGCACTAGCATGTGTTCATTCTACTTGCATTGCTAATGATATATTGTTTGCTAATGATAGCTTGTTATTCGAGAGACAAAAAGGAGATGTCAGAGGCACCACCGAAAGAGGAAAAGGAAACAAAATTGCAACCTGGAAATCAAAATGCGAACGGGAATGAAAGCCATGTGTTTTTGAGGGTAATAGTCTAGCAATTGATGGAAGCTTGCTGCAGCAAATCGAGATTGTGGAGGATATATAAAGGACTGCTTATGTGGTAGTGACACAACAAACAGGGGTGTATTTTGTAGTTGCAATGTAAGAAGATTGAATTATAAAAGAGTTACTTGTGGGAATAATTGTAATATCGTAAAATGATCATTGTTTTGTATTGGTTGCTTTCCTAACCTCATTCTGGTATACCAGAATATTACTTAATTTTGTAACAAGTTTTAGATTAAAAAAATGTTTTAGATAATATTACTGTCTATTTATAACTCATGTGATTTCAAGAGAACTAAAAATTTCATGTTTGATTTAGACTTTTAGCTTTGGTCGTTTACAATTATGGTTTCATAATGATATAATTAAAAATATCAATGCTTGAATTTAACTATAAAAAAAGTTTCTATCAATTGCTAGACTATCACCCTCAAAAAAATATCAATGCTTGAAATTAACTACAACATGAAAAACTTGTCTGTGATATTAGTTGGACGGACTTTGGATCTAAAGGAAACCTATCGGATACTTTGAAAAAATAAACTCTCGTAAAATGCATAGATACTTGTCAACTGACCCTTTTTAGTTGGAGAGATGATTTGTACACTCTTCAAATGTCAAGATACACATAATTTGAGTGTATCAATCAATTTCTAGAGTGTGCAAATCACCACTCTTTTAGTTGATGCCAATGCAATGCTCGTTGAACATTAGGATTTAGTAGTTTTGGAAAGTGTCTAATATCCTCAACTATTTGAATTAATTATTTTTTTTATTTTTTTAGGCAAGTACTTGTATATAGCCACTAAATTGTCTGATGGCGAATAATTAACGATATGCTATGTAGTTAGATAACGATATGTTAGGACACTTTGCAATTACAATTTCATCTTACCACTATATATCATATCGTTAGTTATCTTCCTCCACACAGTTTTCGCCAAAATTAAGACTATATGCAAGTTTTAAGTATGTCTTTTGGATGTATTTGATGTTAAGCTATATAGTTACGAGACTTTCCATTGCATTATAGTCTTACCTTGAAATATCATATCCTTAATTATATGCGACGGGACAATTCTGCAGCTATGCGCGGGTATTCGCCTAGTATCCTATAAAGGGTGTATAATTGTTGAAAATTGAAATGTTAAAAGTTGAAAAACTTTACATGGAAATTAATAAAGGTAATGTTGAATTTTAAGTTTTTGTTTTAGGAAATGTTGTGTGTCATTAAAAACACAATATAGGTATTTATTTGGCAAGTTTGATAATATAATTGAAAGTGTCTCATGGTTATAGTTGTCCATGACTATTTGATTAAATCTTCTCCTACACGCTTTAGTAACCAATTTACGTTTGAATTCCCTATTAATATCAACTATTATAAGCCTTTAAAAGTCATACACATTCAAAATCAATTTGATATATATTATATTACGGATCAAAACCACATTAAAACGCTGAATCAAAACCCTAAGAAGGTAGTCTAATTTTTACCCTTTTTAATTTATGAATTACTTTTATTTAGTTCGATTATTAATTAAGGTTTATCTACTTAGGTTTTGTTTTGAGTTCATTTGTTTAATTGTGCGGATTTTCATGTTATCGAGTTGCATGGTTACATTTCTTCTAACCAGAGACACATAAGAAAGTAGTCTTTCGCATATGCATATTTTGAGTTTTACAATGGATGAAATATACGTTTATCAGTTCTTTTCTGTGGTTGTTTGATTAGCGCGTGTTTATAGATTTTAATGAGGAGGTATATGTTTCGATTGCAAGATGTGAGCAATATATGTGATGTTCCCAATCTCCAGGTTTGTTTCTTTAATTTCGTATGTTTTATACTCGTTAAAAGCAGTTGATTTTTTTTACTTATTTGATTCCTCTTTTTATTAAACTATACATTTGTTTTTGGTTAGGAAGTCTATGTGGACCTTACACGTGATGAGAGCCTGATAGTCAGATTTTGGAACTCAACAATGATGTTGCTGACATTGGAAGTGCTACTTGGTTTCTACAAGACCTTGTTGTTGATCAAACCGAAGAGGGTACTTTCATAATTTACTTTTCCTTTCGCGTTCCTTACAATTTATTCTAAACTGAAATTGTTGCTAGACCAAACATGGAAAATTAGAAATTTTTATTTTGCTTAATTTTTGTCCTTTAGGTGAATGATCAGTCAGTGGTATTCAACTGGTACTGCGCAAATGGTCAACAACTGGTACTCCCCAAATGGTAAACGAGATTCAATTATTTGTGACTATACTAATATTATAGTGTAAAAGTTGTTCATGTCTAACTTTTGCAATTCATGCAGGCTATATCTAAGCAACGTCAAGAAAAGAAGCACAAAATCTTGTGAAGGTTCACTTATCAAACTTGAGACTTAAAAGAGTTCAAGCAGACATACGTATCACTGCATACATCCATTTTCATAAAGTATGTAGGGAATATTAATTTCTTTTTGTGGCTATTAGTCCATGAATCAAATACTGATTGTGTGTTTTGCTTGTGTTATGGTAGGAACCCTCTAAGTGAAAGTGAAAACATGGTTGGTGTTGGTGCAACCGTACATGCTATAGAGTCAGGATGGACCTTAATGACTAAAGTTTTTAAGCAAGTGGTTTCTACATTCAAATTTAATGATTGGAAGCTGTTTGGTGCTAGCGCCCTTTGAGATAACAACTTTGGTGGTCTTTTGAGCATCATATTTACTAAATTGGCCATTGACGCATATGGTCCCGCCATCGAAAACGGTGGTGGCCGAGCTGAAATGGATGGGATGAACCACCACATTCGTGATAGAACTGACACCCACAATGCTGCTGGAAACACGTTTGCCAATACTAGAAAGGTACAACAGTAGTTATGCTAATTTCGTGATGGTATTATCTTGATGCGGCACAATGGGTTGGGTGATTGGTTAAAATGTTTCATAAGTAATTGGGTAAACAATGCCACCTCTAGAACCATACTTTGTCCAAACATTTTTAGTATTTTTATCTTTATTTAGTGTGTTATTTACATTGTTTAATGCATAAAATGTTACTTTGCTGATAACTAGCCAATTCCTTTTAGTTATATTTTGATATTGCCAGTTTGACATCTTTAGAAGTAAACATGATCAAAATTAAACCCTTTATACTTCATTAGTCAAATTTTCCAACTTAATGAGACATGTTCTGATTTTTCTTCATGGTTTTTCTATATGGTCTGCAGCCAATGTATCCATGGCTAATGCGACATGTAGTGGTCGACTAACGATTTATTATTAAAAAAGATCGGTAGGTTTATTTTTGTTATTTGGTCTAAAGGAAGTTGGGAGATTGTATATATACGGAAGGGAGTTATGAGCTATGCAGGTATAATGGTATAGTTAATTACTTTCTCTTTTACCATTGTTGTGTTGTTATTCGGCATTATTTATATTTATTCGTATTTATTTACATTTGACTTTCATAACCAAGCCATCCTTCTGAAATATGTTCATTTATTTTGGCGCTTCTTGGTCACCTTGGTCATTCAAGTGAGCAGTGGCGGAACCAGACAACGAAACTATAGGGGGCAAAAAAAATTGATGATAAGATAATACATAGAAAAAAAACATGGTAAACCCTATATAACGAATGGCAAAATGTGGTTAATGTTGAAAATAGTCGGAGCAAACCAAAAAACAGTTTTTATTATAAAAAACCAAAAAATAGTTTATGTTGAAAAGAATGTAACATGTTAGCTAAACCCTTATTTTACTCTACATGAATGCCACTTCCAAGTAATAACTGTATTTAATACCCCATAATCATGTTTTTAAGGGAAAAATACTACCATAGTACTACCATTCATATCAAGTCGGCCTGTAGTTCTGTCTGGGATACTCTGACATTAACAAAAATTTTATAGTTTATAATAAATCCATCATCTTCCTTTATCATCTTTTTCATTGAAAAGCCTGTGGTCCTAGCCATGAAGCAGAGAGAACCACCACCACAAGTGTGGCTGGTGACCTGGATGAGGCTGGGACTATTGGTTCTAGCTTAGAAGCTGGCCAAGGCAGTCCCACCATCATTAAGTCCTCATCCATGCCCAATGAATCTGACTTGGGAGGTCAAAATCCCATTTCAGAAGAGGGCAGACTGGAACCAATGACTCTTTTGGAATTGACGGCTGTCTGCATTAGCTTGCAAAAGCAAAATGCAGACTTAGTACAAATTGTCAGCTCACAAGGCCTTGAACTCAAGCAATTGGGGAAAGGATTGTTGTTTTGGAGAGTGATCATGCTAGGAGAGGTATGGAGGAGTCTTCCAAAGGGGAGGAAGATCAAAGAAATCTGAGTGATAAGAGCAGTCAAGATGGTCAATCATTGGATGTTGCTGAAGCTCTTACTACTTTGAAGGAACAAACAGGTTTTGATACGTCCTTAATCTCTCCAACCAATCTAAATTTATCATTTACAGCAATGTTGAGAGAGGTTACACAAGGCGCTGAGGGAAAATATTTGAGCGTTGACAAGACAAGTTTGGACGCTGATAGAAGTATTTTGGGCGCTGATAGAGGAAATTTGGGCGTTGACAGATCTGCATATGGAGGTGATGTATTCCAGTCATCATCTATCATCAAGGATGTTCCTACTCAGGTATTATCATCTACCTTACTAACCATTGCACCATCAGATAAGTGTAAGGGTAAGTTGGTAGAAGAAATTGTTCCAAAGAATGCAGCTCAGGTTGAATTTGATAGAAGATTGGCTGAGCAAATGATGGAACAAGGTGAAAAGGAGAAGTCACCATTTGTTGTGTCTTCTGAAGAAGAAAGTGATGGAGCTAGCTCAGACTCAAGTGTGATGATTATTGAACCAGAAAGGCTTGAGTATGGTGATGAGCTTGCTAGGGAAAAGTTGAGAGATTTAAAGTTGCAGATTGATTTTGATATGCCAGAGGTGGTTCAGATGTATAATTCTTGGGAAGAAAGCTGTATGGATAATCCAGACTTGACCATTTCAGATCAGATATGGGGTTTGGAGATTCTTCTTAGAGTTCAGAAGGATTGTAAGGTGATTTTGAAGCACAAAGCAAGCAACATTCTCTCTGAGTTGAAAAGGGATAGAAGGAAGCTCTACTTTATGTTGCTCAGATGTCATGGAGTTGGATGGACACATCAGAAGCTGAAGGCTTTGACATTTGATGAGTTGGAACATAGGGCTTATCCTATTTGGGTGAAAGTGCAGGAAGAAAACACTTTCAGACTTCTTTCAGATGAAAGAAAGGAGCAACTTGCAGAAGAGATGGAAATCAAGAAAGGTATGATAGTTCCCAGACCAGTGAAGAAGGGATTTACACTTGAGTTTCCAAAAGATATGAATCATCTATATCCAAGTGAAGCAGTTATTAGAAAGAGCCTCAAGCTCTCCCCATTAGAAGCTTCAGATATGGTGCATGTGTTACCACTAGATTCCAGGAATCCAATTGTGAGTTATGATGAGGATGAATGTGGATTCTGGAAGATTGGAAGATATGGCAAGGAGGTACACACTTTTACCACTCTCATATCTTTATTTGCAAGTTGTGATAGAGAAGACTTGGTGGACCTTTGTAGGTTGCTAGAGACCAAGTATGAGGCTGAAGCACCAACTTCAGCTAATGGAATAAAACTTTGGACCACATTTAAAAGGATGTGTGGGACAAATGAAGAAGATCCTGAAATATGGAAGGATCTTGAAGATGACCTCAGTGGTCTTCAATGGAGGTTATATTCAGCTGCTGGTGTATACCATTTGAGTTCTACAAAGTTTGCTGAGTATTTACTTGTAGATGCTCAGTATTTCATATCCAAGGCTGTTTTGGAAAAGATGAAGGACACCCAGTTGGAGATAGATTATACAAGTGACGTGGCAAAGAATTTGATCAGATTTATTTATTACCAATATGATAAGGTTTGTCAGACTCCTCCAAGTTCTTAATGTTTATTCAGAAACTTGATCATAAGAGTGGATATCAAGTTTAGAGGAGGATTGTTGGGAATAAATTAAGGCCAGATCACTTGAACGCTGACAAGAACAACTCAAGCGTTGACAAGAACAAAGTGAGCGCTGACAGCTCAAGCGTTGACAGGTTAAAGTCAAGCGTTGACATATTGAAGACAAGCACTGATGGAAGATATAAGCTACACGTTTATTATGTTCTAGAATACTTCTAGTAAGGATAGAAACGACAATGTATTTTCTATGTTTATCTTTACCTAGAATAGTTGATACGTAGCTTATTGTACAAGGCTTCTTAGTCTATAAAAGAAGGCCTTTAGGTTAATGTTTAGAATCAAGTTTTATATAAGTTTTCATTCGTAAACATCTTTCATTGTAAGCAAGTTCGACATTCATAATCAAAGTGAAAGTTTTGTTTACATCTTGTGTTCTTGTTTAAGTATTAAATTCCGCATAATACTTAGATTCACAAAGCATACAACAAAGGTTTCTCTACGTGATATACTTGATCTAATCTCGTATACACAAAGCTAATCGATCTAAGTTTGGGATCAACACAACAATTACCGTTAGCATCCGTGGCTCTTTTTCATAAACATTTGCAGACTTCTTATACTTATAACCTTGGGTAAAACATTATTTGCTTATTGATTTAAATCTGCTTATTAACAAAAGCTTTTTCACTTCTGTTTTATTCTTAACATCAATCAATAGTCAAGGGATTTTTGTTAATTTTCTTAAAAACGATACTATAGAGTTAGTATTTTAAAATTAGTTTCTAAACCTCGTGCTTAAAGTCTCCAATAATACCCATTTGGTTCTCTACCAAACATAACAATAACTTTGTAAAATTTCGAACTTAAAACAGCGACAAAACATCTTAATGAAAAGTAAAAACAGCAATTAACACGCGATTAACAACTAACAACCCAAAAGACTAGGCATTAGCACGCCTATCTACACACAACAACCCTCTAAACCTTCATCAACCAACCAGCTTACATCTTCCTATGCCTCGCTGCAAAGTCAATCTTGTCAACAATATTGTTGTGAATATGTGTGACCATTTTCATCAACATCCTTACTTTGCGCATGTCAGCAATTTGAAGTGCCTTGAGCTTGATCACATTCGACCTAACACATCTAGACGAATTACCATTTTTGAGCTCGATAATCAACTCCCGTTACGCATTACCGGCTCGGTCAACCGTTGAGAGTTAGTCATCAATTCTCTTGCCAGCAAGATGTCGTATCAATCTCTATTTGGTATTGTGTTACCATCATTTCAGGAAGTAAAAATGACACAGAGGCACAAATTAGTTCAACACTTCGAGCCATGATATCATAAGTAAACGAAATGTACTACGTCGTCCTAAGTGTGTGTGTGTGAGTGTGTATGTGTGTGGGTGTGTGTGTGTGTGTGAACCTAATACATGTAGAAATGAAAAGTTTGCTTTCGTTGAAAATTTTATCCTTTGAACAAAAGATGTCAGTATAATAATGACGAGAAGCTTCAGTCGTGGAAGGTGGCCAAATGGTTTCGGATTTTTGCACAAAATGAAAGGTGGAAGAGGGCTGGCGTGTATGAGAAGATAGGAATTAACGAAAATGCCCTCACGTAGGTGGTACCAGAGAGAGTTAGCATGTGATAACGGGCAAAAGTTAGATAGTGTTGTCTTAGGTAGAGGTGCGAATAAACCGGATAAAACCGGATTCGGATTTAAAAAATCTGGATTTGAAAAAACCGGATTTTCAAAAATCCGGATTCGGATCGGATCGGATTTTTCGGAATCGGCTTTTTCAGGATAAAAATATTTGTATCGGATTTTTTTCGGATAAAAATTTTCGTTATCGGATTTTATCGGATTTTTTTCGGATCGGTTTTTTCGGTTAAAAATGTTCGGATCGGGTTTTTTCGGTTAAAAATGTTCGTATCGGTTTTTTCGGATCGGTTTACAAACATTAAAAAAAATATACAACCATAAAACATTAAAGAAAAATACCACAGTAATTTTTATTTCAACAATACAATCATACAAACTTCGTAATTTAGAAAAAGATTAGAGAAATGAGAAGGTTTTTTGATATGTTTTTATCCCCAACTCAAAACATATATTTATACTACCTTACAAGCAATCAAAATTATCAAAAAACAAAAAATAATACCCAAAAACAGAGACAAACGGCTATATAGCCGTTGCCCTGAGTTTCTGTAAAATGGCAAATGTGTCTGTAGATGGGTCTAATAGATTCCATAGTCCAAAACAGTCTAGATCGGTACAGAAATGAAATGACAAACTGAGTCAAATTATTGGGCTACACAACATAGGCTAATTAACATATATTTGGGCTACTTGCTATAAATCATATGAACAAATCTGCAATCTAGCAGATCATTCATTCTTGGGGATCTGAATTTGTTTTGGGCCAAATATCCGGATAAATCGGGATAAAATCGGATAAAACCGGTTTTCTTGAAAAGTCAACCAAACGGCTAGTTTGACTTTTCAGGAAAACCGGTTTAGCCGGTTTTATCCGGTTTAAAATAACCGGTCCAAAAAAGAAAGAAAATATTCTTATTTTAAAAAAAAAAAAACTAAAATCCGGTTAAATCCGGTTTTTTAAAAAACCGGATAAATCCGGTAATTTATCCGGTTTTTATCTGATTTTCCAAAAATATTAAAATCCGGTCTAACCGGTTCGGACATAAAATCCGGACCGGATTTTTAGAAAACCGGACTTTGAAAAAACCGGTTCGGATTTTTGAGCCGGATTTCCAAAAATCCGGTTATAATTTGCACCTCTAGTCTTAGGGGCTACGAAATTAAGAAACTCGATGGCAAATGTCCGCTACCTTTACACTCAAATGTTTGTTTGCCGAAATGCATAATTTATGAAATTTGCATTATTTGAAAGTAAACATATTACCCTACAGTGTCACGTAAAACCGACTACTACAATAGTGAGTAAAAGGTAATGTTCTAAAATATTCTTAGCACTAGCTAGAACCAGTGTTGTAAAAAACGGGCTAGGCGACCGTCTAGGTGCTAAACGGTCATACTCCGCCTCGATTAATGGCTAGGCTGCTAAGCTAAGCGAAAACGTCAAAAGACGGTCAAACATCCGCCTAAGTGGTGCTAGGCAGTGCTAGGTGGAGCTAGGCGGTCAAAAAAATCAACACAAAGTCAATATTTATTTACAAATGCAACCTAAAAGGAAGACTCATCATAACCGCAAGTCCGCAACACACATGCTTGAGTCAATGATCAAGTCACAAGACCAACTCGAGCCAAAGCCACATATGTTGCAAATGAAGTCCTTGGTTGGACCGACTGTGTCATGCTCAGGAGAAACAGCAGCCAGATACACAGAAATCACAGTTCAAACCACGGCTAAGAAGTGCATGTGAGTCGCAGTTCAAACACATGTTAATGGTTTCAAATGATAAGACTTTAAACCGAGAGTATCATACCTTATAAACCAAGAATCAGAGGTGCAAACTCCATGTCTCAACAACTGAACACGAAAAAGACAAAACCTAAGTCTTTTTTGCTCTTCTATCTCATTGGGAGCAAAATCACTCCAATATATAACTTTAAAGTTCGATACACAATAAAGATGCTATATAATCTCACAAATAACTTACAAAACCGTCAAACTGTAAATATCACCCCTCTCGTTAACTAGCATCCTCAAAATAACCATTTTCTCAACGCTCATGACCCCATTCTTGCTATGAAACCTTTAATAAAACGATTGGTCTTTAAAGCAAGGCCTCATCTTAAGCATATACTAGAATAGAATCATGTTATCAAAGAGAAAATATTAGGTTTGTGCTGCACAACCGATCACCCATGGGTTTCGAAATTATGTAAAGTGGTTGTTTTGATGTGTGGTCAAGAAGATTGTACTGCCAGCTTCTATAGATGTTCAAAGAATACTTGGAGGTTCACGTCATCCGTGAAGATGACATCCATTCCAGCAGCTACTTCGTTATTGTAAGTTGCTGATGGATTCACCTAGTCGGCCCAACGTGTAAGTGACTTCCTATTTCCTACAAAGTTCATAATTTAAAAATTTCATATACTATTACATGTATCCATATACTAGGTGGCAAGATCGACGATTCAGGTTAAAATCGGTGGGACTTGAAAAAAAATAGCGAGGTTGCTCGTATTTCTTGTACAGGTCGACATGGAAAAAAGCCGCTTAAAATACATAACAATTGATCTATCAAGAACATTTAATTAAACGGAATCAAGGAAAGCATACTTTATGTTCTGCCTGATTCTGGATACCCTGGTTCCTCCATTGAGCTATTGTCATGCCATGGAAAATAACTACACTAAAGTATGAATCTAGTAATAGGATTCGATCAGGAACAATGGATGCTACGTCAAGCAATGCTGGTGAACTAAGTGAGTAAAATGAATATGATATTAATGAAGGTTGAATCATGATATTATATATTTGTTCTCAGCACATATTGAAAATTAAAAATAAACGTAGATGGTGAAGTTTCTATAATTATTTTTTCCTTGGTCGTTTGCTGAAGTGATCACGTAAACTTGATTATTCAGGCGATTGTCGGATAATGCCCTTTAAAAACACAAACATAAGATTATTTTTATCAGAGGCGAAACCGAGACTATATATGACGGGGGTGTACAAAATTTTTTGAACAGTTATTTATAAAAGTTAAGATTTGTGTTCTATTTCTATAAGTATACTGACTAAATAAGAATAGAAACACATTCTCGGTGGACTGGGTGCATTTAAGATGCATTTGGAAAAAATCCATGTTTTTTACGAAAATTAAAACTACATCGAAAAATCCATAGGTGTCACGGGCACCCACGAGAAACCCCTGGCTCCGTCCATGATCCTTATTAGAGGCAACGGTGCGGTGGCGAAAGAAGGCATGCCAACAGGACCGGATTTGTGTATGTGTAGGATGCTCTACCACACAAGGCCTTATTTATTTATATCTAGATTTATATCTATTCTATGGGTGTGTTTGTTGAAATGAGTAGTAGCTGTGAGCAGTAGCTGTGAGCAGTAGCTGTGAGCAGTAGCTGTGAGCAGTAACTGTGAGCAGTAGATGTGAGCAGGAGCAGCGAGCAGTAGTTGTGAGCAGTAGTTGTGAGCAGTAGCTGTCATAGCTCACCGCTCATTTGTCACCGCTCCTTAAAGGAAGCATTGAAAAACTAGCATTCCTAAAAAGTAGCACCGCTCACCGCCCCTTTACCAAACGACTAAAAAAATCACCACGCTCACCGCTCCTTTTGTCAAACAAGCATTAAAAATCAAAATGCTCTTCTTCACCGCTAACCGCTCCAAAAAGCTTCACCACCGCTCCTTACCAAACACAGCCATAATGTTCTGATGTAAATCTTTTATATAATTCATTTTCGTAAAAAAATTATGATAGATGTTATAAGTTTAGAAATGACTGAATATATAGAGATATTGGCGTTCCCGATAACTGAGCTGATAAACACACTTTTAAAAAAGCAAATTTTAGAAGTTTGTTTAATCGGCTCACTTATTGGGTTATTTGATTTATTCAATTAGATTAATTATTTTTTGAGTAAAATTTAAAATCGAATTGAATTAAACATTAAATTTGAATTTAATTTGATTTTAGGTTGCCTCGAATAATTCGAATTACACAATTTATATTTCTTTAATTTAATTATACATAGTTTTAGTAAAAAAATAAAATTTCAAGCGTAAAAGAAAATTTTTTAATAATATAAATTTATTATGGTCTTTTTATAATACTACTTTATAAAACATTTTATGTACTCTCACTTTATTAAATTTTTAAATAATATAAATTTTAAAGCATATTGTAAAGTTAATTAAACATGGTTTATAAACCATCTTATGCTCTCTCTCATAAATAAATTTTTAAGTAACACAACTTTTAAACCATATTGTAAAAGTCAATTAAGCCTTATCGTAACTTTTTTAAAATTAATTTTAATTAATACATGTTATAAAACATATATTACAAGTACACATTAATTAATATATTAAACATCATAACTAATACTAATATTTTAAAAATACTCCTTAAAATAAATAATACATCTTATTATACATATTGTACAACTATTAAAATATAAAAAAAAAATTCATATAACTTACAAGTTGGTGGTACATATCGTTTTAAAATTGGACCAGATCAACATATATAATCGAAAACCGGAGAAAACTGGTCGAAACATATGCAAACGAACAAACCAGATCTGACCGGGATCATTCTTTCTATCTTTTTCAATTAATCAAAAGATACCCGCCGCCGAATCACGCGAACGCAGGTATACTGCTAATATGTATTTATGTAAATTCGATCTTCGGTTCATATTATCAAACCATATCTAAATCGAAAAGAAATTTTGTGTTCAGTTCAATTTGACAAAAATTTTTGGTTATAATTGGGGACGGAGCTACATTGTAAAGAGGGTGGTGGGCCAACACCAACCTCAATATTTGAACTTTTTGTGTATATAAAATGGGTTATCTTATTAATACTTCCCAATTTTTCTAAAAGTATAACATTTTTGTACTTTTTGTCTCTTTGTCTCCCCTTTTTTTACAGTTCATCGCAGTTTTTTATCATTTTCGATTTCGTATTTCTTTTGTTTAATACTTTTGATTTATTAAATTTTATAATTTTCATTCCGTATTTTCAAGATCTCAATTTTATAACATAAATAAAATTATAAAAATAAAAAAAATAATAAAAAATGTAAAAAAGAAGGGTGTTTAGATTTACGTGGGAAAAAGGGGTCCCTCTAAAATACAAGGTTACATATGGTTAGCGTGCCACCAACAAATTCCGGTTAAAGACTTACTTTTTCATAGAAACATCATTGTAGATATCAACCTTGCATCTTGTTCCTGGTGGGGTTTGTGTTCAGAAACCGTAGAACACTTGTTATTGCATTGCAAATGAGCGTTTTTGTTTTGGGGGACTTTGGTGAGATGGTAGAATTTGTCGTGGGTATTGTCAAGTTCAGTTTCAGAGTTTGTTCAAGATTGGAGTGAAGGTATGCCTGCTAATTTTCGTAACATATGGAAACTAATTGGATCTTTTGCCATTTGGCAAATTTGATTAGCGAGAAACGAGGCAACGTTCAACGATAAGTTCATTTGTTGGTCCAAAGCCGTAACTATCGTCAAAAAATAAGCGTTTCAGTGTGTAGTTGAGCAAAAAGTATGTCATTCTACACAATATCACATTTGGATCGATCGACCATGGGAGCTTCACTGACTTTCTAGTTTTATGGATCATGTTTAGTTACCATTGTTGTTGAGTTAAGTATGTGTAGTTAATCCAATGTAACTTGAACTTCAACTGTGTTGAAGTTTTTATTATTTATATAAATTGTGTTTTGCCAAAAAAAAGTGTTTTTTAGAGGTATTATAATTATAACTATAATAAAAAATGGAAATTTTACGTAATTAATAAAAATAAAAAATAAAATAAGAAGCCCCTCACATTACGGTTCAAAAAAAAAAAACACAGTCACCGGAAAAAAAGCATTAACCATCAGATGTCTCTCACTCGCAACACACAAATGATCTCTCACATATTGGATCTCGATTCTTTTGGGGTTGCAACGTTTGATGGGTTGGCGACGGTCGATTTAGGGTTATTCTCAATAGCCAGAAAACACACACACAAACTAGTCGGTTTTAAAAAAAAGACTTCTAGATCCATGATCACGACGTCATCTAAATACAATGGTTGTAAGTTTATAAACCCTAATTTTTTTATTTTAGTTTTATACATGATAGTTTAAGGGTTTTTTATATTGAATGTTTCTTTTTAGACTGGATTTGGATTTGTTTCATTCAATTGTATGAAAACATTTCACAAAGAAAAAAATAGAGGTAGCCTCAGTTTATGATCTGTTTTTGTTTAATTACTATTTTTTTATATACTTTGGAAAGCATAATGATTTTAAGTTGTCTCATCTTAATTGATATTATATATAAGTTTTCATAGATTTATTGTAATTGTTTGTTGTTTTTTTCTACAGGAAGGATGATGATTTGACTAATTTTGTGAGGAAGGGAATCAGACCAAGAAAGGGTATGGTTTTGATATTAAATATTTAAAAGTATATATTTGGACTATAAGGTTCTGATTTTTGTAACTTGGTAATTATAAAAGCTTCAATTTGATTTTCAGATTACTTGAAATTAGTTGGTATGGATTAACCTTTTTTATGCGATGATACACATATGTTTAGGGGCTCACTCTTTTAGCTTCTATATGGGGCTTATTAGCTTCTAAGTTTATGATTGTTGTAATTTGATTAATTTTAAGGATTGAGCTTTGTTATACAAAACTACATATATGTTAAGGGGCTGTTTTTAGCTTCTATATTAGGCTTACTAGCTTATATTGCCAAAATTAATCACTATCGAGTGTTTTCATAAGCTTAGGTTTATGAGCTTATGCAAGGTGGTTTTGATAAGCTTATAAGCTAATCCAAGAACTCAACCTTTTCTTATTAGCTATCTTTTCTACCAAATAAAAAAAAAGCTTTTCACGTATTTGTGGAGGATTTTCTTTGCACACACATGAAACACCTTATATGTTACAAATAAGCTAATCCAAATATCCCTTTAACTTTTGCGTTCTCTATTTCGTTTAAATAGTTCAGAGATTCGCAGGTGTAGTTTCCTGAAATTGGCTTTACAAAAGAACAAACACTGAACATAGCAGTTTTAGAGTTGAAAGGGTTCGGCCGGATGGTAATTTGGTACTTCCTTCTTGCAACAGAGTATGGGACGTACGAGAAGCGAATTATGAAAAGACACTGATGAAGGTACGCTTCTTTTTTGTTTCTACATTCTCTCATTACTTATGGATATCGTTGTTTCACGTCTTATGTGGTGCTTACATATGCTTATTTGTTTTTTACTTTGTTTAACTAGGCTGGATGTCTATTCCCTGAATTAATGGACAAAGGCGACAGGTTCCACAAACCTTTCACTAATATGAAAGAAGCACAGTTACTCGCAGGTGTGAAATTCATTACTGTGCCTGTGATTATTCATATGATGTATAGTGCCGGTAATTAGGCACAAGAGCATTGAATTATTTGACTCTTATATAAATAGATTACAATAATTAGTTAATATAACTGACCTTTAGAGCATCTTCATACTGAAACTTTCCTGAACTCGAGCTGGGAAAATGAGTTAATCATGCAAAAACTTACAATTTTGATTATTGATTGTTGTTGCATTGACACTCAATCTACAAATTTGACTGTAAATTTTATGTTTAATAGATGTGAATTGTGTTTGTGTACTTATACATGTTAAAGTTTATTTTTAGTTTCGAAAGTTAAACAAAAAGTGATGTATTTTAAATAGCTACAAGGCCCGTCCATAGGCATTGATTTCAGTCTAGATATGTAAGCATAAGAGCACCGTCCTTTAATCCCAACAGTTTCAGGTCTTGAGTGGCGATACATGTGGAGAATTGGTCAGCTAGGAGTAGATATGAAAAAAGACACCGTAACTCCTTTTCTTAACTACTGCTCATTGTGGGTACAATTTGCGGAAAGACGAGAATGGCCACCATAGATGATCTTTGGTTATTGCTTCAGTTACTTAGCAGGTTTGGTTTATATAATTATCTGCTCACTTCAAATACAACAATACATTTCTTACTTCATTAATCGTGGGAATTATTTTACATTCTTAAACTTGATATTTTTTATGAACAAAAACCAACTGTGCAACGACAAGCAACCACTTGGTCTCTGTCCCCTTTAACCTTTCCCTGTGTTATTTCTCCCTTGGTCCAATCACCCTATCAAAATCATAAAATAGTTGCTAAAAAAGTAAAATGCAAAATGCCAGAGTTTTACGTATTCTGAATTTTAAAAAATTACAGGTCGTCTTTGCCGAAGACACTTACAAAAGGATCTCAAACTATGACTTGAAGAGTACTTTCAACGGGACAGAGTGGCCAACGCCAGCTCCTAATTATGCAAATGTTGAAACACATTTACTAACTACTGCTCATTATCCTGTTGGAATGCTCTTATATGCTATTGGATCGATGAATAGTGACATATGATACAGAGGTCGAGGTGGGGAAGGCAAGTGGAGAGGGGCATAAAAACTTGCAGATTCACGCTTTATGTTAATTAAACCTTACACTGTATGTAGTTATAAAATGGTGTGGATAAGGCCATTTTTTATAGCCTTATTTTTGTTGTCCACATAATGCCTATTGCATCAACAACATTATACCACATTATGTTCCTTCGTGAGGTAGCTTTTTATTTACACATGGGTTCGCTTTTTCATAATCTTCTTTTTTACTTTGAACTTTTTAATACATTGTGTGACACTACATGTTGGAACGAAAGAAAACAAACGTGTGGGAAAAAACGCTGCGTTCATCCCGCAGCGGAGCACGGGTCTTTCATCCTTGTTTATAACATTAGCCATATAAAATTACAAATGGCCCACCCATAATAAAATGAGTAAGCCCACTCACATAGTTAAGCATAAACCGGCACCATCCTTGTTTTGTTGCATTATTGAAATGTTAAAATTGCAAAAGCAGAGATGAACAACAAATATCACAAAACCTTTTTATTTATTTTTTTCAGTAATCAAATCGAACCACAACTACGCGTACACCCAGCCATCATTCAAGATTTGAACTTCATATTTTCATCATTTATTTCTTTTTTCAATATTGTATTTTATTTTTCTTAAATATGTATATTAGTTGGGATTTAGCTTTTAATGATTAACTATTAACAACTTGAGTCTATTATTAATGATTGACAATTTAGAATTGATTTTGACATTTGTTTATTGCAATCAAACACATAGCAGTTAACGTTTAAGTATTTAACCATCTAGTTCTAAAAAAAAAGAAAAGTATTTAACCATGGTGATGTTTTGTATGTGAATTTATTAGATAGTAGATATTCATTGATGCCGTAAAAGCAAAGAACAGTGGATTCATTTTTTTCAATGAACAGTTTTACCGAGAATTTAATCTTGTTGACATGTCGATACGACTAGTATTGACTCTTCCGTTGTCTACCGCAAGTATTGAACGTGCGTTTTCAACCATGAAAATCTTGAAGAACATATTAGGTAGTAATAAATTGGGCGATGATTTTCTTTCGGATTATTTAGTATTTTATATTAAAAAAGGTATTGCCGAAACCTTTAGTTTAGATGGTGTGTTAGATGACTATAGTGCTAAAAGGCGTCGTGTGCGGTTGTCCAAACTCTTATTGTACAACCCCTTAATTTTTTTTTATCTTTTCTTAGGATTTTTTTTTAAGTTTTTATTTTGGCCTACCCAAATAAATAATTCAGGGTCCGGCACTAGTTATAATTCGATATAACTTTAATTATCGGTTTATTCGATTAGGAGCCGAACAACTCACACCCCCATTTTTAAAAGTTGTCATTATTATTAAGACCAAATTTGTTAGGCTGCGAGAATATGTATGGTAGATCAATTTTAAATGTCAATTGTCTTTCAAATTTTCTATAAATTATAAGTATTAAAAGTTTAATTACATAACTGTAGAAGGCAAGCGAGCAACAAGCTGCGCCGCAAGCCCTTTTTGAATTGCAAAGCTAATTCTAGTAAAAATCACATTTCAAATTTAAAATACTAAAGATATTTTTTTAGATAAAGACAAGTATACAACATGTGTAAGGATTAAGATTCGAGTTTTAAATGAAAAGGAAAAGAAATAAAATAAGAAACGAAAAGAAAAAAGAAAAATAAATAAAGTATTTTTATATGTTAGTAAGGACAAAAGTTCATTGTAGATCCTCTTAGCATAAACTTTAACAAATAATCTTGATTATTTATTTTTTTCATCTAACAAAAAGAATGTATCTTCAGTCACTTTAAAAAAAATTGAATATCTCAAAAACCATTAATCGTTGCGTTGCGTAAAATGAAACATATCATCGCAACGAGAATTAAATAATTTTTCTATCGAGTGGCACATGTATATACTTTCGAGAAAAAATTTGTCTGAGAAAATTATATATGATTCGTATCACGAATCATATATGAAATCATACATGGTAAACTCTACAACTGCTTTGATCATACTGCACCACCCTTATTTAGCGGGATTTTAAAATATCATATATGATTCGTTATACGAATCATATATGACTCGTGATACGAATCAAATATGACTTTTTTAGACAAAAAAAAGTTTGTCGAAAGTTTATATATGTACCTCTCTATATATGTGTCCTATATATAAAGCTGATTTAATTCTAGTTGTAATGGTGTATTTTTTGTCGTTTAATAATTTATCGTTTGTGATATATTTAACTTCTTTAAAAGAGGCGGGAAGTGTGTTTTTAAAATTTAAATAAATATAATTAGTTGATAGGGTTTATGCTAAATTAAAGATCTACATAAATTAAGATAAAAAAAGAATAATAAAGAAGCAAGAATCATTATATCCTTAATAAGAGGGGGGAATCTCGGTTCCCAATGAACAGTTCCCCCTCACATACACAATATAATATATTTAGTTTCCCCCTCACAAAAAACACTTCTCCCTCACAAACTTTACACACACATCTCACACAGTTTCATCCCCTGTTCCGTTATACAAAATTAATGATTGTTGCCCCTTGATGTGTTGCCCCTTGATGATTTATTAATTGGCCCCTCATTAAATTTTTGGTTGTATGATTGTGTTAGTGGCTACAGTAATCCCTTTGGTATATATATAATTGCAATATCTCCAATAATTGCACTATCTCCAATAAATTTGATCTCGGTTTTAGATCTGGGTTTCGTCTACAGTGGTCCAAGCTGTGATTATGATCGAAAAAAATTGGGGGTTTTCCGGTTTTTGTTTGATTGCAATGGTTATGATGTGTGATGGAACCCTTCGTTGCCGCTGATCTCTTCATTGCCGCCTTCGACGGCGTGCGGTGATGTGGGTCTGTGTGTGACGAGGTTGGATGCCTCATGTGGGTGGTGGTGGTGCTGTGGCCGAACCATCACATGTTAAGATCTAAAAACCTTCGTCATTTGTTTGTCTGGAGTTTTTATTTGTTCTTCGATATGTGGGACAGCATACCCGCTGGATTAAAAGGTATCAGTCTTATTTTTGTTGTTTTTTTTCGATTTAATAAGTTCTAGCCAAATAAGTAGCCTTTTTCATTAATTATGTTTTTATAGGAGGTATCTTTCGTTCCCACGGTATACAATTATACGAGCTATGGCGAGCTGTGGTTTCGATTGTGTTTTTAGGAGTATACATTTTACGAGGCTGTGATGATAGTATTTGAACGTACATATATAGTTGGCATTAGATGCATATAGAAGCTGGAAAGACGTATGCCGCATTTAAACCTCTATTTGATAAGGTTTTGGCACCATTAGCAGTTTGGGGTTGCAATCAGTCTGCTTCTTTTATAGGTGCATATGTCCAATCGTCATCTTAGGTTAATGGGTTGAATAATTTATAAAATCTTCCAATTAAAGTGTTAAGGTTGAGTTAGAAAACTTTTACAACAAGCTTTTCCTCTATACTTTTGGCAATGTTAACTTATTTTGGAAATAATGCCTCAAAGAGTAGTGAGGGCAAGTGTTGTCAACAGGATTCGGGAATTGTGGTTGAGATGACAAGTGATATGAATATGTCATGCATAATTTGCCCCATATCTGTATTTCCTCCAAGAAAACAGCAGAAACATGGCATGTCTGTATTTCAGTTTATTGTTATCCATAAGTTATGTCATGCACAATTTGGTCCATATCAATCAATTTGTAATTACTAAGAGAAAACAATTGTAGACTATGATTCATGATTTCCAAAGAGGTACAGTTCTTGAACTAACAGGAGAAACATAGCAGCTGTTGACGTGAATAATTGCAAGAATAAATATTGATGTTTGTGTTATCATACTGATGGTTATCACTTTACTTGCTATTTCTGCTAGAGATGTGAAGTTGCTGGTAAGAGATCCTGCTTATCCTCAGAAGCTTCGGACTGTTTTACGAGGCTGTGATGATAGTATTTGAACGTACATATATAGTTGGCATTAGATGCATATAGAAGCTGGAAAGACGTGCTATTGTGTGTCGAGGGATGCGGGTAACAAAGTTGTATGTTCGGTTTTTTCAGGTTGACGGGGTATGATGCACCTGAAAGCCTCTAAAAAAGCTGACCCTGCCCACTATTTGGCGTGGCAATCGCGTTTGCAGCCATGGTGGGTGTCGCGCGTCTTTGATCCTTAATAACAAGAAAACAGGAAAATAAGGGCGGGCTATAAGCCTAGATACATATCTGAGCTGTTTGGTTTTTTTCCTGTCGTGATAAGGACAATTTTTTTGGGAATATAGATTTGCTAATGATAGCGTTTCTAAAAGGCGATGATGATAATATGTGACCATTTTTTACCGTATTTGACAAGAATTTGGGTTTTGTGGCTCTTGGCGGGGCAAACTTCACAAGTTTGCAGCCATGGCCGGCCATACACTCATATCCGATCTGATCGCTCCTTTATCTGAGCCTAAAAGAGTTTGAACAAAAGTTACATGGAGTTGTCAAAAGCTGCAGATTTTTTTAGGGGTACTCTTTGTATTATATGGATTTGACGCCTGCAGATAAAGTATTTTAAAATAAGCACGTAAGGACATAGTTGCTTTGAACCTTTCATACATACTATCATTGCACGGTACTGAAAGCGTTGAAAGGTAGGCACAAACATACGGTACAGATCAGCTCTGCAATGACCAGGTACTTGATTTATGAATTAGTAATGTATCTTATATATATCCACAATAGGCGTACATTTTTTATACCTTTTCTTGGTATATCCATATTTCATATCGCTAAATTCTAAATGCATATTTTCTCACGATTATTTGTGCTTTTGCAGGGTTTGAGACTGTTATACCATCAGGTCAGCAAGTTTTTCCTGAGGGATTATTTCACCAATAAACTATACCGACACAGCTGCAATGGCGTATGAAAGTCAGATTTTTGTCCTCTTCGTGTTCAGCGGCTCGGAAGAGGCACATCAGGTAACATATTTTCGTTTTGCTCCCAACGAGAAATCGTTAGTGACTATAATATAAATAATTACACTCAGTTCTATTTTTGTGTAAAAAGGTATCTTTATTCAATATTTTGTCAACATTTTTATTAATTTATGCAAAGATGTAGTCCAGACAAAAAACAAGATATGATATTTTAATAATAAACAGTCATATTACATCTTATTCATTTGTTAATGTAAGATAGCGTATACAATGTTTGTTTGATTTTTTTTCAATTTGGGTCCCAAATTTTCAGATGGTATACTTGGCTATTACCCTGATCTATGCTTATGTATGCATTCTTCATAGACCTGGTAATTGATTCTGGGTATAACATAGGCTGTCTTAGTAGTTAGTATGATATGTGAGTAAACGTGGGTGAGTTCAACAAGCTGGTTAGTTGGTTACATGGGTGCTTTTTTAGTACATATCAAAATGGGCAGGATTGACCCGTAAATCCTTGGTTCATTTTCCTTTAACAAATGTCACCAAGACAGTAAAAAAAGCACACCAAATGTCATTAAGATAGATGCGCTTATAAGATGAACCGTCAAATTTTATGGTCCTAATTTCTCACATGAAAGGTTAGTTCTAAATCTTTGTACTACTATATTGTCTGTTTTTAACATGTTGGCCTGTTTTACGTAGCTGTCATTTTTTGCCACAGCTGAACGATGAAATTGTAGTGGCCTAAATCTTCTGGAACTCTGTCGATGTAGAAATCTCAGCGGTGAGGAAGAGCAAAGTATGGAAACACAACCTTCCAATTGTTGTTCTAAATCTGAGGTACATATTCCTATACTATTTCTTTGTATTTCAATAGTCTCAGCGATTTTTTTTCCCAACTACTTACCAAACATAGTCATTTTAATATTGCAGATTGAGACGAACAGAATCCCGGAGAAAAGGATCCAAGAAGCAAAAGAAAAAGGATGGTGCTACTGCATCTTATTAGCAGCAGTCATAAAAAACGTACAGGACAATAAACATTAACTTCTTTGTCCCACTAGAAATGTGAGAACGCCTTTGAAAAAATAGTTTACAAGATGATTTAATAGTTGATCATGTTCACTTTTAACATAACCTCAATATTTGTCTTCAGGTCGCCCCATCATTGTGGAGTTCTGTTCAGTGACATAAGCATTTACAAAGAAAATATGGTAAGTTTTAATTTGGTGTAATCATGACGATAGCATAATGTAGGAAATTACGAATCAAAAGCTTTATTTGAAATATGAACTGTGGTCAAAAGCTGTTGGTATGGAAATGAGGTTTAGTTGATTTGGTGTAGTAATTAATGATCATAAATTCTCTTTGTTTCTTTTTTTTATCTTAATATATAGATAAAATCTATTGGTATGGAAATGAGGTTTACGAATCAACAGCTTTAAGGGTTGTTTGGAATAGATTAGTTTTTGGGTTTGTGAACAAAGTTTGGCGATAGAACGCAACAAACAAAAATGAGCTTAGTTAAGGCTAGCGTGTTTATTATCTACCCTTTTAAATTTGTATTTTTTACTAGATTTATAATTTTGTACATGGTTACGAAAAAGAACATTGATCCAGATGTTTTCCCTTCTACTGACATATATTAGGCTCATGATGACCTTTTTGCCAACACGACCTCTTCAAATTTTCAGCAACTTTGGTCGTTGGATCCAGTTATTGAACCAAATGACAGGTGAAACTTGGGATCAGTATGGGGTTGCCAAAAACGCCCGCCCTTCGCGCCGCAGCGAAGCGCGGGCAAAAAACCTAGTGTTTTTAAGGTGAAAAAAATACAACTTACTAAGTTACGTATATGCCATTTAGTTCTTATGAAAATTTATAAAAAAAAGTTACTTTAGGTTTTATACAAATTATTTTCAAGTTTTCTTTTCATTTACTCTCAGAAGTCGGTGAATGTTTTATAAACAAAACCTCCTCGCATATTCTTATTCAATTCATTTTTGCATCTTAAAAAAACTAAAAAACAAAAAAAAAAACTTTTTTTTCCTTGCATTTTCTTTATTAACTCGAGATCACTGTAAGGTGTAACACACCAAGTGGCTTACTATTTTTATATGTACAAACGTGAATTCATTGTAAGTTTGTAACTAGGACTGAGCACGACAGATCCAAAACTGACCCGGACCAGAAAACCAGACCGGATCGGACCGAACCGAACCGGACCGAATAATTTCGGTCCGGGGTTTTGGATGAATTCGGTCCTCAGTCCGGTCGGTTCAGTCCGGTCCGGTTCGGTTTTACCAAAAATCTCGTCAAATATGTCTAATAGGACCGGACCGGACCGAGGACCGAACCGGACCGGACCAACCCGGACCGGACCAGACTATTTCGGTCCGGTCTCGGTCCGGGGTTTTGGACCATTTCGGTCCTCGGTCCGGTTCGGTCTTGGTCGGTCAGGTCCGATCCCGGACCTATGCTCAGCCCTATTTGTAACTAAGTCTCTATTTACCAGTGTGTGACAAACCCATTGTGTGACAATGTTTACCTCACCTCACGCATGAGAAATGCTAAGAGGAACTCAGATAACGCATGACCAGCCAAAAACCTACTCACTATGGTGAGCTGGTTACTACTCGGTTTTGTGTTCGAAGTGAGGCCAACTATGATGTAGATACTAGAAGGGAGTGTTGAATATTTTCTCTTGGTTAGGGTTCTAATTAAAAATTCTTTCAATTAGGGTTGTCCTAAAAATACCTTTTACTTGAAAACTAGTTTCATAGTTATTAGATTCAGTTATAATGGATTAGCAATATCTAGTGACAATAAAATGCAATGTAAGAATGAAAGCATAAGCAAATAGTAAGGAAAGAAACAACCTAAGATACGACACCAAGATTTATAGTGGTTCGACAACGAAGCTCTCTCTTCGTTCATACTCCACTCCTCGAGTACACCTTACTCGAGATTTTCACTATATCCACAAGCTCCCTTCTTGGAGGAGAAAACCTTTCAACGTCGCTTACATTATTTTCCGACACTAAGCTAAATGTCCAGACCTAATCTTAGCTAGGACCAATCTACACACGTCGCCTACTTCACGATTTCCCGACACAAGGCTAGATGTCGAGTTCTAGTCCAAAGCTAGAACCAATCTTCGTCGCCCATATTTTTTTCTAACACAAGGCTAGATGTCGAGTCCTAGTTCAAAGTTAGAACCAATCTTCACAACTCTTCATTTTCAAGTTAAGTGAGAACTCACAAGACACATACACACATCACTTTGTAGTTTAGTGAGAACTAATACACACGACTTATTACAACTCAAGACACATATCCAAGTATACACATGCAACTTGGATCCACACAAGACAAATCAAAGTATACACATATACAATGGATTTACACAAGACTAATTCAAGTATTCACAAATACCTTGGATCATCACAAGACTAATCCAAGTATACACAAATACGTTGGATCTACACAAGACTCAATTAAACAAAATGATGAACATGACTAGATCTAAGGAATGATGATTTTCATCAAAGCTTCATATTTAATCACATCATAAATGTCTGAGTGATCTTCTCTTTGGACAAATAAAGAAGAGGATCAAGAGGATAATAATAAGTAAACATACTTAACAAATTAAGTGATCATTTACTAATGATTGGAAAACATAGATAGGAGATAAGAAGCAGAAATATTTTTTCTAAAAAGGTTCTTGGAAATGAAAATAAGATCCACTATTTATAGGAGACAAAGAATAACGGCTCTCTGAGCGCAATTTAATAAAGAGCCCGCGGTTCTTTATCATTAAAGAACCGTACCCCTATTTAAGGAACCGTTGGTAGTAGACTCCGATCATTTTTTTCTTTTAGTGGAGAAATGTTATCTGAGGTGGTTTAAACCTTCAAATGATATTCCAATGGCATTTGGAATATGCCATATTCAAAATTTTATTTTTTGTTTAATAAAACATTTTCTTAAAAATAAAATTTATTAAAATCTTTTGCCACATTTGCATAAATGTGAGTTTTAAGGTTAATCACTTTCTATGATCACTAAACATGATTAAGATATGTTTGTGTAAGACTTAAATGATTATTACTTTGATGATAGTGTTTGTCAAATAATTCGTCTTTCGGTTATCTTTGACGATAAATGTATTTACACTTTGTCGTGATGAAAACTAAGAAATATTAGTTACGCTAATAATTTTTTTAGGCATTGGTTGCATTAACATATAATATTTAAGTTGATTGTAACTATGAGTGAGTTATTTTGTAGAGTATATTTTTATAAAATGACTATTTAATTAAATGTTGTATTTGATGAGGGTTTCGATGACTGATAAGAATAAATTGCGATAGAGAGTAAATGTAAAAGAGAAGAGAAAAAGGTGATGTGACATTAATTTATTTGATAAAAAAATGCTTTTTGCGATTATTAATAAAAGCAGCCTAATGTGTTGATCGTCGGCAAATACTAAAAATTAAATATAGATGTAGATGATGAAGTTATTGTCTTTACAATGAGTAAGTATATACAAATGTGAATTCAGTGTAAGTAATATGTTTGTTCTCATCAAATATTAAAAATTAGAAATCGATGGAGACAGCGAAGTTATTGTTTTTTTTGTTGTAATGCGTCGTGAGATGCATGGCTTTTATGGCGCGAGTTGAAAACACAGATAATTACACCGTGTGTGACGTTTTGGATTGTCACGCCAAGATAGTTAGCCCAAATGGTGGGCGAAAAGGCCACCTCAAGACGGGAGGCACCGTATCATGTCTCGCGATATGGGTATTCTTGGTCAGTCATATTTTGTTTTTCTTAAAACATCACATTTATACTAAGAATCCACTTTTGGTTTTATGATGGGGTTTAATATTATACGAAAAACTGGTGATATGACACCACTTTTTGCTTACGGCACGAGTTCAAGAGCTTTTATAATGAGTAAATATTTACAAATGTAAATTCATTAGAATTGATACGTTTTGTCCTTGGCAAATATTAAAAATTAAAAATAGAGGTATACAAATGTATACAAATATGGTTGTCATCGGAAAATATTAAAAATTGAAAACAAAAGTAGATACTGATGTTATTATTTTTTATAATGAGTAAATTATATACAAATGTGTTTTTAGCAAATATTGATAATTAAAAATAGATGTAAATGGTGAAGTTTTGGCTTTTTATAATAAGTACGTATATACAAATGTGAATTCATTATAATATATAGTTTTGACTAAAAGTTACTTCTCACGTTGTTACAATAACTACACACATATTTATAGTAACACTATATAGTTTTAACTAAAAGTTGCACCTTTACATTGCTACAATAACTACACACAAATTTATAGTAATACGATTTTTTTTATTCTGACATCCTAGGTATGTTGGTTTTTTCATGGTTCTTGAAAGCATTTAAAGACCATTTAATGTTGATAATTAAAACCCACAATGTAGATAATTAAAACTCATTACTATGGATCTTGATTAGCTGTGTTAGTTGCATATTTAGGCGGTTTGTTATCATGACATCTCTCCCATTTGGTTTCATATATTAATCTCTTTTGAGCATTTGGATCTTAATTTCTGCATGTGAGGTTTGTTTGAATTTTTTTATCACGTAGTTGAAGGTATTGAACACGAAACATCTATTGCTAGAACACCTGAACAAAACGGCGTTGTTGAAAGACGTAACCGTACTTTGGTTGATGCTGCTCGAAAATTATTATCCGCTTCAAAACTACCATCATAATTTTGGGCCGAAGCCGTGTCAACTGCATGCTACACACAAAACCGATCCTTAATTATCCAAAGACACAAAAAGACACCATATCACATAATTCATGATTGAAAACCTTCACTTAAACAGCTTCATGTTTTTGGATGTACGTGTTACATTATTCGAGATGGTGAAAATCTGGACAAGATGAAAGAGAAAGGTGATGCATGTATTCTTGTGGGATATGCAACTCAGTCTAAGGGATACAGAGTGTTCAACAAGAGAACAAAATTGATAGTCGAAACTATTCATATCAGATTCGATGAATTGCAAGAAATGGCACTTGAACAAAACAGTTTAAGTCCCGATCCACAACGACAAACGACTTCCGTTCACAACCGCACGGAACTCGGAACTCAAGACCACAACAATGAACCGTCAAGTTCAAAGCTGGTTCAAGGAAATTTTCCAAAGGCAGACATGACAGTCAACACGACAATTGAAGAGTTGGAAATGTTATATGGACCAATGTATGATGAATATTTCACGGGGGAGAAACATGTTGTATCGAAGTCTTCCATTGTTACTCATGATAAGAATGATGATTCCGATCATCGTCAACAAAAGGATACAACTTTATCTACTTCAACACGGGTTGCTGCAGATTTATCTTCTCAGAATATCACATCAACAACCGCTCCTACAACATCTACAACTATTGTCACTGCTCCAGAGAATACAAATCAAGCAGACAATGCATTAAATGACGAAGACAAATTTATCAACCCATTCGGTACACCGGTACACGAAAGTGGAGAGTCTTCTACTCGGCATGTTGATCCGTCAAATATGCATACATTTTATCAACGAAATCCTTCAACACATCATTGGACCCGAGATCATCCTTTGGTTCAAGTAATTGGAAACCCTTCACAGCTCGTTCGTACAAGACAACAACTTGAAACCGATGGGATGTTTATATGTTCGCACTCGCCGTGAGTACAGCTGAACCAACAAATATCAAAGAAGCCTTCGCAGATCACGATTGGATTGAATCGATGACGGATGAACTTCAACAATTTGAAAGACTTAAAGTCTGGGACTTGTTGACATACCATACGATGTAATACCATTAAATCTTTGATGGATTTGGAAAAACAAGATGGATGAAAAAAACACGATCATCAAGAATAAATCTAGGCTAATGGCTAAAGGGTATGGCCAGAAAGAGGGTATTAATTTTGAAGAATCATTTGCACCAGTAGCTCGTATGGAAGCGGTCAGGATTTTCCTTGCTTATGCTGCACACAAAGGATTCATCGTTTATCAAATGGACGTAAAGACGGCGTTTCTAAACGGTCCTTTGAAGGAAGAAGTCTATGTCACACAGCCGGAAGGATTCGTCAATCCTAATTATCCTGACAAGGTGTATCGTCTCCACAAAGCACCTTATGGACTCAAGCAAGCTCCAAGGGCGTGGTACGACGAGCTCTCGAAATTTCTGGTCTCCAAACGTTTCTCAAAAGGTTCCATTGATCTAACTTTGTTCACTTATAAATATGGGGATAATATTTTGCTTGTCTAGATTTATGTTGATGACATTATTTTCGGGTCTACAAACCCAAAACTT
Organism: Glebionis coronaria; assembly: GCA_025667525.1. Classification (NCBI taxonomy): domain Eukaryota; kingdom Viridiplantae; phylum Streptophyta; class Magnoliopsida; order Asterales; family Asteraceae; genus Glebionis; species Glebionis coronaria. The sequence continues at coordinate 581,635,720 of CM046878.1, read as the reverse complement.
TCAAAATGGTTTGAAAAAGTAATGCACAACAAATTTGAAATGTCAATGATGGGCGAACTAAAATTCTTTCTAGGAATTCAAGTTCATCAATCCCCAAGTGGTATCTTTATCAACCAAGCTAAGTATTGTCAAGAGATAATCAAAAAGCATGGTATGACCTCATGTGACCCCGTTAGGACACCATTATCCACCACATCCCTAGATGCTGATTTAGAGGGAGATGTCATAGATCAAACGAGATATCGTTCCATGATCGGATCCCTCTTGTACTTAACAGCAAGCCGACAAGATATATCACATGCTACATATTATTGTGCACGATATCAAGCACGACCCACTGAAAAGCACCTCAAGGAGGTTAAATGGATACTTCGGTACCTTAAGAATACCATTCATATGGGACTCTGGTATCCGAGGGAAACCGGTTTCTTCCTAACGGCCGATTCAGATTCTGATCATGCAGGGTGTCTTGATACACGAAAAAGTACTTCTGGTGGTGCACAATTTCTAGGTCAATATAAGCTTGTGGGATGGTCTTCCAAGAAGCAGGATTGCACGTCACTGTCATCAGCCGAAGCGGAGTATGTGTCTCTATATGCATGTTGTGCTCAAGTACTTTGGATGAGAACACAACTCACGGATTATGGCTTCCACTTTGATAAAGTACCTATGTACTGTGACTCAAAGTCCGCCATAGCCATCTCCTGCAATCCGGTATAGCATTCCTACACGAAGCATATTGATGTCAGATATCACTTCATTAAGGAACAAGTTTAAAGGGGTATCATTGAACTATACTTTGTTGGAACTGATTACCAATTAGCTGACTTGTTTACAAAGGCTCTTTCGAAAGAGAGGTTTGTGTATCTAGTTAGGCAAATTGGTATGAGATGTTTGACTCCAGCATAACTGGAGATTCTGGCAAAGAAGTCTGCTTGATTCATCTATCAAACATCTACTTGTAAATATTAATGAAAAAGCAAAATACAAAATTAAAAATCTATGAAAATCCAAAAATATTCTTCTCGACATGTCTTTCAGTATCGATAATATGGACGTACCTAGCAATGTCACTCAATAACGACACGGGTGTGTACATAAAGCTCAAATGAAAGTTGTAAATATTTTTCAAAACATGTCATTTCTACTTTTTATATAGGAAAATGTCTATTTTGGACAATTTTTCCAACAACGGGTAGAGCAATCTATCTTGGGTTAAGCTTGTCACTAAACATTCAAGTTTTGAGCTCAGCACAATGGCTTGTAATCACTTTTAGATTGCAGCCCGGATCTATATTCACGGGGGAGTGTACGCTTAAGTGCCCTTACCCTCAGCAAAAGAAAAGAAATAGTGTTTTTCGAAAAGCGTTGAACACAATTTTTTCAAGAGTTTTTCAATGATTATTCAAAATCTTTCAAAAATTATGTGTTCAACAACTCCCATCCTCAAAAAGCGAAATGTGGATCACATCCTCACAATGACAATTCAATTGGATTAATTTTTGAGGGGGAGTGTTCCAAATTCATGCTCAAGTTTGACACATTTTTCTCTCGAAGTTTTTTAAGACTATTTTTCACAATATATTTTAATCAAATTTGGTATCTCTAATATCAAACGATTTTATAGATTAGAGATAGGGGAGAAAATGTGATCTAAAGACTCAAGCACTCATGGTTACGATCAAATACCCACAATATCTTTAGTTCACGACGTTATTGGTGTCAAAATGGTGGTTAGGTTTAAGTCCTATGATCCAACCAGAACCGGAGGGATCTTCCCAGGGACAATCCAATAGATTATTAGAAGTCCTTAGGAAAGATGGAGTAGAATGTGAACGAAGCTGAATGCCGACTAAGTACTGATACTAGCACTAGAACAATCACAACAATGTGCTAGTAATGATGTTTTGGTAAGCATTGAAGGGGTTGAAGAATGAAAAAGAAATGTAAAGATAAAGGGTATAAAGAAATTAACCCTCCATACAATTTAGGCAAAAACCAGGTCAACACATCATGAAGACAACGCATCATGAAAGCAAAATTCAGTTTTTAATTCATACTGTCAAACCATATCTAACCGAAATCAATTTTTTTGTTCGGTTCAATTTTGACAAATTCTTACGATTATAATTTGATTAGATTTTGATTTCCAAGTTTATTCGATTAGGACCTAAACAACGACGCACACCGCCTCTTCAAATTTGGTAAACTGTGATAAAGTTATTTGGCAGATCAATTTTAAATGTCAATTGGCCTTCAAATATAAAAAAAACTAAAAGGTTGTTTTAGGTAGAGACAAGAATACAACGTATGCAAAGACTAAGGTGTAAGACACCAAGTGGATTCGTTTAACTAATGTGTTTGTCGTCAGCATATAGTAGAAATTTAAAGATAAAATGACACGGATGGTCTCTGTGTTTGTCGTCAGCATATACACCAAGTCTTTTGATTTTAAAAGTTGCATATGTAATCTTTAGTTTTATAAAGAATAACATGCATCGTCCTTTTGCATAAATAGTGTTAAGTCGACTCTGTTATGATTTACAAGTTAATCATCTTTGTTAATGATTATTGCATTGTTCGTCCTCTTCGAAATAAATTAATAAAAATCGTAAAGAAAAATTATTTACCAAAAAATTAATTTACAAAAAAGTTCGGAAAAAAAATTTATAGTTAAAAATATTATTTTATTTTCGAAAAAGATTCTGATTTCCAAAAGAATTAACTTCGAAAATGATTTTACAAAAATTTAAGTTAAAAAAATCTAATTTGTTTTCCAAAAAAATAATTTAAAAAATTGAAATTTTTAAGTTTAAAAGGTTTTTGAAAGTTAAAATTTTTAAAATTTTTGATTTTTATAAATTATTTTCTTGAGACTATTTTTTATTATTTTTTTGAAACTAACTTTTTTGAAATTATTTTTTTGAAATTATTTTTTTTTGAAAATAAATAAAATTTTCTTATCTCAATTTTTTTAATTATCGAAATTATTTTTTTTCAAAAATTATTTTTTTCGAAACTATTTTTTTTTCTAAATTAAGATAAAGCTTTTTGGAAGTTATTTTTTTAAAAATTAAAATTATCTTTTTCAAAAATATTAATTTATCAAAAATTATTCTTTTCGAAACTATGGTTTTTATAAACTAAAATAAATATTTTTTGAAGTTATTTGTGTTGAATTTTTTTTTCGAAATTAAAGTAACCTTTTTTGAAATTAAAATAATTTTTAGGAAATTACTTTTTTTTAATATTTTTTGCATTTATTTTTTTTCTAAACAATTTTTTTCAAACTTTTTTTTCTAAGTTAATTTCTTTTCAAATAAAATATTTTTTTTTTTTGAAAATTGTATTTTTTTGAATTTTTCCTTTACGAAATAATCAGTAGTTAAATCTTTTTCGAAGATAAACTAAATGTATTTTAAATTTGTTCGAAAATAAATTTAAGTTATGCGACCGTTAGAATAAAAGATGGACGATGCAACAATCGTTAATAAAAAAGACTAACATAATGGAGACCACTTAACCTTAGTTAAGTAGAGGAACCAAGCGTGTTATTTTTTGTAAAGTTAAGTACTATCCATATAAGTTTTAAAATTGAAGGATTATAGTTCTAATTTTAACCAAACCTCTGTGTGATTTTGTTCCAATTCAAAATAGATGTAGATAGTAGGAGTGCAAACGAGTCGAGCTCGAGTTCGAGCAACTTGAGTATATTTTTTAGTCGAGTTTGAGCTCCAAAATACTTGGCTCGTGAAACTCGCGACCCTTACCAAGTTTTAATTAAATTACATTTTTACCTTCTTATAATCATAAATCAAGCCGAGCCGAGTTTAAAATGTCGAGTATTTATTAAGTTCAAGTATAAAACGCGGAAATATTCGAGCTCAAATCGAGTTTCGAGTTCTAGTTTTATGTGACGAGTCGAGCTCAAGCTCGAAATATAAAACTCGACCGAGCTTGAGCTCGAGTAGAGTCGAATTACGAACTCGAGTTTTAGTATTCGAGTCGAGCTTAAACTCGACGGTACTCGGTTTGACTCGACTCATTTACGCCCCTGATAGTGAAGTTATTATTTTTATAATGAGCAAATGTGTATATAACTAATACGTTTTTGTCCTCAGCAAACATTAAAAACTAAAAGTAGATGTAGATGTAGATAGAGAAGTTATAGTTTTTTATAGTGAGTAAATATAAAGTCGAGCATTGGGTCGAAATTGATTCGAAGCATATTAAACAGAAGTAAAAGCAAAATCAAATTTTTAGAAAAATCAAACCGAAAATTGAACCAGTTTACATATATAAAAACTGAAAACGAACTGGTTTTCGGTTCGGTTTGGGTGGTTTGAACTGATTTAGTATCAGTATTGAGCCGAACCGAATTAAACCGAGCTATATATCTAAAACCAAATACCGAACTAAATTCGCTTGGTTCGTTTTAGGTCGGTCAGTTTAGTTTGTCGATTCTGTTCGATCTTCGAATTGATTTGCTGAGCTCTAAGTAAATATATACGAATGTGAATTCATTATAAGTAATATGTCACCAAACATAACAACTAAAAATAGATGTAGATGGTAAAGTTATTGTTCTTTTATGATAAGTAAATATACAAATGTGAATTCATTATAACTTACTATGTTTGTCCTTAGCATATACTCCAAAACTAAAAAAAGAGAGAATTGTAAAAATGGTCCATGTGGTCATCCGGGTTTAACATATATAGTCTTTTTACTTTTTTTTCTCGGGTTTAGTCCTTATGGTTGTGACTTATAACGGGTTTGGTCCTTTGACCATATTTTCTGTTAGTTTGACCGTTAAATGTTGGTTTAGAGGGTTGAAAGGACATAAATATCCTTTTACAAATAGTCCCTGTGGTTTGTGGGATGTAACAAATTTAGTCCCAAAATTTTTTTAACTTTTTAATTATTCGAATATTTATTAAAAAATTTGATTTTTTTTTCTTAAAGTTTCGAATATTCCTTAACTAAAAAAATCTCGAAATTTATTCCAAATTTTTTATATTTTCGAATTTTTATAAAATTTCATAATTTTTTACAAAAAGGTTTCGAATGTGTTAAAAAAATTACCAAAAAATTCTTTTAAAATACAAATTTTTAATGTTTTATTTATTTTTGTAAATTCTCGAATGTATTTAAAAAATTTATAATATAAACAAATTACACGAAACATTTTTTTAGAATATGTATATTCTTTTCGGATCAAGAACAAAATTTTGGCTAAATTTTACAGTTTCTTTAAATATTTCAAATATTCTATTAGAAAAAATTTCGAATATTTTTTAAATATTTTGAAAAAAAAACCTTAGAATATTTTTCAAATGTTTTGTAAAAAAGGTCGAATATTTTTTATAAAAAATACCAATTTCTATAATATTTTATTAAAAAATTCAAATATTGAAAAAAGTTCGAATATTTGATTTAAGAGTATAATGTTGTCAAAGAAAATTCAGAATTTTTATTTAAAATACTCGATTTTTTAGAAAATTTGAAATTCTTTTAAAAATACTCGGGTTTTTTAAGAAATTGTTGAAATTTGTGATATTTTTGAAAAAAAAAGAATCGAAATTGTTTTTAAAATAATATTTTAATTTTTAAATTATTTGTTTGAAATATTTAGCCAAGATTTCTTGATCCGAAAAGAATATATGTATATAAAAAAATTCGAAAAGTTTTTTCTAAAAATATTTTAAAGTTTATAAAATAATATTTCTTTTATATAAAAAGGATAGAGATAAAATAATATTTCTTTTATACAAAAATACATTTCTTTAGAATAGTAAAAAAATTATAAAAAACTTTTTATAATATAAATTTCGAATGTTTAATATTTGCTTTTGAAAATTCGAATGTTTTAAAAAAAATCGATTGATTAAAGAACTTTTAAAATTTTAAATTTTTTTCAATTATTTTAATTGAAAAAATACCAATCTTATTAATTAAAAAGTTAAAAAGAATTTGGGACTAAATTTGTTACATCCCACAAACCACAGGGATTATTTGTAAAATGGTATTTATGTCATTTCAACCCTCTAAACCAACACTTAACGGTCAAACTAACAGAACATATGGTCAAGGGACCAAACCCGTTATAAGTCACAACCATAGGGACTAAACCCGAGAAAAAAAATAAAAGGACTATATCTGTTAAATCCGGATTACCACAGGGACCATTTTTACAATTCTCTCTTAAAAAATAGATGTAGATGGTGAAGCTACCGTCTTTTTTAATGAGTAAATATATAAAGTTCATTATAGAAAATATGTTTGTCTTCATAAAATATTAAAAGTTAAAAGTAAAAGTAGATGGTGAAGTTATTGTTTTTATAATGAGTAAGAGAAAAGTTATTTTGGAGCCTTGTTTTTTGGTGGAAACCAAGGGACCAATTCCCACCCTTCATTTAGCTTTGATCTAAGGGTGGGGATTAATCTAAGATTTAATTTGTCAAAACCTATTTTTATGTCTAATTAAATAAAGTATTTTTTTTAATCGTTCCTTTTACTTTCCTTTTTTCACACAGTGAAATGTGTTTTCACACAGTCGCCATCACCACACCACTGGCCACCTGCGCATTTTCTTTAACTGACCGCCACCGTCAGATCCATCCTGAAACCCTAACCACCACAATCACCTCCGTAGCAAACCCCTAAAAGTGATTGATTTTCTACTTGTTTTGTTCAAGATCTCTTGTTTGCTTCTCATAATCATCTATAATCATCATCATCGTAATCCTCATCTACCAAATGCCTCTGCCACGTCATCAAACCACCACAACCGTCCACCAGATGGATAATGGAGATGTTAATGATGAAGTGTTGTTGATTGATCTTTTGTATCAGAAGGAGGAGGTAACAAACATGGTCTTTAATTGAATGAGGGGTTTTGAGTGTTTTTCTTTCAGTTACGTTTATGAAGCACGTGAGTTGTTGAGAAAAGTTGGTGAGGTAGACGGGTGTTCACCGGATGTAGTGTCGCTACACGTTACTGTGTAATATCATCAGTGATATTTTATCACCGGTGATATTTTTATTGTTTTATCACTAGTGAAGTATCACTAGTAATAAACCAATGAAATATCACGTTACTGTAATATCATCAGTGATAATTTATCACCAGTGATATTTTTATTGTTTTATCACTAGTGAAGTATCACTAGTAATAAACCAATGAAATATCACGTTACTGTAATATCATCAGTGATAATTTATCACCGGTGATATTTTTATTGTTTTATCACTAGTGAAGTATCACTAGTAATAAACCAATGAAATATCACGTTACTGTGTAATATCATCGGTGATATTTTATCACCGGTGATATTTTAATTGTTTTATCACTAGTAATAAACCAATGAAATATCACGTTAGTATATCATCGTTGATATTTTTATTGCTTTATCACGATAAACCAATAAAATATCACGTTACTGTGTAATATCACCGGTGATATTTTATTGTTTTATCACTAGTGAAGTATCACTAGTAATAAACCAATGAAATATCACGTTACTGTGTAATATCACCGGTGATATTTTATAATCAGTGATATTTTTGTTGTTTTATCACTAGTAATAAACCAATGTATTGGGATGGAAGGCGGGTTTGGTATTTGGGATGGAAGTCGGGGTTGGTCTGAACTGCTGAGGGTGACCCATCTTCTGCTGCTATTGTGACCACCTACCTTCATCAGATTTCAAAGCACTTTCAACTTCTATTCTTCTTTTAGGCGTTTCATCAAACACCTTATCATCACCAATCAGCCTTATGAATCGGTTCGTTTTTAATCGATTTTTTTCAGGGATCGGTTGATTTAATGGTTATTTCTTCCATTTGTGTGTTTATTTCGTGATTTGCAAGGTTAATTTGTGTAGATTTATGGATTTTTTTGTTAGAGTTTGTTGTAGAGAGGGTTTGATGTAGAGAGAGAGAAAGTTTTGAGATCTGTGTGTTTTGTTTTACAGAAATGAAGGGTAGGTGAGATTTATAACATATTTTTCGTTTTGGTCCCTCAGTCTTCTTTTTATAAATTGACAATTTTAGTCCCTCCGTGTTTTTTATCATTTGATCTGGTCCCTCCCAAATGGATGGTCCAGATTGAGCCCTTGGTTTCCACCAAAATACAAGACTCTTTAATAACCGGACTCAATGAGTAAATATATAAATATGTTTGTCTTTTAGGAAATATTAAAAATTAAAAGTAAAAGTAGATGGTGAAGTTATTGTTTTTATAATGAGTAAAATATATACAAATTTGAATTCGTTATAACTTATATGTTTGTCCTCGGCACATATTGAAATTAAAAATAAATGTAGATGGTGAAGTTTTTATAATTGTTTTTTCCTTCGTCGTTTGCTGAAGTGATCACGTAAACTTGATTATTTAGGCGATTGTCGGATAATGCCCTTTAAAAACGCAAACATAAGATTATTTTTATCATAGGCGAAACCGAGACTATATATGACGGGGGTGTACAAAAATTTATGAACAGTTATTTATAAAAGTTAAGATTTATGTTCTATTTCTATAAGTATACTGACTAAATAAGAATATAAATACATTCTCGGTGGACCGGGTGCATTTAAGATGCATTTGGAAAAATCGATGTTTTTACGAAAATTAAAACTACATCGAAAAATCCATAGGTGTCACGGGTACCCACGAAAAACCCCTGGCTCCGTCCATGATCCTTATTAGAGGCAACGGTGCGGTGGCGAAAGAAGGCATGCCAACAGGACCGAATTTGTGTATGTGTAGGATGCTCTACCACACAAGGCCTTATTTATTTATATCTATATTTATATCTATTCTATATCTATATACCCTATACAGGGTTTATCCCATTTGTTGAAAACTTGAAAGTTGAAAGTTGAAAAATCTATAAAAGACAACTATAACAAAAACTCTGTGGTTAAAAAAATTAAAAGTTGAAAAACCAATGAATAAGGCAAGTTTAACAAATAATGTAAAATGTAAATATCTCATATGTTGTTTATTTGAATCAGTTTTCAACATTTCATACTAGCAATGTGTAAGTCACGTTCACAAGAATCAGTATATTACTTTCACATATTCAACATTCCCCCAATTTCATGCTATAACTTTGGAAACCTAAATTAGTGCTACTAACTTTGGAAACAAAGCTAGACATGTTTCTTACACAAACGTAAATTCATAACTTTCTGGCATCGTCATACATGGAAACAAAGCTGGCAATTCAACATTGTTAATATATTTTTATCAATACATAATACAGGTAATACATGGTTGGCCGATTCCTCTCTAAAAAGAGACACTCCTTCCTCTCTAAACCAAAACCCTCTCGATCTCTTTCTTTAACCGCAACCATCGTCGACATATCTCTTCCATCGGGCGAGCTCACAACCATGGTTTCATGTTGGTGGTTATTGGTTGTTAAACCGAATTCATTGATGTTTTTTAGATCCGAAAACCGTTCATGGTGGTTAGTGTTTCATTTTTATATTAGTCTTTTTTAGTTATTGGATCTATTGAAAAATGAAAACATATGCGAAAGATATATTGGATCTAAAATTGTATCTTTTTTTAACATAATAGTTTGGTGGTTTCTATTTCTTTGGTTTTGGTTCTAAGGAGGTGATAATGGTTTTGGTTATGATGATAACTATTCATTTTTGTTTAGATGAAACTAAACTATCCAATGTTGATGTAAGTAATATTCTTATTATTAAACTAGATGGTAAGATGTTATTGTATCATGTCTATTATTTGATTTTGTCTTTTTTATTTGTTGGTTTTTAGAATTTGTGAAAAGATTTTTCACTTGGTGATGCAGATATAGATACACAGGTAACTTTTAATTATGTATTTGTGTTTTAGTTTGTTTAATTACTGTGGTAAACAAACACCTCATAATTGCAATAAATCTATAGTCTTCGACTAGAATGTAAGCATTGACATTTATAAACATCTTCAGTTTGTATGTTTTATACTTTTTTGCCTTTGGCTTAACTAATGGTTTTGTCTTGTAAATGTATATATGTGTCTATGGTTTAGACTTTGGGTTGTAAATAGGTTTCTTTTTAACGACACGAATGGATGTCTTTGATTTTGGCTTGTACAATACTAAAGTTGGAGCATGCTCAACAAAAAGAGAGGCTTAGGAGTTGGTTTATATGCTATTTTCTTTATATTTACGTAAATTATATTATGTTCATTCATTTATATTTACATGCGTGAGTAAATTACATTCTGTCTTTTACGGTGTCTTGTAATAGTTTTTTTCAATGGCTAATGTTTGTTTTTATATTCTATTTCCTTACAACTTTAACCACTTACTACTTTCTACATGATCGGATTAATTGACGATATTCGGAGGTGATAATAAATCAAAGATCATGCACAAGATGTCAAGAAGAAGGCATATTTATAGGTGTTGTAGATTTATAGATGATTGTACGTACCATTTATTTTTTATGACGATTCTAATCAAACAAATTATGGTATATTTTGATAAGTGCTTATTGATAATTGTTATTGTATACAGTATCATCATGATCCAGAACTTTCTTTTAGCATTATTAAAAAAAATGATATATTCTCTCATTCTCAATAAGATTATGATTAATTTCATCAAAATAAAAAAAAAAGATTATGATTAATAACACGTGTAATCATCCCCATTCATGTGACCATGTCCATACTTAAACGTACGTGAAAATGGGCAAACTTAATTCTATTTATTGAAATGCTGAAAGTTCAAAACATAATTGAACTTGAAACTTGAATAATACTGGAAATATAGAAAACTTAATTTAGGCAATCTGTTTATAAATACCTTATGATTATCTTCTGACAATCAAACGCTTCTAAAATTTAAGGCACATAAAACGCATTATCACCATTTATAAATATTTGTAACTGAAAGTTTTGTGTAATATTTTGGAAACGATTTAGTACATTAGTATTTAAAATTAGAAAAAGGTATACGATTTATTCAAATGATATATTTTTTTATATTATATATATACCATTTATAAAAGGTTTATGTTTTTTTAAGTGAAAAAAGTGATAATATATAACACTGTATATAAAGAAGATATAAAATAAATTGTAATAACAATGACGTCAATCATTGCTTATGGGTTGAATTATCCTGTCAATTCGGTTGATTCATCAGGTCACGAGTTTGACTATCGGGTCAATCATTCGAGTCATCGGGTTCCGGGTTCGAAAATCAAGTTAATGCTGTCATGTCATCGGATCATGGGTTCGACCACCGGGTCAACCCGTTCGAGTCACCGGACACGGGTCTGATTATCGGCTCAACCCGACCGAGTCACCGAGTTACCCGTTCGACCATCGTATCAATTAGCATATGAATAACTATTTTTCGCCAGGCAAATTTCGCGTTACATGATCGGCCAGCGAATCAATTAACATATCATTAATTATATATCGCTAGGCAATTCCGCCGCTATGCGCGGGTAATCGTCTAGTTATATTCTATAAAGGGTGTATCCTAATTGTTGAAAATTGAAATGTTGAAAGTTGAAAACTTTACATGGAATCTAATAAAGGTAATGTTAATTTGAAGTTTTTGTTTTAGGAAATGTTGTGTGTCATTAAAAACACAATATAGGTATTTATTTGGCAAGTTTGGTAATATAATTGAAACTGTCTCATGGTTATAGTTGTCCATGACTATTTGATTAAATCTTCTCTTACACGCTTTAGTAACCAATTTACGTTTGAATTATAAAGGGTGTATCCTAATTGTTGAAAGTTGAAAAACTTTACATGGAAATTAATAAAGGTAATGCTGAATTTTAAGTTTTTGTTCTAGGAAATGTTGTGTGTCATTAAAAACACAATATAGGTATTTATTTGGCAAGTTTAGTAATATAATTGAAACTGTCTCATGGTTATAGTTGTCCATGACTATTTGATTAAATTTTCTCCTACACGCTTTAGTAACCAATTTACGTTTGAATTCCCTACTATCAACTATTATAAGCCTTTAAAAGTCATACACGTTGAAAATCAATTTGATATATATCATATTACGGATCAAAACCACATTAAAACGCTGAATCAAAACCCTAAGAAGGTAGTCTAATTTTTACCCTTTTTAATTTATGAATTACTTTTGTTTAGTTCGATTATTAATTAAGATTTATCTACTTAGGTTTTGTTTTGAGTTCATTTGTTTAATTGTGCGGATTTTCATGTTATCGAGTTGCATGGTTACATTTCATCTAACCAGATACACATAAGAAAGTAGTCTTTCTCATATGCATATTTTGAGTTTTACAATGAATGAAATATACGTTTATCAGTTGTTTTCTGTGGTTGTTTGATTAGCGCGTGATTATAGATTTTAATGAGGAGGTATATGTTTCGATTGCAAGATGTGAGCAATATATGTGATGTTCCCAATCACCAGGTTTGTTTCTTTAATTTTGTATGTTTTATACTCGTTAAAAGCAGTTGATTTTTTACTTATTTGATTCCTCTTTTTATTAAACTATACATTTGTTTTTGCTTAGGAAGTCTATGTGGACCTTACACGTGATGAGAGTCTGATAGTCAGATTTTAGAACTCAACAATGATGTTGCTGACATTGGAAGTGCTACTTGGTTTCTACAAGACCTTGCTGTTGATCAAACCGAAGAGGGTACTTTCATAATTTACTTTTCTTTTCGCGTTCCTTATAATTTATTCTAAACTGAAATTGTTGCTAGAAAAAACATGGAAAATTGGAAATTATATTTTGCTTAATTTATGTCCTTTAGGTGAATGATCAGTCAGTGGTATTCAACTAGTACTGCGCAAATGGTCAACAACTGGTACTGCGCAAATGGTCAACAACTGGTACTCCCCAAATGGTAAACGAGATTTAATTATTTGTGACTATACTAATATTATAGTGTAAAAGTTGTTCATGTCTAACTATTGCAATTCATGTAGGCTATATCTAAGCCACGTCAAGAAAAGAAGCACAAAAGCTTGTGAAGGTTCACTAATCAAACTTGAGACTTAAAAGAGTTCAAGCAGACATACGTATCACTGCATACATCCATTTTCATAAAGTATGTAGGGAATATTAATTTCTTTTTGTGGCTATTAGTCAATGAATCAAATACTGATTGTGTGTTTTGCTTGTGTTGTGGTAGGAACCCTCTAAGTGAAAGTGAAAACGCGGTTGGTGTTGGTGCAACCGTACATGCTGCAGAGTCAGGATGGACCCTAATGACTAAAGTTTTTAAACAAGTGGTTTCTACATTCAAATTTAATTATTGGAACCTGTTTGGTGCTAGCGCCCTTTGAGATAACAACTTTGGTGGTCTTTTGAGCATCACATTTACTAGATTGGCCATTGATGCATATGGTCCCGCCATCGAAAACGGTGGTGGTCGAGCTGAAATGGATGGGATGAAACACCACATTCGTGATAGAACCGACGCCCACAATGCTGCTGGAAACCCGTTTTCCAATACTGGAAAGGTACAACATTAGTTATGCTAATTTCGTGATGGTATTATCTTGATGCGGCACAATGGGTTGGGTGATTGGTTAAATTGTTTCATAAGTAATTGGGTAAACAATGCCACCTCTAGAACCACACTTTGTCCAAACATTTTTAGTATTTTTATTATTTACATTGTTTAATGCATAAAATGTTACTTTGTTGATAACTAGCCCAATTCCTTTTAGTTATATTTTGATATTGCCCGTTTGACATCTTTAGAAGTAAACATGATCAAAGTTAACCCCTTTATACTTTATTAGTCAAATTTTACAACTTAATGAGACATGTTCTGCTTTTTCTTCATGGTTTTTCTATATGGTCTGCAGCCAATGTATCCATGGCTAATGCTACATGTAGTGGTCGACTAACGATTTATTATTAAAATAGATGGGTAGGTTTATTTTTGTTATTTGGTCTAAAGGAGGTCGGGAGATTGTATATATACGGAAGGGAGTTAGGATCTATACAGGTATAATGGTATAGTTAATTACTTTCTCTTTTACCGTTGTTCTGTTGTTATTCGGCATTATTTATATTTATTCGTATTCATTTACATTTGACTTTCATAACCAAGCCATCCTTCTGAAATATGTTCATTTATTTTGGTGCTTCTTGGTCACCTTGGTCATTCGAGTGAGCAGTGGCGGAACCAGATAGCGAAACTATGGGGGGCAAAAAAAAATTGATGATAAGATAATACATAGAAAAAAAACATGCTAAACCCTATATAACGAATGGCAGAATGTGGTTAATGTTGAAAATAGTCGCATCAAACCAAAAAACAGTTTTTATTATAAAAGAAAAAAACCAAAAAATAGTTTATGTTAAAAAGAATGTAACATGTTAGCTAAACCCTTATTTTACTCTACATGAATGCCACTTCCAAGTAATAACTGTATTTGATACCCTATAATCATTTTTTTAAAGGAAAAGTACTACCATAGTACTACCATTCATATCAAGTCGCCCTGTGGTTCTGTCTAGGATACTCTGACGTTAACAAAAAATTTGTATTTTATAATAAATTCATCATCTTCCTTTATTATCTTTTTCATTGAAATGCTTTATCATAAACTAAAAAACCCTTCAGCATACCAGTTTTATCTTCACTTCCTTTCCACCATCTTTTATATTGAGAGCATTCTCAGTTTTTAGATGGGGGCAACACGATTAAAGTCCAAAAATTAACCTTAAAAATCACCATTTTTGAAGAAGCTATGGGAGGCATTTGCACCTCATATGTTCTTAATAGATCTGCCCCTGCAAGTGAGTGGCGGATTGGTCATCCTTGAGACATGTTCACGTAGCATGCTTTATGGAGTTTATATTTGTAAAAGATTATTATGTGAGGGGTATCTTATTAGGTGACATGGTATACAAAAAATAATATATACTCGATCAAAATAAATTTTTTGAATTTTTGTTTACCATACCATAGAAGCTTAGATTACATTTGCTATCATATTAATGGTACGTTTAGGGGCCGTTTGATTCGCGGAATGTTTTTGATTTAACTGTAATTTATGAAAGGAATTGTAATGTGGATGAAATCTAATTTGAATTGTTGAAATATATAATGTGTTTGGTTAGTAAATGGTAATGTAATTAAGTATAAAAATAATAAAATATATAGATAAAAGATATGGATTGATGGACAAATAAATATGCTATTAAATTAAAAAGTTAGTGAGAGGTTATAAAAAATAATATATATTAAGTTATTTGTATAGATTTATGTGAATTCCTTTTAGACTTTCCATCAAAATGGATGTAATTGGGATTACATCTAAATGGTGGGCCCAATGTAATTTAAACAATTACAATTATACTCATGTATCAACCAAACAACATAAGTAATTATAATTCGAATTACAATTACACCAGATTACATCAAATTCGGCGAACCAAACACCCCCTTAGATGTTTTGAAGTATAGCCTATATACACTATTGATTTGTTATAGAGGTGGCAAAACGGGTGGCGGACAAAACGGATATGGGAAAAAGGGTGGGTGAAACGGGAAGTCTAAACGGGCATATGCTAAAACGGTAAAAAAAACATATATAAAAAAGCAGAAATAAAAAAAATAATACTTTTTTGAAAGCCAGCAAAAAAATAAGTATAAAAGATTTGCCGAGTAGCCTATTTAGTATTTTATATGTACACCCGTTGAGACATTTAGTGTTACATGTTCGCACGTTAGCCTATCAGTAATAGTTAAATGGGCAAAAAATGCCCCATTCTATTTTAAAAGGTGTCAGAAAGTGCTCATAACTAGCAATATGGGCAAGATTTACCACCTATATAATTTGACATATTTGAAATACGTTCTAAATGCTTATAATTGAATATGTTAATGAAGATACAAGTGAAAATGTATATATATTCATGTTTCTGCAATTGGGATTTTTTTTTAATTTTTTTTATGCTTATTAGTTAAATCCGGTAAAGTTTCAGGGTAAATGTATCATAATTTTGAGACGAAGAAAGTCGACTCATCAATTTTTGCAAGTTCAAAATGAGGGATACTATTACTTACCAAACCATGTTACTTTATTTGTATATGTGTTGGTAATATTGTAAACATGCGACTAATAATTAGAGATTATGGAGAGTTTTGTAATCGTTTTGTCAAAATTAGCCGCTATCATTACTTTATCAAAACCTTATGGTGCTCAAACTCTATTACCTGCTAACACTATATGACCTTGTGTGATTCTGTATTTCCGTTAGTGTTTGTTTTTTATGTGTGTGCACATGATTTGACATTGCTTTTGGCCTGGAACAAAGTATAGAAACTTTTTAAAATGCTTACATGATCCAAGAGATTATCAAAGGATGTAACAAAAAAGTTGTAGATGGTGTAGATGTTTAGGCAATTTGGTTTTGATCTTTGAACAATAATAAAATTCTTACACGAAACGTATTATAAAAAAAGGAAAATAACTTGCTATCATTGCATAAGTAACACTACTAATGACTAATAGTTTTCAACAAACAAACCTCACGACTCGTAGTGCCGCTTCTTCTCCAACCAAGACATGTTCCACTCGGTAACCTTTGGATCACACGTCTTTGATGCCAAGGTGGCAGCGAAAACTCGATCATGAAGCATAAGCATCCATTATGAATGGTCTTGTAGCTATCATGCGAATGAGCCAAAATGTAAATATTGTAAAATGAAAAGTAACATGAACCACATCCCAAAACAAGGCGGATACTCAAATCTAATTCAACCGAAATTTGTCAAAAAAAAAATATATTGTTGTCGCTTGGTGCAGATGCTAATTACTCTAACATCTAAAACGAAATATTATCAACGCACACGGCAAGCAATCACGAGTTTGATTCTCTAACGCAACATGCCGTCAAAAAAACTATTCTTCAAAAAGGATTTTCTAACGCTACATATACAACTTTTCGGGAAAAATTATTCGCCATAAAATTTTTAACGAAACTAGCTACCGTCACCGATAGGCGCGGGTACTCGTCTAGTTTATACTAATATATAAAGAGCTCATGTTGAAAGTTGAAAAAGTTGAAAATTCAACATTTGTATATATAAATATAATGCTTAAATAGAAAACAAGTGTATTAACCACTACATAATGGGTTCGACCATCGGATGATGGGTTCGACCACCGGTCAATCCGCTTGAGTCACCGTTTTGCGGGTTCGCTCACCGGGTCAACCTAATCGAGCCATCGGGTCACGAGTTTGACTACCGGGTCAACCTGATCGAGCCACCGGCTCACGAGTTTGATTACCGGATCAACTCGATCGAGTCACCAAATTATCGGATCAACCATCGAGGGGGAATGAAATTTCTTTATTAAAACAAACCCCCAACGCGAGTTGCCCTGACAACGTCGTTAAGTTTTAGATGAGTAAAATATCGTAACACCGCCCAACATTAGCCAACACCCGTTAAAACGTTACGATACTTATCCCTCTTAAGTTATTAACTTTGTTAAACAAAAAGTAACTGTGAAAAACAACAAATATGTTAATGGTACAAGTAAAAAGAACTCATACTGTGGTGGAAACTGAAAACAAAGTGATCGTAACGATAAAACTCTCTTGTTGGAACAGGTTTGAGTCAAGTCGTCACGTATATCTATACTTCTATACTAAAATATAAAGAACTCATGTTAAAAATTAAAAAAAGTTAAAAATTCAACATTTCTATATATAAACATAATGCTTAAATAAAAAACAAATGTATTAACCACTACATAATGGGTTTGACCATCGGATGATGGATTCGACCACCGGGTCAATCCGCTTGAGTCGTCGTTTTACGGGTTCATTCACCGGGTCAACCTGATTGAGTCATCAGGTGACGAGTTTAACTACCGGGTCAACCCGATCGAGTCACCAAATTATTAGATCAATCATCGGATCAATTAGAATATCGTAAATTATCTGCCGCTTTGCGCGGGTATATATCTAGTTTTTATAAAGGCACCATTATCATCGCCAAGATTGTTCATATAAATCAAGTTTTAGCACAAAACTGTTAGAAATGTGTTTTAAAATCATGATATATTGATTATTACATGATTTAAAGATGAAATTGATTTATTTTCTCATATTAAAAAATTCGCATATACGACAGATGTAAGGTTCTTAGTGAAGAAGAAGAAGAAAACTTCACATATATTCACATTTACACCCTGTAGTTTATCTCAAGACTAGCTTAAAAGAGTTTTAAAGTTGACCGTTTTGACTCAAGTTTAATAGAATAATTCCAACATTGTCTTATGATTAAAACAAGTTCATATACGGTTTATAACTTTAAATCGCATGAGCATAAACTTTTCGTTTTTAAGACACAAACATTAGTCTGCGCACATGGTCTTTAAAATCACGGGACGATCCTACTTGCCATGCTTAAATGGCACCTTCGCCGGTTTGTTCCACCACACCGCCCCCTCCCAACAATGTCACCGAGGGTTCTTCAAATCTCGATGAGCAACGACGTGAAAGTGAGAGAGGGAGCAGACGTCCATTTTATGTATTGTGTGGGTTTATTTTGTGTGTTTAGTGTGTATTGTGCGTGTTTATTGAAAGAAAAAGATGACGAGAAGTGATATGGTTTTTTATGATAATAAAATTATAACTTTTACCTTTATGATTTGTTGTTTATCATTTTCAGGTTTAAATTTATTAATATCCGTAATTTATAAAACGTTTTTAGTTTTGGATTATGTATTTGTATTTTTAATTAATGAAATGAATTTTAATTTGTGAGAAAAATAAAAAAGAAAATAATAAAATTAGTGGGTGAGCCAAAGTGAATAGAAAAAAGAAATGTCATAATTGAGAGGATATTTTTATCAATTATTTTAGTGTGATGTGACGTTGATGTATCAGTAGTGGGCCAAATTGGAAGGGGAGTTTCCTCTTCACTATCATCCATTAATCATAAATAGAGATGGTGTGTATTATGAGATACATCAATAATAAATTCTACATTTCCAGCTTTTCTCTTCATACTTTTTTACAGGAGGCTTATCGACCCCGATCGATGCCCCTGTTATAGCATGAAGCTGAAAACATGTGTTGGTATATTTGTTTTTTAAAATCGAGGTCAATGTAGGCGCAATATGTGTGTTAATGATCAATTATATTAAACTTTTACTTATGTCGAAAACTCAACCTTTTATCCTGTTATTATAAGTTTATAACTATCAAGTCAACTTCTTTCGAGACCAAACATCCTTTTGAAAAAAGGAATAGGAATGATAGCGACCAAACTCAACGTGGAATAAACAAAATATTGAAGAGAGCAGATTTCGTAACAAAAGAAAGAAACAATAATGGAAAGGGCAAATAAAAGAAGAACATATTTGGGAAACAATGGAGTACTGGAAAAGGAAAATAAAATGTGAATGAGGGTAACAGTGAGAGTGAGTCTGAGACTTTACTGATGAAGAAGACGAGAGTTATGGAAAAGGGTAAAGGGATCATAGGTGAAGATGATTCGGGTTTAACCCGAAAAAGGAAGTTATACGGAAAAGGGTAAAGGGATCATAGGTGAAGATGATTCGGGTTTAACCCGAAAAAGGAAGTTATACGAAGGTCTACTGGTATTGTCATTAGAGAGGGTTGATCTCTGAATGTTAGGACTGGGTCTAAAACCGGTTTGAATGTGGGAGATAATTTTGCTTGTGTTGATAATGTGGCCGGAATTAAGTGTCGTATAAATAGGTGTATTGTGCTTGGTTTAAGAGCATGTAACAAGTTATATGAACATCAAGATTTTAGGATCACTAATTACGTACTAGGTCTTAGAGCACCAACATTTGTGGAAAGCCAGTGACATGTTTGAGATAGTGTATATGATTATTCCTAGTACTTTGTAACTAGATAACCCTAACATAACCTAGGGGACTCATATTGTTAAGGAGTGTTTGGGATTTGTTTTTGTTAAAAACAACTTATAGCTTATTAGCTGCTTATTGTTGTCTTGTTAGTGCTTATTATTGTGTTAATAGTAATTGGTTACTCATATTGTAAAGGAATATTTAGGATCCGTTTTTGTTAAAAACAAAAGAACTTATAGCTTATTCTATGCTTATTGATGTCTTGTTAGTGCTTATTACTGTCTTAATAGTAGTAATTGGTTATTCCCCTGATCCAAAAAAGAAAAAAAGAAATGGTATCTTACGACCCTGTGCCCTCACACTCACAACACACAACAATTACCGTTAGCGTCCGTGGGTCTTTTTATAAACATTTGCAGACCTCTTATACTTATAACCTTGGGTAAAAAATTATTTGTTTATTGATTTAAAACTGCTTATTAACAAAGGCTTTTTCATTTCTGTTTTATTTTTAACTTCAACCAATGGTTAAGTTATTTTTGTTAATTTTCTTAAAAATGATACTTTAGTTTTAGTATTTTAAAATTAGTTTCTTAACCTCGTGGTTAGAGTCTCCAATAATACCCATTTGGTTCTCTACCAAACATAATAATAACTTTGTAAAATTTCGAACTTAAAACAACGACAAAACATCTTAATGAAAAGTAAAAACAGTATTTAACACGCGATCAATAATTAACAACCCAAAAGACTAGGCATTAGCACGCCTATCTACACACAACAACCCTCTAAACCTTCATCAACCAACCGGCTTACATCTTCCTCTGCCTCGCTGCAAATTCAATCTTGTCAACAATATTGTTGTGAATATGTGTGACCATTTTCATCAACATCCTTACCTTGTGCATGTCAGCAGTTTGAAGTGCCTTGAGCGTGGTCACATTCGACCTAACACATCTAGAAGAATTACCATTTTGGAGCTTGATAATCAACTCCCGTTACACATTACCGGCTCGGTCAACCGTTGAGAGTTAGTTATCAATTCTCTTTCCTGCTAGATTTCGTATCAATCTCTATTTAGTATTGTGTTACCATCATTTCAGGAAGTAAACATGACACAAAAGCACAAACTAGTTCAACACTTCGAGCCATGATATCATAAGTAAACGAAATGTACTGCGTCTTCCTAAGTGTGTGTGTGAGTGTGTATGTGTGTGGATGTGTTTGTGAGAACCTAATACATGTAGAAATGAAAAGTTTGCTTTCGTTGAAAATTTTATCCTTTGAACAAAAGATGTCAGTGTAATAATGACGAGAAGCTTTAGTCGTGAAAGGTGGCCAAATGGTTTCGGATTTTTGCACGAAATGAAAGGTGGAAGAGGGCTGACGTGTATGAGTAGATAGGAATTAACGAAAATGCCCTCACGTGAGTAGTACCAGAGAGAGTTAGCATGTTATAACGGGCGAAAGTTAGATAGTGTTGTCTTAGGGGCTACGAAATTAAGAAGCTCGATGGCAAATGTCCGCTACCTTTACACTCAAATGTTTATTTGCCGAAATGCATTATTTATGAAATTTGCATTATTTGAAAGTAAACATATTACCCTACAGTGTCACGTAAAACCGACTACTACAATAGTGAGTAAAAGGTAATGTTGTAAAATATTCTTAGCACTAGCTAGAACCAGTGTTGTAAAAAACGGGCTAGGCGACCGTCTAGGCGCTAAGCGGTCATACTCCGCCTCGATTAATGGCTAGGCGGCCAAGCTAAGCGAAAACGTCAAAAGACGGCCAAACAGCCGCCTAAGTGGTGCTAGGCAGTACTAGGTGGAGCTAGGCGGTCAAAAAAGTAAAAAAAAGTCAATATTTATTTACAAATGCAACCTAAAAGAAAGACTCATCGTAACCGCAAGTCCGCAACACACATGTTTGAGTCAATGATCAATTCCCAAAACCAACTCGTACCGAAGCCACATATGTTTCAAGTGCAGTACTTGTTGGGCCAACAGTGTCATGCTCAGTGGAGAAATAGCAGCAGCCAACGCATACCCAGAAGTCGCGGTTCAAACCATGGCTAAGTTATGCATGGAAGTCGCACTTCAAACACATGTTAATTGTTAACACATGATGACTTTAAACCGAGAGTATCATACATTAATTATATAACAAGAATCAGAGATGCAAAGTCTGTATCAATAATTGAACACGAAAACGGCAAAACCCAAGTCTTTTTGCTGTTCTAGCTCATTGGGAGCAAAATCATTCCAATATATAACTTTAAAGTTCGATACACAATAAAGATAGTACTATCTCACAAATAACTTACAAAACCGTCAAACTGTATGTTGGAAAGTGAGTTAAACTTTAGGGTTGGTTTAGTAAATTTGTTTGGCTTGTCCTACAAGCTTTGTTATTTTTAGTATGTTTTTGTTTGGTAAGTTTTAGGACATTGGTTCCCTATAAATAGAGGCCAATGTCATTAGTTTTTTTGTGTAGCTTTTGAATTGTAACTTTGGGTATTAAATAAAAAGCTTCCGCTTCGTTTGTTCGTATTCGTTTTGTTCGTTTGATTTATCCAACAAGTGGTATCAGAGCGTGGTTCGATTCGTCAAGATGAGGAAAAAGAGAAAAAAACGTTTTGGTTTGGATTGATTAAAAGTTCGATCGTTATGGGAATTTGTTTGTTCGACTAAAGAAAAAAAACATGTTCGATTGTTGATTTGTTTCTAAATTTGTTTGGTGGGCCAATTTGGTGTTTTGGTTACTGATGTGAAGAATCACTTTTGGGATCGAGGTTTGTTAGTTTCGGTGGGTATTTGAAATCGTTTGATTGGTGGGGTCGATTAGTCAGTCGCCAAAAATAAAAATAAAAAGGTCGTACATCAGGGGAATAAAGAATTCGATGGGGGGCAATTTTTACTACAATTGATTGTGAAGAGAATAGTACACAATAAAGAAAAGTTGGTTTTTTATTCGAAGAATTAATTACTTTGGATTTGGAATTATCGGTTACGGTGGAATAATTATTTTGAAAATTTAGGATTTTCGTTCGTTAGAGTTTTTTGAAGTTAATTGTTCGAATTTGATAGTCTTTGGTGAAGATCGTTTGGGGTGATTTGTTTGTTTGGTTGACCGTTTTCAGGTTCGGTCGTTAGTTGGTTGACCGTTTTCAGGTTCGGTCGTTTGTTTGGTAGATCGTTATCAAGTTCGATAATTTGTTTGTTTGTTTGGATCGTTTTCAGGTTCGATCATTTGTTTGTTTGTTTGGATCGTTTTCAGGTTTGATCATTTGTTTGTTTGTTTGAGATCGTTTTCAGATCGATCGTTTGTTTGTTTGAATTGGCTAGTTGTCTAGCCCGAACCGAACCATAACATATTAAGAGTTATGCGTTCGTTCGTTTGGTTGAATAACATATTAAGAGTTATTCATTCGTTCGTCGAGAATTCCGAATTAAGACGGAATGTTCGTTTGGTTTGAAGTTTCGAATAGAGTTGAAGTCACGGTGGAGATTCTCAGAAAAGTGACTTAAACTCTCAAGGGGCGTTTGGAATTTGGTATTCGTATATTTGTATTTGAAGACTAAGATTCGTTTGTTTTGAAGTTTCGTATGAAGTGGAACTCACGGTGGAGATTGTTGGAAAGTGAGTTAAAGTTTAGGGTTGGTTTAGTAAATTTGTTTGGCTTGTCTTACAAGCTTTGTTATTTTTAGTATGTTTTTGTTTGGTAAGTTTTAGGACATTGGTTCCCTATAAATAGAGGCCAATGTCATTAGTTTTTTTTGTGTAGCTTTTGAATTGTAACTTTGGGTATTGAATAAAAGCTTCCGCTTCGTTTGTTCGTATTCGTTTTGTTCGTTTGATTTATCCAACAAGTGGTATCAGAGCTTGTTTCCGCGTTGTTTGTTCGTAAAAAAAACATACTAAAAATAACAAAGCTTGTAGGACAATCCAAACAAATTTACTAAACCAACCCTAAAGTTTAACTCACTTTCCAACAATCTCCACCGTGAGTTCAACTTCATACGAAACTTCAAAACAAACGAATCTTAGTCTTCAAATACAAATATCCGAATACCAAATTCCAAACGCCCCTTGAGAGTTTAAGTCACTTTTCTGAGACTGTAAATATCACCCCTCTCGTTAACTAGCATCCTCAAAATAACCCTTTTCTCAACCCTCATGACCCCATTCTTGCGGTGAAACCTTTAATAAAACAATTGGTCTTTAAAGCAAGACCTCATCTTAAGCATATACTAGAATAGAATCATGTTACCAAAGAGAAAATATTAGGTTTGTGCTGCACAACCGATCACCCCATGGGTTTCGAAACTATGTAAAGTGGTTGTTTTGATGTGTGGTCAAGAAGATTGTACTGCCAGCTTCTGTAGATGTTCAAAGAATACTTGGAGGTTCACATCATCCGTGAAGATGACATTCATTCCAGCAGCTACTTCGTTATTGTAAGTTGCTGACGGATTCAGCTTGGCCAATAAGAATCTAGCCTGTTTGACATCAAATAACGTATTTGGTTAAACCAAAGGTCAAAGCATAAAATACTTGCATGTTTTAATAGTTTTAGTTAGTCACGAGTTTTGCATAAAAATAAGATAAATATGGAATTGTGACCTGAGAACCATGTTGATCACACACCACCAATCTTGGGACAGGAAATCGCTCATGTATTATCAATTCGGCGTCATCATGTGGAGCTTGCAAGAACTGTGCAAATGCCTATTAATGCGAAACGAGAGTTATCACATTATGCCATTATGCACACAAAAACAATATACAAATATATGCCATAAATAAGTGTAGAATCTTGATAACCTATGAATCTATGAAGTGGGTTGATGTTTTCTAGAGAGAGAAACTAGAGAGAGAAAGAGAGAGAGAACTATGTGATATTTTATTAAGTGGAAAACACAAATGAACAACAACCAACCCCTTTCCAAGGAGGAAAGGGGTATTTATACTTCCAAGCCTTATGTGGACTTGGGCCGGCCCATGACAAGCCCATGGACCGGTTCTTACTTAACTAAATAAGTAACTATTAACTATTTGTTAACTACGAGCTATTACAACATAAATAATATTGTGAAGTGACCGATACTTCTAATATACGTAAAAACGTATTTCTAACAATCTCCCCTAAGGGAGGTCACTCCACGTTACAAAGTTCTAAACCTAGCATACTATACTAAGTCTTCGTTCTTTAGCTCGTAGTCTTTTCTTCTTTCTTTTTGTTGTGAATATTTTGATTTGATCTTTTAGGCTTTGGCTTGAGAGCATTGTTCTTTTTGACCTTTCACGTGCGATCTTTGCCTTCTTGTGAATTTTGCCTCCTCGTGACTCCATGTTCCACACACTTATGTCTTTTTGTTGAATTCTCGAAAGCTTCAGAGTTTGGTACAGCGGAAGACTTTATCTTGTTCTTTCTTGAATTTTTGCTGAAGTTTGATGCAGAAAAACATAAGCATGTGGGAACGACTTCTACAGGTACACCGCAACACCACCGTCTTTAACTGGTACACAGCAACGCCACCGTCTTCAACAGGCACACAACAACGCCACCGTCTTTAACAGGTACACAGCAACTACACGAATAAAATGGCTTTGACATTTTATTCTAATTCGGTAGCATTTTACCTCCGGTCGGTGAAGACCGTTGGACGATATTAGATATCGTACCCGTGACGGATAGTTTCAATTAAGTAACTTCCTGACAGGATTTCGCGGGTAAACCCGTTCTCTTTATTCGACCGTCCAAAGCTGACTGCGAACATAAAGAGTGAATCACTTGGATAAATTATCCTTGTGATTTGAAGCCGTCAATTCATGAAACCTGGAACAAGTGAATTTCAATTAAGATTTTCACCATCGTTGCTTTCCAGTTGTCACGAGCTCAATTCATAAAGAATCTTGCACGTCACCTACCAAGTGTTGTTTGATGTTAACACTAGAAGGATTTCCACTCGTCACTGTGATCAATAAAGAGTCACTCTGAGTGTTCTGGCAAGATCATATGATAATGCGTAGAGGCCTGGAACGAGTTTAAGTTCAATTAAGAATTAAACCACTGTTTCTTTCCAGTTTTTCACAAGATTGGTTCTAAAAGAACCGCACGTGTAACCTACCATGAGCTTGTTTGATGTTGGCTCAAGCAGGATTTCCATCTTCATTATAATACTTGCGTATTACTCGGATGTTCTGGCAATATTACAGGAATACTGCGTAGGACTCATGAAAATCTCTTACTTTTCACAGTGTGTGAGAAAGCAAGGAATAAATGAAAAGTGTCCTAATGAGAATTTTGATGATCTCTTGGCTCTAGACTCGATTGTGCGTTTTGATTTTAGTGAGCGATGGCTGGAGAGGAGTGCCACCTTTTCAATACCAGTCTATTCGGAGTAAATAAACCAATAGATAACATGTTGATCTCCGTGTGATTAAAACAAATACCTTTTGAGAGATATTTGAGTTAGCTGGGAAGGGTTGTGCATTGCATCACTGGGTCCATGACGTCTTTCTTCAATATCGAGAATCATTAACAAAAATGATCTCAATAGCATATGTATTGACCCGGTTTCTGCCTAAAGTTGTAAGGAGGGCTTCTTTCTTTACACCCTTTATATTTACATTTCTTTTTCATTCTTCAACCCCTTCAATGCTTACCAATACGTCATAACTAGCACCTTGTTGTGATTGTTCCAGTGCTAGCTTAAGTACTTGGTCGGCATTCAGCTACGTTCACAATCTTTCTCCAACTTTCCTAGGAATTCTAATTCTATCTAGGGAATTGTCCTTGGGAAGATTCCATCAGCTCTGATGAATCATTGGACTAATCCTATTCCTACCACCCTTTTGTCACCACATTCGTCGTGAATTAAGCGTGTTTTGGGAAGGAATTGCCACCATGAAAAATCATTGAAAATCACCTAAAGTACTTGTGATATTGAAATCAAAAGTTTCGTACCTTAGGTGTTTTTGATCATCAAAAACGCTCCCCCTTAACACGTGCTTTACACATATTAAGTTGGATAATCGTTAAGTCTTTTTCATCTTTTAGCCAAGTATCATTTAAATCTCCTTAATCCCATTTTCTCCCCTTATCCAAAATGTTAACCATTAATATTTGGGATATTGAATGGATTAACCGGTCTTTGGGTAAAAATGAAATCGATGTTTGGCCATAGAACATGTTCATGCTCCCCCTTAAATTAATAAGGGATATTTGTAGTGCTTTAGTATGATATATTTTGAAAGATTTAGAATCTCGTGAGAAATTCTTGAAAAATTATCATACCTTAACACTACATCAAGCCGCAAAAGCACAATATTCACAAAAATACATATTCACAATTGAAAACCAATATAAAGTGGACCTGAAATGTACGACCCATCAGATGGATCGTTGCAGTAGCTTGTGGTGCACTAAATATGGTCTACCACCAACGAATCTTTCCAAGCTCCTCATCAATCTACGTTCACGGAGCTTTTGATCAATCTTCTTGATCACATACTTCGCCATTTGCTGATAACCCGGATGCCAATCCTCAGTCATCTCTGGTAAAGTCCCACCCGAGTTAAGATGTTCCAACTTTCCTCTGACTTGTAGAAGAGTCCCATCACTGTACTTATAAAGCTCACCCACCCTCATAAACTTCATTAAACCTCGACTGTTCAAGTAGAATATGCCGCAATTCGGGACAGAAATGCCGGTATAGGGACATCTATCTACATGTTGAGGTAACACTTGATTCACTGGACGGGTTAGGTTAAGCTTCCTTTGATAGCTTTCGACTCCCAACTGAAGATCTTCAACTCGTTTCTTGATAACAACGCTTCGTGTGAACATACGAAGTGCTGTATTCAAGGCAATGATGTCTTCACGAGGAATATGTGTGAGTTGATCACGGGTCATCATAAGCAACATATCTTCGATATCCTCAAGGCGAATGATAGAAAAATCTCCCTGCTGGATTTTGTATTCTCTGTCATCCTCCCTTTTCAGACGAATCTCCGTCACATGATAATAGCCATTCTTGGCTTCAGTTTTCAGCCCTAAAATGCTGGAGATGCGAATATCAGATCTAACATTGCTTCCTGAATTGGCTAGACAGCAACCCCTGTACGCCCTTCGAACTCGTTCGTCCCAATGAGATGCACCTATAACAACATACATATCATAATTACGAGTTACCCTTGGGACCCAGAGTCGGTTTACCTTTTCCTCGATCCAGGGTATTGTCCCCCAGTTGGCAGCTTTCAGCAAGGTCAAGGAGGTGGCGTACTTTGATGAACCCTTCAGAAGATACTCAAGATCATAAGTGACGAAGAAGTCGAGAGCAATCTGATTATCTTGAGAAGGATCAAGTGGAGGTGGAGCTCTTTCTGATTCATGAAGACCTGGCCGTTGAACGGTATTCAGTGCTTTCAGGATCTCATCAGCATAATACTCGAACTCCATTCGGGTTAACCGGGTTTTGGCGCGAATTCTCTTATCCTTCAGCGCTCTCTTCACCAAAGATGGAGTAACCGAAGTCTTATACTCATGAGCCAGAAATGCACATAAGTCAATCGGACTGTGGATACGGAGATACAAAACATCTCTGTCAGCGTCTGTGATCGGATCATATTGCGCCGCTGCCGTGATCCAAGCCTGTGGCGGTGCAGTCTCGTCAATCTCCAACGTGTCTGCCCAGTCCCGTGTGCTTGATTCAGGAACAGTAGATTGTGGTTCTTGTTGTAGAGGAGTGGAAACGTGAACATCTGCTTGTTCTGATTCAGGCATCTCGGCGGTGTCCTGAACGGGTGAGTGTTGTGCAGCTTCAGGTTCAGTTACCGATTCTGCAATCACAGGAGCAACAACAATAGAACTAACAGGGTTAGAGGTAACAGGTATAGACACAGCAATAGATGTACCAGGAATTGATGATGCTGTAGTAGCATTCACATCATGACGCCACTTGGATCGTCTTGATTCCGTGGAAGTAGATTTTTCCTTTGTTGCTGCATCTTTTGTAGACTTGGTTCCAGACTTGGCAGGTTTCTTTGAGCTGGCAACCTTATCCACCTTTTCAGGCTGTTTACCCCCATCATCATCCTCATCATTATCCGCGTTGCTCCCCTTAGCACTCTCCTCATTACCATCACCACCATCATCACCATCATCATCATCATCATCCTCATCATCATCACCATCACCATCATCGTCATCGTCATCATCCTTTTCTTCTTCTTCTCCTTCTTCTTCCTCTTCTTCACCAGTACCCTCTTCTTCTTCACTTTCTTCCCTGTCTTCCTCAGGCAGAATGTGGTATGGTACCACACTTCCAAACGTTTTAAATAACCTATCATCCTCCATGATAGCGTCATTCAGGGATTTGTAAAGAGCCCGTTGAATCCTAGATTTATCAAACGATCCAAGTTCCCTCATACGAGCTTTGAGGATCTTCTTCAATTCAAAATCCGT
Source organism: Glebionis coronaria (assembly GCA_025667525.1). Classification (NCBI taxonomy): domain Eukaryota; kingdom Viridiplantae; phylum Streptophyta; class Magnoliopsida; order Asterales; family Asteraceae; genus Glebionis; species Glebionis coronaria. The sequence continues at coordinate 581,606,395 of CM046878.1, read as the reverse complement.
CAAGTCATAGGCAATTTTGTAGGCGGATTCAGAAGGATTGGATGACTTGATCATCAAACTATCAGCCGCGAGTATCTTCAACTCATCACGCAGTTTAGGCATAATGGATTCAACTGATTCTTTCACTTTCTCTTCAACAGAAGCTTCAAGTGCTTCTTTCTGCTCATTGTATTTATCCCTCATCGCTTGAAGTCTGGTGATACGTGCAGCATGCTTATCAGCTTCAGCCTGCTTAACCTGAGCTAGTTCTTCTGCATGAGCTTTTCGTGTTAACTCCATCTCTGCAGCGAACTTAGCAAGCATCTCTTCTTTAGCTTTCTTAGATGCTTCTTCACTTTGAGCTCGTCTAAGTAGCTCTTGGCGAAGTTCATCCATCTCTCTTTTGTGATTATCCGTATGTTTATCCAACATTTCGGCCATGACAAATACAGCCATTGAAGACGTTGCAGAGCTGCTCTGGGTTGAGTGAAGAGGCTCGGTTGTCACTACGGTGCTAAGGATGGGAGTTATTGGTGGTGGAAGAAATGGTGTTGAAACCGGTCTGGTTGGTAAGGGTTGTATTGGTGGAGGTTGAGTTGCTAAAGGTTGAGTTACTAACAGTTGAGTAGACACCATGATTGTAGGAGCACCGGACTCCTTTTCAACACTTGCTGAAACGGGGGGGATGGATGTCTCCTTCGAAGTAGAATACCTTTCAGGTGATCCAAACTCAAAAACATCCTCTGGCTCCTCGTACTCTTCTTCAATATTTACCCGTGCACCCGAACCACTACCTCCCGTGTCTTTCTTACTCTTTTCAATAGCTACCTTCATCATTTTTCTCTCCGCCTTGTCAAGAGTAGGATCGACATCAACATCCTCTTCGTCGTGTAGAACTAACTCATCAACCTTGCCCTTTCCCTTCTTAGCCTCAGTCTTCTTCTTCTTGGTTTCGGGTTCAGGTAAAGCAGCTGGTTGCTTGCGTTTACCTTTACTCTTGACCGTAGTAGATGAATCTTCTCCAGCCTGAAGGCTTGCTTTCAGCTTCTTGATTTCTAGCAGCAGTAGCTTATAATCAGCAGAGCCTTTGATTTTATCCGTCAGAAGATAATCGGGAATTGGACCAGGAATCACACCACCAGATGGCCCTTCATGCCTTAGATCCACAGTATCATCAGCTTCTACAGTGTGATGCCGACTTGCTGCACGCCTATCAATAGTAACATCATTCTTCATACAATAATTAATGATAAGCTTGATAAACCGAGGATAAGGAAAGAAATTTGTCTTCAGCTTCTTGTTTTGGAAGAGTTGGAAGGTGAATTCTTCCCACAACAATAACGCATAATCTGCATTTGCACCTTTATACATTCCATAGAAGATGTTCATAATAGGACTGCGCAAAGCATCATGCCCACTTGTCTTCGGTGTAAGACATCTACTGAGAATACCCAACATTGCTCTCCAAGGCTGACCTACTTTAGCAGTGGTAAACTCAGACGCAACTCGTATGTCAGGACATCCAAGAGCATCGAACAACTCCATGAGTTCGTCTTTAGTAGGATCCCTCGAAAATGCCATACCTTTGGGTGTATCCCGAATGCCAAATATCTTACGGAAGTCTGAAACATTAAGTGTCTGCTTCTTGTTGTCGAGAGTGAAGGTGATCTTGTTTGAAGTGCTTTCCTTGGTGGCCCAGAACTCATACATGTAATCAAAAGGCACCGAGGCACTACTTCTTAAAGCATTCTTGAAATGGGATTGATCAAGGATTGCTATGGCGACTTTAAACCCATGGTGAGTGGATTTTGAAACTTGCTTCAGCCGGTAATTATTTGGTATGAACTTGAGGGTTCGTGCTTCAGCAATTGCGGCTTCTCTAGAGTCTTGGATTGCTTGTACTGTTGGATTAGTCATTGTATCTGCTTAAGATAAGACATGAAATGTTGATGCACAAAAACATATATAGATATGTATCATTCTTATTTCTAAGCATAACATATTTCAACAAGTACTTAGAACATGCAAACCATTATCAACCAAACAACTCTTCATCCGAAACTTTCCTTCATTCGGAACTTCTTCATCCGGAACATTCCTTCATTCGGAACTTCTTCATTCGGAAGTTCTTCATTCGGAACTTCTTCATTCGGAAGTTCTTCATTCGGAACTTCTTCATTCGGAAGTTCTTCATTCGGAACTTCTTCATTCGGAAGTTCTTCATTCGGAAGTTCTTCATTCGGAAGTCCTTCATTCGGAACTTCCTTCATTCGGAAGTTCTTCATTCGGAACTTCCTTCATTCGGAAGTCTTTCATTCGGAACTTCCTTCATTCGGAAGTTCTTCATTCGGAACTTCCTTCATTCGGAAGTCCTTCATTCGGAACTTCCTTCATTCGGAAGTCCTTCATTCGGAACTTCCTTCATTCGTAAGTCCTTCATTCGGAACTTCCTTCATTCGGAAGTTCGTTCGGAACATTCCTTCATTCGGAAGTTTTTCAGAAAATTCCTTCATTCGGAAGTTTTTATCCAAGTTCATCCGGTACTTTACAAACACACTTATGAAAGATTATTCTAATCGCGTTTGTGAGTTCTAAGGTAATCTAAAGCAACACAACATCATCTAATGCTATTCCACATAAAACCCATCAAAAACCCTAATTAATTATCCCTAAATTAAGGCAGACAAACCCTAATTGATAATTTTAATTCAAACGAATTACTTTAGTAGAATTCAATGAATTAGGCGAATTAATAAGTTAAAGATTTGATGTTTATTACCTTTTAAATCGAATGAATGGAACGGATTGATTAAAATCTAAAGTTTTGAGAACTTAAGTGTGTAACAATGGCGGCAAGATACACAGTGAAGAAGAATATGAAAAGATAAACGAATGGGGGGGGGGGGGTTGGTTTGACTTAGATCAAATTTTGACAACTTTCCCAAGTTGTCACTTAAGTCCCTAAGTTTTCACTCCTTTTCCTTTTTGGTTTATTACTTTTCATTTTCCTAACCATTGTTAAACTTAGCCACTATTAACTTTCACACAACTTAGCAATCGCAACCTATTTGCAAATCTCCAAAATCTAAAGCAAGTTCTATCACCTTGAACGAGCACAAGTCGTATTCTAAAGCAAGACCACTCATTTACCATTTAGCCATTAATTTTCGACAATCACTTTTGAAAATCAATTTAATGACGAAGAAGATTTAATATTTTCTCCCCCTTAAACGATGACCCGTTTTCTATTTAAAGAGCTGTAGTCATTGTTTAAAGAGTCAAATATTGATGAAAACATTTCCCAATTAATGTCTTGAAAAAGATTGATTCGTGGTGTCAATAAGATTTCTCTTATTTAGACAAATTAATGCACTGAGACGTACACTAATTCGTGTTAGACCAAGTTATAAAGTAAACTTGATCCCTTTGCATGATTTGGCTTGTAAATCATGCCCGAGAAAATTAATTCCCGTTGTGAGCCAACGTTTTCCAAGGAAATACGTGACTTTAATATGAAAACCGGGTTGCAGTCTGAAATAACTACAAACCATAATGGGCATGTTTTAAAAATGTACAACTTTTATACGGACTCTATTTATGACACCATGTCAATATTGATCGACATTTCTAAGGCCGTAAATATTACCGTACTAAAAGACATGCCCGATTTAAAAACGAAAAATATTTTTGGTTTTTCTTGATTTTATAATTTTTATGGTTTTTCTAGGTTTTATATTTTTTATGGTTTTTGTTGGTTTTATATTTTTGTATTTTTCTTTTGTGGTTTATATATTTACTATAATATACATGATCACGAACAAAGGATACTCTGAATAGTTTACCACCACTATTCAGCTGATTCTTCTGCCAACTCTTTGAGAGTCGCTGGAGTGAACGATTTCATGCCAAGCTTGTCGATCAAAAACTCGATTCGTCCTCGATCTAAGGCTTTGGTGAACATATCCGCCAGCTGGTACTCAGTAGTGACAAAATACAGCTCGATCACTCCGTTCTCCACCTGCTCTTTAATGAAATGGTAGCGAATGTCTATGTGCTTGGCCCGGGAGTGTTGAACATAGTTGCAGCAAAGGGCAATGGCGCTCTTATTGTCACAATACATCGGGATTTTGTTAAATCCCAAACCGTAGTCAGTTAATTGTGATCTCATCCAAAGGACTTGAGCACAACAACCGGACATGGCGATGTATTCAGCCTCCGTGCTAGAAATAGCAGCGCTTTTCTGCCTTTTTGAAGACCAACTGATCAATCTATCTCCAAGGAGTTGCACAGATCCAGAAGTGCTACGCCTCGTGTCTTGACATCCAACATGATCGGCATCTGCGTATGATATTAAAGCAATAGAGGAATCTTTCGGATACCATAGACCACGATGAAGTGTTCCTTTTAGATACCGGAAGATCCTTTTCACAACATGTAGGTGCTTTTCGGTAGGCCGAGCCTGATACCGGGCACACATGCATACAGCAAATTGCAAATCAGGCCTGCTAGCAGTCAGATAGAGAAGGGTGCCGATCATCCCACGGCAAAATTTTGGATCGACAATAGTCCCATTCCTATCTTCATCTAACTTGGATTTCTCCACCATTGGAGTGTCCACGGGGTCACAATTTTCAAAGTTATATTTCTTTAAAGATTCAAGAGCATATTTGGATTGATTAATAAAGATGCCTCTGGGATTCTGAGAAATCTGTAATCCTAAGAAAAATGAAAATTTTCCCATCATCGACATCTGAAAGCGTGTGGACATTATCTTCTCAAAGCGATTTGACAATTCTATGTTAGTGGCAGCAAATATTATATCATCAACATAAATTTGTACTAGAATCATGTCGTTGTCCTCCTTGAGAGTGAATAGAGTGGGGTCCACCTTGCCTTTGGAGAAGCCTTCCGAAATGAGGTATGTTGAAAGGAGATCATACCACGCACGTGGAGCTTGTTTCAACCCATAAAGAGCCTTCTTAAGCTTGTACACATGATTAGGAAACTCCGTGCTAACAAACCCATCCGGCTGACGAACATAGACCTCTTCCCTTAGTTCACCGTTCAAAAATGCCGTCTTCACATCCATTTGATAGACGATCATATTCATATGAGTAGCATACGCAAGGAATAGTCTAATAGCCTCCAATCTTGCCACAGGAGCAAAAGATTCTTCAAAGTCTATACCCAAGGCTTGTTTATATTCTCTAGCGACCAATCTAGCCTTATTCTTCAATACAGCACCCATCTCATCGAGTTTAACCTTATAAACCCATAACAAAGTAAGGATGTTAACCTTGTCAGGGAGAGGAACCAATTCCCATACTTCAAGTCTTTGGAATTTATTTACTTCCTCCTGCATGGCTTCAATCCAAGATGATTGAGTCATAGCCTGCTGCCAATTTTTAGGTTCAACTTCAGAGAGAAATGCATCAAAGTAGCAATAGAGTGCACTCTCTTGTAATTGATGGCTTGTAGAGACTGGTCGATCTAGATCTCTAATGACATTCCTAATTGGGTGATCTTTTGTCCATTTGGTGCTATGATTTTCAATCCTAGGTGGTCTGGAGTGAACAATAGAAGGAGCTTCTTCTGAGGTAGACGCGACTGAAGGGTTTTCAGGGAACGGTATACCAAAGAAAGGAAGCTCTTTTAAGTGAGCATATTCCAAATCGTGATCAGTAGAATCCTCTTCCACATCATTAGGCACAAGTAGGGGTGATGATTCAGGTGTAGTTTGAGAATCACTTGGTAAAGGTGCATCCGGTTCAATGTTAATTGAGGATGCATTAGATAAAGCTTCATTAGCAGGAGCAACAACTTCAGGTATTGGAGCTATCACTACAGGTGCTGGAACTTTAACCTGGTTTTTAGACTCTGCAGCCTCTAGTTCCAATTTTAGTGTTTCATTTGATGATACATCTCTCTTCAATCTCATAATCTCTTCCTCTAATGCCTTAACTATTGCAATCATCTTGTCACTCGTCTCAACACCGTTTTCACAACCATTTGATATCAAAAGATCCTCATTTTGAGTTTGTTGTTTTAATTCTAAAGATATACAATGTTGTTCTAGTTGATTAAAGCGTTTTGAAAGTAAATTGTAAGAATCTTGTAGCTTTAAAAACTCAGCGTTAGATTCGTGACAAGAATGATTATCTACCTCATTTACAGTATCAGCAACATTTACAGAGAGATCACAAACATCATCACAAATATTCACAGCATCACAATTAATCATAACGGATGTAAGCTCATTCCAATAATTAACATTTACAGTAGTAAGCACATCACACGAGATTACTGCGGACAAGAATCGGTCATATTCGGATAAAATCTTTTCTTTTTCAATTAGTTGTTGTTCGTAAGCGGTGTCCATTTCATAAAACACTTTTTGAACTTCTCCAATTTCAAATTCAAGATTTTCCTTAAGAGATGCAAAACTTCCTTTTAGACTTTCGACAAACGGATTGATCTCATTTTTAAACACCTCGTTCATGTGTTCGAAAGCCCATTCTCCGGCGTTTAGGCCATTTGAAGTCGTACATTCCAAAATTACCTTGTCAAAATTAGTAAAGTATTGATTAATCTCTTGCAAGTTTAACCATACAGTGCTAACAGGTGGAAGATCCTTTGGAATTTCCTTACGACCTTCCATATTGACAAGTGTAGGAAATGTACTAGGGTTTTCTTCATCTAACATGTAGGTTGGTGCTGTGATGAGATCTTTGTCCATATGGAAGCGAATTCTAAAATCCGTTTTTGCAAGCTCCTTATTCATTTTAAAATAATCACACTCGGGATATTTTGCAGAATTGTATGACCGATCCTCATCAACTAGATCCTTACTTGTTCGATCATCGAAAATAACAATCGGGTCTAAGACCAATCCTAATTGGGTTGCATTATAAAGTCTTGGACTATGTCTTAAAGCTTGTTTTGCATACCTTGGGTTAGGCGGAAGGCCTTTTTGACGTGATAAGTTAAATTCTCTAAACGAAGCATTAAATAAGTGCACTAGTTGAGAAGCAGCGTATTGTCTTAAAAGCAAGTAATCTAGACTTCTAATCTTATTAGTAGCATTAATCTCCATTTCATTCTTCTTAGACTCGAGTAACTCAAAATCCGTTTGAAGTTTTTGAAAATTAGTGACCACTAACTCTTTTTCGCTAAGTTCTTTAGAAAGATCTGCTCTTAAGGTTTCGATTTCTTGCAAGTGACCCATTTGTTTGTTTCTAAAATGATCATATTGGGGATTTGTTAGAACACTAGACGAAGGCACTAATTCCAAAGTGTGAACTTTCTCGTTGCTTAAGGCAAGCTCATCAGACAAATTATTATTCTTAGCTAGGGTTTCTAAAAGTGCAGCATTCATTTGGCTAAGTAATGTAGCAGGAACCATGACCAAATCTTGTTGAGCAGGAGTATGCGTATTCGAAATGGCTCCCGGTTGTGATTCATTCAAAGTTTGGGGACTCACATTGATATTACTATCATTGATTGTCTCCTCATTTGATAGACTCACCACCGAAGACTCATTCGAATCAGCACTCTCTTGCACAACTTGATGTGGTTGAATACTAGCATTAGTAGTATTATTAAGTACCTCAGATCTCTTTTCTGGCCCTAAGCTGGAGATAGTTGCCATGAGAGCAGCCTTTGCAGATTGAAATTCATCACAGTCTGAGTCATACGCATCGAGATCATCTGCTTGGTATGCTGCATTCTGTGTGGTGACAGTGTCTTGTTCAGCAATCACTGGATCAGCAAGAAATGCAAGCTCCTCTTCATCAAGTTCCCTTCCTTGTGCCTGAGCATTCACCAGATAGATCTTCTCTGTAAACCATTGACCATCCCTTCTCCTCTTGGGTTTCTTACAATCCCTGGACATGTGACCTTCTTCCTTGCAGTTGTAGCATGTAATCATTCTCAACTTGCCTGTGGAATTACCCCGTGGAGCAGGATTGACCATTGGAGCAGGATTGACCGTGCGAGCATTGGTAGTTGATGTGGTAGGTCTCCCCTGATATGGTTGAATAGGTTGAACCATTACCCTGCCATTCTTAATAGTAGCTTGTTGGCGAGAATTGGATGAATTCCTCAACTGATTGTTGGTAGGAGCTTATCCCCTAAATCCTCGTTTGCTTAAAGTCCTTGTGAGATAAGCAGACATAGTGGTTAACACTTCAACTGGGTCAGCTCCTTGTTTGAATACAGGAATGGGGACTTCCTCATCATCACAATACATTGCTTGGTCTTGTAGAGCTGCATAATCACTAGAAGGAATACTCATTTGATCAGGGTAGCTTGTTGGATATGCTGCATTCTCTTGATAAGAAGAATATGAAGATTGAGCATAAGGTGCAATACTTGCTGGGTGAGGTTGTGTAACATATTGTGATGAAGGTGCACTAAACCGATATTGTTGCGGATGTGAGGTGGGTGGTTGTGGTAGAATCGAGTATTGGGGAAAGGTTGGTGTCATGTAAGGTGATGGATGATAGGCTTGATGTCCCAAAATATAAGGAGTGTTGTTGTGAGACAAGCTTGGTTGATTCGCCATCAAAGCTAATGAATCAGGGTACATACCTCGAGGTGAACGGTGCATGATCACATGTTTCTCATGCTGCTGAAGGAAAGCATAGAGTTGATCCAAATTGCACTTATGCAAATCCCTGGTTAACTTAACATCGGTACTATACTCACCCCATTCAGCTTGAGGTAAAGTATTCAAGAATTTGGTGTTAACCTGGAATGGAGCAATCACGAGATTGTATACATTCAGATCATTCATGAGAGTGGTGAATCTGAAGTAATAATCGTGAAGCGTTTCCCCTGGGTTGTACGTGAATCTATCAAACAGATCATACAACTGACATTCCCTTTCCTGTTTGGTAAGAGACGTAGCTTGTAGCAACACCTTAAGACGTTCCCATAAATCCTTTGCCACCGTATACTAACTTACCATCCGATAGATGTCATGTGGAAGAGCTTGGAGAATGGTTTGAAGAGCCTTTTCGTCTGCATCTGCAACAAGTTGTTGAGCTGGTGTGAGTTCTTCAAATTCTCTTGGTCGAGTCACATTGTTAACCACGATGGTACCATAGTCAAGTGGACCATTTAAAATTGACTTAACCATAAGCCTCCCATAAACCGGTTTTCCCTTAAGGTAAGACATCATCCGGCCTTGCCATGCTTCAAAAACTTCTTTGATGAGCATTGGAGGGCGATTATCCGTTCCCGTAATGACGGAAATATCCGTAAGGGATGTCATCTGAGGCATTACTGAATTTGGATTCATTATGTTAACTTCAAAGAGACAAAGATTATCGGTTGATCGAGCAGTGAAGTAAAGCTTGTGAATTGTGTTGAGTTTTTTTGTAAGAAACCAAGATTAAATCCTCTAAAAAATCGTCGAAAAAACAAGTAAAATAACCCTTGATTCGGAACTTTTTTGTTGATTCGGAAGTTTGATTCGGAAGATTTTGGCTTGGAATACCTTGATTCGGAACTTTTGGTTCGGAAGTCTTGATCCGGAACTTTCCCTTGATCCGGAACTTTTCCCTTGATCCGGAACTTTCCCTTGATCCGGAACTTTCCTTGATCCGGAACTTTCTCCTTGATCTAGAACTTTCCTTGATCCGGAACTTTTTCCTTGATCTGGAACTTTCCTTGATCCGGAACTTTTGGTTCGGAACTTCCTTGATCCGGAACTTTCCTTGATCCGGAACTTTTGGTTCGGAACTTCCTTGATCCGGAACTTTCCTTGATCCGGAACTTTTGGTTCGGAACTTTTTGGTCCGGAACTTTGGTTGATCCAGAACTTTTTGGTCCGGAAGTTTTTGGTTCGGAACTTTTGCTGGGTAATCAGAAACTTATACGAGTATGAACAGTCGATCAAAAAATGATGAATAAGCCCAGATTTTTACCAAATAACCCAAAAAGTTTTGTGATTTCAACTATAATAAGTAAAAACTAATACTTATCAACTAATCCCAATCACAAAAACACCAAAAACACCAAGAATCAAGATAGATCTTCTTAAAGAACACTAATACAATCAAAAACTAAAAACCACACAAATCATTACCTTAAATCACCCCATAACTCTGATACCAAATGTAGAATCTTGATAACCTATGAATCTATGAAGTGGGTTGATGTTTTCTAGAGAGAGAAACTAGAGAGAGAAAGAGAGAGAGAACTATGTGATATTTTATTAAGTGGAAAACACAAATGAACAACAACCAAGCCCTTTCCAAGGAGGAAAGGGGTATTTATACTTCCAAGCCTTATGTGGACTTGGGCCGTCCCATGACAAGCCCATGGACCGGTTCTTACTTAACTAAATAAGTAACTATTAACTATTTGTTAACTACGAGCTATTACAACATAAATAATATTGTGAAGTGACCGATACTTCTAATATACGTAAAAACGTATTTCTAACAATAAGAGAACAATATATGAAGTGCCTTTCTAAGAGTATGATTTCTCATAAAATGACTAATGCTAAAAGAAGTCGACTTTCACATACAAGCCTAAAAAGATCCACCTAGTCGGCCCAACGTGTAAGTGACTTCCTAGTTCCTACAAAGTTCATAATTCAAAAATCTCATATACTATTACGTGTATCCATATACTAGGTGGCAAGATCGGCGATTCAGGTTAAAATGGGTGCGACTTGAAACAAAAAATAGCGGGGTTGCTCGTCTTTTTTGTACCACGTCGACATGGAAAAAAGCCGCTTAAAATACATAACAATATATCTATCTAGAACATTTAATTAAACGGAATCAAGGAAAACATACTTGATGTTCTGGCTGATTCTGGATACCCTGGTTCCTCCATTGAGCTATTGTCATGCCATGGAAAATAACTACACTAAAGTATGAATCTAGTAATAGGATTCGATCAGGAACAATGGATGCTACGTCAAGAAATGCTGGTGAAGGAAGTGAGTAAAATGAATATGATATTAATGAAGGTTGAATCATGACAGCAGCGTTTGTAACACTCTCTCGGTTTAGCATCATGCGAAAATAAGCAGTTTCATCAGGACTGTTCTGTTATAGAAAAACAAATATGATATATGAGAGGTGATATTTTTTAACCAAAACTAAAGATTACAAACAAGTTTTACCTGAACAAACTGTGATCTCCGAAGATTGAACATAAACTGAGGGAACAATGATAAGTTAGGGTTTAGAGCAAATGAGGATGGATCATCTTTCTGGTAGTCGCCAAATTTAGAACAGAGACGAATGAGGTTTCTATCTAGCTACCTTGTTGCATCAAATGCTTCCTGATCAATAAACCATTGATAGCTTATTAAAAATCCTAACATAAAAAAAAACGCTACACAATTGACGTTGGAAATTCGATTTCTACCTCCGTTTCCATTTTATGAGAAGTTAATCTAGCCATTACTACAACAACAGTTTCTTGATCAAAACCTTGCACCAATTCCTATGGACAACAATTTTCAGCTGATCTCAAGTCTTAACCAGTTATGCAGTGCATGATATTGGCGGCTAATCAACTATCATTTGTGCAATAAGATAAATTTCTATACAAACAATCTATGTGTATAACTGTTTAGAAAAAATGCCTTGATAAAAAACCGTCAAGCATATACGGGAAAATTATCAACGATAATTTAGGTTTTTAACTAACCTCTGAAGAAGCCTCAGCCGCCGTCTCTACCCATCTTCTAGCAATGGTAGTAACTCACAATTTAGATTGCCAATCAGCGCTCTGGTAACTGCATAAAAATTCATGGTCAATTGCCCCATAAATAACTTAGGAATATAAACGTGATTGACTTATCAACCATTTTGCTTGTCTTCCAACTGTCAGCTAACCACCATTTTGTAAACGTAGTTGGCATACAAGAACAATGTTAGTTCATGCTCGTTGGAATACACAAATGTGGCTAGGGGTATGTGAGCCTATTGGGGGCACACACACTAGAACACAAGAGTATGTATTATGATCCACGTTTGAAGCTTTCGAAACGACCCATTTTGACCCGTTTGGACATAAAACGTTGTAGACAAGTTCCTTGCTGTCTTAAACCTTAATGGCTGGCCCATAGAAGGTTCTAGAAGGGAACTAAGGCTGTCTAGATTCGTTTGAATGCTGAGATAATAGATAAAGAGGTTTATGATAAGTATTGGAAGAGTTATGATAAGTTATGGGGTGTTTGGGATAAAGCCTAAACTTGAAATTTTAGGTTTATCTAGACTAGGGTTTGAGGGGTATATAAACCCCTCACCCCCTGCTCATAAATCATGAAAATAATCATAACAAAACCATAAGAATCTCTGCCCCTTTTTCCCATCTTCATAAATCGGTTCTATAAACCCTAATTAGTGTTTATATAATTCGATTAATTATCTCACAACTAAACACTTGAATTATATTCAATCCAAGGTGGTTTGGTAACTTAGAATCAATTCTAAGTTTGCTAAAACAAGGTCTTAAACGAAGGTTTATAAGCTGTTAAAAGGTGCAACAGCTTATTGAAAGATTTTAGCCTCTGTTGATCGTTCTCGGATAGAACTGGGTTTTCCATTCGCAAAGTGTTGTTAGATATCGGACAACACTGAGATCTGGTTTATTGGACACTGAATGATATCGGACAAAACTACAGTTTAGGCTGTTTTAGTTTTTGATCCGTTTTGGGCTACGACACTCGGTGTTTGGGTATACGTGGGTTTCGGCTAGCATTACCGGGACGTACTCGTTAGTAGTGTTTGTGTGAGCAACCATAGAGGTGGTATATTTTATCACTCGTTTTAGTTTCATTTCTTTTGGACGAAGGTTAGTTTTCGCGTTTACTCCATTGTTTATTATTAATTACGTGTTAATCATAATTGCTCAAACTAGATCCATTCCGCTGCGTACTCGTAGTTACATGGTTAACTAGATATTAAATCCCAACAGTGGCATCACGAGTCATGCTCGTTTGGTGGTTATGGGTTACACGTTTTAAATAAACACGCGAAACAGCATGCATGAAACCTAATTTAGTTATTTGTTTTATTTTTATTTGACAATTAAATTGTGTACTTGTCATTAATTATAAAAAATAACATGATGGTAATTATTAAAATTAATTGTTAATTAGAAACATATAATTAAAATTAAATGGTTAATTAGAATACATAAAATAATTAAAAAAATTAATAGTTAATTGTTTTGCCATGATTATGTTATGTGTTATCCGGCTATAAGACTCACTACAATCACGTAATGTGATGCATGGGGTGATTTAGGCACTTGATGAAAACCTAATGAGAGTCTTATGGTTCTTCGTTTGGGGAAGACTCTTCGGGGTCTCGGATTTATGTGTTTATTTAATGTCTTATGTTTGTTGTATTTGTTTTCCTAATTGCATTATTGTTACATGTTTTTCAAAACACCTAAATTACATGCAATATGGATCAAATACTTATAGAGAAACATGACATTGAAATTGGTCAATATTTTACACGCCTAAATACATGCTCATTGTGACCGGTTATGTGGTACGTGGAAAAGTGTTTTATAAAATAAAAGGACCTAAACACTATTGAAACACGCTTTCATGAAAATAAAAAATGGACGCTATGGACTCATGGGATGTACGGGTCACCCACTAGAACAAACTATAAGGAGGGTATAAGCCGGTGCGCACAGTCACACCTAAAGGATATCCGACTATTGCCTTGCGTTGGTCTGGTCCTGTGCTTGCTTGCGAGTTCGATTGGAGCTACCGTGAACCATCGTAGATCACTACAGTGTCATTACTAAAAGTTTTTAAAAATAGTGCTACAAAGTTGTTTACATGCTTCTTTGTACACATGTTTTACCACACTTATGTGCTATACCTTATGTGAAATTTAAGTGTATGCCAGCCAACTAAGAACATGTGCATTTGATTTGGCTTCTCTGGACAGTCCTAAGGGCCTTGTCAAACCCATGGCAAATTTTTCACGACGGTCAGACCCTGTATGATATTTGCATGTTCTTGCTTGGTTAACTTAACTCGAGTATGCACGGTCAGACCCTGGACCCGAGGCATAAGATGAGACCAAACATGCTCATGACATTACTACCATTTTACTAGTGTCTTGAACGGTTTCATAAACTCTAAGAGTTGCATGCTATGCAATTAACGCTCGTCGCTTACCTCTTGCCCCACTTGTTTACATATTGGACAGTCCTTTTGTAATGAGTGGGAGTACAAGATGGATCTTAGTCTTAATTAGTAATTAATTGGGTATTTAATTCTATCAAGAATGTAATTATCGAAAATACTAATTGTTTGAACTTTTTAATTGTAGAGGACTACCAATGTCGGAAACAATTCGGTACTCAGGAGTTTCTTCGAGAAACACAAACTCTTGATTGGTACCGCCAGTTGCGCATTATCCTATCAGCTAAAGAAAAGGAACAATACTTGGAACATCCAATTCCTGCTGCACCTGTTGTAACTCCTGGTCACCAAGTCCCTCCCGATGCTCTTGCAGCTCATGCTTCTTGGGTCAAAGGGTCAAAGGACATTGCTGCCCTTATGCTCATGAATATGGATTTAGAGATCCAACGAAATCTAACCCATCTCAGAGCATATGACATGTTGCAGGAGTTGAAAACCATGTTTTCTCAGCAAGCAGAACAGGAACTTCTTCAAACTGCGCGTGAATTTCACGCGTGCAAGCTTGAGGAAGGTCAAAATGTAGGCTCATATGTTCTTAAGATGAAGGGCTACATTGAGAACTTGGAGCGTCTTGGTCACCCGGTGACTGTCAGCTATGGAATAAGCCTGATCTTGATAGGCCTTTCCAAGGAATATGACAGTTTCGTTCAAAACTTCTACATGCATGGTATGGGGAAGACTGTGAATTCGGTGAATGAACTGCATGCCATGCTTAAACAACATGAGCAAACACTTCCCAAGAAGTTTGTTTCACCTGCACTTCATAATGTGCTTGCAGGCAAGGTCCAGAAAAACCAAGGTAGAAAACCGCCTAAGGCTGCGAAGGGGAATTATGGTAATGGAAAGAATAAGCTGGCTTATGCTCTCGAGCACAAACCATCTTATGCTCCCAAGAACCGAATTCCTCCACCACCCAAAAAGGATAATCCTGCTAAGGACGACCCCTGTCACAATGTGGTCAGATAGGTCATTGGAAATGGAATTGTCCCGAGCACTTAGCCGAGTTGCAGAAAAAGAAGAGGTTGTCTCAAGAAGCCAACACTTTAGGTATTTTCACTATAGAACTATATTCCCTTCCGAGTAATTCTTGGGTATATGACACTGGTTGTGGTACTCACATATGTAATAATACTCAGGGTCTAAGGGGAAGTAAGAAGCTGAATCCAGGAGCTTTGAATCTGTACATGGGTAATGGTCAACGTGTAGGAGTCGAAGCTATTGGAAATTATCGTTTATGTCTCCCTAGTGGATTAGTTATTGTTTTGAACAATTGCCATTATGCTCCCTCTATCACTAGAGGGATTATTTCAGTTTCTAGTTTGTTTAAAGATGGTTTTGTAAACTGTTTTGATTTGAATAATGCAATTTCAGTTTCTAGGAATAACGTTGTTTATTTTACTGCTACTCCCGGAGGGGATGGCATTTATGAAATTGATATGTCTTGTTCTAAAACCAATGATAGTTCTATGTTTGCTGTTAGCAATAAAAGAGCCAAATTAAATTTGGACTCTACTCTCTTGTGGCATTGTCGTCTTGGACACATAAGCAAGAAACGCATGGAGAAGTTGCAACATGATGGACTTCTTACCTCAACTGACATTAAGTCATTTGAAAAGTGTGTCTCTTGTATGTCTGGGAAGATGGCAAGAAAACCCTATTCACATCAAGTGGAAAGGGCTAAAGATCTACATAGACTAATATATATTGATGTTTGTGGCCCATTTAGAATCATGTCAAGGCAGTGAGCTAAATACTTTGTCACTTTTACTGACGACTTTAGTCGGTATGGTTATGTTTACCTGTTAAAGCATAAACATGAAGTGTTTGAGACATTTAAAGTGTTTCAAAAGGAAGTAGAAAATCAACTCGGTAAGACCATAAAATCACTACGATCTGATCGTGGAGGTGAATATATGAGTCAAGAGTTTTTATATCATCTTAAGGAGCATGGGATTATCGGCCATCGAACTCCTCCCTACACACCTCAACATAATGGGGTGTCTGAGAGGAGGAATCGAACACTGCTAGACATGGTTCGATCCATGATGAGTCAAACTACTCTTCCAAAGTCCTTTTGGGATTATGCCCTTGAGTCTGCTGCACGCATACTCAACATGGTTCCAACTAAGAAGGTTGAAAAGACACCGTACGAAGTATGGCATGGGCAAGCCCCTAAGTTGTCTTACTTAAGAGTCTGGGGTTGTGAAGCTTTGGTTAAACGTGATACAATAACCAAACCTGACAAACTGGAACCCAGATCTATTAAGTGTATCTTTGTAGGATAACCAAAGGAAACGATGGGATATTCCTTCTACTACCCACCTGAGAACAAAGTTATTGTTGCTCGGAATGCTGAGTTCTTTGAGAGTAATCTCTTGGATCAAGATGCAAGTGGGAGTATAGAAGATCTTGAAATTATTCAAGATGAAGATACAAATCCTTCTGATGACACTGGCTTAGATCATGATGAGGATGATCAAGAAATTGAAGAACCTCAAAGTGATATCAATCCCATTCGTAAGTCCTCTAGGACACGTCGTGCCCCAGATCGAATGTGTTTATACGTCGATGCTGAGGAGCATGAGTTAGGGGATCTTGGAGAACCCGCTAACTATAAAGCTGCACTATTGGATCCTGATATCGAAAAATGGCTTAATACGATGAATGTGGAGATGCAATCCATGAAAGATAATGATGTCTGGGTATTAGTTGATCTTCCTCCTAACGGTAGAACCGTTGGTAGCAAGTGGCTATTCAAGAAAAAGAATGACATGGATGGCAAAGTACACACCTTTAAAGCTCGGCTTGTAGCAAAGGGCTTCACTCAAACCTACGGGGTTGATTATGAAGAGACCTTTTCTCCTGTAGCAGACATTAGAGCTATAAGGATTCTTATAGCCATAGCCGCGTTCTATGACTATGAGATTTGGCAAATGGATGTCAAAACCGCCTTCCTCAATGGATATCTTTCCGAAGAAGTCTGTATGGTGCAACCCGAGGGTTTTGTCGATCCTAAATATCCTAACCGAGTATGCAAGCTCAAGCGTTCCATTTATGGACTTAAGCAAGCATCTAGGCAATGGAATAAGTGTTTTGATGATGAGATTAAGAAATTCGGTTTCACTTAGAATCAAGATGAGCCATGTGTATATCACAAAGCTAGTGGGAGTAATGTTACTTTCCTAATTCTATATGTTGATGACATATTGCTCATGGGGAACAATATTCCAATGTTGAAAGGGGTACAATCCTACCTTGGAAAATGTTTTGATATGAAAGATTTAGGAGAAGCTGCATATATTCTTGGAATCAAAATCTACCGAGATAGATCTAGACGGTTAATTGGTTTATGTCAAAGTGCTTACATTGAGAAAATCTTGAAAAGATTTCATATGGAGAATTCCAAGCGTGGAACTATCCCAATGCATGAAAGCCCTAAATTGAGTAAGTCACAATGTGCTGTTTCACCAGATGAAAAGCAACGCATGCAAAATGTTCCTTATGCCTCGACTATAGGATCAATTATGTATGCTGTGAGATATACTCGTCCTGATGTTGCGTTCGCTCAGAACATAACAAGCCGATTTTAACAGAGTACTGGTGAACTTCACCGGACTGCTGTTAAAAATATTCTTAAGTATTTACGAAATACTAAGGATATGTTTCTAGTTTATGGTGGTGACGAAAAACGAGAGTTCAGGGTTTCTTGCTACATTGATGCTGGATATCTGACAGATGCTGATGACCTAAAATCTCAGACTGGATATGTTTTCGTTCTAAATGGAGGTGCTGTTGACTGGAAAAGCACAAAGCAAAGTATTTTTGCAACTTCATCTACATAAGCTGAGTATATAGCTGCTTTTGATGCAGCTAAAGAGGCTGTTTGGATTCGTAAGTTCATTTATGGGCTTGGTATTATGCCCATAATTGAAGATCCCATTGATATGTATTGTGACAATACTGGAGCCATTACTATAGCTAATGAAAGCGGAGTCACCAAGGGTGCTAGACATTTCCGCGCAAAAGTTCACTATCTTCGAGAGACCATTGAGATGGGTGATGTCAAGATAGAAAAAGTTCATACAGATGACAATCTAGCTGATCCATTATGAAGGCGTTAGCATTCCCTAAGCATTCTAAATTGACTCGGGGTATTGGTTTGATACGAGCTAGTAGTCTCATGTAAATTTGTATGTTAGTTAGTATTTGGATAATTTGGAATTGTAAGACAGCTTTACTTTCTGATAAATAAAGATACGAGGTATTTGTTATTTCATTCATATAAAATTTGTTATTCTATATTTGCATGTTTAATCGATGAATGATTTAATCATTCTAAATATCCATTGTCGGTTAGCAATATGAGAATATTGTTTACATAAGGAAAATGTGAGTGTTGGATATATTCTGTGAGAATGAGAATTGTTCTAAGCTAAACTCATATGTATTCATAAGGGATGCATACTGGATTCCCCAACTTCAAACATTTACTTTTGGATCCATGTCATGAGTAAGATGTTGAAAATGGTCTGTTAAGTCATCCTTAGACTTGAGATGCAAACAAGTTCTGCATGTGTGGATATCACTTTCGTAATTATATGCAAAACGTTGTCCTGAATAAGGTAGTTATAAAAGCTATTTTTCGGAGTGATGTGAAGCAGCATCCACAACACTTGTAGTCAATAAAGGATTTGTTACTCCACTTACTATGTGCAGAATGATACCATGGCGCCTCTCTAGAATTAATTAGATAGTTGTTTGGCCGAACCTAGATGGTAATGCAAGATGAATCTTGGTTACATTTAGTATATCTGAATTGAATTCAATAACGAGAATCTAAATGGTTAAACTATATGGAATGAGTTAGGATCCATATCCATAGTTTAACGGTATCTATAACAAAGGATGATAAAAGCAAGACATAAATGACCATGCTACTGAGAATGTTCAATGAGACTATATCTTAGACACCTCTAGTTAAATAACAAGTGTGAGCGTTACTAGATGTTTCCGTCGTTGACATTTGTGTTGTCTACTCCAACGACTAAGTGGGAGCTGTTAGTTCATGCTCGTTGGAATACACAAATGTGGCTAGGGGTGTGTGAGCCTATTGGGGGCACACACACTAGAACACAAGAGTATGTATTATGATCCACGTTTGAAGCTTTCAAAACGACCCATTTTCACCCGTTTGGACATAAAACGTTGTAGACAAGTTCCTTGCTGTCTTAAACCTTAATGGCTGGCCCATAGAAAATTCTAGAAGGGAACTAAGGCTTTCTAGATTCGTTTGAATGCTGAGATAATAGATAAAGAGGTTTATGATAAGTATTGGAAGAGTTATGATAAGTTATGGGGTGTTTAGGATAAAGCCTAAACTTGAAATTTTAGGTTTATCTAGACTAGGGTTTGAGGGGTATATAAACCCCTCACCCCCTTCTTATAAATCACGAAAATAATCATAACAAAACCATAAGAATCTCTGCCCCTTTTTCCCATCTTCATAAATCGGTTCTATAAACCCTAATTAGTGTTTATATAATTTGATTAATTATCTCACAACTAAACACTTGCATTATATTCAATCCAAGGTGGTTTAGTAACTTAGAATCAATTCTAAGTTTGCTAAAACAAGGTCTTAAACGAAGGTTTATAAGCTGTTAAAAGGTGCAACAACTTATTGAAAGTTTTTAGCCTCTGCTGATCGTTCTCGGATAGAACTGGGTTTTCCAGTCGCACAGTGTTGTCAGATATCAGACAACACTGAGATCTGGTTTATTGGACAGTGAATGATATCGGACAAAACTACAGTTTAGGCTGTTTTAGTTTTTGATCCGTTTTGGGCTACGACACTAGTTGTTTGGGTATACGAGGGTTTCGGCTAGCATTACCGGGACGTACTCGTTAGTAGTGTTTGTGTGAGCAACCGTAGAGGTGGTATATTTTATCACTCGTTTTAGTTTCATTGCTTTTGGACAAAGGTTAGTTTTCGCGTTTACTCCATTGTTTATTATTAATTACGTGTTAATCATAATTGCTCAAACTAGATCCATTCCGCTGCGTACTCGTAGTTACATGGTTAACTAGATATTAAATCCCAACAAACAAGTAGTACGGGACATGACAACGCAATCTAAAAAGATACCAAAATATTAAGTCTATAATTGTTGTTTCTTGCAAAGTTTTACAGATGTTTTGATGTGTGTTTTGAAACTTCTAATACGTGCTTCTATGTCTAGTGTTACAAACTTGCAATATTCATACATACATCAAATATTTAGAGTAGTCCGATGTTATATTTATTTATAGACAAAATAACCAAAAAAGAACATTGCTGTAAAAACATAGAAGTTCGTTGAATCGGAGTATGAGTCTCTCTCAATTTGGCTTTCAAAATGGGTTTCCAAGCAAGTATACTCTACCCTTAAATAATTGGTTATCCCCAAACTGATTACTGCATTTAATCAGTGGCAAAACGTTTCAAGAATAAAAAACACACAAAAATGTATAGTTAACCTTGTAAGAGTCTGTATATAAAACTGTTGATTTGCATTGCCAGAGGGGTCTTTGTCAGTCGATGATATTTCAAAGAAAACAGTCAAGCAAGTATCTTTGTCAAGTCCACACAGCTTCCAAGTTTTCGTATTCCCCTGCCCAATTATTGTGCTTGCAACAGCAGGTCCTTTCTGCAAAGAATAGCTTTTCAAATGACTAAACGACTACCAAAAAACAATAATGCATTATGATTTAGTAAATGACCTTTTCCAAAGATGTACAAGGTCCGATAATCCCCTGAATTTTTATATCCTTTGAACATTTGATCTCAAGTGTGCCACTGAATACAGTAAACAGGCGATGAGTTTGACAAAGATAATCATTATTTTCAATAATAGAATGATAATAATCCCTGATACGGAGTAGTATACAAGTAAAGAAATACAAAAATAAAAATAAACATGCTAATACTTACTTATGAGCAAGGCCAATAGATTGTTCCCCGTTTTCAAAAACACGCTTGAAAGAGTCTTTAAATACTGAATGGCCAAAACTTTCAGCTAGAACAACAAGACCACTGGTTCTTTCAATGATGATTTTCATCTCTGCCACACCAACCTAAAAACATAAAAGTCCTAGAAGATTAAACTACAATACTATTTTGGGGTAACAAAACTACCTAAAATATTCCTATGTGTTAATTCTTTTAACTTAATATAGAGCTTCTACTCCTATTTCACAGTAGTCTGTTGGATTAGTAGATTAGTACGAGCTGTAACAGAACTAGATAGAACTAATTACCCTGTCACAAGATTGTCCAATACTCCTTTTAGGTTATGTTATGTATTTGCAGCAACCCTCTGGCCAGGATATGACTATCTACATCCTACCTCCCCACACCCGCTCCATTTTTATTGTGGTTGTTGCTATGTATTTGCACCTTAAAATGATCAGAACACTCGGAACTGTTTATCCAATTATTTGATTATCACAACTTAACATAGCAGAGCACATACATACCCAATCCCATGCATCGGTATAATTACGGTTGATTATCTAATTCTGATTGATGATACACATAATAATTGTCTTTTAACACATATCCAAACACCCCCTAAATTAGGAAACAAATAAAAGACCTAAATTCTCCTAAGTAAAGACCTAAATATACGAGCAGTTACGGAAACACGAAGAGTAACTGACATGGAAGACATAAGAAAACCGTGATAAATCTAAATTTACAAACAGATAAAACAGCAAAAAGATGATTAGTGATTTACCTGATCAAGGGCAGAAGCAAAAAGATCCAAGACATGACCTTGGCCGACTATCTGCCTTGCAAGCTCCTGGTAAAATTCAACTGCCTTTCTAAAGTATGGTGTTGCATCTTTATCCAGATCTTTATGTGAACGTACTGGATCCGACAGATCTTTAGATACAATCTGTCAAAAGACCAAAGAATGATGCAAATTTCTATAAATTGATCTTAAACATCATAAACCAAAAGTAGAGTCAAACATATGCGTCTATACTTCATACGTTTTACCGAATCACAATAACAGTGGAAGCAAAATGCAGGTTTTAGGGAAACTATTAACTACATTAACTGTAAACTATATTAATCGGGCCAATCAGCATTCACTAACAGCATGATCAACTAAAAATCTGCAAAAGAGGCTTACCAAACCAGGGCCTTCTGTGCAAGGACCCCCAACTAACGCCACGATCCGTGCACCAGTACCAGGCAAGTAAGCACCAAGCAAACCCGCAACAACACTCAACGCCACTCCAGTACACCTTAAGGCTCGATTCCCAGGCGCAACCGGTCATTGATCAGTACCCAATTCCTCCAAAAGCTGAACAATAAACAAAATTACATCACATTTAACAAACACAAGATTAAATAAGAAAAACAAACCATCATCATGAAAACCAAAACTTACCGAATGAATAACATAAGCACCCTAAGACGCCGGCAACAAAAACCTCGACACACCTGAAATCGTTAGCCCACCACCATTCTGAAACCCTTGGCCCACACCACCAGCTCTCCTCACCTTACTTAACCCCAACTGTTCCAAAACCTTTTCTTTATCCATCTCTTTCGATCCACGAAAGACGTAAACTTTTGACATATCGCCGTACCCCAATTTATAAACCTGAACTTGTGTCCCAAAGGATATAAAACCCACCAAAGCATTCTCAGGCAAAAACTCAAGAGCTTGTTGCAAGGCGGATTTCGCAAACACTAATTCCTCTTCAATCATACAACAATCCACAACAAATAAGTAAACCGACGGGTATAATTCAGTATTCCTAACCATATTGCCATCAGCATATTCGATTGTGGTGTATTGTGGGTATAATTCAGCAGGAACATTAGTTTCAGATATACCTGAGAAATAATAAGTGAATGACTAGTTAGCGTTTCTGTATAACTTACGTCACATTAGACATTTTGACTGGATATACTGGATTTTTGTTTTAACATAACAAAATAATAACCATTTTAAGTTTTAGGCCACCAAAAGTATATATATCTATTTTATATAATAAACCAAAATAATTTACAAGTATTTTAATGCATGCAAAATAAAATTACTTTCTTAATATGGCTCTAATGTACAAAAATTTTGATCCACAACTTATTAACTCTGTCATTGTTGATGCAAAAGTTGGGGTAGACCGAGCTTAACCTAAATTAGGCTTAATTTGGGGTCTTATGGACTCCGACTCTCGCACCATGTGAAACTTGCATTAGGACCCTGCGCACTAAACAGACACCGTTAAGCTTGCCGTGGGTTTGTGACCCACGATTAGACTCCGGCGTGTGAGTAAGTAATCGGTTTGAGTATATTAGTGTTTAGGGTATTGTGTGTATCATACCTTTGTGGAACCGAAGGGGTTCCTTTTATACTCGAGAGAGTCCAGGCTGGGCTCCCTGTTCTTGCGGCCTAAGGAAGAGATAATGACTCGAAATAGCTTGATCTTCATTATCCAACTAAGGCAAGTGTATATCCCTTTTCCTTAGGTGAATATAACTATAATATAAGTTATATTCGGTCTGATCCTGTTGCACTGTGACGAGGACTTGGCTAAGTAATCAACCTCTTGTGCGACAACGGCTTACCGGGCTTTATGGACTATGTGCGCACATCGCAAAAGTATCCAATCCATTCTTGATGGATGCGGGTAGTACCCGTGAGTCGGACTATCCAACCCGACTAGGGACTATACGTCATCATGTCCCCCCAGTCTAGTGGTCGCAGGTCCAATCCGCGACTACTAGACTATAATCAAACCTAAACAGTCGCATAGTCCAAGCATAAACTCAGATTTTAAACATTCCCGCCAAGAAGACAAACATCCCCCCTTTCACCTAACCTCCTTGGTACTCGGGAAAAGTGCTTGCAACGTCATAGTTACCCCTTCATATTCTGCCGTTAGATTTAGTAAGTGGGGGACACGTGGAACACATCTGACTATAAACAGTAAAACTTAGGAAGCCTATATAAACCCACCACGCCCCCTTTTGACTGTTTACCATCTACAAACCTTCAAACCACCATTAACGCCTCTATCATTCACCATCATCACCAGATCTCTTATTAAGGTAATCCGCGCAACCACTATTTTCATACACATCACCATGGTGAAACAACTAACCAACACCACGTCCACCTTGACCATTGAGCAGATAGATGAATTTACCTCTGAGTTCTACATACTCAATTATCTGCACCCAAAAGTTCCTAACCCACAACATAATATAAGTCAGTTCCCCGCAGGGAAGATAGGGTTGTATACCCGTTACTTTTATTATGCAAACCAACGTATATCTATGTCGCGCTTTCTTCTGAGCGTATTAATACACTACGAGACCCACGTCTCCCAACTACATTGCATAAGGGCAGCGAAAATTTCGAATTTCGAAATAAACTGCCGCACCCTAGACATAGAACCCACAGTAGATCTCTTCCTCGTATTCTACCAACGGAATTTAGCCAATGGCTGGGTGTCTTTTGCTAAGCAAAAGGGTGGTATGCAATGTTTTGATGGAAAGATAGATTCCTTAAGGAATTGGACCGACAAATTCTTCTGGGTCGATGACGCCGCCTTTCCCTTCCACTTTCCATTCTTGACCCCTGACACCGTGAGGAAGGACCCCCTACCTGGCCTCGACTCCTACAACGCTGCAGATGCGGAGACTATGAACAACAACCGCATTCCCGTGAAACCCTACCCGGAGAGTGTGTTAGTCACTCTTGGCCTAAGCCGCGCAATCATCTGTAGCGAGCACATGGTAATAGCATTCCACAGAGAGAGTGGCCAGGGTTAGTGGTCCTTCCTGCCTTCATCATAACCTTTTGTGAGTACCATCGCATATTAGGAGACTAAAATATGTTTCCATGTTTTCTGTTTGCTTCCTTTCGTAGTTATGGATGTTCTTGACCTTGTCCGTGGTGCGTTTCCTGAAAATTTACTGGTGTACTCTCGCCCTCAACAGGGAAATGATGAATCGCTCCGTGATCGTGCGCAGAATAATACCATTGACTTAGAGATTAAGGAGCCATCTATCAACCAAGGGAGCGAAGGCACTGGCGCTGACCAACCACCGTCACCTCCCCCAGATCAACAGTTGGAACAGCAGCCACCCGTAAAACAACAACCACCACCCTTTCTCAGCTCCTCACTGTCTTCAGATGAGTATACCAGATATGCCGAAAAAACCACGGCTGAGTTTGAGGAAGAGGACATTATCTCTTTAGAAAAAAGAGGCAGAATCCCCCCATCATCTCCACACAAAGTCGCACGCACCGGGGCTGGTCCCTCCTGGACAGGGGTGCGCACTACAGAGGAAGAGTTTGAAGAGAACCTTGCAAAGACCCCTCCACGCACTCCCCCCGCAACCATCAATCTGAGATAACCATTTTCCTCTATATGGTAGCGTAAACTATACATTCTTCGCTGCATCTCTACGTGATTATACTTTAAACGTCCTTCTAACCATTACTTTTATACAGCAGCGACGAACAGGAAAAATCTTCTGCAAAAAGCTAGACGACACCCTCCCCCCACGAAGAGGTTTCATCAGCGGGAAGGGATGCGTTCGCCCAGGATCCTACCTTCGCCCCTGACTGGGAGCTCCCTGCATCATCCGACCTCACAAGTGCATTTGACTGCGCAAGCTTTCTAGACAACATCGTGCCTCCTGGCTGAAAGGTAGTGCTTGAAGGGATGAGTGACTCTGTCCTGGCCGATAAGGCAAGTTATCTAGCAGCGCAACAGGTGACGTTGACATCGCACCACAAGAAGAGATACTTGGGATTGTCTGCCAAACTCCATACGACAGAGGAAAAGTTAAGGCATGTTACTGAATAAAACTCCTCAGCTCTCGGTGATATGCAAGAAAAGATAGACCAAGAAGTCCAGAGAGGAAGAAAAGATGCCGCCCTCCTCCATTCCTTAACTCAAGAAAGGAACAGGTTATCTGCCACCCTGGATGATGAGTGCGCCCAGCTTCGCCAGATAACGGCCTCTAACGTTGCTGCTATGGGGGCCTTTGAGGAGGGGAAGGATAGGTTTGTTGCTGATGTTGATGCTCTAGGTGCGAGGGTAAAGGAAGATGTAAGCGATCTCAGCTGCCAACTGAAGAGACTGAGTATCAAACTGGATGAGGAGTTGTACCCTCGCTTAATGAAGGAGATAGCCGAGAAGCGGTGGCTAGTGCGCCATGGTCTGCGCTTGGCCGCAATGGTTGCGTTGGAAGACCCCACCTTGCGAGTCTCATTCTCCAAGTCTGTCATAGCCGCCATCAATGAGGGTACTTCAAGAGGTTTGGCGACTGCACACAAGGAGAAGCTACTGAACCGAGAACTATCAGAGGTGCCTTTTTACGATCCAAAGGCCGACGCCAAGCTCACCGTAGCCATGAAAGAAATGAGTGTATGCCTGCTGCCCTCTTTTGGGTTGGAGGATAAGGATCATGAAGTGCCTATTAAAGTGGAAATGAAGGGCCTCACCTTGGCGCGTCATAAGGCAGAGGGCACAGAAGCATTGGCAGACTTTCACCTAAAACCATCTATGGAGCAATTGACTGTGCCAGTATTCGCACATCCCAAGGATATCCTTTATACCATCGAGATTGAGAAGGAAGTGCCACTATCGGAGGTCCTTGCAGCGCACAAGAGCCGCGTTGATGCCAAGAAAGCCCTGCTGAACATAGAAGCAACGCCTTCCGTTGGTGCGGCCCACCTTGCTCCTACCATCCCTATGTTGCCATTGGCATTACTGGAGAGGGATTCGTGCCTGCTGGACCGGATGGAAAAAAGCCTGAAGGATCACCGCACAACTTCTTACTGCCCTCCTTTGCTAAAACTGATGAGATCCTCCTCTGAGACCAATCTGCTCTCTAACCGCCTTAAAGACTTATAAACATATGTTCATGCTTTGTATCTACAAATGTTTGCTTTGTAATAAACACTATCCTTCTTTTGTTATAGAAATTCTATTTAATGTTTACAGCGCAATTTCGCATAATAAGCAAATGTAAACTTATAAACGGTCCATATGGGTTTGAGAAGCTCATTACGTGTGGTATACCGCTACTACCATAAGGACGGTCAGGTGAGGCTGACCCATTGTTAGGTGTGCACAAGTGTGTCTTAACAGTCTCGGAGTTTACTGGCTGCATAACTTGCTACGACGTCATTAATAGCATGGTGCCTAACAAGGATACACGATCCATGGTCGAAGTGGGTGCATCCCACTTACTCGACGAGTCTAATTAGTAGGGTAGGCTCATTCCTCTTATTTCTCCAGGAAACGTTGTACACGCGTGCGCCAATAGGCAATATATAATAAGAAAAAAGTATGTATGACATAAAGAAAAAGTTTTGAGAATGCGCCGTGGAACTAGCTAGGGACCACGACCGTTTTATTAATTCTTGCAAGATTTTTAAACACAAACAATAAAAAGAAAAAACAATACATTCACTTGGGAAGTTTTGCCTTTAAAGGTAGCACTTCTTTAAATGGCATATGTTCCAAGGTCTTTGTAGGTTACAACCATCCATGTCGCGCAGCCGGTACGCACCATTTCCAAGTGCATCTGTCACTATGTAGGGTCCTTCCTATTTTGGTCCAAGCTTCCCTGTATTCTCAACGTGACTTACCGCATTTGAGCGATACACAAAATCACCTGGTCTGAAGGAGGTCTTACGTACCCTAGAATCATAGTAACCTTTCATCTTTGCTTTTGACATAGATTCGCGGATTACTTCTAACTCTCGTCGCTCCTCGATTATGTCTAGGTTTAATCGCAGCTCATCATCGTTAGTAACCATGTCTACCTCTGCTGTGTGGAGCGTTTGCAGTCCTATATCAGCTGGAATGACTGCTTTTGTTCCATATGTAAGGGCGAAGGGGGTATCACCTGTGGCCATCTTGATCATTGTGTGATGTGCCCACAAAACATGCGACAACTCATCAACCCACTTCTTATTATGTTCCCCCAACCATGCTTTTATTCCATCCCCCAAACTCCTGTTTGCTCTCTCCACAAGTCCATTCGTTTGTGGGTGGGCAACCGATGCGAAACGTTGATGTATCCCATTCTTCACGCACCAATCCTTGAACGGGTTCTCTACGAACTGCTTTCCATCATCCGAGATTATTTCATCGGGTAGTCCGAAACGGCATACTATGTTTTCCCGTACGAACCTTTTCACCTGATTCCCCGTTATCGTTGCGACTGCCTTTGCCTCAATGCACCTTGTGAAGTAATCCATCGCGACTATGAGGAACTTAACTCCTCTCGCAGCTACAGGGAAGGGCCTAGCTATATCAATTACCCATTTGAATAATAGCCAAGGGGAGGTAATTGGCATGAGCTCCTCCTGAGGCTGCCTCGGTACTGGCCTGTGCACCTGGCAGTCATTGCATTTGTTAATGAGTGTTCGCGCGTCTGAATTCATAGTTGGCCAGTAGTACCCGCTGCGCAATGTTGTCGCCACCACGGATCTTGGTCCTGCGTGCATTCCGCATGACCCCTCATGGATTTCGCTAATGATATATTGCGCTTGTCGTGGTCCTACACATCTTAACCACGGTTGGAGAAATGATCGTTTTTAAAGGATCCCATCTCTGACTTCAAATTGCCTCGAACGTCTTCGCACTCGTCGTGACTCATTTTCATCATGCGGGAGTGAGTCATTCGTTAAATGTAGGGCCTTCTTCCTCTACGACCGACGCGACCTCTTGCTCTTTGATTGACTTGTCCTTCAGGATTTCCACCAGGACTTGTTTCGATAAATGCGCAAAACTGGTGGAAGCTATCTTCTTAAGTGCATCTGCTTTCTTGTTCTCCCCCTGGGTACTTGGTGTATCTGGAACCTATGGAACCCCTCAATCAATGCTTTGGCTTTTTGTAAGTACTGCACCATATTATCCTCTTTCGCTTCATAATCACCAAGTATATAGTTTGCTACCAGCCGAGAATCTACATTTGCTTCGAGATTGCGCACGCCCATTCTTGCTGCGATTCTTAGCCCTGCTATCAGCGCTTCATACTCTGCCTCATTATTTGTGGCTGTGAATTCAAAACGTAATGCATATGTAAACTCCATTCCTTCTAGATTGGTGAGTATGAGTCCCGCGCCTGATCCATCTGTGCAGGATGACCCATCTGTGAACAAGATCCACGGGGCTTGGTCTTGTTCCTTTTGATCTAGCCCTGAGCACCCTCCTCTGGCTTTTCAATGATAAAGTCCGCCAGAATTTGTCCTTTCACGGCATTGCGAGGTTTGTAGGTAATATTGTGTTCCCCCAGTAGAACGCTCCATTTTTGGAACCTGCCTGCCACATCTGGTTTTGAGATCACCTGCTTTATGGGTTGATCCGTTATCACCACTATCGGGTGCGCATGGAAATATTTGCGCAACCTTTTTGCTGCAAACACTAGCGCGAGCACTAATTTCTCCATCGGGGTGTAATTTAGCTCCGAGGTCTGTAACGCTCTACTTATAAAGTACACTGGTGTTTGCACATTGTCACTGTCCGTCATTAGCATCGCGCTGATTGCTCCATGCGTTGCAGATAAATATATTATCAACTCTTCCTTAGCTCGTGGCGCGACTAACATGGGGAGCGAAGCTAAATGCGCTTTTAGTCCCTCGAAGGCCTTTTCTGCTTCCTTCGTCCAATTTAAATCCCCTTTCTTAATGCACTTTTTAAGTGTCTAAATAAGGGGAACGACTTCTCTGCTGACTTGGACAGGAACCTATTCAATCCTGCAAGCTTCCCATTTAGCGACTGCACTTCCTTTTTCGTCTTTGGGCTCTGGAGTTTAATGACCGCGTCTGTTTTCCTCGGACAGGGTTTAATTCCAGTGGGGTCAATCATGTATCCTAGGAACATGCCTTCTGTCGCCCCAAAAGTGCACTTCTTTGAATTTAACTTCATGTTTATCCTTCTGAGGGTAGAGAACGTTTCTTCTATGTCTCGAATAAGCTCGCTCTCCGTATGACTTTTTATTACCAAGTCATCAACATACACCTCCAAATTTCACCCTATTTGGCTTTCAAATGCCTTATCAACCAGTCGTTGATACGTGGCCGTTGCGTTCTTTAGTCCAAACAGCATTTTTATGTAACAGTACACACCCTGGCTGGTATGGAATGCTGTCTTTTCCTCATCTTCTTCTGCCATTTGTATTTGATAGTATCCCTTGTATGCGTCCAGGAAGCATTTTAAGGGGTATCCGCACAATGATTCCACCTTCCAATCTATTTCTGGGAGTGGGTAGCAATCTTGGGGACAAGATTTATTGAGGTCTGTGAAATCAACGCACATGCGCCAGCTGTCATCATGTTTCTTTACCATTACCGGGTTAGCGAGCCAGTCGTGATAGTAAACTTCCCTCATGATTCCTGCGTCCACCAACTTTTTTACCTCATCTAGTATTACTTTGTTGCGCTATGGGGCCTGTCCTCTTTTCTTTTGCCTAACTGGAGGGTATCCTTCGCGGATCTGAAGCTTGTGTTCAGCTATCGACCTTGGCACCCCTATCATATCTTTGGGTTCCCATGCGAAGACGTCCAGATTATCCTTCAAAAGGCGATACATGTCTATCTTTCCTTTGTCAGATAATGTCCCTCCGATCGTTATCTCCTGATCCGGGTACTTCGGATGTATTGCTACCTTCAAGTTTTGTGGTGAGTCCACCTTTGGTTCCATCATGACCCTAGGCGGTTATGTGATCACATTGCATTCTGGGGTGTAACTGCCGTGTTGAGTATCGTTACGACCCCTCCATCAACTGGAAGTTTCATCATACCATGAGCCATAGAAGGTACTGCTCGCATTGCTAGTATAGCTGGTCGCCCTATGATCCCGTTATATTGTGACGCCGACCGTATGATTAAAACATTTATTGGAACTTCCGTCGAGTGCTCGTCATTTCCCACTCTTACTGCTAACTCTAGTTGGCCCAAGGGCCATACCGCTTCTCCGCTGAATCCGATGAGCGGGGAAGTCGCAGGCATAATTTGGCTCTTTATTTCTGCGCTAAGCTTTAGAAAGCAGTGCTCCTTCCTACGTAATCAAGGGTTGGAGATTTTGATTGTTGGGTCCTTCATTGGGCATGCAAATAGATTTGTGATCGTAAGTGCTACGTGTTATTTCTGAAGAAGCCGATTCTCCTTGTATGAAAGACCTTACCCACCTTAGCACTCCATCGAAGGTTTCGGGCGTTCTTTCATTAAGCTTCTTTATTAAGTCGTTGTTCCGTATCCCTCCATGAAGCAGGATACTTTCAAAATTTCTGGGCAGTCCTTTATCTGAAGACACTCGCTTTTGAAACGTTCCAGAAAGTCTTCCAAGTATTCTCCTTGGTGTTGCTTTACCCTGGCAAGCGATACAACACTCCTATCATGCCTTTTTTTGTTGCACATAATATCTTTTGAACACTTTTCGCAATACTTCGTACCCGTTGACTATTCGCAGCGGAAGCCTGTCAAACCACGCCTGCGCGTTCCCTACGAGTGTAGAGTTAAACATATTACACCAAACGGGCTCTGGCCATTGTTCAATACCTGTCTGGGATTCAAAGACTTTCAAGTGGTCTTCTGGATCCATCGTGCCATCATAAGTTTTCACGTTCGACGGCATGCGACGCTTTCTAGTGTCTCCATAATGTTGTATGCGCCTCATAAAGGCGTTTTTCCTGGCTCTCCTCCAAGGTTGTGAGAAGATTTGGTCCTCCGAGGAATAACATGCACGCATACGTTTTTCGGACGGACTATCACGTGATCCTGACAGATTGCCTTCTGAGGATGAGGCATGCTTCGCGCGCTTTGATTCCTCTACCATCTTTTCATGTTTTGCTACCAAAGGGATGAGTGCTTGTAAGTTATGAGCTACATACTCCTCCATCATACGTGCCTTTGTAGCGATGACTTCCCCTCTCTCCTCTTGGGGCGTCTTTCTTTTTTGTTTATTGGGAGGAGGCTAAGTTGACTCCCATTCGATGTCTTTTTCCCCTGCGTCGAGTAGGGGAGTTGAGAACATTCCTCCCGTCCTTATAACTGGAGGATTGTTTACGTCCCGGATGTTCGCCTCACTGGCAGACCCAGGGGTAACATTTACTGATGTGATACGACCATCTACCGTCGAGGATCCTTGACGACCTTCATTCTTACCGCTTTTCGTCATTTGTTAGAGCTTAGTAAGGGTCCCACGGATGGCGCCAACTTGTTGATGCAAAAGTTGGGGTAGACCGAGCTTAACCCAAATTAGGCTTAATTGGGGGTCTTGTGGACTCTGGCTCTCGCACCAAGTGAAACTTGTTTTAGGACCATGCGCACTAAACAAACACCGTTAGGCTTACCGTGGGTTTGTGACCCACGATTAGACTCCGGCGTAAGAGTAAGTAATCGGTTTGAGTATATTAGTGTTTAGGGTATTGTGTGTATCATACCTTTGTGGAACCGAAGGGGTTCCTTTTATACTCGAGAGAGTCCAGGCTGGGCTCCCTGTTCTTGCGGCCTAAGGAAGAGATAATGACTCGAAATAACTTGATCTTCATTATCTAGCTAAGGCAAGTGTATATCCCTTTTCCTTAGGCGAATATAACTATAATATAAGTTATATTCGGTCTGATACTGTCGCACTGCGACGAGGACTTGGCTAAGTAATCAACCTCTTATGTGACAATGGCTTACCGAGCTTTATGGACTATGTGCGCACATCGCACAAGTATCCAATCCATTCCTGCTGGATGCGGGTAGTACCCGTGAGTCGGACTATCCAGCCCGACTAGGGACTATAGGTCATCAGTCATAAAACACTTGCGTTAAATATTCTATCAAACAAGACGCTGTGTTTTCTAACAATTCAATTCAAAAATTTTAAATATTTGTGACATAAGTTTTATCTATTGTAATATTTTTATGGTAATTAAATGGATACGCGTTTTGATATTAAGTAGAGACGCTCCTGCCCTAAAATAGCTCAATCTAAAACCTATATAAGCCCACCCACATTACAATTGCAACACAACAATCCACAATTCTCGCCATCCATGTGTGTGCAATTGGTTAGATAAATCTCCATTCTTTGTAATGCTGCCATAGAATGGAATGGATTTAGGTTCATTCTTGCAACAACATTGGTCTAATTGCTTGCACACCAATATGGATTCTTTGTAATGCTGTCATAAAATAGAATGAATTTAGGTTCATTCTTGCAACAACATTGGTCTAATTGCTTGCACACCAATATGGATTGATGATCATTATGCTACACAAAAAAATCCCTCTTTTTTTATCTTCATTCAATGAACTGGATGAAGATTAACTGGAAAATAATCTATCTTCTTGATCTTCATTCAATAAAAAAATATTGTAATTGAATGAAGATTGCATGGTTGATTGTAACGATTGTAGGTTCAAATACTTTCTTCAATCAGGTTCGTTTTACAATGTGTTATTTTTGTATTTTAATTTTAACGATTGTAGGTTCAAACCCTAGTAAATAATTTGGGGTAAACTATTTTAATGAATGGGAAAACTATATGTTTTATAAAATTATGAATACTTAGTTTTTCTTATTGATTTCTGGTATCCTTTTGTATCGCACACTATTTTGCATTATCTTTTTCATTCTTGCAATTCATTTAATTCAAATATTTTAACTCATTAAAAGTGTTTATTTTAGATCCATAACCAGCGCTTCGATGGTTTTTAAAGAATTTAATCAATTGTTTTGATTTTGAAGCAAATGATTCAGTAAAAATATTCATGTTATTAGGGTCCTGGCTACGATATAGTTTTCCAGGTTAAAAGCATTCGTAAAACTGATAATTTCATTTATTGATTATGCAGGTTAAAAGCATTCGTAAGTATATTATGTCAAAACCATGGCCATCTGGTAAGTTTCTTCTTCGCTAAATCTGATTTCCTTTTTTTTTGTAATTTGTAATTTGTAATTTGTGATACCATTTTCTAAATCGATTTATATATTTTAGTTGACTACGTGATTAGGGGTAGGAGCTTCATAAGCAGATGGTTGATCTATACATCGAATGATGCTCTAAACTCACCAGTATAATATAATTTATTACTTTCAATAAGCAATTAGCAGTTCTAACTTTTGTTATTCTTTTCTACCATGTACAATTTATTTTTAATTATATTTTGTATCATTATATTATGTACCATGTTACTTTTAATTAGTTATGATAATGTATAATTGTTTAAGTAAAGTTTTATACCAGCTGTTCGATAAAATGTTAGACTGGAAATAACGGCGAACAAATTGTATTCTTAGTAAAGTTTCATATAAAAAGTTTAGGTATAGACATGCATTTCTTGAGATATATTCTTTGATTTAATATGCTATTGTAATGCGTTTTAAAGAAATTTATGTTAGCAATTTGCATGAATTAGTCTAAATATATTCTTGAGTTATGATAACTTGCAATTTTACTTATGTCAAAACATCAACATTTAGTTTCTAAATGCCTATCTACCTAAATGCTCTTTCGCAAGGTTTGTGTTTCAAAAGGGTCCTTATAGCATTAATTTTTACTATACTTATCTAAAAGTGATATAGGTACCATAGAGGTTTACCAAGTGTTTGATTGAATGTCTAACTAAAAGTTTCTATTTTAAAGTGAATTATCAAGTTTCAAGGCAATATCATGATTTTTGTTGTTACTATAAATGAATATCAATTTTGTGTTATTAAGTTTTATTTACAGCATCATTTGGTTTTAACATTGATATTTGAGAGTGTCATATTTATAGATGTTTGAGGATTAATGTGTGTGGTTAAAGTTAAAATATGTCTGATCCGCTATGTTTCAAGATGCATGATGGGTTCTATGTTTCATTGTGTATGAACCCGTATCGAAAATCATGTAGAACATGATGGAACCTTTAACGAGCACCAACTTAGCAGATTGGTAAGCAACTGCTAATACACCTCTGATAGTTTTATAGAATATATTGCATTGTACTAAATACCTTTCACTAACAAAAGTTAGGTATTACATTAAATGGGTGCGAAAATTTCATGGATTAACAATATTCATTTGCTAAGCCATGCCTAACTTAGCTCTGCCCTAAAAGTGTGTTCATTTGCTATAGGTAGAAAGTATAGTTTCACCAATGCGTGTGATGCATAGTTTTCAATGAATACCAACAGCCGGCCCAACAAAAAGAAGTTCACCTATTTCAGAAACACAAACAGGTAGAACGGTGACAGGCAACGTTTATTTTCCATTTTCTGAATAAAGAGATTTAAACCGCAAGCATTTGAATACACTTCATGTAATTTTTGATTCTAATTGACATGAATGTTAGCTTTCAAAACCCAATCAACCATGTAAATTGTGTTTTGTAAATTTACATGAATACACTTCATGTAACTAAAAAAGATTAAATACGTAACTTCCTAAACCAAGTGCCACTGACCTGGCTTTTGAATAACTTTACGACTTTATAAAACTTATAAATTAATATTAAAGTTAAGCTTGGGTTGGCTGAATGACGAAAATTGGGTATCACTTTGTTAGTAAAATAAAGTAATACGTATAAGGTGTGGGTATGACTTTGTTAGTAAAATAACAGTAATTGTATAAGGTGTTAGGAGTATAGCGAATATGACTTAAGAAAGAAACTTTCATCCTCATGGAGTCGATAAAACAAGAGTTTAGCTTTTCTAACTCATTAACAACAGGTGTGCTATATCTGTCTAAAAGTCTTGATATGTAATTGAACTAAATCAAGCTTTTACCCGCACAAAGTTTCTGAACGATATGCTTATGCCTTAATAATAACAATGTGCTTAGGACACATAGTAACTATTGTTGTGATCAGATACATTGTTGATATTTCTTTCATGGAGAGCTTATATTTATTTATATTCACTTAGCGAAATCCTTTCCTCACTGTTGATACTGAGTATGGTTGTGACCAAAATATGTACTTTGTGCTTACTTGAGAAAACAAATCCTTTACTTCTGCTTTATTTTATATATTCAAATCTGATGGTAAAAAGCTTTATCAAATGCTTAACTTTGGGGGGTTTTGTTATGTACACAGAACAACCTACATGAGCTTTGGGGACTGCTAAACTCTTTTACTAACGGTTTCAAATTTCAATTGATCAGCAAAAGATTCTTCAACAACTTTGCAATTCAAATAATTGCATAAATACTAAAAAAGGTAATGAAAACCATGATTTCTATCAATTATAGCATAATGTCTTCTGAAGTGATGAAGTTTCATCTAATGGCGATTAAGAATAATTTGTATGTTGTGCATAAAGGCCTGTTTTTATGTAGCCAAAGTCACTTATTTGTTTAGCCATTTCTTTTAGAGAAATGCTTATAGCCTTCATTGTGTCCCTTTGTATGACACTTTAGGTAATATACTCTGATCATCTGACTTTTGTAAAACCACTTAAACTATAGTGAATAAGACAACAAGGTTTCACAAGCCAAGGAATATGGTTGCCACCATATCATTGTTAATAAAGAAGAAAATTATGTATAACATCTATTACTAAGATCACATCAGGTAAATAGATTGATAGTCTATGATTCATTTGAAAAAATAACACTTTTGAGGTGATTAATAAGCTTATATTTTGTATTCTTATTTTATATTGTTGTAAAATTTTTTTTATGTAAGCCAGTTAATCAAATGGGGGCGATAATTTGAATATGACCCGACGAATGGGCAAAGAGAATCAAGCTTGTCACCTGTAAAAAATGGTGCTACGACGTTTTTTGTTGGGGAGCTACACTGGTGGACCATAGACGTTGAATAGATATTGTCTCAAGTGAATGTTTATGAATTAGGATCTACTGCTGCTTGCAAAGATGGAATAATGGGTTATATGTCAAGTTGAAGTACGATTGTTGGCTCAAAGTTCAAGTCATGTTAGGTCGTGTTAAGTCAGATCAGGTCAACTCACGTGCGATTAGATCGGTCAAATCTCTCTCAAAGTGATGCAAAAGGTTGGTCAACTTATTCGGTTCCAAAATATCACAGGGTTGGCCAAGGTCTTTATTCATTGAGACTTTCTTGGGTCCCGCCTCATGCAGTTGGAGTTGGTTGTGCCAATTCTAAGAATATATTGGTCTCTATTTTTTAATTATGTTTATTATCTTTTTTAGTCAAAGTAAAATTGCTTTTGTTAGTGTAACATTAAAGAAAGAAAGAAGAATTCCATTTGATAGTGAGTTTTGTATGCTTTATTTGCTTAAAATTGCTTATAAAATAGTTTTCTATACATTATGCTAATTTAGTGTGTGTTTGAGTTCCATGTGTTCTATTCGTATGTTTGTTTCATACATCAAAGTTCATAGGTCTTTTGGCTATCTCATCTTCATATAATCTTTTTGAATGATACTTAAATTGCTTATAAAACCTGTTATTGTTTGATGGTCTATTATGTTAGGGAATGTTGTTTATTATCAAATGATTGTTTCTGCATTTTGTACACAGGTTAAACAGCCAATTCTTGGTAACAAAATGAGATGATTCCTCCAATTCACATGTAGATGTTATATGTTTAAGCAGCTGCACACACACAAACGTTGCATATTTATTGAATTCCCTACCGGCACGCACATGGTGTTAGATGCCTGGTTCATGACGAGCCTTACTAAAACGAGGCAGTCTCTCTTATGACACGGTTGATTATGCAGAAGTATATCGAGGTGATGTATTCTCATTTTCTTTATGTTATATCTGATTTTTTCCCGGTTCAGATTGAAGTGGAGAAGGTTGATAGAACAAGACCTGCGTGGGATCTTTGTGGGAATCAAAAACTAATGTCGAGATCACTCTTCTCAAAGCAGGGCTTGCAAAGCTTCAGAAGTTTGGCGTTGATGGCATTCAGGATGTATACCTTCTTGCTCAGGCTGAGGTGCAAAGAAACATAAATTACTGTGTTGTTGATTTAATCATGAAAAAAAGACATTGTCCTGCTGATCAATAACATTTTATGTTAATTAGTTTAAAGTTTGGCGTTGATGGCATTCGAGTTTGACTATTCGTCGTTTAAAGTTACGTTTCGACACTCGCAAAACTAGTAGAGTCAAGAAACTTACCTTTAGAAACGGAATGACACAAATAGTCGGCTCTGGTGAGTGGTGGAAAAGTGATCAATACATTCTCGCAACACAAGTTAAACAAGCCTTCTACCTTGTAGATCCGGCCAAATCCAACGTGAAGGTCGTCGAACATGTTAATCATAAAAAGTTTTTCAACAAGGGTGTATTCGTGGTAGAGAACGAACCTGATATTATACATTTGGACAACTCATCTGATCTTCTACCTTCTACTAGTGATCTCCCACCTTCTACTAGTGGGAATGACTCTGGTAATTTCACCTTCTATATAGATTTGTATATAGATGGTAAATCAACGGAGGTTGACGCAACGCCAGATATCGATGTTGTTCCTGGTGAAGACGATGATATTACTAATGATGAAGACCCCCTTCCTCATGATTTAGCAGATTCTGATGTTGAAGACCTCATCAAAGATGATGATGGTGTTGAGAAATTTTATTCTAGTGACAAAGAAGATTAACTTTGTGTTGTAACTTGCAAAATACATTTATATATTTGAATGAATGAATGAATGAATGAAATTGTTGTGGATTGTTTAAATGTGTAAATTTATTTTGATACATGTTATACTATATTTTATTATAAGTTGTTTTCCAACAGCTTATTCGTATAAGCTTATCAGAACAGCTTGTTCTGATAAGCTTATCAGAACAAGTTGTTGCAACAGCTTGTTCTGATAAGCTTATCAGAATAAGTTGTTGCAAAACAGCTTGTTCTGATAAGCTTATCAGAATAAGCTGTTGCAAAATAGCTTTTTATGATAAGCTTATCAGAATAAGCTGTTGCAAAAAAGCTTATTCTGATAAGCTTATCAGAACAAGCTGTTCTGATAAGCTTATCAGAATAAGCTGTTGCAACAGCTTGTTCTGATAAGCTTATCAGAATCAGTTGTTTCAAAACAACTTGTTCTGATAAGCTTATAAGAAAATAAGCTGTTCTTTTTATTTGATATAAATGTATATGCGTTTAGTATTCAATTTGTTTATTGTACTTGTACAGATGGTTGATGTTGCACGGGGACACGACGGGGACGGTGGTGGCGAGGATCCTTCACGTCCACGTCCTCCAGCAGTCTGTTGCGTGGGTTGCTTCGTTAACCGAGCTAAGAATTTCTGGATTATTGTAATACAAGCATAAATTTGATACACATATTGAACTTGTTTGCCTTGTACTTTTATGACTTTATCACTCACCTGATTTTACTTGATTTTGCAGGCAAAGGAAAGCAAAGGCCCAATTTGGGCGGGAAGAAAGCCGACAGGGACATCCGGGACAAGACCCGAAACTAGAAATTACTGGATGCGGTAGCCGCAAATCAGAACCGGCCAGTCGAGATCGACTTCGTAGACGCTGCTGATAACACAGTTTCCCCTGCCGACCGCTACTCGTCTCATTGGGGGAACTTGTTCGGGGTGGTCAGTAGGGAGATACCTTTGTATCACCCTTCGTGGAACAAGGTCCCCGAAGGGCACAAGGCGGCGACCACTGCCGCTCTTGTTGTAAGTTATCATTTTATGTTTATTTAATTATCATGTTCATTTATTTAATTGTGTATATTTATTTAAATTCGTTTATTTATTTATATCATATAAATAAATAAAAAATTAAATAAATATATAAATTATATTTCTAACTCTATTTTCAATGTGTTGTATATGATTGCAGAAAGCATACAACCTCGAGCCGCACATGAGATCCCCGCGGTGACAGCTCATTTATGGTGCTATTAAGGCCCAATTTTGAAAGACCTATAACACCAACAAGGCCACTTTGAAGAGACAACACTGGATAGAAGACCCCGAGACTAGAGAATACGATTTGGCTCGGATTAGGCGGAACAGACCCGACGACTACCCAGTTGACGAGTGGGAGAAATATATCAAGTTTTGGAGTGACCCTGCCCAGATGAAGCGATCAGAGACAAACATCTAAAATCGGGCTAAGTCAACAGTCATATCCCGACATGGATCTCGGTCAATCTTTCGCACTTGACAACTGATGGTAATTATTATTATTATTATTTTATTTTTATTATTGATTTTATATACATATATAGCTGATTATACATTTTGGTGTGCTAAGATTTGTCGTTGTTAATTAGATTGATCTCATATGCGTGTGTATGTACAGAAAAAGGCGTCAGAAACCCAAGAGGAACCTTCGGAGATCGACATGTTCTATCATTTGCACACTGATGCAAACGGTGTATTCGCAGATCCTAATGCTCTCCGGATGTACATAAGTATTCTTTCAAAACACACTTTAATGAATCATTGATTAATAATGTAGCAACCCAACTAATATATTTACTCTTGTGTTATTGTCACTACATAGGATGAGATGAGGGAGCTCGAGGCGACGGGTGAACACACCACCGCAGAAATCAACAAAATGGTCCGAGGAGGGAAGTTTTGCTGCCACATTCCTGGTGTGGGTCAGGTATTATCCGAATACAGCCCGCTCTATACCGAGCTTTCCGCCACCCGCTGACAGAAGTATGGATGTCGACTTTATTATGAGCATGTTGAGAAGCGACGATAGGTATGCCGATCATTTTTCCAGATATGATAGTGGTGGTGCCAGCGGGAGCGGAAGTCGCCCGTGTGATGATGGTGAGGACCGGGAGGGTGGTGAGGATGATGGCGATGACACGAGCTAGTCGTGCCATATATGTGTTTATTAGTATGGTACATTTTTTCCTTATGTTCTCTATTGACTTGTTTCCCTACTATCCTAAACTAGAACGGTTGTTTCCCTAGTATCCTTAACCTTACCGAACTTATCCCTAGTATCCTGTTGGGTCTACTGAATGTAGATCTTGCAGCCTGTCAGGAACGGTGAATGACTTCTGTAATCATAAGTCAATCCACAGAGAGACTCTATACACAATATGAATGCAGAATATAAATATAATAAAGAAGAACAGAATAACTATAAAGACTTGATCCTTTCTAAGGATTTCTAATATTGATAATCACTAGAACTACGTTTGGTGAAGGTGTGTCTAACCCTTCTGCCTAAGGTTCCTTTTATACTACAAGGAAACCCTAATACAGCATTAAACAAAACGTGTAAAACTGATATGCATATCCTTTCCTAACATATCTCATGCATATCCTAACAGAATAATAAACAAATAATAAAGTTTGACTTTGACCAGGACCAGGAGCACGACTTGCTCCTACTACTACTAGGACCAGGAGGAACTACATACCTCCTAGTCTACCTATTACATTTAACTATTACAATGGTCCTAACAATCCTCCCCTAAACTTGAATTTGACCTGTTGAGTTCAAGTTTCCTGGAAAACGTGCAAATAAAGCCCTAGGACTGAATCAGCAAAACTAATAGCAGCCTTAGCAAGATAAGAATCAGAGTAACCGCCGCAACATGAAACACTAGAAGCTTCTTCAAA
The DNA here is from genome assembly GCA_025667525.1 of Glebionis coronaria. NCBI lineage: Eukaryota > Viridiplantae > Streptophyta > Magnoliopsida > Asterales > Asteraceae > Glebionis > Glebionis coronaria. The sequence continues at coordinate 581,564,655 of CM046878.1, read as the reverse complement.
GCTTGGAACAAATCAGCATCGTGTTGAATCTTTTTAGCAACATGAGCAGATTTGATGAGCCTTTACCAAGTAGCTGCTCGCTCTTGGGCTAGCCAGTCTTTCTGGTGGATTAAGCATCACCCTGGGAGACTAGAACCCATCCCAACTCTTAGAACGTGAATCAATGGTGAGTGGGAGTACCCTGATGATTTTAGGCAAACCATCACAGCCGTCAACGGATTTGATATGTCTTTACCAGAAGTCATACCCCTCTGGACTCGCCAACTCTTAGCAGTGAAGCATCGGTGAGTTGAAAACCCTATAGCTTTAAGCAAGCTATTACAGCTATCAACGGATTTGATAAAATCTTTACCAAGAGCTGTACCCCCTTGGATTAGCCACTTTTCAGTCTAGGACTATGGCAAGTGAAAACCATCCAGTTTTGGGTAACCTGGCAACCATCAACGGATTTGAGAATCGCACCAGGAGCCGTACCCTCAAGGTGAATCAACTCTTTCTTGTCGATGAGACATGGCGAGTTGAGGACCATTTGTTGTGTGGACCAAGTCCAACACCAGGTGAAACCAGGAACCAGCACAATCACAAATCAGTAACCAGAACCCATAGTGTGAGGCAGCAAATGGTATCATATTCACAAGTATAAAATCCAAGATGTGTTAAAAGTATAAGCAGATATTATATAAAAAGTATATATATATATTTTTTCTTCAATTGTTTTTTTTTTAACTATAAAGAATGAAATTCACCAACCACTTTACATATTGGTGAAAAGAATGATAATAAGCACAAATGAACAAAAAAAAATACAAAACAGAAACACTTAGAACCCAACCACATCACAAACCAGAAGCAGCCTTCTTATCTGCTATCAACCGAGCCTGAATTCCTTCCACCAACGCAGTTGCCATAGAGGACTCATTCCCTGATGGAGCATTGGAAATTTGCAAGTGACTAGCCAACATAGCCTCTATCGAAGAAATCGTCAAAGGATAAACCACATCGGTGAGCATGAAAACCATATGACCAGATTCCAACTCCAACATATGCACACCACATCCCGCATATAACTTCCATCGCTGAATCACCCATTGCATCTGATCCTTCCATATACCAGAAACAGGAGCATGAGGAGGTGCATCAAGCATCAGCTTAAGATCAGCCCAAATGCGCAGACCAGGCCAGGAAGACACAGGCATGGGATCAAAAGGCATTCCAGAATCCACAAAGCCATATAAAGCCATAAGATCCATACGATCAGCCCAAGACAAAACACCCTGCAAACCAGAAGCTAATCGCACAGACCCATCACTAAGAGTAATTCTATGGGATACCATACCAGGAAGAGTTGTGGAACGCTCAACCGTCCAACCAATAATATTTCCATTTCCCAAAGGCAAATCAGAATCACTGTCAGAAGCGGCATCAATTAAATTCTCAGGATCACGCTTCTCATAAGGGTCCGTCTTGCCACGTCGAACACGTCGAGCTAATTTCTGGCGAAGCGAACGTCGAGGTGTGGAATCACTTGGTGTGGGTTCAACCTTTACCTGTACCTCAGCAGCAACAGTGGGAGCAGGAGAAGTAGACTCATGAGTTTGTCCACCCAAGGGATCAATAGGAGCTGCACTAGAAGTAGGAATAGGTTGAGTTCCAGGAACCGGTAGTGATGGGGATGGCATATCAGGTGTAGCAGTTGTAGTTGTTGTGGTAGCAAAGGTGGTGGTGGTAGCATGTGTGGGGGTGGTAGCAGGACCAGAAGAAGAACCCAAAGGAGCAACCAAAGAAGAAGTAGTAGTACCAACTGAAGTGGCCACAAAAACCGATGGACTAGCAGCAAAACCAGGAGTAGGATCAGATGAAGGACCAGTAGTAACAGCAGGCGAAGAAGAGGTCACCACACGAGGATGATAGATAAATCGTTCCGGAATTGGTTGACTCTGACGCTTAACCATACGTTCATAAAGTTCCTTGAGCTCATAAAAAGTTAAAGCCCGAACCCTGTCCCACTTCCAAGGAGCATTAAAATGAGCAGCAGATTGATACTTCACATAACGCTGCATCTGCTTGCGCTCCTCAGTTCTTGATAAAGGTCTATTCTGTCGCTTCTCACAAAGCTGTGCAGCAAGAGCCAACTGTTGCTTGCGCATCAACACCATGGCTCTTGGAATACAGTTATGCTCATCCACATCGTCACCCAAAAGATCTGTGAACTGGGCATAATCCCGGGTAAGAATAGTCAATACCTGCATCCAATCACTATCACTCCAATGCATCGCATCATGCTGAACTTGGGCACGCCTTTGCTGTTGAAGTGCCTCAGCCGCAGCCCTCTCATCCTCATCAATCTCAGCTTGGATCCGTCGAGCAGCCTCCTCACCTAGCCTTTCCTCCTCAAGCTGTCTACGTGTACGCTTGCGTGCTGGTGAGGGAGCATCAGTCATTGGGGCCTTCCCCTTCGAATCATGGGATTGACCAGCATTAGAACCAGCAGCAGGACCAGAAGCACCATCCATAGGAGTAGAAACGCCAGCCGGAAGAGGAACACTGGAGGATGTCGGAGGAACAGGCAAATCATCATACAATTTATCAGCAAAGGCAGCCTTTGCCAACAATGTCAAGCCATCCTCAACACGCTCCGTACCCTCCTCATCTGAATCAGAGTGGATGACATGCTTCTTTCGTCGTCTTTGCTGAGTCTCCAAAGCTTTGATGCGATCAGCCAGAGGAAGAACAAACTCCCTAGTAAGTTTCCGATGTTGGTTCAAATCAGCTTCCAATGAAATAATCCGCTCATGATACCTGTGCATAAGATCAAGTAACGACATAAGTGTAATAGGCTCCTCCGCCTGCCCACCAAGAGGACTTGGGTCAGGGAAGGCGTCATTGGAGCCCGAAGCAACAGATGGGTCAACAGTAGGAGTACTAGCACCAAAAGGCTTATCAAAAGAGTGTGGAGTAGGACTAGGAGGTGGAGTCTCCACAAATGGAGACTTTTGTGGTACTGAAGAAGGACCAGCCTTGGAAGGGGATGGTTTTTCAACCACCACCTCCTCAACCAGCTCCTCCTCAACCACATGAGTGGCACCACCAGTAGGAGCCTCCTCCTCCATGGGGTCATCATCAATCACAACAAACTCAGGAGCCTCCTCCTCCTCATCCATAGGACCCTGAGCCAGCCCCAACATGGCCTCAGTAAGGGGCCTTCACTCCCCGGTAAACCCATGGACCATATTATAATACACTTTCGCAGTAAGCTTAGATGGCACATGTTCAGTCCTATCACGAGGAATGCAAACCAGTATTTGTTGTAAAAACCTAGGATACATAAGAAACTTCTTTCTAGAACCAGCAGTAGATAAATTGCTAACCATTCCCTCAAACAGATAATGAGAAAAATTAAAAACCCTACCCTGAGCCAAGCAAATAAGACCAGTAGCCAAAGGAGTAGGGAAAGCATCCCAACTCCCAGACTTGGGACTCAAATAATGAATCAGAAAATGCACCAGAAGCTTCCATTGAGGGGAAAACCTATTTTTCTGGAAATTAAACTTCCCCCCATGCTCGTACCCTATAGCAGCCATCCCCTCCAATACCTCCGAATTGGGGATGGACTCAACACCACCTTCATCTTGAAGATGAAGAGAAGATCGAATAGAAGCCTCAGTCACCACGTATGAACGTCCATCTATGGTAGCATGGAGTTCACGTGGGCGACCAACCACAACCACAAGACGAGCAGATGCCCAAAATTGACGAATAACACTATCATAAATAGTGGGACATACAGTAAACGCATACCTTAGGTTGGAAGCTTCAATGAATTCCAGAATGTCAGCAAAATGTTCACGATGTGGACCATCACCCAGATAGGCAACTTTGTTGTGAGCAGGTTGGTAAACTAGGGCAGCCATGGATCTTGATTAATTGGATGAAGGAAGATTTTGGTTAGGGTTGAGAGAGTAGGATCGGTTTTGTGTGTGTGATGAATGGAGTGATTGAGTCAAGGGGGTTAAGTTGACCATTAAGAAGGAAAGTAGTAACTGTTCATTGACCCCTATTAATGGGGGGTTGCCCTTTCAAATTTCACATTATTACTTAGTAACCACTTGCCCCTTTTAACATACTTCCCAAATTCCAAGTTACCAAAGTGAATAAAAAATGTAAATACCAGAAGTGGAAGCGTTGACTAAAAGTCAAAGCACACAATGGTCAGACCAGAAGCAAAATGTGGTCAACAAAGGACAATAAGAATGAACAGTGTCCCAAACCAGTACCAAAAGCCAATCACCACTTGACAAAGAAGGATTTCGAACCACCAGAAGCCTACCAATTATGACTAGAAGATGACTAATGAGGACCAGAAGCCAGTCATGTAATACCAGAACCACCAGAAGTGAGCAAAATCCTCCACCAGAAGTAACACACACCACCAGAACCAATCTAATATATTGTTAAAATCTATCAATATGTTAGTCTGTCCTAAGAATATGTACACAACGCCTCCCCTTAGGCTTAGCCTCCCCTCAATGCTAGACCTCAAGGATTTACCATCCCAATGTGAACCACCAAGTGGTTAAACCGAAGACCATCAAAGGCCTTTGTCAACAAATCAGCAACATTATCATCCGTATGAACTTTAAGAACCTGTATCAACATCTTCTCATTGGCATCCCGTATAAAATGATAAGTGGTATCAGAGCTTGTTGGCTCTCGATCTGGTTGATCTACAAGGTTTTTATGTTTAGTGATAATTTTTCGTTATTCAATAAAGTTGATGATCTAGGGTTTTCCCAACAAACCCTAGATGATTCCTGCTTGATGTTGCTGCTGTTAATTGTTGCTGCTGGTGCTGTGATGGTAATCGTGCTAGCTTTGGTGAGTTGATCATTGATCAATGATGAACCCTAGTAGGGTTTAAATAAAATATTTGCTGGAAAATTTTTGATGTTGCTGTTTGAAAAAAAAAACAAAAAAAAAAGGAAGATACAAAGGCGTATGATAAGTACAGTGGCAGATCGTGACTAGTTATAATACACATGAGAGTATTATTTTGGGATTCAAACAAGGTATTATACACGTTTATTCGTGACTAAAGCTTTAGTACTTTAGTACTGTTGATATGGACGTGTGATATGAGCAAGCTTTGGCTTCATATGATATTACAAAACATGAGGGTACGTATACGAGGAGTATTGACAGCAAGACTGTTCAAAGTACTGCTGGTACTCATACGTATATAACCTTCGTGTACACAGGAAGCTCTAAAAAGTAAATATGGTCCCAAGGGTTAGTACTTTATGTGTATTTGTTCACGTAATAAACAAAGTTTTCAGGGATCACAATTGACTGGGGATGTTTACGAAAGTTGTGCATTGATACGTGAATTATGGCTGGTTGTATCCCTACTTTGTAGGAATTACAGTTAACTCAATATATTTTGGATGAGATTGGTGATGCGATTTTTATGGGATCCTTATGTCACACTCAACTGGACCTTTGGGAGATAAATGGATAAGTCTTGATATTACACGTTTATAGTAATATGTTTGTTTCTTTTTTGGACGTAAATATAGTAACAAGACGTGTGATGAATATCATGGGCTGATTTTGTGGAGTTTATTTATGGGATAAATAAGTTAAGACGTGTGATCATAATGAAAATATGTTGATATCCCTGATTTTTGGAAGGTAAACGTGGGGTTTTAAGAGTGGTTTCTTCCTCGGTATATATATGCTGATTTTTAGGGATGTTTGTTTATCTCTCACACACGCTTTGATTTCCATGAGCTGTTTTTGGAAGTCTTGAGCGAATAAAAAAAAAGGACGAATAAAATAAATGACAGAGATGGGTGAAGTGTATTGCGGCTCACGTGGGTATCAAAGGAGCAGATAGATACAACCTCAAAAACCACAAAGGTATATTGGTTATACATATGGTCGTTTGTTTTTGTCCTATTGTTTTATCACGTCTGCTGTTGATCTAAAAGGTTCACGTGGGATTGAGTGTTACCTAATTTTATGGAGATAAAACACGTAGGAGATATGGTTTAGGGATTTGTTCAAAAGGTTCCTTGAATAAATAATCTATACAAGACCGTGAGAATTGAAAAGTCATATAGTATGTGATATGTTGTTACTTTGATACAACCCACCCATCAAATATGGTAAATCCCTAGCTTTTAGGGATTAATTTTTAATTCTCAACTATAGACCATATTTTGGAACGTGATTCATGGGATGGAAAGGTCAAAAGGTATGAGTTACATGGCATTTGCAAAAACAAAAGGTATGTTCTTTATACTTACGTTTGATTCTAGCATTTGCATTATAAAAAAAAAAAAAAAAAGATGACGTGAGAAGAAAAGGAGTGGTCCAACTTGTGGGCTTAACATCACGAATTGCAAGTTTATAAAAGATGTCCATACCATAAAAGCAGTTGATTATGACGTGGGATATGGTTTGGTTGCCTGATTTTAGGGATTTGTATTTATCATAAGTCATGGGCTGGAGGATTGGTGAAAAGCGTGTGAGGATTGGTCTTCATGCAGATTTCTTTTAGGGATTCTTTTAAAGAGTTCCCTTAAATAGTCTATTATATTTTTGGATATGATACATATTATGGTTGAACGAATATTTTAATTATGGGGTGCATAAAAATCGGCTGGGAGTTATGGTCTACGTACATCCCTACAATATTGGCTCAGTCGTTTCATTTTATAAGGAAGGGCCTAATGGGCTGGATATATGTGGGCTACAGCAAGTCACACGTTAGTATATGTTTTTATATGGTCACTCGCAGCAGCAACAACGACAGTTTTAGCGACAGTATGGTGACAGTTGGTTAAAAAAAAATAGAAAAAAGAAGAAAGGATTTGAGATGCTACTGGTAGGTTATGTTGTTCCTACTGGTGACCTATGGTTCCTACTGGTCATATAAATTCATGGTGGTTTTGTTCTCGGCTCCTCCCAGTAATATTTGATGGTTCCTCCTGGTTGAATCATCGGTTCATACTAGTCGGTTTCTACTGGTCCGTACCACTGGTCGGTTCCTACTGGTTTGTTCCTCCTGGTAGGCGTATGTTCTTGTTGACTTGATTATGGTTCCCGCTGGCTTGTTGTATACTAACTTTTCTTTGGCCGGTTTTGGTTCCTTCTAGTCAAGTAAGATTGATACTACTCTGATTTAGTGACTAGTCTGATGTCACTACTTTACTGGAGGAAGAGTTCTCAGCCATCATCATTTCATTGTGGAGATTCATTGAAGAAGACATTTGATTATTACTTATTATATGTTGTAGTTGGTTTTCACAGGTTTTGTGTTCTTATCATATCATAAAAGGAAGGGAGCACCTTTTAAGATAACTTGCTTGGTTTGTATGGTGACGAAGACTTGACATATCTAGCGAAGGGGTACGATCTATTCACATCTTAAAAGGAGTAGTAGCCTTTTTAAGATATCTTGCTCTATGCGTACATTTGCTATCACTTGAACGGGTTACGTTATTGTGCTCAGTGTCTCATTTCTTTGAGGATTTTGTTCAAGCTCGACGTCACGTGGTTAGTGCAAGACATAAGACACAAGTTTGGGAGATTTCACTTCTTCATCAAATTCGTTATACTTGATTTTCTTCATCAGTGATATCTCCATGGAACCTACTGGATTTAGCGTGCACTTCTTAAGGGGAAGACGATCCATTTTTAGTTGATGTGACAACAAGGGGAAGAATGCATGGATCAAGGGGAAGCTTAGCCTTCATCTATATTAGCTTCAGGGGAAGCTTGTGCTTACTAGTTTTGTCAAATCAACTAGGGGAAGATTGTTGGGACTTAGATATCTTGAGTTGATATGACAAAACAAGATGAAGGACCTAATAGAAAATAGTTAGCTTCTATAGTAAGCTAGGGTTGTGATGTAACCCTAGTACCTCTATTATATAAAGAGGGTTAGACACACATGGTCATTCACTCATTCACAAACAATGTAAACCATAGGTGTGTGTGCGTTCCTCCTGGTGTCAAGCCTATAAGGCACCAGGAGTAGTTGTTAATAGCATTATTAATAGTAATCTTTATTAGTGAAAGCCTTGTTCTTGGTTATGATTGTGTTCTTTATGTTCCGCTGTGCTTATTACAATCATGATCATGATATCCCAGATGAGTCTAGATCCTAATACTCAACATATCCTTAACTAAATTAGAACGTTATATTATATTTGGGTGCAAGTTTGGACTTATTCCGTGTTTGTGTTGATTTCTATTCCAAGTTTAGTTTATATGTGTGTTTTGGTGAGGAAATACAGGTTTCATACAAGTTTTATATTTGGAAGATTTTTTCCTGAAAAAATTCCGGAAAAAATCTGAAAAACGCCTGATGTGCAGGCAATTTATAAAAAAAACTGCAGAGTTTTCCCTAGCGACATGTCGTTGGGGAAACGTGTCAATAATGACAACAAAATTGAGCAACAAGCGTTGACAAGTCAAACCTAACTAAGCTTTCCCCAGCGACATGTCGCTGAGAAAACATGCACTAAACGACAAAATAATCGGGGAAAAAACGTTGACAAGTCAAACCAGAAGCGTTGACAAGTCATTTGTAAGGAGAGATCCCCCAGCGACATGTCGCTGGGGAAAATATGTAATTAGCAGACAATTTTATGATTAACTTAATATTTGTAGATTTAATCAGAAATTTCCCTAGTGACACGTCGCTGGGGAAACCACTGCCACCGTGGCACAATATTTTTTCAAGAAAAGGCAGTGGGCCTCACCTGTCGCTGGGGATTGTCGTTGGGGAATGCTTTCTCATCGAGGAAACCCCATCAAAATTTCTCCAGCGACATGTCGTTTGGGAAAATTATCCCATCAAAATGTCGCTGGGGAAGACCTCAATATGTCGCTGAGGAAGGGGTCGATTGTTATAGTGGTTATAACCTCCATTGTAGTTCGGGCTCTAAGCATTCGCCAAGAAATCATCGCCTCCAAAACTCAGTTTTACCTTCTTCTAACCGGTCTCGAGCTATTAATGTTGGCACCTCCTCATCAATCTGCAAAAAGAACATATGATGCATGGTTTTATCGAATTGAACATACAAAAGCCTTGGTTTGACAAAGATTGCAACATGTCGAAACACATAACTTTTTTCTTATGGACATGGTACCTTCCTCAAATGGGGTATATTCCTATTCGTTCTAAACTTTGACATGTATCTAATTCAAAATTATGATTTAAATTTATCAAAATACGTATAAAACTATATGTTACTGCCAAACTTCCAACTGGAAACTATAAGGCGCGTACACTGTTCTCAAAAGCTTTTCTCTAATGCTTACTCAACTAAATCAAACCTAAAAACAATCTTTTCATTCACTTGCTTGTATTCTTGGTATTTTGACCCATGCTCACCAGCACATGTTACTCATTTCACCTCTCTTTTTAAAACTCACTCAACATTAGAAGCATTAATCCACTTCCAAGTATTCTTGCATATGGGTGATAGCAATCTCAGCTTCACAGTCACTATTACAATGGAATAATGGTAAAAATCCATTCAAACATCAAACGGGTCTAAAACTTAATAAGTAAAAGGTAAACCACTTACATAATATCATAAGGACCGAATGTTACCACCATTTCAATGCAACTTTCGCTAAATTCATAACGAACTGAAATGAAACGTGTGTGTTCAAAAAATCATCCCACATGATGAATAGAAAATAAAAAAAAAAACTCCCTTCCAGATTACAGATTCAAAGACCTTTGATGCAAGCCTCGAATCAACCCTATTAATGATAATATGTTCAAAACTAATCAAACCTAAAGTTCTTTACACACAAGATGCCACTTATATTATAAAATGTATTCATGCGTTTTATCAAACACATAGTATACTCTTATTTTAATTACTACATTAAAGGACATATGCAGTACAAATATAGAAACCTCCTAAAAATGAATCTTTGTATTAATTTAAATCAAAAGTAATCATACCAGGTTAATCATTAAAGATTCAACTTGATATTGAAAACCATAAGTTAAACCCGATCTTGTTGTGGTATCTCATCAGACGTCGTTGACACGAAACTAGGAACATTATTCATAAGTGTTTTATGTTGATTTGAGTCGTTATTTGATGAATAATTCATTCAAATAAAAGAATAGAAAGGGATGGGACAAGAAGGGGACTCAAATCAACATAGTTACCAAATTATCCCTATTTTTTATGCACATCTTGATTCTCGAAAATATGGTTAGTTGCACACTGGTTTTCCTCGTCATTTCAGATCAAGGATGCTATAAAACCACACTAATAATATCCCAAAATGTTGCACTGTTGATGCGTGAGCAACCATAATTTAATTATCACTTTTGAAGTGGTTAAAAGCTAATTTTTTAACGGCATTAATATAAAACTAGCAAGATGCTAGGAAAAGAGATTACATGGGACAGGAGAGGGGGTTACGAGGGTTAGAAAACCACTCAACCCAGCTACAAAAGGATTTCCTATATCTATCAGAGATCCAATTAAATGAACTCATTTTCATATCGTACAAAATAAACTCTTTCTTTGGTCTTTTGAGCTTAAAGACAGTCTCATTCCTAAAGCTCCATAGTATCCATAACGTTGACTGCACCACACCATCAAAACACCGGCGTAAACGGGACGGTAGATTAGAACGGTCTGTGAGGGAAATCACTTCCATGAGACTTGAGAGATGAAGGTCTTCAAGGTGCCACCATTTAAGGATTTGAAGCCACGTATCAGTCGCGACCGAGGAATGCATAAACAGATGCCCTTCAGTTTCGATGTCATCGTCACATATAGGACATCAAACAGAATGTACGTCAATCCCTCGCTTGTCTAGATTTAATCGGGTTGGGAGTCTTTCGTTCAAGATCCGCCAAGAGTTTATGTTTACCTTTATAGGAATCAAATTATTCCATCTTGCTTGTTCTAGAAACGGGGGAGGGGTTGCATTGGTGATGAGCTGACGAATAGACTTAACAGAGAATATTCGAGATGGGCATGAGGTGTATTCCCAGTGGTCTTGATCAGTAGATAGATTTAAGTTAGATAGCAGATTAATAATCTCTTATAACTCTTAGATTTCACAAGCAGATCATAGGGGTCTGTTCCAAGTCCAATTGAACCGAAGCCCAAATGGATTTAGCGGGCCATGTGGTAGTGAGGGGGGATTATTGGGATCGATTGTTGGGTTGATATGCGTAGGGGCCCGTTTACTTACTCGGCAATCTTGTTTAGAATCAAGACGGAAGAGGCGTGGAAAAGAAGCACTAAGAGGTGTCCCTCCTAACCATTTATCGGGCCAAAATTTAGTGTTCTCACCATTGCCAATTTTTATCTTAAAAAGGGATTGCAAGTTGATCCCATACTCTTGAAAATCTTCATTCAACTTAGCAATGTAATACCAAGGACCCGCTTTACATCGGATAGAGGTTGAAACAAGAAGTCCACCATTAGGTCCATGTATAGATCGAATTACTTTACACCAAAGGCAGTTTTCTTCAGTATAGAATATCCACCACCATTTCGAAAGCAAACCCAACTTACTCACTTTTAAACTCCCAAGACCAAGCCCACCATGCTTAACCGGGGAGATAACTTTCTTCCATGTAATCCAAGCAATCTTGTTTGATTCTGAAGAGCCACCCCAAAAAAACTTTCTAATAATGCTTTCAAGCGTGCTAATGATACTTTTAGGAGCCTTAAAATTTGAGAAGAAGTAGACTCCCAAACTACTAAGAACTGATTTAGAGAGAGTAAACCTGCCACCATAAGAGAGAACTCTAGTTTGAGCATATTAAAAGCCCAAATTTGCTACATGTTGTTGCTTGCTGATACAGAACAGAAAAACAAAAAAAAACATTTCCAACTAATTTCTTTCATTGGAAGTGATACATAGTTTTAGGACATAGCTAAAGCATGTTCCTAGTAAAATTGAACTGCCTTTTAAAATATACAGTTGCATCTTTATGTGACAGAACCAAACTGATAAGTTCTTTATGCAAGATGATCATGCAGTAGGCGAATGCTTAGAGAGAGAAGCTATAATTGGGATATGATCTTTTGCATATGTCGGTCCAGTAAAGAGTAAAACCAACCTGTCCATAGTGAGATATACATCAGCATATAAAAAACATGACAAAAACAACAACAATTTAAATTAAGCAGCAACGAAACAATATAACGCAACAACACTACTCGAATCACTATCATAATAACAACTATAACGACACAGATACACTAATAGATATTAAAGCAAACAATTTACAGTAGCTACTTACTAGATTATCAACCAAACAATACCACACAAAGTCACCAATTAGAATAAATCTCAACAACAACTATTTAGACCGCAAACTTTTTAAGGGAAAAGGGTGAAATGATAACAACTTGAAATTTTCTTTCCACTATTCGTATCATAGCGGCAGTGAGCAGTGACTGATAAAAGACTAAATATACAATCTTTTTATAATCCGAGAAAAGAACTTTACTTTTAACCAAAAAATCGCTGAACTTTTTGTGCTCATATATGTTAAAGATACAGGGGTACGTTATAGCCAATTAAAACTATCATCTTCTATGTCCCATTCTCATGTTTTTGGTTGGACCAAACTATGAACTTCCTACACCAATAACCAAATTCACCTAAGAAAGGTTTACAAGCATGCAAGCATGGAACCATTGAAGAAAACAGGTGAACCGAAGCCTAAATAGGTTGATTTGGCAATAGAAAAGTTTGAGAATGCTGCATAACAAGAGAAGTTAATTAGGCCATAAGCCACTTGCGTAACCATGACTGCCCTATCCTGAAAACTCAAGGTCACATTTGAAAAGTTTGTTACACTATTAAAAAGCCTTCAAATTTCAAAAGGCCGTTTATTTGGTCGATCAATTTTAAAAGGCCTTCCAATTTAAAAAAGATTAAAGTATACAAAGTGTTTATCACTACAAGAAAACAAAGAACAGATGACGGGGGTTTCCCTGGCGACACCGACCAGGATGGGAATTTTCCTTGCGATGCGGACCGCGTTATGTATGTAAGTATTTTTTTTTAAAATTAATTAATTAATTAATATTTTTTGGATATGCCTTGGTTTTTTACTATTCCATGCCGATAAATAATGTACCAACCCGACTAATAAATAATATACTAACTGTCGTTTGTTTTTGTCACTTCATTAGGAGGAGATGCTTGCGATGAAGGCTGTAGGCAAACATACGGACGACGAGATCAACCGTATCGTCCGAGGTGGAAAGCAGCGAGGCCACATGCCCGGTGTCGGTCAGATAGTGCCGAGAAGGACTGCTCACTATATTCCTCCTCCTCCTGCCATCGACCCACGGTTGGAACAAGCGGCTCAAGTGTTTAACTTTATGAGAAGTGACAATAGGTTTGCCGATGCGTTCTCAGCATTTCTATCGGGGTGGTGTTAGCGGTAGTGGCACGGGAGGCAGCGGTAGTGGCGCCGGCGGGAGTGGCACGGGAGGCAGCGGTAGTGGCGCCGGTGGGAGTGGCGGGAGTGGTAATGATTCGACGGGTAGAATGGCAATAATGGTTAGTATGCTTGTCTTGTTTTTCCTACCTTAGCATGCAAGTTTAATAATTGTAAACCCCGAATTGCAAGTTTAATAAGTGTAACTAGGAACTTTGTACTCAAGTTGTGACATATGTATTTGTATTGATCGAAAGATTACATGTTATTGTGTTTTGGTACTAGATTCGTGGTAGATTTTTAGTATTTGTATCTTCAGGTTTTGTATTTGTATTCCTAGGTTTTGGTAGATTTTTTCCGGAAAAATTCCGGAAAAAATCTGGAAATAGCCTGCTGTGCAGGCTGCTAAAAAAATGTCAAAGTTTCCCTGGCGACATGTCGCCAGGGAAACCATACACCCGCTTGACTTTCAGAAAAGTCATCAGAGTTTTCCTGACGACATGTCACCAGGGAAACTAGGGCTCACTTGACTTTCTGAAAAGTCAGCCAAGTTTCTCTGGCGACATGTCGCCAGGGAAACTCTAGCACAACGTTGACTTGTCAACGCCAGGCGTTGACTTGTCAACGCTACGAACAGTTTCCCTGGCGACATGACGCCAGGGAAACTCTAGTACAACGTTGACTTGTCAACGCCAGGCATTGACTTGTCAACGCTACGAATACTTTCCCTGGCGACATGTCGCCAGGGAAAAGTGAGGTTTAATAAACATTTTTACTTAAGTTTGTTAATCAGCCAACTTTTCCCTGGCGACATATGTCGCCAGGGAAACTATCCCGCACCAAATCCAACGTGGCACCAATTTTTGAACCAAAGAGTTGCGGGGCCCACTTAGTCGCCAGGGAAACCGAAAATAGTCGCCAGGGAAACAATCCCGCACCAGCCTTCCTTGGCGAGGTTTCCCTGGTGACATGTCGCTAGGGATTCACTTTCTCTGGCGACATGTCCCCAAGGAAACCTCATGAATTTGACCAGGGAAGGGGTCGAATATTGTAGTGTATGGTGTGGCTTATTATTTTTATTATACACCAATGTGATTACTTAATCTTATATATTCTAATATGTCAACAAATAAAATAAGCTTGAATCAATAGTCATCAAAGGCACAAAAAGTTAATCAACATACCTACTTAAAAAAAAGCACATCTACAATTAATTTGCATGACAAGTATGATACATCATAAAGCAATTAGCCCAATTATTTTGTATATATTTTATACATTATATTATATATCAGTATTAAATAAATTTAATATATCCGGTATGGTATAAAGAACAAAACAAAACCATTTAAGGCTGACCTAGTGACAAAAGGATTTGTGGCTATCACTCCAAAGTGTGTGATGTCTCAAGTTCAATTCTCACTAGGTGCAAACAACCTTGAAGTGGTCACGCCAACCTCCTAAAAATGGAGGGTTTTACCTGGTTTGAGTCTGTGTGGCGGTGGGCTCAAACCCCGTGGATTAGTCGGCCAATAAGTCGGAAATCACGGTTACCAAAAAAAAAAAAAACAAGTAAGGTTGGATCAGTTGGTTATTACTCTCTCTTCTTGAGAGAGAAGTCGTTTGATTCTCACTTCTTGCAAGGCCGGAGATTCTTTTTTTATCTTTGATAGAACTGAACCAGTCTTTCTACCTTAGGTAGAGGTGTACAATTTTTTGGTTGTGTTAGAGATACTTCTTATATATTTTTTAAATCTACAAGACAGGCTATGTTAGCCTTACATAATTCCGATAATTTCGGATTGACATTAGTGTTCACATGATTTACGAGGTAGGTGTTATCATTCAATTCGCATGGCCTCGTATAATATTCTTTAGAAAGATATTATGTAGTTACGATGCATGACAGATTAAATCTCTTTAATTAATAATTAAATCTCCTTTACATAATCACCGATTATCTTGGCGTTCACATGATCTAACAGAAAATTTTGTTAAAAACTAAGTACGATGTAATCGATTATTTGAGTTTTCTTGTTTTTATAAGCAAATTACAGAAAAGAAAGTCTTTTGCATATTCAGGAATATAACAGAAAACAAAATTGGTGATAAAGATGTCGTCAACGTCAACGTCAACGCATTTGGTTATGAAAAGTGAAAACCAATTGAATCCATGTAAAATGAAAAATAACGTTATTGGCTTAAAAAAAGTAGTAACCGTCAACTAATTTAAATGAAAGTGAAGGAATGAAGCGGAGTAAATTTCGATACATGTCAGGGGTGTTTGTTATTGCCATTTCAAGCTGAGTATTTGTTTATCACGTTTTGAAATTGTAAACAAATTTGAGAGTTTGGATAAAAGTAAAAAAAAATCATTTATCTGTGTTTGCATAGATAAAAAAAGAAAGATAGAGTTTGAACAAATAATCAAATTAAAACATTTGTTTATAAAACTACGTTTTATTACAACTAATTATCTAATTATTTATTATTATAAATAAGCACTCACGACATTTCAATATGTTTGGTAATGAAGGATTACCTACCACTTTAGAGGCTTCCTATAAAACATTTAACATAATAAAACTACTAGGTGATATTTCCTGGTCGAGATTCAATCATGAGTTACCAAGGTATTTCACATTTTTAACATACTATTTTATTCTTTGTGGTTTTGTGCAATAAGATCATTCTTTAGGATATACAAACTGGCTTTGCAATATATGTTATCATGCGTTGACCAACTTGCTAACGCTATGTGAGTATATATCCACACCACAAATTAATGCTGATTCGTTACTATTAAGTTTTTTAATCGTCAGAAAATGATAAATCTTTGCTTCTAACTATAAGTATTAGATCTATAGATTGATCTTCTTTTAATTGATGTCAATTATTATACACATTGACATCGACTTAGAATAGGGACAGCACGGTACTGATATCGTACCGATCCTGTACCGAATTAGTGGTAACAATTTTCTCTTGAGCATAAATTAATGGTATCCGTATTGTATCCAACGGGATTCAAATATTGGTACCGGTACCGGAAAATCGGGATTTTCCCGTTTTTTCTCGAGAATTTTCCGATTTGGTACCGGTACCGTACCGAATTAGTGTTACCGAATTTTTTCCCACCTTACTTCGTACTACCGGTACCGTATCGAACATGATTTAAGTACCGAGAATCCATACGATTCCAATACGGTTCCGGTTCGATTTCAGAATTCGGGACGAAATACTCACACCTAACTTAGAAGATGTGCTATATCGAACGAAATTTATATTATATTATAAATTGCTAAAAGTTTTGATTGTTTTAGACACTTTGTTTTGGTTCACAAAATATAAAACAAAATTTTTACCCATTTATACATCATACATGCATATATATCACGACACTAATGGCTAAATGTCATATTCCATTTTTACATGCTTTAATGCTTAAAGACAATATATATTCACATCCATCACTTTGTGTTCTAGATCTTGTTACAGTATTTGTCGCGTACAGAGGAGAATGGGAATATGACGGCAAAGAATGGTTCTTCAAAAATTCCCAAGAGGGTTTAATGTTGGATGTGCCCAAGCATATAACACGGTCAGACATGACTGCCATCCTATACAAAAAACTTTGTGTCAACATAAAGCGCTCTTACTTAAAATTGGAGGTCCATTACAGGACTGGATCTCCTTGGTTTCCTATCATTGAAATTCGAAATGATCACGATCTCTGGCAATTCATCTCAGAAACTTCAAAAACAAAGGTTCCTTTATGTGTCACCAGGGTAGATAAAAATGAGTCAGACTCAGATATTGATGAAGAAACACGAAAATGTAGTTTTAATTTTTGAAAGATCCTTTGATAATATTAAACATAGATCTCAGTGATATATATGTCCATTAACAATATCATGCTAAATATCTGCAGTCATTAGGGACGGAATTAGAGTGTGTCTTGAGTGTTTCGAAACACTCACAGATTTTTGTTGCACAGTGTTAAGTTTATTAAAAAAGATTGATATTTTTATAAATTTGTGTTAAATGTACATTTTCTTAAAAATTATGTTTCAAGTAATATCTTTTAGTGTATTAATGGTTTCGTCCCTAATAGTAATATTAAAGTTAGTAAGAAAAATGAAATGTTAAATTTTATCATGCACACGTAGACATTGAAAACTACTTTTTGCACTCATTTCGTCTTAAAAAATTAAAGTTCTTTAGCATATATATTATCATGCTTTGAAGATAATATTGGACTCTTACCCAAACTGTTTATTCATTCCTGCTGGAATTTCGAAGGATTTAGCGATCAATACCGCATTAAAGGTTTCAGAGATAGAAACATTTCACTATCTGTTCAAGGAAATGCTAAGTTATAAAGGGAAAGAGGAATTTTACACATTCTTAAAGAGCGACTACGCTGCAGGGCTTTTGGGTCAAGTAATTGATATAGGATTAATTGGTATGTACTCTTTCTAACAACCCCTCTTTTCTTTGTTTCAATATTTAGAATAAATTGACCTCGTGGAACATTTGGAGTTGATATATATTGGATTGTATTATTATAGTAGGTGTCATCTTACGGGGCTATTTGATTACAGATGTAGCATATGAGTTGATCAAAGACTACCCGAGCTTGGCAACACAGATGTATGATGGCATTCGCCCACTAGGGAGGATCATCAGGAAGCCAGACTTATTTCATAGCGGAACACATCACAACTTGTACCAGAGATTTGTTTACCACTGTAAGTCTTTCTAATCATAATTTATCGGCTGAGCCTCCAATAACTAATCAGGAATCATGATAAATTATCCAAAATATATACTTAAATCTTGATCCAACTTGTACAACTCAAAATCAATTGAGCGTTTTATCTATTTCTAGATAACTAACTACTGTTTGCACAGTTATTTGTATTGAAGATGCACCAATCGAGAATAACAGCGTGGGTAGTGCTGATACGGCAGACACCAAGAATAACAGCGTGGGTAGTGCTGATACGGCAGACGTGGAGAATCAACAGCCACCCAAGAGGAGATCCCTCCAAGATGGTACGCTAATATGCTATATATATATATATATTTTTTTTTTCTTCAGAATATACACATATTTATTTTAATTAATAAAGATTATATTCCTATAGAATTATTATTTACATTGTACGCGATGGCAAACGTTGAACGAGCTTTGTTGCTACGAGTATATATCTTTCCAAAACCCGAATAGAACTCAACCACACATATTACGATTGATTTGTTTATAGTTGAGAAGCATTTTATTTTATATGCGTCAGACATATCTTACTTGGAATAATATTATGTATGATGGTCTTCTTTTTTATAACATTTTATTTTATTTACAAATCATATCTCGTGTTTTGTGTAGTCTTCTCGAGGATTTATGTCAATTTACGGGAGACGATATTGCTGCATAGTAAGCATACGAGGAGGCGGCTCTACAACGGTAATGCATATTAGGAGTGATTTGTTTATAATAAAAGTCGACATACCTTGGAAGGTACTTCTGTTCTTTAAACCGAGAGTATCATACATTATAAACCAACAATCAGAGATGCAAAGTCCATGTATGACAATTGATCACGAAAACAGCAAAACCCATGTCTTTTTTGCTGTTCTAGCTCATTGGGAGCAAAATCACTCCAATATATAACTCTAAAGTTTGATACACAATAAAGATGCTATATAATCCCACAAATAACTTACAAAACCGTCAAACTGTAAATATCACCCCTCTCGTTAACTAGCATCCTCAAAATAACCATTTTCTCAATGCTCATGACCCCATTTTTGCTGTGAAACCTTTAATAAAAGGATTGGTCTTTAAAGCAAGGCCTCATCTTAAGCATATACTAGAATAGAATCATGTTATCAAAGAGAAAATATTAGGTTTGTGCTGCACAACCGAGCACCCATGGGTTTCGAAACTATGTAAAGTGGTTGTTTTGATGTGTGCTCAAGAAGATTGTACTGCCAGCTTCTGTAGATGTTCAAAGAATACTTGGAGGTTCACGTCATCCGTGAAGATGACATCCATTCCAGCAGCCACTTCGTTATTGTATGTTGCTGATGGATTCAGCTTGGCCAATAAAAATCTAGCCTGTTTGACATCAAATAACGTATTTGGTCAAATTAAAGGTTAAAGCATAAAATACTTGCATGTTTTTTAATAGTTTTAGTTAGTCACGAGTTTTGCATGAAAATAAGATAAACGATGGAATTGTGACCTGAGAACCATGTTGATCACACACCACCAATCTTGGGACAGGAAATCGCTCATGTATTATCAATTCGGCGTCATCATGTGGAGCTTGCAAGAACTGTGCAAATGCCTATTAAGCGAAACAACAGTTATCACATTATGCCATTATGCACACAAAAACAATATAGAAATATATGCCGTAAATAAGAGAACAGTATATGAAGTGCCTTTCTAAGAGTATGATTTCTCATAAAATGACTAATGCTAAAAGAATGTCGACTTTCACATACAAGCCTAAAAAGATCCACCTAGTCGGCCCAACGTGTATCCATATACTAGGTGGCAAGATCGGCGATTCAGGTTAAAATGGGTGCGACTTGAAACAAAAAATAGCGGGGTTGCTCGTCTTTTTTGTACAGGTCGACATGGAAAAAAGCCGCTTAAAATACATAACAATTGATCTATCAAGAACATTTAATTAAACGGAATCAAGGAAAACATACTTGATGTTCTGGCTGATTCTGGATACCCTGGTTCCTCCATTGAGCTATTGTCATGCCATGGAAAATAACTACACTAAAGTATGAATCTAGTAATAGGATTCGATCAGGAACAATAGATGCTACGTCAAGCAATGCTGGTGAAGGAAGTGAGTAAAATGAATATGATATTAATGAAGGTTGAATCATGACAGCAGCGTTTGTAATACTCTCTCGGTTTAGCATCATGCGAAAATAAGCAGTTTCATCAGGACTGTTATTAAACACCTGCAACAGAAACAAACATGATATACGAGAGGTGATATTTTTTAACCAAAACTAAAGATTACAAACAAGTTTTACCTGAACAAACTGTGATCTCCGAAGATTGAACATAAACTGAGGGAACAATGATAAGTTAGGGTTTAGAGCAAATGAGGATGGATCATCTTTCTGGTAGTCGCCAAATTTAGAACAGAGACGAATGAGGTTTCTATCTAGCCACCTTGTTGCATCAAATGCTTCCTGATCAATAAACCATTGATAGCTTATTAAAAATCGTAACACAAAAAAAAAAAAACGCTACACAATTGACGTTGGAAATTCGATTTCTACCTCCGTTTCCATTTTATGAGAAGTTAATCTAGCCATTACTACAGCAGCAGTTTCTTGATCAAAACCTTGCACCAATTCCTGTGGACAACAATTTTTAGCTGATCTCAAGTCTTAACCAGTTATGCAGTGCATGATATTGGCGGGTAATGAACTATCATTTGTGAAATAAGATACATTTCTATACAAACAATCTATGTGTATAACTGTTTAGAAAAAATGCCTTGCTAAAAAATGTCAAAAGCATATACGGGAAAATTATCAGCGATGATTTAGGTTTTTAACTAACCTCTGAAGAAGCCTCAGCCGTCTCTACCCATCTTCTAGCAATGGTAGTAACTCGCAATTTAGATTGACCATCAGCACTCTGGTAACTGCATTAAAATTCATGGACAATTGCCCCATAAATAAATTAGGAATATAAACGTGCTTGACTTATCAACCATTTTGCTTGTCTTCCAACTGTCAGCTAACCACCAGTTCGTAAATGTAGTTGGCATACAAGAACAAGCAGTACGGGACATGACAACGCAATCTAAAAAGATACCAAAATATTAAGTCTATAATTGCTGTTTCTTGCAAAGTTTTACAGATGTTTTGATGTGTGTTTTGAAACTTCTAATACGTGCTTCTATGTCTAGTGTTACAAACTTGCAATATTAATACATACATCAAATATTTAGAGTAGTCCGATATTATATTTATTTATAGACAAAATAACCAAAAAAGAACATTGCTGTAAAAACATAGAAGTTCGTTGAATCGGAATACGCGTCTCTCTCAAATTGGCTTTCAAAATGGGTTTATAAGCAAGTATACTCTACCCTTAAATAACTGGTTATCCCCAAACTGATTACTGCATTTAATCAGTTGCAAAACGTTGTACATAATACAATTTCTAGAGCATTCACAATGAAAAATGAAATTTGCACCAACTTTTCAAGAATAAAAAACACACAAAAATGTATAGTTTACCTTGTAAGAGTCTGTATATAAAACTGTTGATTTACATTGCCAGAGGGGTCTTTGTCAGTCGATGATACTTCAAAGAAAACAGTCAAGCAAGTATCTTTGTCAAGTCCACACAGTTTCCAAGCTGTCGTATTCCCCTGCCCAATTATTGTGCTTGCAACAGCAGGTCCTTTCTGCAAAGAATAGCTTTTCAGATGACTGAACGACTACCAAAAAACAGTAATGCATTATGATTTAGTAAATGACCTTTTCCAAAGATGTACAAGGTCCGATAATCCCCTGAATTTTTATATCCTTTGAACAGTTGATCTCAAGTGTGCCACTGAAAACAGTAAACAAGCGATGAGTTCGACAAAGATAATAAGCCATTATTTTCAACAACAAATTGATAATAATCTATGACGGTATATAAGTAAAGAAGTACAAAAATAAAAATAAACATACTAATACTTACTTATGAGCAAGGCCAATAGACTGTTCACCGTTTTCAAAAACACGCTTGAATGAGTCTTTGAAGACTGAATGACCAAAACTTTCAGCCAGAACAACAAGACCACCGGTCCTTTCAATGATGACTTTCATCTCCGCCACACCAACCTAAAAACATAAGTCTCATAAGATTAAACTACAGTACTATTTTGGGGTCATATAATCAGTTCTGAGTTCTGATAATCAATTCAGTTCGAGCTGTAACAAAACTACCAAAAAAATTCCTACGTGTCTTCTTTTAACCTAATATAGAGCTTCTACTCCTATTTCACAGTAGTATGTTGGATTAGTAGATTAGTACGAGCTGCAACAGAACTAGATAGAACAAATTACCCTGTCACAAGATTGTCCAATACTCCTTTTAGGTTATGTTATGTATTTGCAGCTACCCTCTGGCCGGGATACGACCATCTAAATTTACAAACAGATAGAACAGCAAAAACATAATAAGTGATTTACCTGATCAAGGGCAGAAGCAAAAAGATCCAAGACATGACCTTGGCCGACTATCTGCCTTGCAAGCTCCTGGTAAAACTCAACTGCCTTTCTAAAATATGGTGCTGCATCTTTATCCAGATCTTTATGTGAACGTACTGGGTCCGATAGATCTTTAGATACAATCTGTCAAAAGACCAAAGAATGATGCAAATTTATATAACTTGATCTTAAATATCATGGACCAAAGTAGAGTCAAATATACGTGTCTATACTTCATACGTTTTACCAAATCATAATAACAGTGGAAGCAAAATGCAGCTTTTAGGGAAACTATTAACTACATTAACTGTAAACTATATTAATCCGGCCAATCAGCATTCACCAACAGCATGATCAACTAAAAAGCTGCAAAAGAGGCTTACCGAACCAGGGCCTTCTGTGCAAGGACCCCCAACTAACGCCACGATCCGTGCACCAGTACCAGGCAAGCAAGCACCAAGCAAACCCGCAGCAACACTCAACGCCACTCCGGTACACCTTAACGCTCGATTCCCAGGCGCAACCGGCCATTGATCAGTACCCAATTCCTCCAAAAGCTGAACAATAAACAAAATTACATCAGATTTAACAAACAAGATTAAATAAGAAAAAACAAACCATCATCATGAAAACCAAAACTCACCGAATGAATAACATAAGCACCCTCAGACGCCGGCAACAAAAACCTCGACACACCTGAAATCGTTAGCCCACCACCATTCTGAAACCCTTGGCCCACACCACCAGCTCTCCTCACCTTACTTAACCCCAACTGTTCCAAAACCTTTTCTTTATCCATCTCTTTCGATCCACGAAAGACATAAACTTTTGACATATCGCCGTACCCCAATTCATAAACCTGAACTTGTGTCCCAAAGGATATAAAACCCACCAAAGCATTCTCAGGCAAAAACTCAAGAGCTTGTTGCAAGGCGGATTTCGCAAACGCTAATTCCTCTTCAATCATACAACAATCCACAACAAATAAGTAAACCGGTGGGTATAATTCAGTATTCCTAACCATGTTGCCATCAGCATATTCGATTGTGGTGTACTGTGGGTATAATTCAGCAGGAACATTAGTTTCAGATATACCTGCGAAATGATGAGCGGAATGACCGGTTAGTGTTTCAGTACAACTTACGTCACATTAGACAATTTGACAGGTTATACTGGATTTTTGTTTTAACTATTAGGCCACCAAAAGTACATATATCTTTTATATAATAAAAGAAACACATTTTAAAGCCCATTATGCAAAAAAAAAAAAAAAAAAAAAAAAAAAAAAAAAAAAAAAAAAAAAAAAAAAAAAGAGGAATCACTGGCCAATCATACTACTCAATTTTCCACGTAAGCAAAATAAAGTATTATGATTGGTTAACAAGAGTCAAAACTGAAGCAAAATACTGAGAGATCCTTTCGTTTTCTTTTGGACTTAAGTCTTAAATTACATACTATTCTGAATTCTGATTCTAATAAATCAATATAATTACAGTTAAGGCACGCTTTTTTAGCACACTGTCGTTTAGCATTTAAGATACAAAGCTTGTTTGAAGACAAGCGGTTAGCATTTGCAGATTTTTTTAAAGGCTACTTTTTCTAGCGCTGCTCAAAGAAGAATCAAATTCTTGACTTCACGTCATTTTACACATTATAATAAGTTGGCAAACAGTATTATAAAACAAACGAGCTACAACTACTGCTAGTTTCACCGAACAAAGCCATGTCCAAACCTTCTTTTAAAGTGAGCTAATCTTAAATTCAACTTTATAGACTTGGAACCTAAAATTCCCCATTTACATTAACTTTTTATAACTTCATAAGTTGAGCGACTCCCCCTAGATTCTAAATATTTAAAAAAAAAACAGCTCTTTTTATCCTAAACGCAAACTGCTTCCAAAATGCTCCTCGTCAGGATTCAAATTCTTAAAATTAACTACTCACTACCCAGTAATACAAGCAAACTGCTAGTATGCGGATCATAGCCCAAGTCCAAAACAAGTTTTAAAAAAACTTAAAAAAAGTGAGGTAATCTTAAAGTTAAATTGTCACTTCCATAATTTTTATAAGTTTCATAATTTTTACGGGTATACAGCTATATACGTAAGAAAAATCCACACGCAAATAGTGCTACTATGCTATGCGTAGGTTAACCGTCTAGTACTAACAATTTGTCACTAAATCTTCCCTTGCGTAGCAACTCGTCGTGGTGAAACAAGCAAAAACAAAGAAGGTAACCTTGTCGCGGTGAAACAAACAAAACCAAAAAAAGTAAACTCGTCGTGGTGAAACAAGCAAAAACCAAAGAAGATAAACTCGGCATATCCTAACAAAATTATATAAGCTAATCATAAAATTCTCTACAAGGATCATAATTCTCTAAATAAAAACACGGGCCAAGTTAAAAATCCTACTTTTTAACTTCGAAATCTATAGATACGGATCATAAATATCAAAATAGAAGCAGGGGTTATCTTAAAAATCCTAGTTTTAACAGTCTAGTATACGCGCAGCATTATAAACATCAAAACAAAAACATGGGTAATCTTAAAAATCCTACTTTAAACATTCTTATAACCATAAACATCAAAAAAAAATACCCTGAAAATGTTGCGGAAAATGGTTCCACTGGTAACAAAAATTACAGATCCAAATGAGCGCGTTATAGTCCACGCGCGCAAAGGGGTTCAAGACCGCCGCACACGTCTTACATCTCAAAGGCGCGTAAGGATTAACAACTATGTTTGGATGAGAATGAATCGGCGAAATCGAAGCAGCGAGTGGGATCACGCACTTGCTTGATTCGACTTTAGACCTCGGCCATGTGTTCCATGTCATCCGAATTGCGTCGATCGAAGGCTCTGGATCTGCTGATTGGTACTCAGTTGCCATGATTGGGTTGATGGGGAATTGAATTGGGGGTGTTTGGGATTAGGGTTTGTGATGATGATGATCATTATGATGATTTAAGGGGTGTTTGGATTTCAGTTGCCATGTTTTACAAGTTTTAACTTTTTATATAAAAAAAAAAAAAAAGTAGACGATTATCTATGCATATCGTCGTGGTGAAGCAAGCGAAAACAAAGAAGGTAAACTCGTCGTGGTGAAACAAACAAAAACAAAGAAGGTAAACTTGTCGTGGTAAAAGAAACAAAAACAAAGAAGGTAAACTCGTCGTGGTAAAAGAAACAAAAACAAAGAAGGTGAACTTGTCGTGGTGATAGAAACTAAAACAAAGAAGGTAAACTCGTCATATCTAATAAACTTATATTAAGCCTAATTCGTCATTAAAATCTACGCCAAGTCCAATACTTGAAGCTAATCTAAAAATTCTCTACTTTCTTCGACTCTACACGACCATAATCATCAAAACAAAAAACACGGGCCAACTTAAAAACATATTAAAAAACAGTATCAGCATTATAAAAATCAAAATAAAAAACATGGGTTATCTTAAAAAATCAAACTTTAAACAGTCATAAGAAGGTAAACTAGTCATATCGTAATAAACTAGGCCAATTCCAAATTTCCAACTTAGAATTCTCTACTTTTTCGACTCTACAGGATCATAATTATCAAAATAAAAACATGGGTTAACTTAAAGATCCTACTTTTCAACTTTAAACATCTAAAGAAACATTCTTATAACCATAAAAACCAAAAAAAAAATACCCTGAAAATGTTGCGGAAAATGGTTCCTCTGGTAACAAAAATTACAGATCCAAATGAGCGCGTTATAGTCCACGCGCGCAAAGGGGTTCAAGACCGCCGCACACGTCTTACATCTCAAAGGCGCGTAAGGATTAACAACTATGTTTGGATGAGAATGAATCGGCGAAATCGAAGCAGCGAGTGGGATCACGCACTTGCTTGATTCGACTTTAGACCTCGGCCATGTGTTCCATGTCATCCGAATTGCGTCGATCGAAGGCTCTGGATCTGCTGATTGGTACTCAGTTGCCATGATTGGGTTGATGGGGAATTGAATTGGGGGTGTTTGGGATTAGGGTTTGTGATGATGATGATCATTATGATGATTTAAGGGGTGTTTGGATTTCAGTTGCCATGTTTTACAAGTTTTAACTTTTTATATAAAAAAAAAAAAAAGTAGACGATTATCTATGCATATCGTCGTGGTGAAGCAAGCGAAAACAAAGAAGGTAAACTCGTCGTGGTGAAACAAACAAAAACAAAGAAGGTAAACTTGTCGTGGTAAAAGAAACAAAAACAAAGAAGGTAAACTCGTCGTGGTAAAAGAAACAAAAACAAAGAAGGTGAACTTGTCGTGGTGATAGAAACTAAAACAAAGAAGGTAAACTCGTCATATCTAATAAACTTATATTAAGCCTAATTCGTCATTAAAATCTACGCCAAGTCCAATACTTGAAGCTAATCTAAAAATTCTCTACTTTCTTCGACTCTACACGACCATAATCATCAAAACAAAAAACACGGGCCAACTTAAAAACATATTAAAAAACAGTATCAGCATTATAAAAATCAAAATAAAAAACATGGGTTATCTTAAAAAATCAAACTTTAAACAGTCATAAGAAGGTAAACTAGTCATATCGTAATAAACTAGGCCAATTCCAAATTTCCAACTTAGAATTCTCTACTTTTTCGACTCTACAGGATCATAATTATCAAAATAAAAACATGGGTTAACTTAAAGATCCTACTTTTCAACTTTAAACATCTAAAGAAACATTCTTATAACCATAAAAACCAAAAAAAAAATACCCTGAAAATGTTGCGGAAAATGGTTCCTCTGGTAACAAAAATTACAGATCCAAATGAGCGCGTTATAATCCACGCGCGCAAAGGGGTTCAAGACAGCCGCACACGTCTTACACCTCAAAGGCGCGTAAGGATTAACAACTATGCTTGGATGAGAATGAATCGGCGAAATCGAAGCCGCAAGTGGGATCACGCACTTGCTTGATTCGACTTTGGACCTCGGCCATGTGTTCCATGTCATCCGAATTGCGTCGATCGAAGGCTCTGGATCTGCTGATTGGTACTCAGTTGCCATGGTTGAGGGTGATGAATTGAATGGGGGGGTGTTTGGGATTAGGGTTTGTGATTTTGTTTGACTTATAAACAAAGTCAAAATTGGGGATTTCGGAAGGAGAGTGTGTGATATGGGTTGGGTGGGATCTCAGATTGATTTATTTGATTTATGTTACAAACATGTTTTTTTAAGTTTTTTTTAAGTTTTTTTAAGTTTTTTATAACTTTTTATTAAAAAATATATATATTTATTGTGATTGGTTTAAAAAATATGTGACACGTCATTAATGGTTTATTTTCAAATATTTGCTAAATCTTAAAAGTTAATGGTACCAGAAAATCGGGATTTTCCTTTTTTCTTTCAAAAATTTCTCGATTTGGTACCGGTCCCATCTCGAATTAGTGGTCTTAAATTTCAATGATTAGGTGGCAAGAGTCACAATGGATTGCACAAAGATTATACGTATAAGAGACTTATTATGCGTTTGCCACATCACTTGATTGTGGATGCTCTAAATCGATCCGGTCAAGTCACCGAGTCCGGGTCAACCCAGGTTTTTTTTTTAAACAATTTAAATTTTTGATAATTAAGAAAAATTATATATCAAAATCATAAAAATTAACGTATATTAAAAATATAAATAGTTTAACAACCAATATGTAAAAATAAATTTCCGTCACAAATACGTGAAATTTATACATATTTTTTAAAAAAGACAGAAAAAATTGAAACCCTGATGGGTCTCGAAAACCGGGTGTCTCGGGTCAACCTAAACCTGACGAGTCGAGCCAGGTTTCGAAAATGTGAAACCCGAGGTAATATGACCTATTTTTTCGGCCGACAGCCAGATTGACGCGGGTTTCAAAACATTGCAAAATACCTTTTCACACTCAAGTTGAAATACTGTAACGACCTTAAACTTGACGCCATCCGTAAATCAACCGAACAAAAATTTTAACAAAATACCCCCACACTATACGACAAACTACTAAAGCTACCTTATCATTGTTTGGACCTGGCCCATTAAGGCAACCTAACCCGGCCCATTAAGGTAAACCGACCATCATCATCCTATATAAACCACGACAATACTCATCATCGGTTCACAAACATCTTCTTTTCTTCTCGTTCTCAAAAAAAAAAAAAAACAAACATGTCGATGACTGGATACAACAACTACAACGACTTGATGGAAGAAGAAGAAGAAGAAGATCAGGGTTTTGAAGTGATGGACAGACCTGCAGCAGGCTACGATATGGCTTCTTTCTACGGCGGCGGATTTGGCTACGGCGGCCCAGGGTTCGGACGGTTCGCTCGTCGTGCTGGTGAGGAAGAAGAGAAAGAGAAGGTTGCTCATGTTGGGTTTTTTAACTCGTTTGAGGATGATTTTGATGATCAGGATTTGGTTTAGTTTTGGTTCGTGTTTTTTTTTAAGGTTTATTATTGTTATTAGGGTTTTGGTACTTGTTATTGTTATTAGGGTTTTGGTTTTTTCTTCTTCTGTTGCTTTATTTGTGAACAAATCGGGGAAAATTCTTTCTTATTATGAAAGCAAGGAGTGTTT
The DNA here is from genome assembly GCA_025667525.1 of Glebionis coronaria. Taxonomy (NCBI): domain Eukaryota; kingdom Viridiplantae; phylum Streptophyta; class Magnoliopsida; order Asterales; family Asteraceae; genus Glebionis; species Glebionis coronaria. The sequence goes on along the minus strand of CM046878.1, from coordinate 581,535,366 downwards.
GTTTCTGCTTATGTTTAATAAGCTTGTTTTAGCTTATTAAACATAAGCCTCAATTTTGGTGGTTGATTTTGAAACTCATGGGCTTATATAAGTTCGATCTATGTTGGTGTAAATAACCGTAGATTAGTTGGTCATATGACCAGAAAACCATGGTTAAGAAAAAGGTTTATTACTCTATGATACAATAGACTATGTATAAGCTCGTTGGTCTCAAAATAATAAGTCTTATTTTTGCGGGTATCTTTAGACTTATGGGCGAAATTGTGTTTATCGATGTCGACTTAAACCTATCATAAACATATTTTACTTAAAACACAAATACACACACAATTTTGGCATACACACACCACGAAAACAATTGCGCAACTTGTTCGATAGAGCCGAGCTCTCCTCAAATGCACTTAAAAAACTTTAAAAACGTCAACAAAGTGTAACAGCAACCGGTATGGTGTTTTCTTTTCATTTTCGCCACTCCTATCTCACATTCGCCATTAGCTCCCCACTATACCATTCTCCGCCAAATATGACAAAACAAATTACTTCCTTACTTCTCCTCCCCACCATACCCCTCTCCTCCCCACTATTCTCATTGTCTTTTTTGTTACACAAATAGTCCTAACTCCGAAACTAATAACACTTGCGATCCCTTAACTAAACGACCGTCTAATTTGACCGTTAAAGCTTCCGATGTGCGAGGCACATGATGATAGTATGAACATTTTATCTATACTTTATTTTCTTTTATTTTAATTTTCAATATTTTTATTCATATATCATATATTAATAATATTTAACCATTCAATTTTTTAGATAAATATTTTCAAAATCCAATCTTTTTTTAAAATTATAGTATAATAATACCACTAACAATTTTATTACCTATTCTGCTTTCATATATATAAGAGCATAAGAAATGCACTAAGTCTTTTATTACTCGATTTATTTAATGCATTAAATGGTTAGTATGCTCATTCGCTATAACTTTTAACAATAGGTTTAAGTTTATCAAGTCATTTTAAACGCTCTCTAAAAAGTCTTTTGTGCAATGTTAAAAACCTCTCAAAACACTTACTGAAATAGTGAAAAGATTTTGCTTGGTTATCCCACTGTAGATGCTCTAACTATGATATATCCTTCTCCGTTTTAGGAACGAGTTTAATAAAACGCATATCATAAGGCTAAAACAATGGAATAGAATACATAATGTATACATCTTATCTGACAAAGTTTTTTATTTGTTGGAATTATTAAAAAAAAGCTACATGCATGTTAATGTTTACAAATTACAACCAAGATGACCAATGCTTTACCACATCAGTTAAAAGGCATACGAGTCCAACAATCACCCCAATCAAAAGCAAAATCACAATTCACTACCACCCACAAATCACTAGTCCACCACCACCCATAAACCACCAATTCACCACCACCTATAACCACCAGCTCACTACTATCTTCATTAGAGTTTCGTCATCAACCACCGGTCTACCACCACCCACTAAACAACGCACCCGTCATTGAACCCATAAGTCCCAAAATTTAAAAACACTAAAGCCAAAATTTAATTCAAAGCAAAAATCAACTTTATAAATTACCAATTTCACAATCATACAACACCAATATTCCAACTAATTCGTTGGATGTGTGTCACAGAGGTCATTGATGGTGGCGTTGGCTTCAGATCTCAGAGACCGGGTTGCATTTTGTTGATGTTTAATTGAATAAAATAAGAATGTATGTACTAGTTTTTGGGGATTTTTTTTTGGGATTAAGATTGATTCTTTAAGATATCTCTTGCTGATATGAATTGAATATCATCTAGTGGTTGATCCATCTCTTTATTTTCTGGCGGTTTTCGAGTTTAGGTGTTAGATCTGTAAATAAATTTATTTCAACAAGAACAACAACAATGACGATATGAATGGGGTGGGGTATGATAGTGGTGGGTAAGTCCCAGTTATATATGAAAGGGTAAAAGTATAATTGCAAGGATGGTCCTTGTATTGAATGGTGAAAGACAAATATACCCTCACATGTTAGACACGTGCTTTGACTTTTTTTTTACTAACTAATGGCACATTAACACAGGGACTGATGGTATTCTATTTGAAGTTAAGGACAAGGCATGCAACCTTTAAACTCGAGGGTAAAGTTTCAATTCAGTATAAACCACAGGGACCATCAATATAATTTTGTCTTACTTTTATATAAATAATTTAAAAAATAAATAAAAGTGATAGTGGTGAGGACAAAATAAAAAATTGGAGAATGTTATGAGTGAATGAGTATTTCGAGATGGAAATGTCAAGCTGACGTGACAGTTGATAATACAAAAACGAGAAAAAATCGTGTGTCACCACACCAATTGGTCTAATAGTGCAAGACACGTGCACATCTTGCCACCTATATAAGACTTTGTTTTCATTGATCTATTACAATAGGTTTAACAATAGACCACTAGACCCTAGGTTGGTTATGATAGCCAATTTTTGTTGGCCTTAGTTCAACGAAATCCAAAAGAACAATTGTGGTGCAATTGGTTTTATAAGGTATATTAAAGAATTCATTTTGATTGTGTTGTACTTAAATTTATGAAAGTGATTTAGTCAAACGATTATTTATCTGTTGAGACACTAAGGATAAGCGAGAACATATGGGGAAAAAGCAACACCATCCTTGATATAATCGTAGTTCGGATCACGGATGGTGTATATAATCAAAACAAGTGTTAATAGATTTTGACTAGTATGTTTATCTCAATTGATATTGTTATAGTCCTGATAAGATTATTCCACTATATTATCTATATCTGAATTGTATATACATTTTACAGGTTCCAAAAGCCATTATGATTGTCATGTAAATCTTCTTAATTAGCCTCAAGTCTTCAATCAAGGTTCACAATTCCCGACTCTCTATAATTTTGATAACCTTAATTTTTGGTATAAAAAATATGAAATATAATTTTCATTGTAATGCAGTGGAAGTTTTCAGCAGTAATGATAGTTAATCACGAACTGATTGCGTACACAAATGATGGTCAACTGCGTGAAGTTATCTTTTAGGTAAACACATACCTTACACAATTCATTAGTTTAACATTCTACCAAGTAATTATTCCTGTGTATTGTTAGACATTAACTCTACTAGCTTCGTCAAACCAACGCTGGTCTCTGTAACAGATTCATAATCTTTGGTTTCAGGAACCCTTCATATTGAGCTGCTATTTGATATTTCCTTTCCTTTTCTAGTTGTAACCTTCACTCCTAGGTTGTCTTTATAATTTGTGTTAGTTGATGCTTTGGCCCTTGTATACAAGTGGATACATGTCCATTGCTCTTTTAAACCAGTTAACGTATTAAGATATACATGCTCATTGCTTTTTTAAACCTGGTAATGTATTTAGATATACATGTTGATTGCTCTTTTAAACCAGGCAATGTATATAGAAAAATACACTGAATTGGTCTAAAATAAATAATCACTCATACTTTTGTCGTTCTAACTGTTATAGGTTCTTGTTGGTGTCATTGCTGACTAAATGCCCCTTCGTGATTCTTCGTCCCAATTTTTCATAGGTCATTATCGATACTTTGATTATGTATGTATTCATTAATGGGTACAAATGGTTCTTGATTAATTTTTATTATTAAGGCTTATTAAACAGTTATGATATGCAGAATATACACAGAAGTCAGAATGGTTGGCTCTAACAATAGATTAACATGGAATACAACTCGAGGGAAAGACGACAATGATTAAGTACTCCACCAAACAAGGAAACTCCTTAGACGATTTTTCTACTTGTTAGATCTACCGTTATATACTTATATGTAGCATGTAAAACATATGTGTTGTTCAAGCACTATAAAAATTCTGGTATTAATGATAGTTGAATTGGGTTTCAGAACTTTGATGCAATACTCACGAAATGCAACTTTATTTTGTTAATTATCTGGGCATTCTACATAATATATACGAACTACATTATATCGCAATTGGTCATTCTGTTAACACTTCTTGTGTTTACAACAAAAGTAGTGTTTTAGACACCATTGTATCCACGAGTAATGTTACCCACAGCTACCGATGACCACATTTATGGGTATTTTTGTGGTCATATATATAATCCCATGGATCATTTTCCCACAGAACAAACAGAGCCACCCACAAAAGATGGCGTGGGTGAAATTACCCACATATGAAAAATAGCGTGGGTAGATGTTTAGCCTCGAAGGTTTTACCCATGTAGACGTATTTGTGGGAATTCCATGGGTATTCACCATTCACTCATGAAAATGGTCCTTTTGCCCACAAAATTAGTCCGTGGGTGTTTGACTGAATTTTTGTAGTGAGTTAGAAAATATACCCAACTCATCCAAATCCCACACACGATGATCTGGAGCTTCATAGAAATAAAATCCTGACGGTTGCCTTGTAAGGTGATCTATTGTAAATTTTGAATGTCGCTTCTCGGTTCTCTCCCAAACACCGCTAAAAGTTTATGCGGGGAATGTATTTCTACCACCTTAGCATCTGGGTCACCTAGCCAATGAGAGGACGATCACCTACCTAATGGTCTAGACGAGTGAACACCATGTGCAAGCGGGGCAGGTGCATAGGGTCACCAATTCTATGAGGCCTTCATTCGTATAGTAACCCATTATGTGTCAACAAGTCAGTTATTAAGACTTTTTAGAATTCAATGTTTAATATATAGTCCAATAGATGTTCAAATAGCCAAATTTAAAGGATATCATAATCAAAAGTCGCCTAATAAAACAATAAAAAATTCCAAGTTTAGTTCACTGTATAAATAATAGATATAAAATTTGTTGAAGGTATTCTTAATAAAACACAAGGTGTTGATGCATGAATTCAATTTGTGGACTTTAAACTATATGGGGATAGATGTTCGCGCTCCGCAACGGGGCATTTTTGGGCAATGTTTATAGAAAGGGTTTGCTTACGGCAGTCATCCCACCTATATTAATATCCAACAACTGCAACAGATATTTAGCGACATAGTGTTTTCTCCAACTACTGAAAAGCTTTGAAGTAGTGAGCTTGTAGCAAACTCCAATACCTCTTTCTGCTGCTGCAAAAGGGGTGTTTGGTTCTTGTTTTAACAGCAACCAAACATCCCTTTTGCAGCAGAAAGGGTGTTTGGTTCGTGTGTTAACAACAACCAAACACACCTTCTGCACCAGAAAGGGGTGTTTGGCTACTGTTTTAACAGCAACCAAAGAAGAGTTTGGTAGCTGCTAACAACCCACAATGACTTTTCCTTGACTTTGTTGAGCAGCATGTGTGAGCAGTGAGTACAACGTTTGGAGCATCACTCGTTCCACCGCTGCTGTGAGAAAGCTCCTCCAGCATTAATTGTGTTTGCATTATCAGAAATCATGATTTTAGTAAAGCAATTACACCATTACATATGTGCAAACCATTACAAAAACTACAGACGAATTTGAATTTTAATAAAGGTGTAATTTTTTCCCGAAATTGGATACCAAAGCACAATGTTTTAAAAACCGGGTTTTTAGTTGACTCGGTTGATTTACCGGTTCAACCGGTTGAACCGATGGGTCAAACCGGTTTTATAAGTTACTTAACAAACATGGAACTTGTTTATCAAAATCCATATAATCAAACGATATATACATGTTGTAAACTTGAACTAATGATACATTGTTAAATAAAAGGATCTCAACAGTTGAAAATTTGAAACTTTATGCATAAAAAATATTATACGTTACAAAAACAAACTAGAATCATAAATAACTTAAATGTATACAGAAAAAGCTATTCAAAATAACCATGGTTACTTAATTTACTATTTTTAGCAAGTAGTTACTTAATTTACCACTAATAGCATTTAAGTCACTTTGACCAAAATTTATAACAATCTCCATCTACGATCTCTCCTATTTCCCTGCTGCATATGCGTAACTACCATCTTTAATCTCCTAAAAAGTCTGTGTCATGGTCACACCATCAAAGAAAAAGTAAGAACCGGTTGGTTTCAATGATTCGGTTTGACCCGGGACGGTCAAAACCAACGGTTCAACCTGGGTTACAAATCCTTACAAAACCGGCTTGCGACGGACCGGCATCATCGCCGGTTCCCGGTCCGACTGGTTCAACCGGCTTGCCAAAGCAACTGTCTAACCTGATATCCTATTGTTTTCGTTTTCCTTTCTCGTTTTTTTACACTTGCCTCACGATATGTGATGCCAATACGTAGACATATCAACTCTGATAATTGTCGCCTTACGTGTAAATTTCACACCCATGTTTCAATTAGATAGGGGGACAGATAACACGTGTTTCAGTTTTTAAGAGAAGTAACTACGATACTAGGAAGAAACAAAATTAAAATTTTTAAAGAACGATGCAGTATAACTCAAAATCTCAATCATTTTATAACTCTATATACCCCTCACATAGGTATTAATTTAAGTCGACTATAGAAGCTGTGTGAAAAATTATGTACGGGTACCTGGTGGCCAATTTACATTTTTGGTTCATAGGTAACTGAGTTCAACGTCCGTGTGCATGTACATGGCTTAGTTGCATCCCGAGCATCAGCTTAAAGCTATTTCCTGGTTAAAATATGCATAGTTTCCAGGCCTCGTAATTGATGAATGGTGTACTTTGAAATACATGTAAATATCTCATACCTTACATCCGCTCTTTCTCCCTAGATTATAACGGGAACTGGATATCGCCTACTTGACTAATATTTCGTTACCAAAGAAAATTTCATTTCACTTACTAAGGAATATACTTCGGTAAAGATGCTTGGGAGTGTCCATCGACAGTGTGTCTGCAACAATAATCCCGAGTTGTCACTATATGAAAACTACTACAAATTTGAGTCGAAAATTCAAAATAATGACCAATTGAAGAATGAAAGAATCGCCTAACTACACTAAGTATAATAATGGATTGCAGAGTAGTAAGGATTTTCATAGCATCTTGAAAGTCTTAACTTTATAATAGTAATCTATTATTCAAATCAAATCAATTCATGTATAGATAACAAAAGATGTGCAAGTTTTAGCTTATTTTTTCGAGTAATATTTTATGCTATATGATGATATTATCTTTGGATTCTTGTATAAAAATGTTCAAGCATCCTAAAATAACTAAATTGACTAAAATAATGAGGTTACTTACCCATATTATAAATCACTAGCAGGGTACCCGCGCGATGCGGCGACGGGTACCCTATGACTAAATTTTCTTAAGAGTGAATGTTATTCGGTTATTCGTCTTTCATAGCAATAATTTATGGATGACGATTGTTTGCACCTAAAAACATGTCTCAAAAACGTAATTTTGATATAGGGATATTATTACTTGTGGCGTATATGTAATATGTAATATGTGTAACTTTATTTTCGAAACTCCATTAAGCGCGAGAATTGACATAACCTTTTTTGAACATTTGAATGAGAAGATCAACCTAAAAGTGGTTTGTACATATATTGCAAGGAAAAAGGGAGAAAAATATGATAGAGGAGATTTGTACGATGTGTTATTTTTCTTGTAAATTGTGGTGATAGGGTGTTTTAATTGTATTATTAATTATGTTTTAATTAAGTATAATCAAAGGCTTTGTATATATTAGAGATATAAAGTTGTACATATGCATTAAAATCTTGTATTACTTAAATTTAATTTTCTTAGCCGCATTAATATGTTGTACATTATGTTGTATTTGTTGTACTACTTAATTTTTTTGTATTAAATGAAGAGAGAGGGTCTAATCTCTTTTATAAGATAGTATGATATTCTTCTTTCATAAGTGAAACTAAAGCGTGTGACATTAGGTGGTTTAGTAAATGGGGCATTGACTTAGATAGGGACATATGGTTAGTGACTCTATTTTTGGTTCTGAATTTCTAGAAATGAAGTATTCAGAGTGGATTTAATCCTAACTTTGGCCATCTAATCAAGATTTTTTGACTATTAATCTTAGTATTTTACATGCATTATGTCACACATATGTTTATAGAAACGTCATTAGCTAACTGTATGCTCAGGGTAATAAGAAATAAATAAACTTTCTGATGCAAAAACAAAATCTAATAAAAAAAGGTTGTTTAAAAAGAAGGTAAGTAAACAAACCTGAAACACCAACGCGTTGTATATATTCAACTGCGAGAGAAACCGTTTTACAGGTTGTTTCAGACCTGTAAAAAGAGTTAATGTATATATAACACAGTAAGAGCATGAAGTCAAAATGCATATGAGGTGAAAGCCTATTTCTATACATATATCACTAAAATCAGTCATCTTCCATATTTGTTTCTTATAAACTAAAGTACTTTAGTATTGTAATACACATTATTTTTATGTATACTAAAAGCAGGATTGAAGCTATTGCAAAACCGTTCAAAACATCACCCTCAATAGCAACTTAATAATTGTTTGTGATGATGCCTGTTACTAACGCACTAAAGGAGTGAAACAATTATGGCCATTTTTTAGTGTTTAAAATTGCCAAAATAACCAAGACCGAGGATCGTCAGTACATCGTCTTCCTTAAAGCATTATTAGAAATAAATTTCTGATAATTGTTTATGTATAAGTAACCACATTTCAGAAAGAAAGACACGATGTCATCTCGATGATCCGTAATTCCTTAATTCTATAAATAAGCATACCTTGACAATCATTGCTTCTGGAGATCAGCTTTTGGGCCACAACATTTTCGTTTGATTTTCGCCTCAGCTTTCTTTTCTGATTTTCCACCAAGATTTTCCAATTTTGACTTGCAACAAAACAACCCCTATACAAAAAACAAAGAGAAAAGAAATACCTTAGAAGAACAATCCAATGAATAAAAGATGAAAAATAAAGTTACTGGATATGGGTCACCGAATGTATTTTCCAATTACCATGAATGAATATGGGGGGGTAATGAGGCTCAAATAAGCAATGAACCAGAATAAGAAAATACGACCATCATGGATGCAAACCCGTCAAGGGTGCCCGCCAAGTTGCACGCAATCCAAATTTGACGTGAAGCCGCTTAAACAGGTTCAAATACCATCATCACAACCTTTTCAAATACATCTCCAAAAACTGCATACTCGAAACGGTGATAAATGCTAGCTGGTTTTTTATTATCAGAACATTCAAACATTGGCACAAAAGAACTTCGACCCGACATGGCTGTAAACACGTTCTCGTGCTGCCACGGCGATAGACGGGTCAACTTCAGTTGAAAAATAAGCTATGGATACCGACAACGAAAGGAGCTGTGGCAACGAAGGAGTATAGGGGGAACGTTTACGCAACCTGGAACCATATCACAAAACCACAAACCCTTTTAATTATCTATAACGACAATGAAACCAAAGACAATAATCAAACATAGAAACCCAATTATCAAAAACATTAGCAACCCGAGTAAATGTCACGCATATAAACCTAATTCAACTAAAATACTAATTAAACTACAAAAAATGGATACCTGATATGACATTCAAATTAATAAGATCTAACCATGGGCAAAAAATTAGGTTTCAGCAAACCCAATAATTAGGTCTTTCCAACTCATTCCGGCATAATCAAGATCGGTAATTACAATCCGACATTAATAATATGCGTATCTTCAATCAATGAAGACAAACCACAAAAGAATCCAACCACCTAAGCCGACCAATGTCACCAGCCGGCTTCCAACGCCACACACCATGGATGGTGGATAGGGGTGTAAACGAGCCGAGCTTTTAACAAGATACTCGAGCTCGAGCTCGATTAACTCGAGCTCGAGCCTACATATTTCAAGCTCGAGTCGAGCTCGAACAAAAAAAGATGCTCGTTTAGTTAAACGAGCCGAGTTTTTAAAAGGCAATATTCGGCTCGGCTCGTTCGAAAGCTCGTTGAGTTACTCGAGCTAATCGAGCTTAACGAGCCGAACGAGCTAATCAAGCCAGACATTTAAATTTTTATGAAAATTTATATATTTTAAATTTTAGTAAGTATTGATAATTTAATTTTAATTAAAAACAATAACTATGAAGATTTTAAACTTTGTTAAGTAAAAACACTACGAAATCACTCAAAACATAGAGCAAGATGCTAAAACACTCATAAACTTTTTGTTGCTTTCGCTTTACGATTTGTGGAACAATTCAACTACGTAATTTCTTACAACTATCGATGTGATATGAGATATTCAATAAAATATCTTCAATACATGTATCACAAAACAAATATGGATATAGTAATACATAAAATCTAAACTCGTTATTGATTAACCAAATAGTCAAATGCAATGAGAAAAAATATGGTTAAATAAGTTAAAAATGAACATGCGATAACATTACACTTTTACTATGATTACATGTTATTCAAATGTAGATCAAACTTTAAAGAGAGACATAATTTGGCTAAATATGATCTTTTAACTAGTATAAGAAGGACACAACTAGTAAATTTATCCCACATTGCTTGAAGTAGAAAACTTTCATAGGAAAAAACTTTATATAAGCAAGGTCTCGTCCTAGTTTTGAACTTAGTTAAGCTTTAAATGTAACTAAACATTAGTTTTGTATTCATAAACAAGCAATTTTGAGCTTATAAGTTACATAAGTTTTAGTTAGAACATTATAAAAAATTTTATAATTGTAAACGAGCTTTCGAGTTCGAGCTTGAGTTAACAAACGAGCCTATCAAGTTCGAGCATAAAAGTTAGTTTATTGTAGGAATACAAAAAATATTAAAATTCTTAAACGAGCCTCGAGCTCAAGCTCGAACAACAATAAAAATTTCAATTTAGAGCTCGAGCCTATTTGTAAAACTTTGTTCGAGCTCGAGCCGAGCTCGAGCCTGGCAGTTAATAAACAAGCCTGGCTCGCTTAAGCCAAACCTCGACTTGGATCGGATCGTTTACACCATAGATCGTGACAATCAACAACGAAACCCACAACAATCGCGACAGCAACACAGTAGTGATGAGAGATCTAACATACGAGATGCCCCATAGATCGTGACAATCAACAACGAAACCCACAGCAATCGCGACAGCAACGCAGTAGATCGACATAGATTAAATTGATCAAAAATGTGTGGTTCTTCTTTTTGGGTATGGTGTGAGAGATCGAGACTATAGAGAGACACTGTGTAACAATGAGAGAAGGGGAGGATAAGAAAACTATGACTGAGATATAAGGGGTATGGTGGGATCATGTATAGGTATGGAAGAGAAAAACTACAATGGTTGTGATGCATTTGATCACTACTAGAAAAAAGAGCAATAGCGACGGTGTATTCCGTCGGAAATCCGTCAGTGTAGCTCCTTTCCAACGGATTTACGACGAAATTGGTGTGTCGCTAAATGCTTCCTAGCTAATCCCTATTAGCCGGAACTCTATCAGAAATACCGACGAGAAAAACGTGTCGAAATTCTGTTGGTATTAATTTCTCTCAGAAATCTGTCGGTAAAAATAAATAATATACCTGTCGGAAATTCGTCGGTAAAATGTCCCTCGAAAATCTATTAGAAAATTTCTATCGGTAAACAGTCACAAATCTGTCACAGATATAAAAATTAATTTGCAGCTTAATGCTCAAATTTATGTAATCCGGTTTCTAAAATGGTTAGGAAAAATGGACAATTCACGACCAAATAGTTCAATTACCAAATCTCAATTTACATATAATAAAGATAACAGATTCACTAGAAATGGATAATTCAATATTAAACAATCGTTTAGGATTCAAATAACAAGTTATAGTTGAATTGAAGAAGTCAAATAACATTCAAAGTGAAACTAGTAATCCATGTCTTAAAATGCTATGTTATCAAGCTAAGGAGGAGGGCGGGAATCCGCAAACTTTCTTAAAACCAAGTTAATGTCATATATTTTTTGTTTCCATTCCCTCTCTCAGGCTTGTTCACGAGCATCTGCCTCTAGTTCCCGTTGTCGCATGTGCTCTAGCACTTGATGCTCAACTTGACGTTGTACCTCAATCTCCATATCTCTTTGGGATTGTGCTCGAATTTTTATTTTTTCCTGTTCCAATCTTTTTATCGTATCTTCTAAAGTTTGTACCTACAAAGGCAACCATTCGATACAATGTCAAATGATACTCAAGCAAGTCAAGCAGCTACTGAAAATGTTGCTCTAATAAACCAACATAACTATAAGTCAAATCAGTCATGCAATTTGCATATTAACAAATACTTTTATGATTAGTGAACACTGAACACCAGTCTAACGGTCTCAACCACGGCCATAAACCTATAACCCTAATTATTCAACCAATTATAGAGAATTACAACATGTTACAATATCACGACGCGTTTTTATCCAAGACAAAGCTATACTACCGCAGTAAAAGTTAACTAACCATATATGTTGTTCTTGTGATCAAAATACTCAAAATCTTAAAAGAGATTTAAACGATTTACACTTTCAAACTACATTACAAATTGTCCTTTGCTACAAAAAAAACATCACTTCTACAACCAGGACAAGAACCACCCTAATTAGCCACTCATCTATACATGTTAAGTGAAATATATGCCTGCATTTTATGTGAAATTTAGACCATGGGTACATGATAAATAGGGTGCTTGGGATAGCTTATTAAAACCACTTACATTTTTTTGAAAGTATCAGCAAGTTGTAAGTATCAGAAGTATCAGCAAGTTGTAAGTATTAATAGTATCAGCAAGTTGTAAGTATCAGCGTAAAGAGGGAACTCACTTAAAGACTTTACAGGGAGGCAACTTTGATAAAAAGTCGTTATATATAGAACTTAAATAATTTGCAGTCACATACCCAGCCTCGAGTTTCCTTTTGGCATATAGACGAGGGTATAATATAGTTCTATGTGACAGACCTCATTTTAATGTCAAATGGAGGTATTGCATGAATCTCGTGAACTAAGACGAACCTAATAGTGTTGATACCATGGTCTTACATGAATCTCATGAATTAATCTTTAGGCGCTTTCTCATCTATTCTTGACTTAAGATATGTATCAAACTTACATCTCCTTAGTAAACTAATAGAAGCTTTGACTTTCTGACCTGTGCTAAGCAAAGTCAAATTTCTAATTAAGTATCTAACCACTATGTGAAAACCACAACATGGGGGTGTTACCGAGATAAACCTATCAGAAAGACCTCGTAATAGTCAAAGATTTACATAAGGATCATTAACTACAACTAATAAATACTTGTTTAAACAGCTGGTTCATAGCAATTGTGCAAAACTAAACTATACAATATTATACTTAGGTACTTATTGGTCGGTATTCAGCCTAAGAAATCTATCAAATATAGAAGAGACAAAAGCCGAAGCTTCACGAGATTTCTTGAATATAAACATATAAACAAGTGGGATAGTAAATATTGCAAGTCCAAGCTTCGTTTGTCATAAACTAACACAAATATTTTAAGGTCATCCACGTTTCTTTGCCTGTCTTAGACAACGCATCTACTATTTTTAATTATACTCTAACATATGCAGATTTTGAGTTACTGTGATTACGTGTATATTTTGCATTTCACAAGTCATTTATGCATTCTACTCACGTCAAGTAACACATACATGTAACCTCAGTTTCAGATATTTTAATGTAATCAAAATGAATAACACCTTAATGTTATATCATAGAATATATAGAGTAGGAACTAGGGAATCAACTAGGTGGCACTTAGAAATATATGATTTTGTTAAACGCAAATAAGTTAATCAGGTTTTTGTAACCAGGTCATGCAGATAGGTAACATAACATATTAAAAATCAATAATTTACAACCACCACATGATGCTTCCTAAATTTAAGGGAGAATAATGTCCAACTTGATATGTTGGGTTGCTACAATATCACGACAGAACAAGATAAGGACAACTACAAACCAGATTAGGACCAAGATGGCTTAAAAACCTACAAAATGAAAAACATGACCTAGAAAACAGGGGTCTATTACGGAGTACAAATACTAGTTACTTCAAATATTGATAGCATTAGTTTTGGTCTTAAAGGCTCGATCTGGTACTTCTGTCCCAGATAAACCTGCTTATTAGTATTACTTGAATGAAATAAAGACCAACGCCTTATGGCTTAGCGTTACAAATGTGGACAATGAACCAATAATTTGTGAGAGCAAGTTGCAAATTGGACAAAAAAAGTGTGCAAATTGGACAAAAAAGTTTCATTGTGCAGCATGAAAACGCGATAAGCAGGTAATCAGCTTCCAAAGGTGTTCCCGAGAGTGCCTATCTACCTCTTGTTATAGTAAATAAGCAAATATAAGTCTTTAAATGAAACTTCTAATCTCCTCATTTATGACTTAAAAAAAAGCAATCGTAAACACCCTTATTCTACAGTTTATTCAGCCTCAAATAAGCGGATGGATAATCATAAGCAGTTTGCTTCTATCTAAACACTAAAAAACAACCACTCGTAGAGGTTACTGCCGAATAAAAGATGGTAAGTTACTTATGTTGATGATTAAACTAATAAAAGCATCAAGACTAGCCTTCATAAAGCGTAAGTAAATTTGAATAAACTGGTGGGGTTTGACCCATGAGCCATCATCTTTTTTTAGGCAAAACAAGATAATGATGGTAAATTCATAACCAGGACATAAAGTATGTCATCCTCTTCTGCAAATCCAAAAATGATGGTGAATTGTCCTTCAGAGCGAATATGAATTCGCTCAAACAAGCTTATGAGGAATTGACACCAGATAGATGTTTAATAACAACATATGGATACTTTGATCAAATGAAGAATATTAGTAATTTATGAAAAAGGTTGAAAAAATGGTTGAAATATCAGAGAGAGAGAGAGAGAAAATGAACTAAAAAAAACACTTGCTCATTCTGATAGTACTGAACCAAACAAATAAACCATGACATGACTGGATTCTGCTCATTACCATACCCTTAAAGCAAACAGGCCCTAACTACTCTACTTACGTAAATATCATTACCAAATTGGCGAATTAATAACTAAGCAAACTTGTTCGTTAGATGTGGAACTAGAACTAGATGTTGCTGATGTACGGGTCACCATGAGTCTCGAATCCCCTCTTGTACCGATCCCGACTAACTTACCCTTCTTCTTCCCACTCGTAGAGTCTTCCCATAAATCAAAGTCGTTAGGGTTTGGTGGATGGTCACTAGCATCAGATCCATGTTTCTCCTCCAAAGCAGCCTTAACGGCATCCTGTGATTAATGGAAAGTTCTAAATAAATAATATCTGTTGATTAACTAAGTTACTGAATACACATGAAATAAAAAGAATTACCGCAACTCTTTTTGAGCTAACTGTAATGTACTCCCCTCGTATTACGTCCCCTGATCCTTCATCCAATTCACTACCTGAAGCCTCACTCATCACATTTGTGCTTGGGTGACAATGATGGTAAGCTTCTAACAAGCTAACAGGTCTCTTTTTTGTTTTTCCTTTAAAAAAATCATTAGTTAGTAGTTTATTAACTAATAAATTTTAAAAGGTACATTTATTAATATTGTATTTACCATTTTGTACTTGTGCTGAAGAAGGGTGATGGAGCCCCCATCATGTTTTGAGACCTCACCATCTACTTTGGTTAATCTGTTATGTCTAGCGATATTTGCCTTATTTTTCCATCCAATGTGTTCCAAAGCGTATCAATCATGTTATCCTAATGTTCTTGATCTATCCAATACGGGGTATACGACTTAAGCAAAGATAAGTCATCTCCAATTGTGATGTTGTCCATTGCGGCACTCTGAGCATCATCACTTCGACATTGGCTCAATATATCTGAAAACGTACTCGACATTACCATTTCCCAAGCATTATACACAGCTTTATTATCTGATGGATGCCACTGATATAGATCCTGTATATAAAACAAATGTAGAACGAAATATTAGGATTTGGAAGTCGACCCGACATCAATATTAGGAACTCATACGACCACCATTCGAAACTGCAAGTGATATTTAGGGTGTGTGTGAAAACGTTAAACAAATAAAACTCACAACTTAGACTTACTTCACAAGTTTAAGTATGTATTTGCTATGCATTGATCAGGTTTAGTTATCAGGTGGTCAGTAGGTTATGATGTTTGAACAAATGGCTTTATACATTGGTTGTTGAGTAATAAGTGTCTAGATGGGGCAGCTTGGTTATATCTGTGATAGTCGTTGTAGTTTAAAAATAGTGGCTCAATCATAAGGTAAGTTTCCTGTCCAATTTTTGGTTATACAAAAAATTAGGCTTCATGGGAACATGTAAAGTTCATTAAATCCCTAATGGTTTTCGGAACTATAGCAGAGAGCCAGAGATAGATGATAATCATGTACATATCCGGTTTTAAATCACTAAAGGGGTGTTTGGAATAAGAATGGTCACATGGCTCTTTACATTGTAGATGAAAAGTTCATAGACCCAATATTGGAGATTGGGTCGTATGAAGTTGTCATAATGAAAATGATTGAAGAACTTGCATTGTAAGTTGACTGATTTTTGCGAGGTTTGTGTTAACAGGGTATGTGACAAAAAACAGTTTTTGACTGTATAAGTCCCAAGTTTTTTAATCTTTAATGAACTACAGTATTAGTCTATCGCATATGATTACAAAAACTGTGCTACTTGGCATAACCAAAATTTAGGAGGCTGTTTGGATTGAATGAAGATATCGTTCAACTTTTGACCGGGTTTTTTAAGTGCATTTTTTAGAACAACCCATTCATGAGTGAATTGGGTAACAAACGAAAAAGATGAGCTTCTTTATAAAAAGTGACAACCGAATCAATATGTGGACATCTCATAACCAGTTAAACATAGTCACAAAATATGTTATCTTCAAACATTTCAGTTGTTTTTAATCTCCTCGATGCTTAATCACATCATTTAGCGCTTTAGGCGCCTACTGACACTAAAGCGGTTCCACTCGTGCTTCTCTAACGAGAATCATTTCGTTCCACTCTCCCAACAGGCCAATAGGCCATTCCTAGCAGCTTAGCCCTTGTTAAAGGCTAAAGAGCATACTAAACACTCACCCTTTATCGCCAGCACCATCATGTGTTATTTAAGCTTATAAACGATTCAGCTCGACAAAAGCTCTTATCCTTAATCACAATAATCCATTAATATCTTAATTTTCATCACACAAGAAAACATTTTGATTACATAATTTGGTTATCTGAGACCCCAATGTGCGTTTTCATTACTTGTATGTGATTTTCCATGAGAAATATTGTACCAGTTAAATGTCTATGGTTCTCAGTCTTTTATCACACATAAGGCTAGATGACGAGTTTGACACTTGGCCCTGCTATTCAGATGTCACCGCCGGATCCAAGGAAAGGGTGCTTTTGATCAATAATGATCATTAAATCAGGCGTCATAACACGTTGTCGCACATCATTTAACGACTAGATCATATATTTATTGGTAAGCTGAAAAATTATAAAAGAAATCTGACTCATATACGTCAGTATGTTGTGCAAAAATTCATTCTGCACATGTGGATTTTTTAGCAATGAGTGCATAGTAATTGGTCTATTGCTTTGTCTTTAATAAGCAACATAATAGTTGGTTTGTTTTCAATTAGAGGTTTGTTGTACTTTTTATACTCAAGCATGAAGTCCCAACGAGCTGAGTATGTATTCAAGCATGACGGTCTTAAATAAGTATACATTCCCAACCACCTCTTAAGTAAGGAAGCGACAAACGTGAGCTGGCGAAAACCTTCCTGTAGTATATAGAGGTCGTTAATTCCCTTTTGGAATTGTCTAATTTACAACTCACGAATTGGCAGAAACGAGGCGGCGTTCAGATAAGATATTTAACCATTTGGAAAGATCGTTCAAAACTATACGTCTATGTATCGAGATATTTTGAAAGAGTAAAATGCATAAATCCTACGCATAGTTTGTCCATATTGCACTTTTAGTTATTGGTCTTTTGAAAGTGCAGGCGGCCTCATCGGTCTTTAGATATGTGTTCATTTTCATTCTTTGACCCTAACATTCGTTAAACATTGACCGTTACTAAAAAGTTAGTTTTGTCTTCCTTTTTGGCCTTTTTTTTCCAAAACACCTCTCCATCACCACCGCTACCACCATTCCCTCCCACTCCACTACCACTTATAATTCAATAAATCATAATTCAATAACTCATAATTCATCAACTACATTGCAATGTTTCAATACCTCATAATTCATCAACTCTCACTCCACTACCACTATCACATATGTTCAATAAATCCACTGCCGCGTATATTATATTTGATGTTAGATATTTGCCAAAGCTTTGCAAGCTTTATTATATTTTTAAAATATTTATTTTGAGACTTATGAGAAGCATGCCTGCATTCAAAAGTTGGTTTTGACTAATCATCTATATCTATCTATACTACTCTATAAAGCATTTGGGACTTTCTTAAAATAACAAGGCTGAAAATTCAGACTTTTTTCCTACTAAATAAAGGAAATTGTTGATATCTTCATCAACATTATATATTATAACCCTTTCTAACAACCTTTTGTAACAAACTTTTGTAACAAACTTTTGTAACAAACTTTTGTAACAACCTATTTAAATAATATTTTTTCTTTTAAATTGAAAAATCTTTTTATTTATTTCTTATTTTTATAATCTAATTTCACCATATTTTCTAAAATTTTATGCTCTTTAATTCGATATCCATTTTGTTATATTTTTATTAACTATTATTTTTTTAAATTTAGAGTTTTTTTCGATTTTTTACAACTTTAACAATACAAACTTAATGGATAAGAGATTAATATTTGTTAGCCTAAAAAGTGATTATGAGTATTCGCCACCGCATTGCGCGGGTCCATGCTAGTCTATACTAATATATAAAGCATTTGGGACCTTCTTAAAATAGAAAGGCTGAAAATTCAGACTTTTTTACCTACTAAATAAAACAAGTTGTTGATATTTTCATCAACATTATATATTATATCATTTTCTAACAAACTTTTGTAACAAACTTTTATAACAACCTTTTGTAACAACATTTTTTCTTTTAAATTGAAAAATCTTTTTATTTATTTATTATTTTTATAATCTAATTTCACTATATTTTTTAAAATTTTATGCTTTTTAATTCGATATCCATTTTGATATATTTTTATTAACTTTTAGTCTTACTCAATTTTAGTGGGTTTTTTAACTCGATTTTTTAGAACTTTACAATGAGTAAGAGACTAATATTTGTTAGTATCAAAATTCGTTATTAGGTACTCGTCGCCGTATTACGCGAATAACGTTCTAGTAGCATATAATATGTAATGAGACAATTTTGAATTGTTATCATGATCACACCCTCATGGCCTCACAACTTCACATAGAAGTTAAAGTTAGTCAGAGTTACGATGTCCTTGCTGTAAAATTACTCAAAATATATCACATCGCTTGTTTTCTCTCTTTTTATCAATAAATGTATGGAGTTACTGAATTATGAGTTATTGAATTACTGTATGATTTATTAAATTATGATTTGGGTTATTTGAGCAGTGGTGGTGGAGCGAGAGAAGTGGTGGTGGCGCTGGCGATGGAGTGGTGTTTTGGAGAAGAAAAGGAAAAAAAATACTGTCCTTTTAGTAACGATCAACTTTGACGAATGTTAAAGTTAAAGTATGAAAATGAACACATACCTAAAGACCGGTGAGACTTTTTACAATTTTAGAAGAAACATAACTAAAAATGCAATATAAACAAACCGCAATTTGGATTTATGCATTTTACTCTATTTTGAAACTATGTATATGGATTCTTTCCGGGGAGAGAATATAGTGCCTAATTTACGATAAAATGTTTTTGATAACAGAGATACAAAAACATAGGATCAAGGATCAAGTATCATCATTCAAACACAGTGTACAATATTTATTTGGTAGAATAACCAGAGTTGCAATTAGGAAATAACTGTTAGTTCATGCTCGTTGGATGAGCCAAATGTGGCTAGGGGTGTGTGAGTCTATTGGGGGCATATACGTTAAACACTTAGAGTGCGTTTTACTTCACGATAAGCTTAGAAATTGTGAACTGCTGGACTAATCATGTAAGAACTTTTATGGCTGTCCTAAATTCGTTTTAGTAAGTTGAGGAAAGATCTAGAATGATTACTTGAGTGTCCAGATTCATTTGAGATAAGGAGTAAAAAAGAGTCATGATAAACATTGGTGTTTGTGTGGGATAAGGCTTAAACTTGAAGAGTTTTTGACTTATCATGAGTGGGATTTGATGGGTATATAAACACCCTTCTACCCATCTCATAACACACGAATTTTACAAACCAAAACCAAAGAAAAGCTCTGCCATTAACATACTCTTGATAATCAACTTAGGTTTAAACTCAATTAGGGTTTATAATCTTAAATTGATCACTCCATCTTAAATCACTTGCATTTAATCAATCCAAGTTGTTTAGTAGTTGTTATTTGATACTACTAAAGGTTTACAAACCGTGGGATAATCTATCAAAGGCGTGACAGATCATAGAAGCTATTCCGGGCTTATTCTGATCGTTCTCGGACAAAAGCTTATGTGCAGATCGGACAGTGTTGTCCGATATCTTACAGCAAAGGGAAAGGTTCTCGGGTAAAGCTTATATCTCAGACAACAAAGCAGTTTTAGGTTGTTTTGTTTTTTTTGGTTCGGATCGGGTTTTTGACACACGGTGTTTGGGTATACGTGAGGTACGGCTAGCATTCCGAACGTACTTGGTTGAGGTGTTTGTGTGAGCAACCGTAGAGGTGGTTTATTTATCCACTTATTTGTTTCATTTGCTTTTGGACGGAGGTTAGTTTTCGCGTTTACTTTATTGTTTATTATTAATTACGTGTTAATCATAATTGCCCAAACTAGATCCATTCCGTTGCGCACTCGTACTTACATGGTTAACTAGATATTAAATCCCAACAGTGGCATCACGAGCCATGCTCGTTTGGTGGTTATGGGTTACACGTTTTAAATAAACACGCGAAACCGCATGCATGAAACCTAAGGTAGTTATTTGTTTTATTTTTATTTGACAATTAAATTGTGTACTTGTCATTAATTATAAAAATAACAAGATGATGATTATTAAAATTAATTGTTAATTAGAAACATATAATTAAAATTAAATAGTTAATTAGAATACATAAAATAATAATAAAAAAATTAACAGTTAATTGTTTTGCCATGATTATTTTATGTGTTATCCGGCTATAAGACTCGCTACAATCACGTAATGTGATGCATGGGGCGATTTAGGTACTTGATGAAAACCTAATGAGAGTCTTATGGTTCTTCGTTTGGGGAAGACTCTTCGGGGTCTCGGATTTATGTGTTTATTTAATGTCTTATGTTTATTGTATTTGCTTTCCTAATTGCATTATTGTTACATGTTTTTCAAAATACCTAAATTATATGCAATATGGATAAATATTTATAGAGAAACATGACATTAAAATTGGTCAATATTTTACACGCCTAAATACATACTCATTGTGACCGGTTATGTGTTACGTGGAAAAGTGTTTTATAAAATAAAATGACCTAAACACTATTGAAACACGCTCTCATGAAAATAAAAACTGGACGCTATGGACTCATGGGATGTACGGGTCACCCACTAGAACAAACTATAAGGCGGGTATAAGCCAGTGCACACAGTCACACCTAAATGATATCCGACTATTGCCTTGCGCTGGTCTGGTCCTGCGCTGTCTTGCGAGTTCGATTGGAGCTACCGTGAACCATCGTAGATCACTACAGTGTCATTACTAAAAGTTTTTAAAAAATCATGCTACAAAGTTGTTTACATGCTTCTTTGTACACATGTTTTACCACATTTATGTGTTATACCCTATGTGAAATTTAAGTGTATGCCAGCCAACTAAGAACACGTGCATTTGATTTGGCTTCTCTGGACAGTCCTAAGGGCCTTGTCAAACCCATGGCAAATTTTTCACGACGGTCATACCCTGTGTGATATTTGCATGTTCTTGCTTGGTTAACTTAACTCGAGTATGCACGGTCAGACCCTGGACCCGAGGCATAAGATGAGACTAAACATGCTCATGACATTACTACCGTTTTACTAGTGTCTTGAACGGTCTCATAAAGTCTAAGAGTTGCATGTTATGCAATTAACGCTCGTCGCTTACCTCTTGCCCCACGCGTTTACATATTGGACAGTCCTTTTGTAATGAGTGGGAGTTCAAGATGGATCTTAGTCTTAATTAGTAATTAATTGGGTAGTTAATTCTATTAAGAATGTAATTATCGAAAATACTAATTGTTTGATCTTTTTAGTTGTAGATGACTACCAATGTCGTAAACAATTCGGTACTCAGGAGTTTTTTCGAGAAACACAAACTCACTGGGCCTAACTTCATTGATTGGTACCGCCAGTTGCACATTATCCTATCAGCTGAAGACAAGGAACAATACTTGGAACATCCAATTCCTGTTGCAACTCCTGGTCACCAAGTCCCTCCCGATGCTCTTGCAGCTCATGCTGCTTGGGTCAAAGGGTCGAAGGACATTGCTGCCCTTATGATCATGACTATGTACTTAGAGATCCAACGAAATCTAACCCATCTCGGAGCATATGACATGTTGCAGGAGCTGAAAACCATGTTTTCTCAGCAAGTAGAACAGGAACTTCTTCAAACTGCGCGTGAATTTCACGCGTGCAAGCTTGAGGAAGGTCAAAATGTAGGCTCATATGTTCTTAAGATGAAGGGCTACATTGAGAACTTAGAGCGTCTTAGTCACCCCGTGACTATCAGCTATGGAATAAGCCTGATCTTGATAGGCATTTCCAAGGAGTATGACAGTTTTGTTTAAAACTTCCACATGCATGGCATGGGGAAGACTGTGAATTCGGTGAATGAACTGCATGCCATGCTTAATGAGTAGACACTTCCCAAGAAGGCTGTTTCATCTGCACTTCATAATGTGCGTGCAGGTAAGGTCTAGAAAAACCAAGGTAGAAAACCGCCTAAGGTTGCGAAGGGGAATTATGGTAATGAAAAGAATAAGATGACTTATTCTCCCGAGCACAAACCATCTTATGCTCCCAAGAACATAAATCCTCCACCACCCAAAAAGGATAATCCTACTAAGGACGACCCCTGTCACAAATGTGGTCAGATAGGTCATTGTAAACGGAACTGTCCCGAGCACTTAGCCGAGTTGCAGAAAAAGAAGAGGTTGTCTCAAAAAGCCAACACTTCAGGTATTTCACTATAGAACTATATTCCCTTCCGAGTAATTCGTGGGTATATGTGGTTTTGGTACTCACATTTGTAATAATACTCAGGGTCTAAGGGGAAGTAAGAAGCTGAATCCATGAGCTTTGAATCTGTACATGGGCAATGCTCAACGTGTAGGAGTCGAAGCTATTGGAAATTATCATTTATGTCTCCCTAGTGGATTAGTTATTGTTTTGAACAATTGTCATTATGCTCCCTCTATCACTAGAGGGATTATTTCAGTTTCTGGTTTGTTTAAAGATGATTTTGTAAACTGTTTTGATTCGAATAATGCAATTTCTCTTTCTAGGAATAAAGTTGTTTATTTTACTGCTACTCCCTGAGGGGATGGCATTTATGAAATTTATATGTCTTGTTCTAAAACAAATGATAGTTCTATGTTTGCTGTTAGCAATAAAAGAGCCAAATTAACTTTGGACTCTACTCTCTTGTGGCATTGTCGTCTTGGACACATAAGCAAGAAACGCATGGAGAAGTTGCAACATGATGGAATTCTCACCTCAACTGACATTAAGTCATTTGAAAAGTGTGTCTCTTGTATGTCTGGGAAGATGGAAAGAAAACCCTATTCACATCAAGTGGAAAGGGCTAAAGATCTACTTGGACTAATACATACTGATGTTTGTGGCCCATTTAGAATCATGTCAAGGCAAGGAGCTAACTACTTTGTCACTTTTACTGACGACTTTAGTCGGTATGGTTATGTTTACCTGTTAAAGCATAAACATGAAGTGTTTGAGACATTTAAAGTGTTTCAAAAGGAAGTAGAAAATCAACTCGGCAAGATCATAAAATCACTACGATCTGATCGTGGAGGTGAATATATGAGTCAAGAGTTTTTGGATCATCTTAAGGAGCATGGGATTATTGCCCATCGAACTCCTCCATACACACCTCAACATAATGGGGTGTTTGAGAGGAGGAATCAAACACTGCTAGACATGGTTCGATCCATGATGAGTCAAACTACTCTTCCAAAGTCCTTTTGGGATTATGCCCTTGAGTCTGTTGCACGCATACTCAAAATGGTTCCAACTAAGAAGGTTGAAAAGACGCCGTACGAAGTATGGCATGGGCAAGCCCCTAAGTTGTC
Organism: Glebionis coronaria; assembly: GCA_025667525.1. Classification (NCBI taxonomy): domain Eukaryota; kingdom Viridiplantae; phylum Streptophyta; class Magnoliopsida; order Asterales; family Asteraceae; genus Glebionis; species Glebionis coronaria. The sequence goes on along the minus strand of CM046878.1, from coordinate 581,511,003 downwards.
TTACTTAAGAGTCTGGGGTTGTGAAGCTTTGGTTAAACGTGATACGATGACCAAACCTGACAAACTGGAACCCAGATCTATTAAGTGTATCTTTGTAGGATACCCAAAGGAAACGATGGGATATTACTTCTACTACCCACCTGAGAACAAAGTTATTGTTGCTCGGAATGCTGAGTTCTTTGAGAGTAATCTCTTAGATCAAGAAGCAAGTGGGAGTATAGAAGATCTTGAAATTATTCAAGATGAAGATACAAATCCTTCTGATGACACTGGCTTAGATCATGACGAGGATGATCAAGAAATTGAAGAACCTCAAAGTGATATCAATCCCATTCGTAAGTCCTCTAGGACACGCCGTGCACCAGATCGAATGTGTTTATACGTCGATGCTGAGGAGCATGAGTTAGGGGATCTTGGAGAACCCGCTAACTATAAAGCTGCATTATTGGATCCTAAATTCGAAAAATGGCTTAATGCGATGAATGTGGAGATGCAATCCATGAAAGATAATGATGCCTGAGTATTAGTTGATCTTCCTCCTAACGATAGAACCGTTGGTAGCAAGTGGCTATTCAAGAAAAATACTGACATGGATGGCAAAGTACACACCTTTAAAGCTCGTCTTGTAGCAAAGGCCTTCACTCAAACCTACGGATTATGAAGAGACCTTTTCTCCTGTAGCAGACATTAGAGCTATAAGGATTCTTATAGCCATAGCCGCGTTCTATGACTATGAGATTTGGCAAATGGATGTCAAAACTGCCTTCCTCAAGGACATCTTTCCGAAGAAGTCTATATGGTGCAACCTGAGGGTTTTGTCGATCCTAAATATCCTAACCGAGTATGCAAGCTCAAGCGTTCCATTTATGGACTTAAGCAAGCATCTAGGCAATGGAATAAGCGTTTTGATGATGAGATTAAGAAATTCGGTTTCACTCAAAATCAAGATGAGCCATGTGTATATCACAAAGCCAGTGGGAGTAATGTTACTTTCTTGATTCTATATGTTGATGACATATTGCTCATGGGGAACAATATTCCAATGTTGAAAGGGGTAAAATCCTACCTTGGAAAGTGTTTTGCTATGAAAGATTTAGGAGAAGCTGCATATATTCTTGGAATCAAGATCTACCGAGATAGATCTAGATGGTTAATTGGTTTATGTCAAAGTGCTTACATTGAGAAAATCTTGAAAAGATTTCATATGGAGAATTCCAAGCGTGGAACTATCCCAATGCATGAAATCCCTAAATTGAGTAAGTCACAATGTGCTGTTTCACCAGCTGAAAAGCAATGCATGCAGAATGTTCCTTATGCCTTGGCTATAGGATCAATTATGTATGGTGTGAGATGTACTCGTCTGATGTTGCGTTCGCTCAGAACATAACAAGCCGATTTCAACAGAGTACTGGTGAACTTCACTGGACTGCTGTTAAAATATTCTTAAGTGTTTACGGAATACTAAGGATATGTTTCTGGTTTATGGTGGTGACGAAAAACGAGAGCTCAGGGTTTCTTGCTACACTGATGCTGGATATCTGACAGATGCTGATGACCTAAAATCTCAGACTGTACATGTTTTCGTTCTAAATGGAGGTGCTGTTGACTGGAAAAGCACAAAGCAAAGTATTTTTTCAACTTCATCTACAGAAGCTGAGTATATAGCTGCTTTTGATGCAACTAAAGAGGCTGTTTGGATTCGTAAGTTTATTTCTGGGCTTGGTATTATACCCACAATTGAAGATCCCATTGATATGTATTGTGACAATACTGGAGCCATTACTATAGCTAATGAAAGCGGAGTCACCAAGGGTGCTAGACATTTCCGCGCAAAAGTTCACTATCTTCGAGAGACCATTGAGATGGGTGATGTCAAGATAGCAAAAGTTCATACAGATGGCAATCTAGCTGATCCATTTACGAAGGCGTTAGCATTCCCTAAGCATTCTAAATTGACTCGGGGTATCGGTATGATACAAGCTAGTAGTCTCATGTAAATCTGTATGTTAATTAGTATTTAGATAATTTGGAATTGTAAGACAGTTTTATTTTCTGATAAATAAAGATACGAGGTATTTGTTATTTCATTCATATAAAATTTGTTATTCTATATTTGCATGTTTAATCCATGAATGATTTAATCATTCTAAATATCCATTGTCGGTTAGCAATATGGGAATATTGTTTACATAAGGCAAATATGAGTGTTGGATATATTTTGTGAGAATGAGAATTGTTCTAAGCCAAACTCATATGTATTCATAAGAGATGCATACTTGATTCCCTAACTTCAAACATTTACTTTTGGATCCTTGTCATAAGTAAGATTTTGAAAATGGTCTGTTAAGTCATCCTTAGACTTGAGATGCAAATAAGTTCTGCATGTGTGGATATTACTTTCGGAATTATATGCAAAACGCTATCCTGAATAAGGTAGTTATAAAAGCTATTTTTCGGAGTGATGTGAAGCAGCATTCACAACACTTGTAGTCAATAAAGGATTTGTTACTCCACTTAGTATGTGCAGAATGATACCATGGTGCCTCTCTAGAATTAATCAGATAATTGTTTGGCCGAACCCAAATGGTAATGCAAGATGAATCTTTGTTACATTTGGTATATCTGAATTGAATTCAATAACGAGAATCTAAAATGGTTAAACTATATGGAATGAGTTAGGATCCATATCCATGGTTTAACGGTATCTATAACAAAGGATGATAAAAGCAAGACATAAATGACCATGCTACTGAGAATGTTCTATGAAACTATATCTCAGACACCTCTAGTTAAATAACGAGTGTGAGCGTTGCTAGACGTTTCCGTCGTTGAAATTTGTGCAATCAACACCAATGACCAAGTGGGAGCTGTTAGTTCATGCTCGTTGGATGAGCCAAATGTGGCTAGGGGTGTGTGAGCCTATTGGCGGCACACACGTTAAACACTTAGAGTGCGTTTTACTTCACGATAAGCTTAGAAATTGTAAACTGCTAGACTAATCATGTAAGAACTTTTAGGGTTGTCCTAAATTCGTTTTAGTAAGCTGAGGAAAGATCTATAATGATTACTTGAGTGTCCAGATTCATTTGAGATAAGGAGTAAAGAATAGTCATGATAAACATTGGTTTTTGTGTGGGATAAGGCTTAAACTTGAAGAGTTTTTGACTTATCATGAGTGGGATTTGATGGGTATATAAACACCCTTCTACCCAGCTCATAACACACGAATTTTACAAAGCAAAACCAAAGAAAAGCTCTGCCATTAACATACTCTTGATAATCAATTTAGGTTTAAACTCAACTAGGGTTTATAATCTTAAATTGATCACTCCATCTCAAATAACTTGCATTTAATCAATTCAAGTTGTTTAGTAGTTGTTATTTGATACTACTAAAGGTTTACAAACCGTGGGATAATTTGTCAAAGGTGTGACAGATCACATAAGCTATTCCGGGCTTATTCTGATCGTTCTCGGACAAAAGCTTCTGTGCAGATCGGACATTGTTGTACGATATCTTACAACAAAGGGAAAGGTTCTCGGGTAAAGCTTATATCTCGGACAACAAAGCAGTTTTAGGCTGTTTTGTTTTTTTGGTTCGGATCGGGTTTTTTGACACACGGTGTTTGGGTATACGTGAAGTACGGCTAGCATTCCGAACGTACTTGGTTGACGTGTTCGTGTGAGCAACCATAGAGGTGGTTTATTTAGCCACTTATTTGTTTCATTTGCTTTTGGACGGAGGTTAGTTTTCGCGTTTAATTTATTGTTTATTATTAATTACGTGTTAATCATAATTGCCCAAACTAGATCTATTCCGCTGCGCACTCGTAGTTACATGGTTAACTAGATATTAAATGCCAAGAATAACCATGTTCTAAATTAAATAGCGGCGCTAAGGTGTCGCTAAAGCGCGAGACACGGAGACCACGTTACCAAGGCATGGCGTGAGCTGAATCGTGAAAAGACGCGTGAGTTTTTTTATATCGAAGTATGATAAAAACATATATATAGAGACCATGTTGATGCAGGCCGTAACCGAAACCACAATCATAGAAACAAACCATAACAAAGAAGTAAATAACCAGTATTCATGTAATGCATACAGTGACACAAATTTAAGGATAAATAGAGAAGTACTTAAAAGTTAATACGTTTATAACTACTCATGAGATTTAGTTGCAACATGTCATCTAGATATTCAAGATCGAGCTTTAGACATTACCTTCTTCATATGTTTAATATACGCATCCCTTTCAACAATTGTTAAAAGTAGATCAGCAAGCTCCATTCAGGATCATTGTCGATCTTCGTCAGAAGATCATAGCTCTTGAAAATAAGATCAGTAGATCGCGGATCTCCATTAGAAGATCAGAGCTCTTCGTTAGAAGACCATAGTTGTCATCTACAAGATCATAGCTCTTCCTGACCACAAGATCACGGCTGTCCCTTAGAAGACCACAACTCTTCTGTAAAGCATCATCGTTCTTCATAAGATCAAACTTGTTCACAAGATGATACATCGTATTAAAATCAGACATGTTTAGACGATCAAAGCTCTTTGTTACAGGATCATAGTTCTTCCCTAGAACAAGATACTTCTCAATAAAATCATACATCTGTTGAACTTCATTTGTGTATAGAATGTTATATATCGACTCTAAAATATCACCCTTCTTTAGAAGATCTTCCTTAATTTTTATATTAAGATTATAGTTCTCATTTAGAAGACGAGTATTGTTCATTAAAAGATCATACTTCTCATTCAAACGTTCATACTGCTCCTTTAGACAATCATAATTCGTTTTTGAAGGATCATTGTTCTCCTTTAAGCGGTCATAGCTCTTCTTGAGAAGATCACAGTTCCTTTTTAGAAAATCATGGTTCTGTTGGTGATTTTGTGTTACCAATAATGATTTAAGTGTAATGGATTTACTTTGTTGACCAATGTGTAATCGTGATAAACGTTCATCAAGTCGGGGTTGTGCGGAGTGCACACTTGTATGACATTATTACGGTTATCATACGGGGGAGATGCCCCCGTACGACGGGGGTCCGGGGGCAGCGCCCCTGGGCAGGGTCCAAGGCGCGGCAGCCCCTTGGCAGGGTCCAAGGGGCAGCGCCCCTGGCTGTGTTAAAAACGCACTAGAAAATAAAATTCCCGGGTGTTTTGGACCTTTTTCTACCCGTTGTTAAAAGTGTCGGTTTTGGTTACAATAACTGTTTTGACAGTTACAACCAAAAGAGACAGGTTTTGGTCATATAACCTCTATGGTTTTCTGGTTCTGATTCATAACAACAATAACACATAAACAGTTCGAATCTGAGTTTTATCCGATTGGAGATTTCGATAGAACCATCGAAATACTTTGATCTGAAAGTGTTTGACACGACTCTCAGATTATTTGATCCACCCATATTTCTAACAGGTTCCCCATCAGTCCATCGTTGTTCACCTTTATACCATCGTAATTCACCTTTACAAGATTATAGTACTCCTGTAGAGCCTTGTTAAGCGCAGCACACGCGTCATCCATTGTTTGGATCTTCTTGAGTTATGATATTGCGAATATATGTGTTTTAGGGTTTCGGGTTTTGGCGAAACGCTGAAGATAGATGATGTAAGAGATATAGCCATGTAATAATTTTATATTTAGTAAATGTATATTTTACATATTCAGCCCTTTTATATTAACCATGCCTGGCTCATGTATCTTGCCCAAGAAACAAAAAGGTTCAAAACTCGATCAGCATACAAAAACTTGGTGTAAATCATAAAAAAATGGACAACCAACTACGGCTTCAGAACCTGTTGTAGCAGGTAATGACAATTGACACCCAGTGATGAACCAGGGAACCGGTAGGTTTCAGGATACTTACGGATTTTTTCGCCATAATATTAATTTTAAACAACATAGATTTTTCGTAAATGCATCTTATTTGCACCAGATACAACTGAATGTGTTTGTACTGTTATTGAGTTGCTATACTTATAAATAAAAAACTAAACTCAATATTTAGTAAAAGCCCGATGTGATAATGATGAGGTCAATTCAATATTTATTACTGAAACTTCAAAAATCTTGATAATAACTTGATTCAAGTCTACATAAGATCGAGCTCTCCTCGTTAAACATGTTGAGTTCCTTGGCTAGAGTTCGAGCTAGAGTGAGCTCGAGTTATTCGACAATATCTCAACTCATTTGAACCCTTAGTGAACAGTGAACACCTCAACGTTTTGATTAGAAGTTAAGTTTTGTTCTAATCATAGTGTGTAGCAATTGTGGGCTACGCAAGTCTGCATACACAATACTAGAAGGATGTCAAATATGGACTTAATTTAGAAACAAGGATTTGTATTGTTGGAACTTAATTATGATATTGACGCTGGCTTTCCCGATTCTTTGTTGTTATTGACATAGTTCCGTTACTGTATTAAAGTCCCTTTTGGACTCGTCTAATTAACAACGATAAAATTGTGTAGTCGATTAGTTCCTCCATATGCAAGTACAAATAGATATGAAAACTGTTCATCATGAAATAGTGCAGTAGTTGCCTCTTTTCTGCTAACTCACGAGAGGCGGTGTTCAGATAAGATATATATATATATATATATATATATATATATATATATATATATATATATATATATATATATATATATATATATATATATATATATATATATATATATATATATATATAGTGTAGTGCTATTTGCAGAACCACTTTTTTGGTACAGAACTTACAGAACCACCATTTTAACTCTAATAATGCATGATGTACAAGATACTTAAGCAAGATGACAGTTTTTGTAAATAAAATAAAGCAATAATTAATTAATAATTCGATATGGGTATTAAAGTAATTTTACACATGATTAAAATAAAACATGTCCTCCATTTCCTCTTCACCATCCGTGATTTTATCAAGATTGCTTCTCTCTCTAAAAAAACTCTACCACTACTCATCTATTCAATTTGGGGCCACCATAAAAATTGCAATATGCTTCGTGTATCTTCTTGAGATCTAACAATGTCGGAGACACTATGATTTATCTGTTCTGATCGAAGAAAAATGATGAATCGATCTTTAATTTAAACGTCAAAAAGGTAATCGTTAAGCTTTAAATTTGGTTTTGTTGCTGTTCTTGTTGTGCGATGCTTTAGCTTTATTTGTAGGACTTGAATGATTGAACTGGCCAAATATGGTTACCTTTTGGTGTGAATGTTGTGATGTATCTCGTCGATTAATCCTAAACAAATCTTCCATATATAATATGCTAGTACCCATTATCTAATTGTTAGTAGTCAAATAAATTTTGGCTTGATACTTTTTGATACCCGCTCGAATGGAAATATAATCCTTGATAGTGTTAATATATTTTATTATTATTTTGAATTTTGCGTCGAGTAAGGTTTTTTTTTAGCAAGCGTCTAGTAAGGTATCTCATGTGAAATTTGTATGAATAACTTATTTTTGGTCTTTGTTGTTTGTTTTTTCTTATAGTACTGCTATTTGTTTTTTATTCAATTAAAAGGCATCTCTACATTTTGTGCTAGTCAGTATGTTTAGTTTAGTTTCTTTGGTGTAGTTTAAATTTAAAATAAATAAGATTGTACATAAGTGTATGCTATAGTTGCTATGATCACATACTAGTACGCTCCATATATGTTTCTTGTTTAATATTTATTTTATCGTTTTACAATTGATTTAACATGTCATAATTCGATGTAACATTTATTTATATATTGTTTCAGTGGAGATGGATTAATCATGAGAAAGAAGTGTGCGAAGAAGGTTATCAACAAATACGGTAGTGATTTTAGAAGTGGTACACGTATGTTCTCGAGGCACGCGTCTATGTTTTCGGAAGACGTACATGCATGTTACAAAGAATTTGATAATTTTTTTGTTTATGAATTATATTTTATTTAATATCATACCTTGAATATACAATTAATTTTCTTGGTTTGTTATAAGTTTAATAGTTATATCTATATTTGGTCTTGAAATTACGAAGTTTAAAGAATATACATTTTAGAACATGTATGTAATTAACATTTTTAATTTTTAGAACATGTATGTACTTAACATTATTAATTTTTAGAACGTGTATGTAATTAAAAAATTTAATTTGTAGAACATGTATGTAAATCACGTGTTCTTTGGATTATAGTAAAAATTATTTATTACACAAAATGTTAAAGAGATGAAGAAAATGATGAAGTGCAGTATGTATACAACTCATTAAAAAAATACCACATTTGATGATTAGAAGCGTTTAAAATATTATTGATATAGGTCTTTGTAACTTAATAAAGTTGAGTGAAAATCAAAAAACGTTTTCTACAAAACTGTTAGAAAGAAATGAAATGAGTTCCAACATGCACTTTAAATGTTGAATTACACTTTTGCCCTAATGCACCCATCTACAGGAAATTAAACCCTTTTTAATTTCAAAAATGCCATCTTGCATTAAAATGATGTACATAATGCATTATTTGATGTGAAAAGATGGTTCTGTAAGTTCTGTACTAAAAAAAGGGTTCTGTATATAGCGCTCCCCTATATATATATATATATATATATATACTAGCAGGGTACCCGCGCAATGCGGCGGCGGATACCGAGTGACTAATTTTATAGCAAAGAAATGTTTTTCGTTTATACTTTTTTTCTAACATTAATTCATAAGGATTAGGAATGCAAGCTATTTCATACTTAAATAAACAATAAGACCGAATTGAAGTTAATAACACAAATAGCATCTTTGAAACAATAAGAGATTTAGGTAGAGTTTGAGCAGTGGGCTCAAGCCCTAGGGAAAAGCGTCTCCTCTTTGAGTTTTTCGACCTTTGCCGTGTCTTCGGATCTCATTAAAAAATGTCATTAGATTTTTAGCATGATATACATGTGGTTGATAAAGATTAATACAAAAAGTTGATGTCCTCGGATGCAGTTAAGCTACATTGAACACACAATGCTTTACATAATGCAAATCATTAAAAAAATACTGTTGGACTGAACTTGAATATTTGTGCATGAACCAGTGACGAAAGATTCATATCTTGACAAGGTAGAGAACGGTATGAATATACAAATCATTGATCGCCGAACACTCGAACGTTTACATGTGCGTATGAACCCATACATCGAAAACCCCAAGAATCGTATGAATAACAATGTGAAAACTGTTGTGTTTTTTGATGTTGGTGTTTATTTGCTTGTAAGGTCGATGGGGTTTTATATAGTATTTAGTGAGCTGTTACAATTAAAGATCTTAACGAGCTATTAAAATTTTGAATGGTTGTTAATGGAATTTAAATATTGAAATAGACAGTTACGAATTGAGCTTTTATGAAACAATAGACGAATAACCGCGCATAGCGGCGGAATACCTAGCGGGAGATGATTAACTATATGCAATTTTGTGGTATGTGGTTTTTGCAAGTGAAAGCAACAAACGTTCGTAACATGTGATGATTTCTTAACATGTATAAAAAAACATATAAAAGTATTTAGTGAAAAGATTGCATCACTTATGAGATAAAATATAACAACACACATTAGTACTTACTTGTCGCGTAAAACTTCTTGATACACGATATTTGAGGTGTAGATTACTCCTTGACCAAACTCAATGACTTGTTCGACTAATACTTTGGTAGTTGTAAACGATATGCCTCTGTATGACACAACATAAAGTTAGGCAAGCGAAAAATAGAGTCGGGAAAATAGACATCACATTTGAAATTTGTTCCCCTGAGCTTTAATGACAACCATCTCAAAGCTAGGGAACATAGGAAATTGTGATTCTTTTTAGCTTGAAATGGAACATGTCTTCTTCCCCTCCTAGCGGCAGTGGTTTCTAGTTTCGACAACATTTCAACAAAGAATGAATGGTTTGCGATATGGAGGTAATAGTGAGTTAACCTATGCGCACAAGCGACAATGTATGGTCAGCGATAAAATGACGTTGCGCCAAGACGTGTGAGAGATTTATGTTCTTAATGTAGGTTGAAGAACTTAGTATACGGTCTCGCTCGTTAAAAAGAATGAATAAATCTTTATTGTGTCCTTTAGAAGCGTATTTCTTCACTTGTTTCGTAGCTCAAAATACATATCTATTAGATTTGTATTCGTTTTTATTTAACTAAAAAATTTATGGAATAGAAGGAAATTAATGGTAAAAATGGAACGAAAAAACTTATAATAAATGTTAATCTGGTACATATTTAGGTCATTTTGAGGTTACGGAAAAATTTCAATTTTGGTAGTCACATCATAAGGTTTTGAAAATTTATTTTCTTAATGAAAACCCTTAAGAAAGTTGTTAGCGCACTTTCATAATTATCATGACAATGTGTTGACTTGTTCCATCTAACCACAAAATGAAAACCCTTTAAAATACATACAACCACTAAACCATTTCATGATCTTGATCAACAAACATGTTAATTGGTTTCTACATTACTAAACATGTGTCTATCCTTGTAGTATTATGCCTTTAGAACCTCAATATTAAGCTCAATCAGCACAACCATTCAGTTATAAGTATAGACACTTATTGATTTATCTTGTACCAAGCTTACCTAGAAAGATAACATATATATGATTGATTTCCAAAACTAAAATGCATACAAGATCATAACATATCAACAAAGTGGTACCTAGAAATTAAAAATAGTTAACATGTACATTTTAATTTTCTGGATTGCTTAGTTTCTTATTCTTTGTTACCTTTTGGTTTCCATATACTCAACTAACTATAACTCTCAAGTGTCAACACAAGTCTGCATCCATTGTTTTCACAATAGCACATATACCACTGAACGAAACTTTCAAGCTAGAACTGCAGAAGAAGGAAATCCAACATAAACAACATTTTACCATAGAAGAATGGACAAAAGGGAAAGAGATAAAATATATACATTTAAGGCATTTGTAAACAGGATCTACCTTCATTTATCCTGCATACTACAACTTTCTCTGAAAGTAAGAGGAACTAACTATGTTATTGAACACGCGATGAAACTTAAATTGCAAGTTCTTATATTTTAGAAGCTAAAAGTTCACAATAAACTACTTATAGGTGTTGGTTGAGATTTCTATTTAGTCTAATCACCTAAAAGGACTGTTAGGAATTTCTTACTTATAGGGGATGTTTGAAATTTCATTTTGACTTAGTTATGTAAGGGGATATTTGGAGTTGCTTATTAAAGTTGTTAATACAGATTCAATCTAGTCACATGGATTGTTTTGCACATCCTGTATGCTTTTAAGAGATGGAATCTCAGTATATATCCATGGTGATCTCTACAGAACCTAAATGAAACTGTCACAAACAATTATACTATACACACATCTCCGTAAGATATATCTTAGATAATGGTCTAAACGACCCTTATCCTCAAGAACTTCCCATGGTTCATATAGCAAAAAAGTGTTTCATTTTATTAATTTTAGGATTCTAAATAGGTAAATCTTGTCACCCAATACAAAAACTTTACCTTATAGGACAAAAAATTGACGCAGGTTGATTTCCATTGCTTGGGCGTTCAATAGAAAATTCTTTGGAAACCATGCTGCAAATAAGTGATAAGTTATTTTCAAGCAATACACTACAACAGACTGATAAAAAGACATACTAATAATTCCTTAATGTGTCAACTACATACCAAATGGGGTAATCTAATGATGTCGTGCCTTATTTGGCTTGTGACACAACTAATATGCCAAAGTGTTGGCCAAACTTCTAACCTCCTTACCAAACACGGTGAAGCTTATCGTGCCCCGACATTTTGGATAAGATAATAAACACGGAACCTAACCATACAAGAATGATAATCAAGTCTGAGTACGTTAAATTTATATTAATATGGAAACATTATTTGTTCAAAAATGATTAAACGGGGAAAAATTTACTTGTTTAACAAATAGAAACCAAGGCATTAAGTTTTGAGAAAGCTTTTTTTGTGAAAACTCTGCAACCGAGATCGACGTGTTCCTCAAGATGACTTTCACTCGTTGTTGTAGAGAAAGACGTAAATTTCCGCAACTAAATCAAAATAACTGGCTATGCATAATACATAACTAAAGGAGCCTCAACCATCTATTTTGTTTCCGAGCCAACTAAAACATCTTACATGTTGCCATTTTTTAATAAGTTGCAGCTTATTACAAACTACTTGGCTTCTTATCACTAATTCAAGCAGTATCGACAGGCAATCCAGAAAACCTAACATGGATATCTAATGTACCAAAATACAAAAGTAATAAGCAATCCAAACGAATATCTAATTTATTAAAATGCAAGGTTTGAAACATGTACATCAGTTATACATTGGTAGTATGCCAAACAACCTAGATTTATAAATGCTCCCAAAATATGAATAAAATAATAATTGGTACCTCATGAGACATGAACGGAGCAACATCAGGCGCGTAATCCATCTTATGAAACTTAAAGATCATGAAAATCAACAATCCATAATCAAAACATAGAAAGGAAAACCTCTAATTCTTTTTGTACAAATATGAAGTATATTAAATCGACACCCAAATCCATTTCATGGCTTAACTATAGTTTAGTTGTCGCAACACAACTATAACAATAAATCCACTTGAAAAACCACCAATACATCAACAACCAAGAACATCACCACGACCCATAAAATCTTACAAAGAACCCAAAAAAATCAAACGTTATATATCCATTCCCAGGTGATTCTATTTTGTGGATGAATCAAGATCTATCAAATACGTAAGAATACAAAACAAAATACAACACCAACCTCATCGTATTTTTGTATTAGGAGATGCATCAATCAGCTTAATTGCACGAAAAAAAACAAATCTTAAACCTGCGATTATTTAACCAAAGTAATCAAGAATTGACATATAGTATTGTTTGTGTAGATAAACCACCCGAACCAACAACAATACCAGCAATCAAAACTACCTTGAAACCACCTAAACCACCCGAGATGGTGGCGGATTCGGCAGATTTGGTGGTGACAAGTTTATGGTGGCGGCTTAGGGTTTAGAGAGAATAATCTTTTTGTGTGTGCCTCCAAATGTGTTAATGTAGTATTAATGGATTTTGATTTTGAACTACTTTCCTGTTTTAAATGATTCTTCCATCCAAGTTTCCAGCTTTTAATTCAGAATTCAACATTTCCATATATACTTTCAACATTTCACTTTTCCACTTTCAAGAAATGAGGGTAAATGCTTTATAGATAGTACTAGACGATTACCCGCGCATAGCGCCGGAATTACCTAGCGGAAAATAAATAATGATACGGTATATTGCGGTAAGATCAAAATGGAATTAAGAAGAGATGTAACATACGATAATTAAATTCATGTAAAGCTTTTGACATAAGCTAATAGAAGTTGATAAGCTTCACATTAGTTCGTTTGAAATACACGCACATGTTTAGTGAAATTTAGCCATTGTTGAGTGTCTCTACATTTACGAATGATAATCAATTAGATCATATATAAGCACATCATGTCCAAAGAGTCACTTACAAATGAACATTTTTACATTACCCCAATCGGGTTCTTTCACCTTTTGTACACAACACAGTTTTTTCTTTATGACTCAAAAATTTCAAACAAACAAGAAGGTCCTCTTACCATCTTCTGGATGGTTACTTATTATAAGCTTTCTGCCTCATTTCTTTAACTTTCTTGTGTGCTGGAACAAAACTTGGACTTGCATCCGAACGGTGCCCCGGGTAAAGCGGACCCGACCAGTACCGGAGTCCACAAGCTTTCTGCCTCATCTCTATCACTTTCCTGTGCGAATTCGAGTGCAGAGCTGGGAATACATGTTGAAGTGAATTTATACAAGTAGTACTTACGATTTTCTTTATGCTTAAATGCTCATGATTTACCTCTCATTATCAGCCGTCACAGTGAAACACAAGGACTTAGCACATACGAAAATAGTTGTTATGTTCTAAAAGAGATTAATTATATATGTAAACTATAACAAAAATAGGTAAAGCACAAAACAATAAAACTGTTGACAGAGCTTTCAAGTTACCATATATCAAAGGAAACAAACAGTGTTGCATAAGTATATAAGGAAACATGTTTACACAATAATAATGAACTATGGTAAGTTCGTAAGGCAGTATAATAATCCAATTAGTTAAAAGTAAATCTAACTTTAGAACCAAACTGTTGATTAGACCTCTATTCTGCTTCTTGATCCAATATTTTCATTGTTTTTAACAGCATACAAGTATATGCAGATTTAATGTATAACAGATCATTTATATCCAAATGCGAATGAAACTATAGAAAAAGGAAATAAGACATCACCACTGAAATTGAAATCATGTTGCTTAATAAAAAACATTAGCACGGAGTAATAATGTATGTAAAATGATAACTTACAATCAAGCTACATGCTTCTTCAGTTTATGAAAGTATTCAGGAACAAAATAAGTTCGTATGTGGTGTAGCATAAACATAAAAGTTCCAGCAACTCAATTACAGACATATGTAAAAGGTGCAAGAATACAAATGAAAGAGGTTATTTCATTAGTAATGTTACTTGAACCTTTATTAATTTTGTCATCTTCCGACACACAGTTTGCACAAGTATCGGCCTATTTGCTTTGATGATGACATAAATATAATAATCTAACCAATCACACAAGACATAAACTATCAGGATGAAACTTTAGTCTATTAACACGTTAAGGTAATATTGCAGAAAAAACTATATCATGTGGCAGTAGAAATAACATGGCTGGGACAGTGGGACGGAAATTTGGAACTAAGAAACCAAAGCTGCAGTGTTGGTGACATTTATATAAAACTCAATTCACCAATAAACTGAATCTTTTAAACTCACATACAATCCAAATTTCTAATATACTGTAGTAAAACTAATACAAATACTTTATTATATAACATATGACTATTCAGTCCACAAGCTTATCCTTGTATTTATGGAATTAAATAGGGCATAAAGTCACGCAAATAAGCTTGTACGATCGACTAAGAGAGCATGTCATCCAGTTTAATAACCTAACCCAAACGCTTTATTATAAGCCACTTTTTTAAGAATAATCAGTTTGTAAATTAATTACATCAACAACTTCTAGGCTTAGTAATTAAGTAATTACATTTATTTTTCATGAATTTCATTCTCTATTAACTGTGTTTCTGTGTATAGAAAATGGCAAAAGCTTATCCTAAGCCTTATGGGTATTCTTATTTGTTAAACCTGATTGGTGAAGCTACAGTATAATAGCTCACACGAACATGCTTGACTGGACCATGCAAACAAAATCACAAAAAAAATTGGAAAAATCTCCCAGACACATAAGCCGAACCAGATTGTCTCTAAAAGAGACGAGGAACCATCAAAAACGAAATATTTATCCCCGACAGCTATTAAAGCTATACGGACCGCATCATGGTTTGATCCCTTATAAAGAGATCCCATCATCTGGATCCTCATCCTTGTAACTACAGTATTAATATTATGTGAACAAAAAACGAAATTTTTATGTTTAAAAAACTACTTTGAAATGATAAAAAAACATAGTTGATAAAAGGGCTCAGAAATAAAAAAATGGGTTGGAGAAAGTTTATCGATCACAATGAATTAGAGTGGTGCATGACTTTCCTAGGTTCTCATCACAGGCTAACGGTAAACATGAACAACTACTCATTATAACTCAGGTAACAGTTAAGTGATAGAGATAACAAGTATCCTGATAATCATATAATTAGATCAAAGCAAGATCTATCTGGGGGATTTAGGATAAACTTTATAAGTTGACAATCGATTTCTGAATACCATAATATTTCTTTTGATAAAAAATGCTATGGATTATATGTTTCACTTACTCTATTTAAACTACAATGTAGAAGCTTTTTGCTAGTGGTAATATCTTTTATCCTCTGTGTAACCTATCTAGGCTGTTGGAAGTTTATGTTAACTGAGTCTTTGAGATCAAATACTGTAAACGACTATTGTTATCTAAATTATAAGCCATTTTATTTATGCAAGAAAATGAACTTACCTGTCATCATATGTTACAGCCTCTTTTTCAAGCAGGAAATGGAGCTTTCTTTAATAGGGCTCCAGAATGCTGGGAA
The DNA here is from genome assembly GCA_025667525.1 of Glebionis coronaria. Lineage (NCBI taxonomy): Eukaryota > Viridiplantae > Streptophyta > Magnoliopsida > Asterales > Asteraceae > Glebionis > Glebionis coronaria. Next base: position 581,494,870 of record CM046878.1, on the reverse strand, counting down.
GACTTCACTTGTTAATGTTGTCGCTGTAAGTAAATTATTTTATATATTTGGTGAACTATATTACGTAATAGTTTCTTGGGTGAAATTATTATTCTAGTGTGCTAAATCTTCCTTTGTTCTCTTTTGCTTTGCTTACAGACCGGTGGATATAGTGAAGATATCATCCCTATGGTAAGCTTTTTGACAGAAGCTTTTTGACATTTCACGTTACTCATGCCTGTTCAAATTACTCTAGATAGTATTCCATTTTAAGGGCACCCACTATAGTGGTTTACATATTACTCGCAATTCACTATAATTCTCAACTAAAATTTGTTTATTATAGGCTACGTCCATGAGCGTTATATCAGTTTTATATTTAAAAGATGAGATTTCTATTGCTACTGCTGGAGCAGCAGACAGAGGTGAGCAAAGATACAGTTCATCTGCAAGTTTATTTAACATTATTTGTACAATGGGTCATTTTTAATGATTAAAATGCTACCTTGTTGTAGTGTTATAAAATTCTGGTATACGAGAAACCTTAAAGCTCCAATTACCCAATCCTGTTCTCAAAATAATCCTGATTATAATCGGACATGGGTAAGCCTTCGTGTTGAAAATTTGGCTTAGTAACAAAATATACAAGTATTTTGAAAAGCGAATCATCAGTATACACTATTGGATCCTTAGCACGTGCCCTTTTTTATATAAAAAACATTAAAGAACTATACGGTTTCTATTTTATAAATGTGAACATAATTAAATAAGAGTTCGCATTAAAGCATAGTAGTAAACTATGCCGAGACTTTGTTATCATTACCGAAAAGTTGTCATGATACTCTGTCATTTATATCAAGCGAGACATAGCAGACAAATAGACATGGATTAAAAACCTTGAGGAGTTTAGAGTAAACACATATGAAACTATGCTCATATGTTAAGGGCGACACAAAAAAGAATGTTCTAGCAGTTTTATTACAAATAGATGTCAAAGGTGCAAGCATACAAAATGTTCTAGCAGTTTTGTGTTAAATGTTTAGTAATACATGTAGCTATCAGCATAGGATTAGACATGTAACTTATAATTAACCTTAAATAAAGGCTGCAAAAATACATTAGGTCTAGTACCTATGAGCACATTACACATTTTTAGTTTTTTTTCCAAAAAAGCATCAGAAATATGCATTGTTGGCAAGAACATCTAATTATGTCTCTTTTGATGCATAGAAAGGAATTTTTTTAATTAGAAAAAAGAACATATACCCGTGATTAGCAGCTCATGGTCAGCAACCCGCTGATCAGCAACTCGGGATCACTTATAAATCCTTCTTTTTTTCCAAGCTGTAATTTTCAATACGTAATTATCATCAGTGGTGTTTCCAGCAGCAACCACGTGCATGGGTTTCTTTATTGCTATTATCTTCTGGTTTTTTTGTGTCCTTTCAGCAATCCCTCTCCTATAAACACGCATATAAACACCAATAATAGATTATAGGTACAAAAAATTTATCAACCCGAGTAAATTGTTTATCATGCATATAAAAACCAATAAATAAAACCTCCCATGAAACCTAATTAAAAGATTTGACAAACATAAATTATAAAGAAATTATAAATTAGTAACTTACTAATTCCAGCATTAGCCAAGATCTTTGGGTAACCAAATCCAACACCATAAATCGACCAAGATCAACCATCAAAACATTGCTATGGTTACCTACGCCACAATCAACACCCATTAATCACAACAACAACACCATCCGACCACCAACGTCGCACCATGCTCAGCGACAACGAAGAAGTCGGCGGACATCGAAGGATGTGGTGGTCTCGATCAGCGGTCGTTGTGGTGTTTGTTACCTTGTTAGATTGATTCAGCGGTGGTGATGAATCTGAAAAGAGTATAACCAATCACAAAAAGCACCCAAACCAACAACAAACACCATCAATCAAAACTACCTTGAAACCACCTAAACCATCAAAAGATGGTGGCAGATTCGGCAGATAAGGAAGAGGTGGTGGTGGTGGCTGTGTTTTTTTAGAGCATTAGGGTTTAGAGAGAAAATAATAAGGTTTGTGTGTTTGCAGAATAGCAGAAATATTAGAATAGATATAAAGAATTGAAACGTATAATTTAATGAATTGAAACAACCTTCCAAGATTGCAAATATGGCTGGACATCACACTGTTTTAGAGATACATTGTCAACTATCTAACTATGGAATGTTAGGAATCTTTTTGCTATATTTCCTTTCAAAATTCCTATATTTCCCTAGACAATTCATATATTTCCAAAGATAAGTGTACTTAAAAAATAAGTCCTATATCCTTTATAAGTAGTAGGGATATATATATATATATATATATATATATATATATATATATATATATATATATATATATATAAAATATATATATATATATCTTAATATATATATAAGAGGAGGGATTTGCCACGTCATCTATCAGAGCACTAATCCCAGTCAGCACATGGGCTTATGTTATGGGCTTACAAGTTTCCGAACCCAATAATCACACCCTACAAAAACTAGACATAAAACTTTAAATTAAATCCCTATAAATTGATAAAATCCATATAAATTTGATCAATCGTCCACTGAACCCTAATATCAGGCCAAAAGTTCATTACAGTCCCATTTTTAGTATAGACCTGATGGAAAGATCTGGTCCTTCCGTTTCTAAAATGATCGACGATTCACATTAATCAACTTTATCTAAGAAAAAAGAAATAATCTTTAGCCCGTCCTCATTTTCACATCTATCCCAACTCTCTCTCTCACACACACACAACTCTCTCACCAATATAATACCCTCACCCACTCTCTTAAACCCATCTTTTTATCTTTTATTCATTTACTGACCACCGCTACACTATCTTTAACTCTCTTTTCACACCTTTAACTTGAGTTGTCCCTCCGCCTTCACCCGCTTTGGATAATCCATCTTCCGGTTACTCAATGGAGTGTCGTGAAGAGGATATACTAAAAGGTTTAGTTGTTGAAAATGATAGGGAAATGATGAGTAATGAGTAGAATTAGGAGATTGTGAATGAGGCATGGCAGATTGTTAATGAGGGATTTTTTGGTTCGAATAAGACTTATCGGTCACCTATTTGGCTTGTAAGTTTTCAAATCATTACACTTATTAATGTATATAAAATAATCATATATGTTTGCTATATTAATTAATGAATTAAGCTGCTTTAGTGGATGACTGGTTTATTGTTTTGGAATATAGCGAGGATTGTTATGTTTGTTTGATTACTTAAAGGTAGTTTAGGAGTTGTTACAAAAAGAACTGGTTTTATTTATATGATCCCCAAGTGGCCTATCAACCATAACGCAATCAGATTAAATATTCACTTGAATTAACTTCTAGAGTTGAGGTTTTGTTTTGGCGATCCACTTTCATAATACACCTTTGACTTTAGTATATGACTAGAAATGGCGGTACCTGCTGGTTGCTGGGTGATATCAGGAATAAGCACGACTTTTACAAGTTGTTTTCTCATGCTAAGTATGTGCATTTGTATTTAAGTTCATTTAGTGCTGTTACCTTTGACCACCTGAATGGATTCATCATTCAATTTCAGACAAAATGTTATTATGTGTTGACAAGTTTTTAATCTTGATATGTATGTAATTTAGGTTTGATGTTGTCATACACTTTGTTGAGCTCAAAGGAGTGGGTGATGGGTTACCCATTTTGTTACTTTGATAATAACTTGATTGGATCAACCACTTTGTACTAAGTCATGGCTAAAGACAATTGTGAGGAGATCCGTGATGTCAACACTTTGTTGGACTCAAAGAAGTAACCAACAACTGAGAAAGAAGTAACCGAGAAAGCAGCTGCCAAGAAACCATCTTCTAAGAAGAAACAAGCAAATCCTGCAGAAGGAAAGTGTTATATTGTAATAGAACTAATAGTAGTACTTAATTCTATTGATAGTTTTTCAGTGTTTGAGAATCATACTTATAATTTTAAGTAGTATGTTTTAAAAATCATAGTAGTATGTTTTTGGGTGTCTGAGAATCATAAGTGTCTTTGACTCATACTTGAGTCATTTGACTCATACATGAGTCAGGTGACTCATACATGAATCATGTGACTCATGTATGAGTCAGTATGATAGAATATGTATTATAATGACTCAGAATATGTATTAACTGTAAAAAACAATTTTACGTATTAAGTGTAGAAATGACAACAATAAAATGTACAAGTGTTTATAAACACTTGTAAAATTATATGACTCATGCATGAGTCATAATGACTCATAATATGTTTTAACTGTTAAAAACACTTTTACATATTTATAAAACTGTATTAAGTGTAGAAATGACAACAATCAAATTTATAAGTGTTTATAAACACTTGCAAATTTATATGACTCATGCATGAGTCAGCCGACTCATGCATGAGTCATGCGACTCATGCATGAGTCATAATGACTCATAATATGTTTTAACTGTTAAAAACACTTTTACATATTTATAAAACTGTATTGAGTGTAGAAATGACAACAATCAAATTTACAAGTGTTTATAAATACTTGCAAATTTATATGACTCATGCATGAGTCATGCGACTTATGCATGAGTCAGGTGACTTATGCATGAGTTAGGTGACTCATGATATTCAATACATAGTATTCAAATCACATATTCAAGACATGTTTTCAACACTTCAATAAAAGAAATCATAAATTTAAATCAAATAGTCAACACATGTTTTCAACACTTCAAAAAAGAAAAATAGAAAATTAAATCAGATATTCTTCAACACATGTTGCAAAAACATAGATACAAAAACATAGGATCAAGGATCAAGTATCATCATTCAAGCACACAGTGTACCGTATTTATTTGGCAGAATAACCAGAGTTGCAAATAGGAAATAACCACGTTCTAAATAACGGCGCTAAGGTGTCGCTAAAGCGCGAGACACGGAGACCACGTTACCAAGGCATGGCGTGAGATGAATCGTGAAAAGACGCGTGAGTTTTTTTATCGAAGTATGATAAAAACATATATATACAGACCATGTTGATGCATGCCGTAACCGAAACCACAATCATAGAAACAAACCATAACAAATTAAAGAAGTAAATAACCAGTATTCATGTAATGCATACAGTGACACAAATTTAAGGATAAATAGAGTAAACATCAACCACACTTTTCTGAACAATGAAGTACTTAAAAGTTAATACGTTTATAACTACTCATGAGATTTAGTTGCAACATGTCATCTAGATCTTCAAGATCGAGCTTTAGACATTACCTTCTTCATATGTTTAATATACGCATCCCTTTCAGCAATTGTTTTAAGTAGATCAGCAAGCTCCATTCAGGATCATTGTCGATCTTCGTTAGAAGATCATAGCTCTTTAAAATAAGATCACGGATCTCCATTAGAAGATCAGAGCTCTTCGTTAGAAGACCATAGTTGTCATCTACAAGATCATAGCTCTTCCTGACCACAAGATCATGGCTGTCCCTTAGAAGACCACAGCTCTTCTGTAAAGCATCATCTTTCTTCATAAGATCAAACTTGTTCACAAGATGATACATCGTATTAAAATCAGACATGTTTAGACGATCAAAGCTCTTTGTTACTGGATCATAGTTCTTCCCTAGAACAAGATACTTCTCAATAAAATCATACATCTGTTGAACTTCATTTGTGTATAGAATGTTATATATCGACTCTAAAATATCACCCTTCTTTAGAAGATCTTCCTTAATTTTTATATTAAGATTATAGTTCTCATTTAGAAGACGAGTATTGTTCATTAAAAGATCATACTTCTCATTCAAACGTTCATACTGCTCCTTTAGACAATCATAATTCGTTTTTGAAGGATCATTGTTCTCCTTTAAGCGGTCATAGCTCTTCTTGAGAAGATCACAGTTCCTTTTTAGAAAATCATGGTTCTCCATCAGTCCGTCGTTGTTCACCTTTATACCATCGTAATTCACCTTTACAAGATTATAGTACTCCTGTAGAGCCTTGTTAAGCGCAGCACACGCGTCATCCATTGTTTGGAACTTCTTGAGTTATGATATTGCGAATATATGTGTTTTAGGGTTTAGTGTTTTGGCGAAACGCTAAAGATAGATGATGTAAGAGATATAGCCATGTAATAATTTTATATTTAGTAAACGTATATTTTACATATTCAGCCCTTTTATATTAACCACGCCTGGCTCATGTATCTTGCCGAAGAAACAAAAAGGTTCGAAACTCGATCAGCATACAAAAACTTGGTGTAAATCATAAAAAAAATGGACAACCAACTACGGCTTCAGAACCTGTTGTAGCAGGTAACGACAATTGACACCCAGTGTTGAACCAGGGAACCGGTAGGTTTCAGGATACTTACGGATTTTTCGCCATAATGTTAATTTTAAAAAACATAGATTTTTCATAAATGCATCTTATTTGCACCATATACAACTGAATGTGTTTGTACTGTTATTGAGTTGCTATACTTATAAATAAAAAACTAAACTCAATATTTAGTAAAAGCCCGATGTGACAATGATGAGGTCAATTCAATATTTATTACTGAAACTTCAAAAATCTTGATAATAACTTGATTCAAGTCTACATAAGATCGAGCTCTCCTTGTTAAACATGTTGAGCTCCTTGGCTAGAGTTCGAGCTAGAGTGAGCTCGAGTTATTCGAAAAAATCTCAACTTATTTAAACCCTTAGTGAACAGTAAACACCTCATCGTTTTGATTAGAAGTTAAGTTTCGTTCTAATCATAGTGTGTAGCAATTGTGGGCTACGCAAGTCTGCATACACAATACTAGAAGGATGTCAAATATGGACTTAATTTAGAAACAAAGATTTGTGTTGTTGGAACTTAATTATGATATTGACGCTGCCTTTCCCGATTCTTTGTTGTTATTGACATAGTTCCGTTACTGTATTAAAGTCCCTTTTGGACTCGTCTAATTAACAACAACGATAAAATTGTGCAGTCGATTAGTTCCTCCATATGCAAGTACAAATAGATATGAAAACTGTTCATCATGAAATAGTGCAGCAGTTGCCTCTTTTCTGCCAACTCACGAGAGGCGGTGTTATATATATATATATATATATATATATATATATATATATATATATGGGAGAGATCAAATAAAAATACTTTTTTTTGTGAGAAGAGTAAAAAGACTTTTTAACCATTGATCTTAAAATCAATGGTTGAGATTATCCTAATCATAACTAACTTAAAAAGGGTATAATAGTCTTTTTAATCATTCTATTATAACTAACTTTTACTCCCTCCGTCCCAAAATTATTGTCCATCTTTCTATTTTGAGTTGTCCCAAAATTATTGTCCACTACTAAAAATAGATAGAAAACTTTGATAAATTTACTATATTATCCTTGCTTGAAATTGTTATTACAAACTTTATATAAGAATTAATTAATTAGTTAAGGGTAAAACTGTCATTATGCTAAAAAGTAAGAGATAAAGTTGTAATAAATATACTTTTCTTAAACTGTGTGATTCTTGTCTGGTGACAATAATTTTAGTACGGAGGGAGTATTTAATTAAAGAAACAAATTTTAAGATTCCGATTCGCACACAAACACACGCAGAGAAACACACACACCAATCCCTAATTTATATTTCTTTTCGATTTAGGGTTTGTTATTCATAAAAAGGGTATAATACACAAAATCCACAACTCACGTTACTATAAACTCGGTATTAGAAACTCATTTTGCGGATCTAAAGCTCAATTTCATGGATTATCAGATAAATTTCAGATTGTTTATCGATTAAGATCAATTTCGAAGCTGAATTTCATGGGTTATAAGATAAATTTCAAGGTCTGTATTTATTGTTTTGTTAAAATTAACATCAAATAAAGTTTGTTGTTCTAATTTGTGTATTTGATTTCAAGCTATATGTTTCTAGTGTGTTTTGATTTATGTATATTGTGGTAGAATTTTAGGAATATTAGTGTTAAATTGTGATATAACATTTGTGTAGTATAATCTGATGAATGAATTAGTGTAATAAGTTTGTATGTCAAATAGATTCTGATGTATAAATTGGTTCAGATGTACACCAGATTGATATATGATTGGTTGAAATTTGATTTGTTGTGAAGTAGCTAAGGATTAAACAAGAATTAGTTTTCGTAGGAATTTAGGAAATCTTATAAGTATGCCTAAATCCCTTAGAGAAATAATGCTCGTTTAAACTGATTTACGAGATCGATCACCCTTATATGTGTTTAACTGCATCAAATCAGCGTGTGATGTCGGTTTACAAATTATAAATATTAGTTTATAGGAATTTAGGCAACTCTGTAAGATTGCTTAAATTTGTATGTAATAAAAGTGCTTTGTACATTAAATTAGTCCAAATCTGCATCAAATTGATATAAATTTGCCAAAATTCTTAAGAAAAATAATGCTCATTTATATTTTTAGCATAGCTGATGCACAAATTAGTATTATTTTTAATGAAATTTGATGCACAAATAATAGGTGTATCGTAAATAAGCCACTGAAAGTCCTTATATGACTTGGCAACGGCTACTACCTCCCATTCCCCCACTTTAAGAAACTAGCAAGCCACCCTCCATAGTCTATAAGGAACACCTAATTCGGCCTCTCCAAATGTATGCAAAAAAGTCCTCTGTTTTGCGCCCCCTCCTACATAATCCTAATTTATGTAAAATCGACACGTTTCACCACTAATTCGATGAATACCACCATCCCTACATTCACAAGGACAATATTTTAATAGATCGAGTTCCACGACAATTGTCACCACTGTTGCCCCCATCGCCATATTCTACACCTCTAGGACCTCCACCTCATCAAGTTTCTACACCCGCGTCCAATGTTAAAACTCATGTTCAATGTTATGAGGATTTAGGTATCGGTCAACCGTCGGAGTGTTCAATCCACATACTTTCTTCTTCATACAATCAGGCTGACATAAAAGTAGATGCATGTGTATTATGCTTATAACTTGCAATAGTGATAGAACAAGGTAATAAAATACAAATATCTGTGTTTGTATCTTTTTAGTTTCTATTGTTTTTTTATTATGCACAAATTAAAGTTATTGATATGCCATATGATTAGGCTCTTTTAGTTCGTAGTTGTTGCGTCTGGATCTACAGATGTTGGTCAGCAACAAATGATCAAACATTTAGTATTGTTTGTTTGACACCCGACGGAAAAAAGTTTACAAACCAGATATTCCAGATTCCGCTAAGACATTAATGGGTAAATTGTTTAACACGTTAGACGATGGTTTACATTTCTACAAAACATACGCGAAGCTAAGTGGTTTTGAAGCTTGAAAATATTCTGAATATAATACAAAAGATGGTAAAGTGAAGCAAAATTATTTTGTTTGTAGTAGAGAAGGATTTAAGCCGATTGCAGCGATGGACACGTTGGTTGATAACCTTGACGAGTAAGAAATTAAGAATTCAAAGCTAAAATGAAAGAGGCATTCATGTCGGCGTAGTCGCGTAGATGTTTGGCCTGTGTGATTTTAAAGGTTACAATTGAGAATAAATATGTAGTTCATGGTTATAAAGAAGAGCATGATCACCCATTTGTTAATGAAGAAGATATCGCACTCTTAAAGTCATGACTCTCGAAAACTGCAAAGATCCAAAGAAGACTGGTCAACAAAAAATGAACATGTGCGATTCTTAGTTTTCGTCCAGAATTTCAATTCTTTTAGTATTACTATACTTCTTTCAGTATTAGTACAAACAATGAACATGTGTGATTCTTATTTTTTTTCGTTGTATTAGTGTATATGAATACAAACTGTACAAATCCATTTATCAAAAATCTTTTACTCTTCTGCACTCATATTAGGTTTTACCAGTTTATTATTTTTCTATCACATTTACCTTAATTTTAATATTATATGAAAATTGATGCACACTTAGCTTTGTTTGAATGCACAAAACAACTTTATTTTGAACAAGTCATGACAAACAGAGAGAACACAATACGCGGAAAAACATCATATGAAAAATAATGCACAAAAGAAATTTATTCTAAAGAGATCATCCATATAATAGAAACTTTTTTAATATCTTAAAAACTGATGCACATCTTTTTTTCTTTTCATGCACAAAACAACTTTATTTTGAACATATCATGCCCGGTCGAGAGAACACAACGTTTGTAACATAATATGAAGAATGATGCACAAAATATATTTATTTTAAAGACATCAACCATATTAAAAATATCATTTTCTTTTAATCTTATATAAAATTATGCACATTTTTCTTCGTTTTTGCATGCACAAAACAACTTAGACAAATGTCTTATAAAACTAATGCACATTTAGCTTATTATCATGCACAAGACAACTTATTATATAACAAACTTACTAAACAATCCAAAACTATGAAAAAAATAACAAAAATGATATATGAAACTGTATTTAATACCATTAGAGATTCCATAGGTCATGTTCATCAAAAGTATAAAGCATTACATATACATAATTTTTCAACAAGTTTTCTAACCATTCTATACAAATCATATTTCTAAACAAAAGAAACAATAAAACTAAGACATTCATGATCTTAGACTAACAAATAATTGTTCTCTAATAGCTTCACTTTAGTCTCACTTGGTAGTCTGCGACTGAGCGCAAATTCTTACATCAAAACTTCTTTAGTGTTTATTTCTCATATGAGTATCTTTGACAAAACTTTCTTCCTCCGGTCATAAATATAGGTGAGCTGATCCGAACCCTCAAGCTTAAATCCACATGTCCAGTTACATCACATCCCATATGTGTCTCCATATGATACAATATAAAGATACCGCAATTTATATAGTTATCTTGACACATCATAAAGATACCGAACTGATTCACATTTTGTCAATCTTCTAGCAACAGAAAACTTTATTTTAAACACTTAGGCACCTTGGAGAAACATTACCCTTTACAAAGATTGTACGAAACTAATGCACATTTTGCTCAATTTACGAGATTGATATTGATGCACATTTTGCTAAATTTCATGCACAAAATATCTTTATTTTGAACAACTCACAACTATCTCAGAAACACGACTCTTTTGCCAACATCATAAAAGGATTGATTCACATTTGGCCAATTTTCATACACAAAATAGATTTATTTCGATCAACTCACGCTGATCACAAAAACAAACCTAATAAGCAATGAAAAAATCTAAAAAAAAAGTACATCAAAAGATACAAAAATTGTACTATTTAATACCATAAGTAATCTCATTTTGCTAATGCAGTCTTAAGCCGGATACAGTCCAACGAATGTATATGCAACTGATAGACATCTTATCTTAAAATTTTAAAATAACAACCAAGAGATGATATTAACAAGCACTATTGAATACGCAAAAACTTTCCCTTCAGAAGCGTCACTTGAGCGCAAGTTGATAGTTTGCGATATTCTTCCAATTCATTCACCACAAAAAGTTCTTACTGTTTATATTTGTTTCTGATTTTTAGAAATACATTTCTTCCTCGTGTCATCAATCGTTTTTGTTGCTCTTTCCCTTGTTCTTCAATCCACATTTCTAATGTTTTTTCGCAGATCGTAGATATGTCTTCTCATGACGCAACATAAAGAAAATGTGCCCTGAACAAAAGCACATAAATTTCAACCAAGACTTGCATTAAAAATATATGAAAATAGCACATTCTAAAATATAGCACAAAAATTTCAATCATGACTTAACAAAAGCGAATCATTCTATATTATAGGGAATGTTTTACTACTAGGGTACGTTAATATTTGTACATGAACAAGTTTGTGTGGCCATATGAGGAATTAGTCTTAGCCGATAACATATTGATTTTTTGCACTTATCATTTTGACCAACTTTCTATGAAAACTAATAGGTTTATAAACAGCTTTTAATACAAAAAAATGTGTAAGTTTTAACCGGAACATGTTGATTACCTGCATTTATCACTTTCTTCCTGTTAAAACCAATTGTGAACTAGCCTACTTTGAACGCACAAAAATGTGTAAGTTAATTAAGAACACCTTCCTACGCTCATCACTTTGGCTAACTTCGTATGAAATCTAATGCTCAATTCACCCATTTTAATGCGTTAAAACATATACGTTCACTGAGAATATGTTGATTTGGAACGCCTATAACTTTGACTAAATTTTTATGAAAACTAATGCTCGTGTAACACATTTTCACTACACAAAACAATATAAACTCAAACAAATAACATTACACAAATGTGTCACAATCCAACCAACATACATGAAACTAATGCACATTTAGCCCGACACAAACACCTGTATCCTCAAGCAAATAGCAATTAAACAAACATGTCAGATTCCAACCCACATTATATCAAACTAATGCACATTTGCACCATTTTTAGTTCACAAAAGAGTGTTATTTCACACAACTCACAATTATCCATCCGTACCATACTTTTACTAACTTCTTCCAAATATTAATGCAGATTTACTTATTCTGATGCACAAAACAATAAATATTTCATACAAAGGCGTGTCGATTATCTAACGATATGTTTTTACTAACTTCTTATGAAAACTGATGCACATTTACTTCATCTGATGCACAAAACAGTAAATATTACATACACATATATTAATGCACATTTACTTATTCTGATGCGTGAAACAAGCTATTTTCATTCAAAGGCGTGTCGATTATCTAACGATGTGTGTTTTACTAACTTCTTATGAAAATTAATGTACATTTACTTATTCTTATGCACAAAAGGGTAAATATTTCATACGAAACGCGTGCTGATTATCTCACGATATGTGATTTACTAACTTCCTATGAAAACTAATGCAAATATACCATTTTTATTCACAAGACAATAATATTTTCACGCAAATGTGTATTGATTATCTAAGGATATGTGTTTTACTAACTTAGTGAAAACTAATGTACATTTGGCCATATTGATGCTCAAAACAGTAACATTTCATACAAATTCCTGTTGATTATCTAAAGGTATGTGCTTTATTAACTTTTTATGAGAACGTATGCACATTTAGCCATTTTGATGCGTAAAATGATATTTCATACAAGGACGTGTTGATTATATAATAATATGTGTTTTCCTAACTTCTTATGAAGACTAATGCACATCTAGTCATTTTGATGCACAAAGAAGTGATATTTCCCAAAAGTCATGTACAATTACCTAACATATCACACTTCTTACCAACAGTCACATTTAGCTAACTGATGAATATATTCATCTAATGCACACTTTAACAAACTTCCACTCCATCTCTCCTATTCATTTCACCTACTTTCTGCCTTCTCTAATATAATTAATCAAATTCATAAATTAAAATAAAAAACTTAATTATATAAATCAAATTCATAACAACAAATTCTTTCATTTGTGCACGTAGTCATTTCATTGATTGATCGATACAGGACAAAGATTTGACTTACACTAATTAATAAAGCAATATTAAATTCAGAAATCAATACCTTTAGAATCTTGTATCTTAAATTATAGATGAATTAACCGAGTGTTTGTTGAGTTCATTAGATATAGATGAATGATCTGGTGAATTTTATAGAGAGAGAAGAGAATTGAAGAGAGAGAGAGAGAGAGAGTGTGTATTAGATCTGGATGAAGGATCAGTTTTTGTTGAGATTGTTTATGTGTTAGTTGGAAAAGACCTTTTTACCCTTCAAAAATTAATTAATATTATGATTAATCTCAGCCATTGATTTTAGATCAATGGTTAAAAAGTCTTCTTATTCTTCTCATAAAAAATATCCTTTTTATTTTAACTCTCCCCTATCAAATCAAATCAAATCAAATCAAAAACCCTTATATAGGAAGGATGGTGAAACATTTCCTTAAATACAAAATTATATAAAAATGACACATGTAATTCATTAAAGTGTTTCCATAAAATGCTTATAAAATAAAATAGGAATTACAAATGATGCCTTAAATACAAAATTCTATAAACATATATATAGGAATTACAAATGATGTCTTGAATATAAAATTCTATAAAAATATATATGGAAGGATGGTGAAACAATGCCTTAAATACAAAATTCTATAAAAATGATTCCATAAGATGCTTCAAAAACAAAATAGGAATTACAAATGATGCCTTAAATACAAAATTCTATACAAATATATATAAGAATTACAAATGATGCCTTAAATAAAAAATTATATAAAAATATATAAGGAAAGATGGTGAAACAATGCCTTAAATACAAATCATAAAACTGATTCCATAAAATACTACAAAAATAAAATAGGAATTACAAATGATGCCTTAAATACAAAATTCTATTAAAATATATATAGGAATTATAAATGATGACTTAACTACAAAATATAAAAACGTTATTCATAACATTAACATATAAAAAATTTATTACCTCATAAAATTCAAAAATACATAAAATATTTATACAATATTATTAAAATTCTAAAAAAATTTAATGTATCAAACTTATTCATAACGTCAACGTATGCAAATTTAATTAATTCATAATATTCTTAAATAAATAAAATATCTTAAATACGTTATTTTTGTCTATTCTATGCTACATTATTAAAATATAAATGCCATAACTAACACTACATATACTAAACTTCTAATACAAACACACATAAATTCAGTTTTCATTCAAAAAATATATTTAAAGCTAGCCCGTCATATATATATATATATATATATATATATATATATATATATATATATATATATATATATATATATATATATATATATATATATATATATATAATTAGCAATATGAAAGATCGTTCAAAACTGTACATCTATATGTATCGAAATATTTTGGAATATGTATATGGACTCTTTCCTGGGAGATCGAGAATATGTTATGTGTCTAAGTTAAGTAAGGGTCTTAAATGTCATTTGCATAAGTTGGAGGTCTATTATGTAATTTTCTATCTTAAACATCCTTATAACCATTTGTAGCAGCAGATAATATGAATGATTGAAATGATAGATCTTCTTGTTCTCTGATTCTCTTAACATCGTCTGTTACTAGCAACTACTGATTCTCATTGAAGACTATTCTAAATCCTAGTTTTCCTTGTTGATTGTAGGATTGATTACCCACAGGGCTTAGCTTGGTCTTAATCAAATCCGAATCATATCACTGGTTCGGTACTTCATCACAAAGTTCTGGAAATCAGAAGCTAAAAAAAAAATCTTGAATTTGTGCTTCTACTTATGTCGGCTACACAATGGAGGTCAAGCGAATCGAGGTAAGCCTTAAATCTTATGTAAATGACACTCTTGATAGAATTGATAGAATTCAACAATCTAAATATATATACAGTTATGTAATATAGAGAATATAGCTTCTAAGATTTCCATACAATTTGCACAACTTGAGGCTAAAACAAGAAAGAGGGTTGGTATTGAAGTGGAAAGTCAGAAATTGAATGTTGAAAAAGTTGTGCTAGGAATCAGAAACTTTGAACCGGATTGTAAGTTAGAAAAATATGAGGATGCCTACCAGGGGTGTTTGATGAAATGCCTAACAAGAATTTTGAGAATGTTTATAAGGCCTTTGATGCAATATCGAATGTTAGTTCGACAAGGGCAAAATCAGTCGTAGCATCAACTCGTCGGTTTTGTAAGTTAAAAGTCCTTCGGTATATTTTCGATGTTAAGGACTACTATGATACTTTTATTAGTATCTTTAATGGTTCATAAGTTTCACCCGAATACGGCCTTAGTTGTTTCATTGCAGGTCTTGAAGAAGAGGTCCGATGTATGGTGAGGTTGTGTAAACCACAAACCATTCATGAGGCATTTTTTTAGCTAAGATACATGAATTCACACTTAGTGTTAGAAAAACCAAGGAGCCCATTAAAACAAGACTCTTAGCCACTAAAAGCATATCAAAACCAGGGTACCTTGAAGAACTCAATAAACGGGTTGATCATAATACTATGCCCACAGATTCTCATTAGTGTTTGCAAACTGATGCACCAACTTTAAGACAATCTCAAGATCTGTTGAATTTAGGACTTTTTGTAATCCCACTTTTGAAATGCAAGTTGCAAGGGATCCAAAGGAAGGTATTGAAGTTGCAAATACAGGGTCTAAAGTCTTGTTTGAAAATGCACATAAGGGGTGATTCTAGAAGATATGTTTATGCTTCAAGAATAGATAAGATACAACCTGGAAATGTCAAAGATACTAAAAAGTTAGAGTAAAATGATGTTAACGAATATGATAAGGTTGTTGAGGATTCACTAATTAGAGATAAGATATTAAGGCAACCTACTGATAGTTTGATTGTTGTTGAAAAGTTTGGATGGAAATTAGGTATAGATTTTTGGTTAGTTGAAAAAGGAAAAAAGATCTAGCATGGTTTAAATGGACATAGTGTTGCTGATGTGATAAGGAGGCGTTCATTAAGGGTACTGGTTAAGGTCCATCCTATGTTTAGCACTAGATCATTTGAGGGGCAATACTTCGGTACAAAATATAAAAGTTCAAAAAGGATGCAAGGTTTAATTCACGCGCAACATTTGTTCCGAAAGGAAAATATGAAATATGATAAGGTGAATAATAGGATATATGAAGCTAAATCCAAGATTATTCCGAAGGTAGATTCAGACTTTCTTCGCTATATACTTTTGATAAATGGCGCATATAGGAATATTGAGAGCGTGTATTTCGATAAATCAATGGAAAGGAGATGTTTGTTTGTTATTGCACGTATTAGTAAGGAAATACTTGTTAGGAGGATGAAGTTCACTCGAATTCAAGTGGAGAAAAAATTCCGATGGTTGGTGGAATGGCAGTAAGGGTTAGCCTACCCATATATGTAAAAGAGCGAACAAGGGATTTTCAAATAGGACGTGATACCATCATTGATGACGCGATAAAAAATGGGCTATGGTATGTTTACAAAATTTTTAGGGCAAAAGTGTGTCTAGCTGGTGTAAAACTAGATTATGATGGTCAAACATATGTGGTCAATTATTTCTTATATTTCATGTTAAAACATCGTCGTACATCGATTACTACATACAGGGTCAAAAGAGTTAAATCTGACGCATGCCAAGTTCATAGGGGTGATGCAGTGGTACCTACTTTGGTGGTTAGTGTTGCTGATAAGACAAAAAATACCAATCCTTTTTTACTAAAGGGATCATTTGAAAGTGTTTTAGGGGAACTAGGTGCTTGGTTATCGCTAAAATATGATGAAATTTTAGGAGAGATGTGAAAAATTAATTTCATATGCTTGTTGATGTTTAAATCTACAAAATGGCTTGACATTAATTTGCAAGGTTTGGAGCTGTCAGCTTTGCATTCTGAACCGAAAGACATAAGAACAATCAGTACTCTCGTCTCTAGCATAAGTGAAGAATTACCAATGTACTTGTGGATTTTACGAGTCTGGTCACGTAAGGATCAACAAAATATGTACTCCTCCAAGCTCTTTTTTGCTCATGAGGTACTAGAAGGACTCCTTAAGTTGCCTGAGAATCGAGAGTGCGCCGATTGTAAAACCAAAGGTCCTCGACGGGATAGTGTCAACTTAGGCATCTTTATATGTATGCAATGTTCTGGAATCCATAGAAGCCTTGGGGTCCACATATCTAAGGTAATATCAGCTACACTTGATACATGGCTTCCCGAGCAGGTCGTGTTTATCCAGTCTATGGGAAATGAGAGGTCAAATAGTTATTGGGAAGCAGAGCTACCACCAAATTATGATACAGTTGGTATAGAGAAATTTATTCGGGCTAAGTATGAAGACAAAAGATGGGTTGCTAAAGATGGAAGACCAATTCCATCTCCTACAGTGAGAGAAGAAAGCGTGCAGTCACAGAAACTTGTTGAGAGTCCTGCTAGTGAAAGAAAGAGCTATCAAACACGTACTGCAACAAGCAGTGTTTCAAGATTCAATCTTCGTGTGCTTCCAAAAGGGCCTGAGCCTGTGATACAACAGAAACTGAGGCGGCAACTCCTTCTGCTGAGTTGGCAAAAGAGGTTGTTGAAACTGTCTCTCCTCCTAAAGTTGATTTTGCCACTGATCTTTTTGACATGCTATCGATGGACGATAGTCCTGCTGTTCCAGTTGCTGCTTCTACCTCAGATGATTTATGGGAAGGATTCCAATCTGCTGGAAGTCCAATACATTCTATATTTCAAAGCTTTTTCGGAAATGGATTATGCTGAATTTTTCAAAAGTCAACATAGGCAGAAAATACAGATTACTAGTATTGTTGTTGCTGCTTATAATTTTCAAGAAATGGTGATAAGAAACATATTGCAAACAACAGATAAGTGTCTAGTTAAATGGAAGTGGAAGAAGCTATATGGAAGAACGATGTCCTTTGAAGAAAGATACCAATTCTATTGATCCTTAGGGTCAAGGATCTTTTGAAGGGGAGGGTATTGTTATGTGTCTAAGTTAAGTAAGGGTCTTAAATGCCATTTGCATAAGTTGGAGGTCTATTATGTAATTTTCTATCTTAAACATCCTTATAAGCATTTGCAGCAGCAGATAAGATTGAAATGATAAATATTCTTGTTCTCTGATTCTCTTAATATCGTCTGTTACTAACAACTACTGATCCTCATCGAAGACTATTCTAAATCCTAGTTTTCATTATTGATTGGAGGATTGATTACCCACCGGGCTTAGCTTGGTCTTAATCAAATCCGAATCATATTAGAATATAGTACCTAATTTACGATAAATCTTTTGACAACCGAGATACAAAAGCACAAGATCAAGGTTCGATCAAGTATCAGCATTTAAACACAGTATTGTCGTATTGATTTGTTAGAATAACCAGAGTTACAAATAGGAAATAAGTCAAATAACTAACTAAGGCGGTGTTCAGATAACAAATGTATACAATTAACTAAAGGTTTATGATTTTTTTGGGATCATTGGTTAAACTACATACACTTTTTAGCCATTATAAAACTTGATAAGCACGTCATTAGTAAGTGTTTAATATGCAGGAGGTCAAATTAAGATTGATGTTCCAGTTATTGTTTTAGCTGAATTCAGTCGATGAAGATCCGCATCAGGCTTTGTAGGATTTGAACCTCTGACATCAGGTTTTTGAGGGTGTCTGATACGACCCGGGTAGGGTTGTACCAAGATAGTAGCACCACTATAGCGTGTGCGGGCTCCCTAAGATTTAGAAAGAGAAATTGAGAATGTTTATTGATTAATTTGATTGACTACATTGATAATAAATGACATAATATTTATAAACCTAACAATGAAACCCTATAACATATGAAAGATAGTAATGGCCCATGTTTGGCCCGCCCTCATCCGAAGCCTGGGCGTATCATTTCCCACTCTTTCGCATTCACCTTGCCCTCAAGGTGATGTCTTGAAAAGAATTATTGATTCCGGGATCCCATATCCTAATCGTACCGCAACCCCGTCTTTCACTACCATAGTTACCATGCCTTCCGCTATCACAAGCAACGCCCTTTTTCCTTTTTCGCGTAACGCTACCTCGGACATAACACAACACCATTCTTCCACCTTCTGCTGCCCAATCACTAATACTCCACAGTCCTTCAAAATCCACCTTGCCTTCAAGGTGACACGAAGAAGAATATGCCAATTGGGAGTCTGAAATCCAATCCTACACATTCGGTTGAACTAAATTACTGATGCACCAAATATCTATGAACTCATGAATATCACCGATACCAATTATTTTCCATAGGTGACGAACTCACTGACTTTCATGAGCGGTCAAAAAACTGAGTATGGGACTAACCCCATTGTCTGCTAATTTATCGCTTAGACTCAAATTTATTTCATGCAAACAATCATCAAAACTACCACCTCCAACATCTTCCACATTTTCTTTATTTTCTGAAAATTCATCACACTTGCTTCGCACTTCCATGATTTCCGCATTAAGATGACCAATATCGAGAACACCTTCTAGTGCGCTACCAACCACATCAACAACAATATCTCCATCATCATATAAAGACCCCTTGATCTCAAGTGAAGCTTCTTCAGTTGGCCATGATAGAACGACGTCTAGCTTCTTTTCAATGTTTAACCCTTTCCCCGAAATCGCCTCAAAACGAGCCTCCATTATACGGGCTAAAGAAAAGGTTTCTCCTAAATTTGTAGGTGCTGAGCTTGAGAGTGCATATTGTAGGAGCGATTGAAGTTCACATATATAAAAGTACATAAGTAAATTCGTAGACATCTCCATAACTCGATCTGCAAGTATCACAAACTTACTCTCATAATTGGCCACCGTACCCTTCTACAAGAGCTTAGATAGCGCGTCCCAATCGCTGTTGTCCGATGCCATAAGAACCGAAAAATAAAATAAAAATTAAAAAAAATTTAATTTTTTCAGATGAACAGTACCCGATGAACAGTACGCCGATGAATAGTAATCGATAAACAATGTCGTCTGATGAACAATAGCGTTGGTGAATAGTACCCCTTCTGTGAACAATGTCGCCAGAACAGTACCGTCGATGAACAGTATATATATATATCTATAATATATATATGAGGCTAAGTTTGACTAGGAAAATAATATGGTGCCACGTCATATGCCTACATGACGTTTTCTTATTGGCTACATGTTTATATCATATATCATATATTCGGAAATTAGATTTCTAAAATTAGTTATTATATGCTAAAAATAAAAAAACAATTCAGATGAAATATTATGCAAACAAATCTATTCCTTTAGTATAGCTTTTACAAAATATACACTTTTCTATTATCATCCGAACCTTCACTTCAAACCCTAAATCACAGTTAAGTCTCTTACATATGTTTGTTTTTTACTTTTGCTTGATGCAGACGCGCTGCATCAGGAGGCATTTGTAGATGGCTATGAACCCAGCACTTGCGATACCAGCAACCGAGAAGAACTATTTCAATATTTGCTGCTACAAGGTAAGTTTTTTTATGTTTTTTTCTTACTAAATTCTACAGCATGGGTGATCTACAATTCTACATATATTATTTTTATTAATATGATGTTTATAATCTGTATAGATTCGTACTATATAACAATGTTGATTTTATCAAAAACCCTAATAATCCTGTGTGGTGCAACCTGTTGAAAGTTCTTTGTTTTGTTTGCAGGCCGTTTGTCTTCTTTGCAGATGATGGTATGTAGCTACTAGCCTATTATGATTAATTAATTAGCCATTTTAATCGTCTCTGATTTGATTATAAATGTATAGGCTCTTTTGTTTAATCGTCTTAGATGAGTTGAGGCTGCAATGAAAAGATTATGGGCACTAAATGAAGATCCTTCGCATTTTCCACTGAATAACAACGAATCAATGGTGAATCTGATATAAATCAAGAGCTATGTTCCTTTAGCACAACAAAAAAATGAGTGCTTTTTGGTTATGCATTTTCTTGGACCTGTAGGTTTTGCTACATGATTGCATATTAATCTTTTAATATCAACTACATAAAATGCATAACCAAAAAGATCTCCTTCACAACAAAAAATTTGGCTATAAGGTTTGTTATATTAATTCAAAAGGAGTTGCTACAAATGTTTTGGATGACAAAAGATGATGAAAAGTCTGGATCATGGCTCTGGTGGAAGAGAGATGACACAATCTATGATGCTGCCAAACAAGTATGTTATCATAGTTCTTACTTTTACATTGAATTACACTTGCAACTACTTATTCAACTTTGTGCCAATTTTCCAAATGGCTCAAAACAGTATGGGATCTTTTGTGGTTCGAAATTCTGGAGATGATTGCAGGGATAATCACTCAAAGAGGTTAGTGCTATATTCATATAAAAAATTGGGATATTTTCAATACATCTTTGATCATTAACTAAGTGTTTTTGCTATTTAATTATATCAATTTTAGAATTTGGGATATAAGTTTAATACTGTGAATAATGGAGGCGATAATATCTTATTTGGTTCTTCTTTATTTTCATTTTCCTTTCAACTATGATTGAAGCTGCCCTTGTACGCGTTCGTCGGTGTATAGGGGGCGGGGCTGCCATATAAAAGGCTGATAGTGTTAACGACAGCGATCGAGATTCTAGGTCTCTGGATTATCTTCCATATGTAATAACTATTTGCAAAAATAAGTGTTGTTTCTTACCTTTTTGGGTTGTTCCAGCAATAAGCTCACTACATTTAATTTTATGAAACGCTTGATCTCAGCAAGTGAGTCATGGTTTGGTCAGTTGAGCATCTGATCTTTTTTATAAATTTGGTTGATAATGGCTCCTTAAAACACAATTAAAAAGCTTTTTCCCAATTTTTAATATTTCTGCAACCTACATACCTACAACCGCTTACTATTCGTCTTGAAAAAAGGAGATTCAAGAGGCGGGAGTCAGAATAGTGAATGTGTCACCGGTTGCTTCCACAAGAACGTTCGTGAACGTGTCAGGCGCTACTTCCAGAACAATTGGTTAGTAACTCGTGGAGTGGACAAAGAGAGTTTGGTTCAGAGTTTACCCAATGATCTCATAAGGGACATAAGGCATCATCTTTGTTTATCTATAGTCAAAAGGTTAAATCGCCAATCTATATTTTGGTTATTTTATTTTATATTGTCATATAAAACAATTCTAAGGTATTTAATTCTTTATCTTTTTGACTGATTTGTGGTTAATTTGTGCTTAGTTTTAGTGGTTACACAATGGATTTTGATTATGTGATCGCAGTGTCATCCATCAAACAATAAGATAAGGTTAGTTTTCTTTATTTTCATTTATGGTGTAGATTTGTATAGTTCATAAAGCACAGTATGTTTAAGCACTACTGCAACCTTACAGTCCTGATGCTACAGGTAGCAAAACAGGTTGGTTTGGGGGGTTACATTATGGTCACTACAAACGGTGGTATAAACCATCAGCTATTTGCTGTAAGTTATAGTTATATCCACATTTAAATTTTTATATCTGCTTATATGTTGTATTCAGTCTCACTCTTGGATTAACAATAGGTCTGCTATATTGTAGCAGTTGTGATATTATTTAACACAACTCTCTTCTGGTCGAATCTTCTACTGTCTTAGTTACAATAAAGTTGCATTGTGCTGCTATTAACCGACTACCTTTAAGTGGAGGATTGGGGCGTGAAATGGTATGTGCTAACCTTATTGTTTAAATAAATAGTTATCACTTAATGAATCTAGCCCTGGGTGTATGTATTTGAATTTGTATACTACAATTATGATATGCAAAACAAAGGAAACTGATCTAAACAAGTCCGTTTCAAGAAAGTTGCATTGTGCTGCTATTAACCGACTACCTGTAAGCAAGTCCGTTTCGGTTTTCATTATGCAATTTTTTAAGATGCCACCTGATATAAACAATACACAACTCAACCCAACTCAAAATTGGAAAATGAACTGTACAATCAAGATACTTGAATGTCACTTGTGTTGTTTCACAGTGTACTACTTTGGGTTAATTTTCCGTTTCGCAAACTATGAGTCCGCCAAATGTTCAGTTTTCATCTATATTTCTCGTGTTTTTGTTATTTTCTTGAGTACGTACAATATCATGGAACCTGTCTAATTTTATTTTTAAATCGACCCCTAAGTAAACGAAACATAACTGCCACGTCACTAAGAAATAGGTGGCTAAAATTTGACACCATAAAGAAAGCCGTTGTTGTATGGCAGAATAAAAATGAGCATATCAAGCTCCTTCTTTAATTTTGAGGCGGGAGCTTAGTTAAGGCATCATGAAAATGAATTCGAACCAAACCATTTTCATCAACCTTATCTTAGGCTATTTTTGTTCCTTTTTATTTATTTTGTTTCCTTCTGTCACATCTCAAATGTTTATGAAACAACTTCATAAAAAGATCCTTGCCTTAATGTCTCAAAAGAAGTTCACAAATTAATCTATTGATGAGTCAGATACACTTTACAAGTGATTTTTGTTCACAAGTTAATAAGACCTCAACAAGCAGGTTTGTACAGGATCACAATTTGTGTTATCATACTACGTCCCTTTGTCTGCACAAATTCACCATGTTGCCCATGCATTCCTTAAGTTATGACATTTAGAGATAAGGCGTGTATGTGACAAGGATTGTACTTTTCTCTTTAAGTGATCTTCATCGTTTCTTGCTATGCAATGTATACGAATTTTTTGTCATTAGCTATTATCCCTCGGATTATCGAATAATTAATAATTTTCAACAAGCGTATGTTTTTTATCTTAATATTATTTTTAGTGAATAGTGACATTTATTTACTCTCAGGTTTGGTTCAATCATATCTGCGGCAGTTCAGTCTATGATGTCTAAAGGTGAGAAAAAGGGTTCTTTACGAAACAACAAGCGTAGGCGTGGTTCTTTTTCATTTTTGGGTGGTATGCAGGTGATACATGGAATTTTAATAATCTGTCTGTGAAGAATGTATATATTTTTTTATACCTATTGCACTTATGAGACTATTAGAACTTGTGTAATTCTGTTTTTCAGGCTACAGCAGGTAATACTGAGAACATAAAGGATGATTGAAGTGGCATTGACAAAGCTATAGGTGTTGTATTATGGGAGCGAGACATTGATCACAACCAGCAGCTACTGCTTAGCATAGCAAAGAGTAAACTTGGCAAATCTCGTGATAAGAAAAATGAGAAACTTACAAAGCCTGAAGAACTTGTGAGGTTATACAAGCTTCTTATCTTGAGGTTTGTGGCATTTGTACTATTTCATTTTATCCTGATTTGTGTCACGATAAGGGTCTAAAAACCTCCTCTCATACGTCCATTTGACCACCATACTTATACGATATTGAACTTGCAGAATGAAAGAACAACCTGTACTTTAAGTTGATAACACATTTTCATCAACTAATTCAGATTAGCGGATTTTTTTAGTATTTGGAATCTGTAATCAAGTTCTTGGTCCAAGGTCTTCAATCTTGGATCGAGAAAACAATCATTGAAACCTATTTACTTATTAATTATTACAATATATGTTCATTTCACTTAGCAAGTGGAAATATGATTATTTTTTTCCAATTCACAGGGACGATTATTCATTACTAATATCAAGTCTACTAATTGTTTGTTCCTGTTCAGCAGCAGCCATAGCTTTGGCTTCACCTGAGGACCTACTCGGGTGCTCTTTCTTTCTACCTTTCTCTGCACACAAGTTTAGTGTAAGAGAAGTGAGAAATATGATATTGTTCAGCAACAATAGCTGTTGTGATAGATGTTGATGAAGTGTCACCTGTCATTATGGTGTCATGGTGGCAGGGTGGGATTGGATCTACAATGTTGTTGACTTAATAAAACTGTAGTAGAGATATTAGGTATAGAAATCTCCCTATACAAATAATTCTCACTAAGGATCTGAAAAAGGAAGGCTAAAGCAAAGAGTTTGTTCAAACTATACTAATTCTCACTTTCCAGTTACTTTTAAGCTAATATGTATCATTCTTATATTATTACTGTTTCATTCGTTTCCTACTGACAATATGTTATATTGCACAGATTTGCTATCACACAATCGACGCAACCATAAATGTCTATTGTGTAATCGCTTTTGCAAAATTTTGGATTCAACTTAATTTAGTTGTTGGTACTTGGTTATATTGTTTTTGATTATTAAAGAAATTCGCATATATCAGTGTTCGTAGATACGAGCATGGGTGTTATCTGATCGGCTTATCGAGTCTTATCGGTCGGGCTGAGTCGCGTTTTGGTAATTCGTCCCTTTCTTCCCTAATATTCCCCAAAACCCGCAACCCGATTGTGTCTCTAAAATAATACGTAGGTGCCTAGAAACTACCCTTCATAGACATAAATTTGTTTGGTAGCGACTCATCTTTTAGAGAGAAGTTCAGTCACTTTGCATCCTTTGTTTTCTTTTGTACATTTGCTTGATAAATTGTATCTCTATATTGTTGGGTATATTTAGTTTCTACACAAAGGTGAAGAAAATAATTTATGTTTATAAGAAAAGTTCCTCTACAAACATCTTAGAAACTAATAATTGTGTTCATAATTATAATGATACAACTCAACGTAATAAGTTCTTAAAACACTAAGCTTTATCAAGTTTGAGTCGGGCCAACCCGACCCTAATGTAGCAAAGTCATTGTTCCTTCGTGACAATTTTACTTATATTTAGCTACGCATCGCCCTTCTTCTCGGTCGATGATATGATAACAAAAATGACACGTTTAAAGGTATATAAGGTGAAAACCTTTAAACTATGTTAAAGGTAAATAATAATAGAAAACACAATGAGCCTCTTTCCAACAATTTCTTTTCACGTAGTAACATATTTCAACTTATAGACTATTAAAATATTTAAAACACTTTAGACATTAGAACTTTATATCTTGGATTTTCTCTAATTTGTTGGCCTTATTGAAGTGTATTTGAAAGTTTTCTATGGTTATTGCTAAATGAGTGGGAGCCTAGATTGTATCTCGGCTTCCCACTAACTTTTTATAAATCCTATTATTCTAATAAAGTGATGTTAATAATAATAATAATAATAATAATAATATTCACAATTATAATAAAAATAAAATAATAATAATAATAGAGGATTTTTATTTATATTTTGTAAATCCTATTATTTTAATAAAGTGATGTTTATAAATAATAATAATAATAATAATAATAATAATAATATCAGATAGTATCTCGGTTTCCCACTAACTTTTTGCAAATCCTATTATTCTAATAAAGTGATGTTATATAAAATAAAATAATAATAATAGTAATAATAATAATAATTTGGTACGTGATACTCTTGCTGATATATGTTACCGTTCAGGGATATCTGTCGGAAAGAAAGTTAATATTGGATTAGATGGAGGACCTGATAGTGCCTTACGTCCGGCAGATATTTTGTTTTATTCTTGGGAGGGAGGTAAAGATGTGTGTGTTGATCTGACTGGTTCTTCTCCTTTGACTCGTACGGGGATGAATGACTTTGTTCCTGGCCGAGCTGTGATTGATGCTGCACAACGTAAACGATGCAAGTATTTGGCTAAGTGTGCAGCTCTCGGATATGGGTTTCTTCCTTTCTCTTTTTCTTCTCTAGGTGAGTTACAGGAAGATGCAGTTGTGCTGCTGAAGCGGATCCAGAGATTTTCTAAGGCTCAAGACATCGGAGCGCGTGCTGCTGTTCATATTTTCCATAGAATACGGTTTGCTATTGCTAAAGGGGTGGGAGCGCAGATAGTATCTCGACTCCCATCCAATTTGTTGTAAATCCCTTTTTGTTTCTAATAAAGTGATGGTTTAATAAGAAAAAAAAAGTAAAAAATAAAAAAATAAAATAATAATAATAATAATAATAATGATAATAAATAATAATAATAATAATAATAATAATAATAATAATAATAATAATATTCTTAGGATGGAGGTAAAGATGTGTGTGTTGATCTGACTAGTTCTTCTCCTTTGACTCGTACGGGAATGAATGACTTTGTACCTGGCCGAGCTGTGATTGATGCTGCACAACGTAAACGATGCAAGTATTTGGCTAAGTGTGTAGCTCTTGAATATGGGTTTATTCCTTTCTCTTTTTCTTCTCTACGTGAGTTACAGGAAGATGCAATTGCGTTGCTGTAGCGGATCCAGAGATTTTCTAAGGCTCAAGACATTGGAGCGCGTGCTGCTGTACATATTTTCCATAGAATAGGTTTTGATATTGCTAAGGGGTGGGAGCGCAGATAGTATCTCGACTCCCATCCAGTTTGTTGTAAATCCCTTTTTGTTTCTAATAAAGTGATGGTTGATATTGTTCTTGGTGGAGGGCGCGACAAACCTTTACGTCCAGCGGATATGTTACTCTACTCATGGGAAAGAGGCCTTGACGTGTATGTAGATTTGACAGGGTCCTCTCCTTTGACACAAACTGCAATGGTTGATTTTGTACCAGATCGTGCGGTAACTGATGCAGCACATCGTAAATGAGTAAAGTATAAGACTAAGTGTTGGATATGGGTTTCTCCCTTTTTCATTTTCTTCGCTTGGGGAATTAGAGAAGGATGCGGTTTCCTTACTAAAGCGGATTCGAAAGTTCTCTATGACTCAAGACATCGGAGCACGTGGTGCTGCTCATATTTTTAATAGGATTAGCTTCGCTATAGCTAAAGGAGTGGGAGCTCAGATAGTATCTAGGCTTCCCACTAACTTTTTGTAAAATCCTATTATTATAATAAAGTGAAGTTATAATAAATAATAATAATAATAATAATAATAACAATAATAATACTAATAATAGAATTAATTTCGCTATTCTTTTAAAGAAGTGGGACTCAGATAATATTCCAATTTCTCTTTAATTTAGTGTAAATCTATAGAGTTCCAAATAAAAGTGATAGTTATAAAGTATTATAATAACAGTGAATTTGCAATTGCATGTTAATAATAATGCATAATAACAAAAATATAAATAGAATTCCTCTCATGTATGTCCCTAATTTTAAAATATTTTTAATTTCACGCATTTAGAGATTATTATTAATTATATGAAACATTCCTTAAATACAAAATAAGGACTATGTTTATTTATATTTATCGAAAGATCAACATGAGAAAACATTTGTTCGTTGTGTCGTCAAGCTCAAACATAATCAAAGGTTAGTTTCTTCTAAACAAAACAGTTAAACACTGTATATTCAACTGCCAAACAATATAACAGATTGGCCAACATGTTTTCAAAAAAAATTAATGAAACATACCCGCCCGTTGGGCGGGTTACGAAACTAGTATATATATATATATATATATATATATATATATATATATATATATATATATATATATATATATATATATATATATATATATATATATATATATAATATATATATATATAGGGAAGCGTTATCGTGGTATACACCCTTAAAGTATGTTATAGTGAGCACACTTGTGGACCATTAGATGATGATAGATGTACCAAGATCAGATTTTATTAAATGGATGGCTTAATTGTAATAAAATGAGAAACCAATGGCAATGTGTATCATTTGTATACGGTTCTTGCCAAAATCTTTTATACACGTTTTCCAAATATTATTTTTAATTTTCGAATGAAAAGGTGATACAATTTTTCTAGTTTTGAAAATTACTAAATGATGTCAACACATGTATACAATTTTTTTTATTCGTATATTTTTCTTGGCACACAATATTTGACTTTTTTTTGGATGATCTTTACGTCATTTTGAAACACTACCAACATTTTTTTTCTTCATACACAATATCAAAATAATTACTTGCACACAAACCCAAATCATATATCAACTTTATAAAAGAAAATTCTAAGACCTCAAAACTCTAAATTGTAATCTTATGAATAAATAAATATGATGCAAATAAGCTTCTCGACTGACACACACACATGCGGTGCTCGATATTACATGCTCTCCACAGATGTCCATAAACACTTGGCTGATTCGGAAAATGATACACAAAAACATTTGGCCGATTCCGCGAATGATACACACAACCCAGATTCCGGCGCCGACGAGGATCAGGAAGACAAACCAGATCCGAACATGTACTTATGGCTGACCTTCGAACATGTATCACTAGATCTGGAATAAACAACAAAACCATTTTTATACAAAGTGCTTATGACCATCCGAATTTGTACATGTTGACACATATCAACCGATACATGACACATATCAACCGATACAAACAGTATACCATGAAGATCGTGACAATTATGGTTTCGACCTCAATTCTAATTCCCGGTGGTCGTGGCGGCTAGGTTTTAACCCGAAAGTCATGATAAAAGATGCACCATTATCGGGTTTAGTTGAATCTTGATAATCATCATGACTATGCATGATGGTCTGTTGTACCACCAAATAATTTACACACATGTGTTTTCAAGGATCTTGATATCCTAAACAATGGCTCTGGTTTCTTTAATTATACTCAATTACCGTACCAACATATTTTTTTAAGACTCAAAGAAATACATAGATCTATGGTGAAGGTTTTTTTTTGATATATAATTGATGGAGAGAAAGTGACGGCTGGGTTTATAGTCAAAAATAGTTATTACTGTAATATTTAAATACAAAAGATGTTATATTTGCAACTGATTTTAAGATGATTAGCGATTATGACCTTATTTTTTATTAAAATTTTTGATTTAATTTAATATTTGATATCCATGTGTCATCTTTTTATTGGTGCTTACCGTAACTCATTTTAAGATGTAACCTACATGAACGCAAATCTATATATATATATATATATATATATATATATATATATATATATATATATATATATATATATATATATATATATATATATATATATATATATATATATATATATATATATATATATGTATGTATATATATATATGTATATATATATATATATATATATATATATATATATATATATATATATATATATATATATATATATATATATATATATATATGTATATATGTATATATATGTATATATATATATATATGTATATATATATATATATATATATATATATATATATATATATATATATATATATATATATATATATATATATATATATATATATATATATATATATATATATATATATATATATATATATATATATATATATATATATATATATATATATATATATATATATATATATATATATATATATTTGATGACTGGAATCATAGATCAAAACCCCTCAACGAGTTGAGGGCTCTCAATAAAAGCATCAATTGATACGACCCTCTCGGGTAGTATCAGGATAGGGCACCACTTTTAGCGTGTGTTGGCTCCTTAAGAACTAGAGAAGAGAAGAAATAGACATTTGTTGCACTTTAACTTTGATTGATTGATAAATGATTACACTATGAAACCTTAAATAGACTCTTATGAGATAACTCTCATAAATATAAGACTTATCCTAAAACAAGATAAATATTTTCCTAAACATATATCCTAAATAAAGATAAATATCATAAACTCTTAATCCCTATCAAACCACAGGCGCATCATTCCTCACTCCTTCAAATTCACCTTGCCCTCAAGGTGACGTCTTGAAAATCTTGCTGCATTCCTCTTTTGTGCTTCAAGTTGGTTTGCCCCTCGAGAGAAAATAAAGAAGGAGATATTGCAATTAGAGTTTGATAAAGAATAATGTAGGCTCCATTTTGGTCCCTTCTCCGGTAGCATTGTAATTTAAGATTTCTTTGCTTCATAAACCAAGGTAACCAAACACCAATTACTTGCTGGTGAATAATACCGGAAGTCATGCAATCCACGATTAAGGCTTAAGATACCATGTTATCATCAACTT
Organism: Glebionis coronaria; assembly: GCA_025667525.1. Classification (NCBI taxonomy): domain Eukaryota; kingdom Viridiplantae; phylum Streptophyta; class Magnoliopsida; order Asterales; family Asteraceae; genus Glebionis; species Glebionis coronaria. The sequence goes on along the minus strand of CM046878.1, from coordinate 581,463,527 downwards.
CTTCATCTTGGGTTGGTGTTCCTGGACATACTACAACCATACCACTTTTGGTAGCTTCTACCATGTTCGGCTTATGGATAGTTGATTCCTCGTACTCCTCGACATGTACCGCTACGTTGAGGTCTTTTGGTTCGGTGATGGTCGTGGCAGCCCTTTCATCCTCAAAACGGGCCTCACTGATACGGGCTCGGGCGAAGGCTTCACCCAAAGTTGTGGGCCGTGACCTCCACATATCCTGTTGTAACGGCAGTTTAAGTCCGGATGTATAAAACGAGATAAGTAAGGATTCAGAATAACCCGTTACTAACTTTATAAGTCTTTCAGAATCACCTTGATATTCGGTCACCGTACCCATTTGCAAAAGCTTAGACAATGCATATTTTGCGTCTTGATCGCTGCCGTCTGACGCCATAACTCGAGACCAGTAAATTTTTTTTTTCACTGACGAATAGTAACTCGCTGATGAATAGTAATCACCTGATGAACAGTACCCCGTCTGATGAACAGTACGCAATGAACAGTGGCGATAAACAGTAACTTTTTTTTATTATCAGAAACCTAGATCAAAATCCCTCAACGAGTTGAGGGCTCTCAATGAAAGCACCAACTAATACGACCCGGGTAGGGTTGTATCGGGATAGTAGCACCACTATAGCGTGTGCGGGCTTCTTAAGAATTAGAGAAGAGAAACTTAGAATGTTTATTGATTATTTTATTGACTACATTGATAACAAATAACATAATATTTATAAACCTAACAATGAAACCCTAAAAGATAAGAAAGATAGTAATGGCCCATGTTTGGCCCGCCCTCATCCGAAGCCCCGGCGTATCAGTGTCGATAACAAATTAAGATGTCTAAATACATGTTAATGCATCACCTAAACCACAATCATAGAATCAAATCATGACAAATAAGTAAATAACCACTATTCATGTAATGCATATAATGACACAAATTTACCGATAAATAGAGTAAACATCAACCACACTTTTCTTAACAATTGAGTACTTTAAAACTTAATACGTTTATAACTACTCGGTCTTGTTTAAATTGTAACATACGTACATATATGTCGTTGAAATCTTCAAGAGCTCTAGATGCGCGTTACCTTCAGTTCCTCATGTATGTAATATAAGCATCCCCTATCCAGCGATAGATAATAGGAATGATTCTTTTGTAGATCATATCTCTCTTTTAGAAGATCAATGATCTCTTTTATAATATCATAACTCTTCTTTAGAAGATCATGGTTCTTCTTTAAAAGATCATAGTTCTCCTTTGAAAGATCATAGCTCTTCCTTATATAACATAACTTCTCCATTAAGAGACAATAGTTCTTATATAGACTAACATAATTCTTCTTTACGGGAATAAACTTCCTCCGTAGATCATCGAAATTCTTCTTTGAAGGATCATAGTTCTCCGATAAGAGATCATAGTTCTACTTTAGAAGATCATTGTTCTCCTTTATAAGAACATAGTTCTCCGTTATGCGATCATTCTTCTCCTTTACAAGATCATAGTTCTCCTTCAGATGATCATAGTCCTCGTTTATATCATTGTACCGGTCCAAAGATCTTTCCAAAAGCGAATCAAGGTACCACATCCTACACGAAGCCGAATAGAGTCACTAGGAAGAATTACATTCGAATAAAGATAATTAGGCGATCCCATAATCTTGGCCCAAATACCATTCAATGAGATGCCATTAAAACCAAAACCGCCTTCTTGACCATGAAAAGCTTTAACAACTTTAACCCAAAGAGCATTAGCATTAGAAATCATCCTCCTACACCATTTTTTTAAGAAGATCTAAATTAAAAGCTTTCAAACTCCTGATGTCGAGCCCACCATTGTCACGAGAACCTAGGAAGATATGCCATTTACCCCAAGCTACATTACAGGGATCTTGAGTACTTCCCCCAAAAAGAGGCCCGCTTCTTTTCTAGCTACTTTAGGATAGTTTTCGAAACTCTGAAAATAGAGAAGTAGTAAATCCCAATACTTCCAAGAACCGACTTGATTAACATGAGACGCCCTCCGATGGAAAGGAGATTAATTTCCATTTAGACAACCTAGCATTAAATCAATCAAGAAGAGTCTTCCAATTAACCGTGAGATTCATGTTAGCGCCAATACGTAATCTAAGATAATTGAATGGGAAGGAACCCAGAGTATTATTTTCCATAATATGAACCTCATAATCAAAAACACTAACACCATTAACATTAGATTTATGAATGTTGATTTTAAGACCTGAAGCAAGATAGAACACTTGGAGAACACGAATAATGTTATTCATATCGTGAGAGCTCCATTATGTAGTGATAATAACGCCATCCGCGTAGAAGATGTGCTGTAAAGTAATATTCGAGGAACCAATTTTAATATCATGAATCAATCCAGAATGGGAGGCTTCAGTTGAAGCCATATGAAGCTCTTCCATAACAATAATGAATAAAAAAGGAGATAGAGGATCTCCTTGCCTTAAGCCGGGTTTAATAGAGAATTTAGAAGTAGGGCTTCCATTAACTAAGATAGAATTCCTAGAAGATTCCAAGCAAGCTTTAATCCAAGACCTCCAAGTTGGACCGAAACCAAGGTTATGCAGCATGAAATCAAGATACTTCCAACTAACAGAATCAAAAGCCTTTTTTTTCCTAACATCCGTTAAACGTTGACCATTACTAAAGAGGGAGTTTTGTCTTCCTTTTTTTCCTTTTTCTTCAAAACACCTCTCCATCACTACCGCCACCACCACTCCTCCCACTCCACTACCACTTATAATTTAATAAATCATAATTCAATAACTCACAATTCATCAACTACATCGCTAGAACTATCACATATGTTCAATAACTCCACTGCCGCTATATTATACTTGATGTTAGATATTTCCAAGAGCCTTGCAAGCTTTAACATATTTTTAAAATATTTATTTTGAGACTTATGAGAAGCATACCTGGATTCAGAAGTTGGTTTTGACTAATCATAGCATATAATATGTAATGAGACAATTTTGAATTGTTATCATGATCACACCCTCATGCCTCACGACCTCACATAGAAGTTAAAGTTAGTCAGAGGTATTTATGATGTCCTTGATGTAAAATTACTCAAAATATATCACATCGCATGTTTTCTCTCTTTTTATCAAAAAATGTATAGAGTTATTAAATTATGATTTATTGAATTTGAGTTATTGAATTACTGTATGATTTATTAAATTATGATTTGGGTTATTTGAGCAGTGGTGGTAGAGTGGGAGAAGTGGTGGTGGCGGTGGGGATGGAGTGGTGTTTTGGGGAAGAAAGACAAAAAAAGACAAAACTGCCCTTTTAGTAACTATCAACCTTTGACGAATGTTAAGGTTAAAGTATGAAAATGAACACATACTGTAACACCTCATTTTTGATAAATGGACCGTTACATGATAATTATAGCGTGTCATCAAAGCATGCAAGGTAATATGTACTAAAACATACATGACCAAAAGGAAAAACCGAAATCAAACACCGGTTCCCAAACATAAGCCAAAACATAAATAAAGTAACTGAAAAGAAGGACAAAACAATATGAAGGCAAAAGGAGAAGAAGTCTAAGGCAACTTCCATCCTATGCACGTCCTCCAAATGCTCAAGTCTATCCTTGGGTACCTGCCGTTTTAGGACATGGAAAGGAAAGTAACGGCCGAGCAATACGCTCAGTGAACAGATATAATGACATGATGAGAATATCTGGAATATAAATGAAATATCTGTGATACTAAGCTGAAACAGATAAAAGTACTAAAGCCAAAAGACTGATAAGTAAAATGCAGAAAAACTATGTATCTGGAAAACTGGTTTATAATTTGTAAAACAGAACTGATAACTTATAAAGCTGAAAACATTCATTTACCGTATTTAAGTGCCAAGAGCTTACATAGGTCATGTACTATAACAACGTGTGCATAAATACATAGAGGGGTGACCTCGTCATGCTATAGAGGGGTGACCTCTAAATAATAATTGGGTGGAGGGATCATCTCCAATGAGAAGGATGTAGAACACACACCACATTCACCTGCTAAACTATAAACTGATAAACTAGGATGCACCCATACGCCCCGCTAATAATATTGATAAATATCCAACTGAAATAAAGGGACGCCACGAGAAATCACTCCCTCGTAGAGGAGTCATGACACCGGTACCTCAAGTATCATGGTTATGGTACTTCCGTAACTAGGTGAAACTGGTCATGCGTATATATAAAACTCAGGCAGTTAACATAGTTATCATGGCAAATCATGTAAGGTTTTTAACATATAACTAGGGAATACAGATTGCTGGAGACGGGGAAATCCTAATCATGCATAGAAAGGAAAGTCCATACTAAAGGAAGGAAAATCCGTACCTTATTTCCAGTAACCAAATGAAGAAGAAAGCTGAAGGATCTACTTCGACTTCACGGATACTACATAAATAAGGGACGTGAATGAGTTGTCTGATTACTGTATACTTTACTGTTCCTGGGTGTTCTTACTTTTTTTACATGTTCTCGCCTTGTTTTATTGTTTTATGTATTATCTTGTAATTCTTGATGTTTCATAAAAAGTAACTTTCTATAAACAACAGGTTTCTATATAAATAGTTACTTACTCATGATCTTGTCATATTAAGGAAACCACGTTTTATATATCAAATAAAATGAATATGTAAATTCCCCTAGTTTGTTAAGCGTGCCATATTTAAGTATGTGTACTGTTAATAGTTAAAGCAAACATGAGTTTAAAGTAGTGACTAGTTTATGCGTAAATCTTCTTTTACAAAATAAAAGTATGTAAAATTTCACATCAACACTACATATCTTATGTTCTAGTTTTCAAATACTTTTAAATGACCAGAAAGTTATCCTTGTAAGAACCATTAAGAACACAATGTAAACTTGTGTGAAATGAAAACATATATTTCTTGCATGTGAATAGCTTTCTGGATGACAAGAGTGTTTGTTCTATTTACGTATGGAAAACGTCTTTTGATTACGTGAAGTTGATGTGGTTTATTTGGTAAATGGCTCTTGAACATCAAGTCTGATGATATAATTATTTAAGAGTTCGATATATTGTGAAACTCGAAATCGTAATTGTAGTCATGCATGAGAGGTGATTCTCATAAAACCGAATTATAATATAGTCATAATATATTACATGAAGCATGTATGATGTATTAAACGATGGTTAAAATTCTACCTGAAGGTTAGACATGAAGAGATCGAAACCGTAGCCGACATGGACACTGAAATTTAGCGAGACGCGATCTAAACAAAACCGAATGTACACAATCAGCTATGTGCACCAACCTCGAAAATATGACAAACGAACGAGGTCTAACGAGAGTACGATCACCAACTAGATCACTTACGGTGCAACCTTAATAAGGTTTTAAAGCCCACATCTTATCAACCATGTACACAAACTGAGGTTGATGATTGGAAACTCCTTGCCTTCTCTTGATTTGATTACTGATTATGGATCCCAACAAGGAAGCATAATCACTAAGGAGTTGATGTCTTGTGCTGGAGATTGTTTTAACCATATAATGAAAATAGTTTGAGAGACAATGGTTAATAATAGACATAAGCTTGAGAAAATGAATACCTACGTAGAAGTTATTGACCAGATATTCAGTTACCAAATCAACGTCGATAATTACGTAAATGTGACCAATTAAGTCACGGTTGACTCCTCAATAATTATTCAACTGAAACTGTGTTACAGTGCATGCATGATCATTTCCTAGTTTATATATAAACATCGAATATATTTAAGTTTTAGTTTATATTATCAATATATGATTTAAATTAATTAATAATACACAAATAATTATAACCTAACGTTCTAATATCAAATATTTGTTATTTAAACTTTATACTATATTTAGAATAATGAAATAAACTACAAACCAAATTTTTGGGTTTTACAACTCTTGTTTTAAATAAATCTGAAATTTATGTAATAGTATTTTCATAGATTTTCATGCGGGTTTTACAACTCTTCCCCTCTAAAAGAATAATTCGTCCTTGAAGTAGAAACATGATATTGCTGCAGTTTTTACAATTCTTCCCCTCTAAAAAGGATAATTCGTCCTCGAATTAGAGACATGATGTTGTTGAAAGAACATGGTCATGACCTGACTGAAGAGAACATGGAACGTGACATGGCTGAAGAGGACATGGAACGTGACATGGCTGAAGAGGACATGGAACGTGACATGGCTGAAGAGGACTTGGAACATGACATGACTAAAGGGGACATGGAACATGACATGACTAGAAATATTATCCTTGGATCATAGGAAAGAATGAGGATAAGGATCAAGATAGACTCCTCCATTTCCCAAGTGGCCTCCCGCTCGAGATGGTTCCTCTAAAGGATGTTGACAAAGGGAAAGACCTTGGTCTTAATGACCCTGTCATGATGATACTGAAAAGTTTCGGGTTCTTCAACTTAAGATGGCTTTTCCTGAAACTGATCGAATTGATAAGATGTAACATGTAGGATACATGAAACGATACGGTACAGATTAACATGAAAAGAACGACATTTATATCTCTGAGCAAGGCTACTGCAGACATACTGAAACGTAATACATGAACAATTAAGAACGTGATACGTGAGCAATTGTGAACGTGATTCGTGATCATATCGTGAACGTGGTGCACGGAATATATCGTGAACGTGATACGTGAACATATCATGAATGTATGCTGACTGAGGAGGAAATGCCAAACGCTACGAGATGAGACGGGAAACATGTCGTAAGACGTCTGCCTGGGAATGGAAAAGCTGTGCTAAACTTGAGTCTGGTTTCCCAAGCTTTCTGTAACCAAATCCAGTAATAAGAGGTGAAACGCGTATCGTGAGATGGAACATGAACCTGAACGTGAACAATGTCATAAACGTGAACGTGAACGTAAATCATGAGATGGAACAAAATATGAACGGAAACAAAATCATAACTGTGGACGTGAGACGTAAACTGAAAGTAAACGTAAACGTGAAAGTAAACATAACCGTGAATATGACCATAAACGTGAACGTGAATGTGCACGTAAACGTGATCATGAACATGAACGTGAACGTGATTCGTGAACGTAAATTTCTATCTGATATTATTGTTGATGGGATCTCGTGAAATTATACGATCTCTTGCTGAACTTTCTGTAGATCTGCTAACTACGTAATCCTTTCGGATGAAAGAAAACGTGTAGGCTAGGTTACATGGTCGACAACGAATTAGATAGTATCATGCTTCTTCTGAGTAGTGGTAATCTGATAAAAACTCCATGGAAATCTTGTCTCAATTCTGTTCAGAAATTCCTAATGGTTGTAATAACTCACTAGCATGTTGGCGTTCTATCTTAACCTATCGGCATGTCAGGCATCAAGATATGAACATAGCTGCATCCTGTTTCATACTGCACCACTAAGATGTGGTTTGCAACCATAGTATATTGTAGAACTTAGATACATGGAAATTGGAAGAAAATACGAGTCTCGATAAAATAGATCTCTCCTAGTGTAGGATCTTTTGGAACACATAATTTAGTGTAGGTTCTCTCTTTTATGCGTAAGCTTAGTCATGGTAAAGCTAATCGTGAGAACTGTCAACAATTTCTGCGGTAGTAACCCACTGAATTCCAGAAAAACTTCGTACTTCCGTTGCAGACGTCGGTCTTGACCATCTGGTGATGGTCTTCACCTTTGCAGGATTCATGAAATTTCTTTCTGCTGAAATCATGTGGCCCAGAAGTGCCACTTTGTTCAACTGGAACTCACATCTGGAAAGTTCCGCATGCAATTTTTCCTATCGGAGGATCTGTAGGACCGTGAGAAGATGATTCTCGTGTTCTTCTCTAGACTTGAGAAGATCAGGATGTTATCAATGAATTCACTGACAAACTTGTCTAAGAATTTATGGAAAGTTTGATTTATTAACTTCATGATTACAGCTGGAGTATTCGTGAGACCAAAAGCATAAGCACAAATTCAGAGAGACCATATCTTGTGCAAAAAGCAGTCCTGAAATGTCCTGTTCTTTCTTTCACAGCTGATGGTAGCATGATCGTGAATTGATTTTGGAAGAATGTTTAAGACTTCGTAGCTGATCAGATAAATCTTCAATACGTGGACTGACTATCGATTATGAATGGTGATCTTGTCTGGTTTACGGTGGTCGATACATGATCTCATGCTACCGGCCTTCTTCCTGACAACTAAAATGGTGCACCTCATGGTCATGCACTCAGGCGAATAAAACCTCGTTCCAGCAACTCTTGCAGCTAATCCTGAAACTACTATAACTCAGTAGAAGCCCTGAGAAAAGGATTTTTGGAGACAGATTCTGCTCCTAGAACAAGCTCGATGCCAAACTCCGTCTCGTGGTTAGGAAGGGATTTCTGAAAACCCTTCTGGAATTACATCTGGAAACTCTAGAATAATCGACTGATCATGGATTTAAGGAACTTCAGAGGTCGTAACTAGAAAGTCTTCGCAACTATGGGATGATAAGTCACATGCTTGTAAAGCAGAAACAGTTTGTACTGATTTTTTTGGCAGGAAACATAATGAATGTAATCAGGAGTTAGTAAGACGGATCTTGTCTTTAACTGGAAGGAAAACCTTTATAAACATGGGTGATACAATGAAGTCTTTTCTAGGCTGAGAGGTAGGTAATACATGATCTAAATAAAGCTGACATATGAATACGTGAAGTAAACGTGGCAGATCTTACTGAATGTGTTACGTTTGTGTCCGCATAGAACGAACACCGCGTGTCCAAACATGAACAATGCTCTAGCGGTGGTACCTGAATTTTAATGGTCTGATCTATACATGGCATAACAGACAAGTATACCTCCTTGGAGGGTACCCTAAATTACTGAGGATCTGATGCAGAAGATATACTTGAGGCATGTATTCTGACTCGCGTCTTGGGAAACTATGCGTGTGACATGTATCATGACTGGCGTCCAGACATGTGTCTTCAGAAATTACACTTGAGACATGTGTGTCTTGGCTGATGTCTTGACATGTATCTTGGTAGGTGGATACAATACAGTTGAAAATTTTGGGTAAACTGCTAGGGTTGGCGGACCGGTTAGACTGCTGACCTTTGTATTTCTGGTCACGTCCGTTACCGGAGTTCTGATTGTTATTTACTGATTAATTATTAGCACAATAGTTGTCACTATTGCCTTGTCTATCAGTTCCATTACAGTCATCCTTCTGACCGTGGTTCATGTAACTATTCTGTTGAGTGGCCGATTGGGTACCGGTTCCCACTTTCCTGACTGAAAGAATAGCTGAGTGACATGACATTTAACCGAGGAGGTAACAACATGAAATGGGATGGTAGTGTCTGATGTGTGAAGTATATTCTTGTCTGGAATTTCCAGTCTATAGTCTTCGTCTTTTCTCTATAGAATCTTCATATTATGAATAGTATCAGCATCTTATGGAATCTCCAAAGTATGAGCAACATCAGCATCTTGTAATGTCTCCGAATTATGAGCAGCATCAGTATCTTGTAAAATCTCCGAATCATGAGTAAAATCATGGAGTATGGTATATGGGATGCACTAGGAACATGGTACATAGAGTATACATTGAATACTGTACATGGGGTACACATGAGGTGATCGTTACTGGTGTTAACCATATGTCCTGATTAAATGAGGCAAAAGTTTATGCGGTTCATAGACCAACTGAAGAGAGCAACTTGGTAGCTTGGTTATATCCAGCATAGACGTAATTCTAGTTGCATAGAGAGGCACAAAAGTATGGTTAAACAAAATTTCAACAATGGTCAGCATGAAGACCAACCATGATTTATTATGAAAATAGGATTTACTAAAATCCATCCATGTCTTAGCATGAAGGCATCATTACCCTGATGAAAACATAATCAACATAAAGAGGCATGAAACTTAATCAGCATGAAAACGTCATCAAAGTGAGAGCATGAAAACTTGATTGTTACAAAGAACATAAAAGTATAATCAACTGAGGTTTAACATCAACTGGTGTGGATGGCTATGGTTCAATCCACAAAATTCGAAGGAGAGGACATATGTGACTAAGTATGGACGATTCTGGTTCGATCCATACTTGTCAAAATTTTACGAAAACTGTCATGTATAGAAATTAACAACCTGGGACTAAATATGGATGGTTGTAGTCCAATTCATACTAGTCAAAACTTCAATGAAACATCATGATATGAGCAAAGGTGATCGCCTATGGGTCGGTTCACAAAACAACATTTGACTGAAAAGCATGAAATTTGACATGAGCAAGGGTGAACGCCTATGGGTCGGTTCACAAAACAACATTCGACTGAAAAGTATATGCGACTAAATATGGCCGGTCATGTACCAACCTTTTACTTAGTCATCACTTAGAAAAACTGAATAAAAATGCATGAGAAACATGGAAGACAACAAACGCCAAAATTTAGGAAGTTCCTGGTGACTACCCACTAGTCACAGGTCAAGTTTTAGAGCTTACAGGTCGAAACCTTGGGCTCCGATACCATAATTGTAACACCCTATTTTTGACAAATGGACCATTATATGATAATTATGGCGTGTCATCAAAGCATGCAAGCTAATATGTATTAAAACATACATGAACAAAAGGAAAAACCAGAATCAAACATCGGTTCCCAAACATAAGCCCAAAACATAAATGAAGTAACTGAAATGAGAAGGACAAAACAATATGAAGGCAAAAGGAGAAGAAGTCTAAGGCAGCTTCCATCTTATGCACGTCCTCCAAATGGTCAAGTCTGTCCTTGGGTACTTGCCGTTTTAGGACATGGAAAAGAAAGTAACGGCTGAGCAATACGCTCAGTGAACAAATATAATGACATGATGAGAATATATGGAATATAAATGAAAGATCTGTGATACTAAGCTAAAACAAATAAAAGTACCGAAGCTGAAAGACTAATAAGTAAAATGCAGCGGAAAATGTGTAAGTTCTGGAAAACTGGTTTATAATTTGTAAAACTGAACTGATAACTTATAAAGCTGAAAACATTCATTTACTATATTTTAAGTGCCAAGAGCTTATATAGGTCATGTACTGTAACAACATGTGCATGAATACATAGAGGGGTGATCTCGTCATGCTATAGAGGGGTGACCTCTAACTGATAACTGGGTGGAGGGATCGGCTCCAATGTGAAGGATGTAGAACACACACCACATTCACATGCTAAACTGTAAACTGATAAACTAGGATACACCCATACGCCCCGATGACAATACTGATAAATGGCCAACTGAAATAAAGGGACGCCACGAGAAATCACTCCCTCGTAGAGGAGTCATGACACCGGTGCCTCAAGTGTCATGGTTACAGTACCTCCGTAACTAGGTGAAACTGGTCATGCATGTCTATATAGCTCAGGCAGTTAACATAATTATCATGGCAAATCATGTAAGGTTCTATAACATATAACTGGGGAAAACAGAAGGCTGGAGATGGGGAAACCCTAATCATGCATAGAAAGGAAAGTCCATACTGAAGGACGGAAAATCCGTACCTTATGTCCAGTAACGATATGATGAAGAAAGCTGAAGGATCTACTTCTACTTCACGGATACTACATAAATAAGGGACGTGAATGAGTTGTCTGATTACTGTATACTTTACTGTTCTTGAGTGTTCTTACTTGTTTTACATGTTCTCTCCTTGTTTTACTGTTTCATGTATTATCTTGTAATTCTTGATGTTTTGTAATAAGTAACGTTCTAAAAACAACATGTTTCTATATAAATAGTAACTTACTCATGATCTTGTCATATTAAGGAAATCACGTTTTATATATCAAATAAAATGAATACGTAAATTCCCTAGTTTGTTAAGCGTGTAATATTTAAGTATGTGTACTGTTAATAGTTAAAGCAAACATGAGTAAAGTAGTGACTAGTTTATACGTAAATATTCTTTTACAAAATAAAAGTATGTAAAATCCCACATCAACACTCCATATCCTATGTTCTAGTTTTTGAATACTTTTAAATGACCAGAAAGTTATCCTTGTAAGAACCATTAAGAACACAATGTAAACTTGCGTGAAATGAAAACATATATTTCTCGCATGCGAACAGCTTTCTAGATGACAAGAGTGTTTGTTCTATTTACGTATGGAAAACGTCTTTTGATAACGTGAAGTTGATGTGGTTTATTGGTAAATGGATCTTGAACATCAAGTCTGATGTTATAATTATTTAAGAGTTCGATATATTGTGAAACTCGAAATCCTAATTGTAGTCATGCATGAGATGTGATGCTCATAAAACCGAACTATAATATAGTCATAATATATTACATGAAGCATGTATGATGTATTAAACGATAGTTAAAATGCTACCTGAAGGTTAGACATGAAGAGATCGAAACCGTAGCCGACACGGACACTGAAATTTAGCGAGACGCGATCCAAACAAAACCGATTGTACACAATCAGCTATGTGCACCAACCTCAAAACTATGACAAATGAACGAGGTCTAACGAGAGTACGATCACCAACTAGATCACTTGCGGTGCAACCTTAATCAGGTTTTAAAGCCCACGTCTTATCAACCATGTACACAAACTGAGGTTGATGATTCGAAACTCCTTGCCTTCTCTTGATTTGATTACTGATTATGGATCCCAAGAAGGAAGCATAATCACTAAGGAGTTGATGTCTTGTGTTGTAGATTGTTTTAACCATATAATGAAAATAGTTTGACAGACAATGGTTAATAATAGACATAAGCTCGAGAAAATGAATACCTACGTAGAAGTTATTGACCAGATATTCAGTTACCAAATCAACGCCGATAATTACGTAAATGTGACCAATTAAGTTATGGTTGACTACCTCAATAATTCTTCAACTGAAATTGTGTTACACTGCATGCATGATCATTTCCTAGTTTATTTATAAACATCGAATATATTTTAGTTTTAGTTTATATTATCAATATATGATTTAAATTATAAATTAATAATACACAAATAATTATAACTTAACGTTCTAATATCAAATGTTTATTATTTAAACTTTAGACTATATTCAAAATAATGAAATAAAATACAAACCAAATTTTTAGGTTTTACAACTCTTGTTTTAAATAATCTGAAATTTATGTAATAGTATTTTCATGGATTTTCATGCGGGTTTTACAACTTTTCCCCTCTAAAATAAATAATTCGTCCTCTAATTAAAAACATGATATTGATGGAGGTTTTACACATACCTAAAGACCTACAGACCGGTGAGCCTGTCTGCACTTTCAGAAGACCGATAACTAAAAATGCAATTTAGACAAACCATAGTTAGGATTTGTGCATCTTACTCTATTTTGAAACTATGTATATGGATTCTTTCCCGGGAGAGAATATAGTGCCTAATTTACGATAATGTTTTTTGATAACAGAGATACAAAAACATAGGATCAAGGATCAAGGATCAAGTATCCTATTAAAGATAAGTTGACATGTGATTAAAGTTGAAGGGGTAAAAGGTAACTTTTTTACTTCTATATTTTCTTTGTTTTCGTTTTGTTTCTTTTTGTGTGCAGGTTGTGAGAGTTGAAGGACCATATTTGACAAGTGTGGGAACTTGCCTTTCTAGCTTGGTTACACGTCTTTATATAGGGTTTTATCTCATTGTGTTAGGTATCTGTGTGTGTGTAAACGTGTAGAAAGTCTCTCTTGTTTGTATCGCTCTTGATATTCATCATTCCAGTTGTGTTGGTTTATGAGTCTTGATCTTGGATTGTAAGATCTTGATTCTGTTATTGATTTCTTATTGTTTTGTATGTATGATCAAACAGCATAGTATCAGAAATTAGGGTTTTTTCTTGATTAAAGGTAATTGTGGTTATTTCTTGTGGTTTTTTGGTGTTTCATCTTGTTTTTAGGTGTGTTCTTCCGCTGTGCATATTGGTTTATAAGATCTGCTTGATCTTGTAAATCTTGGTTCTATTTGGAGGTTGTTGCAGCGCGTGCTTTGTAATACCACTCGTCTCTCTCTTGTTTTTATTTCTTGTTTATAGAGGGTGTTAGGTGTCGAAGGGATCTAGGTAGTTTGGAGGTTTGATTGATTGAGAGGTTATTTGCTTCTTGGTAGTTGCTTGTAAAGGAGTTACAAGGGTTGTGTTTTCTTTGTCTGTTTTTATCTTGCATCATGTGTGAAGGTGATAAGGAAGTCAGTGATACTGATGATGAGAGTAATACAGTCATTCACTCTAATGACCCTCTCTATTTTCACCCATCTGATACTAATGGCCAACCTATTGTAACTACTAAATTGACTGGTCCTGAAAATTACAAAGTATGGGCTGCTGCCTTTAAACTTGCTTTACACACTAAAAATAAGTTGGGATTTATTGATGGTTCTTGTGTTAAAGATAAAGAGGATGAGTTTTTACAAGAACAATGGGATAGATGTAATGCTGTTGTTCTTTCATGGATTCTTGGTTGCATTTCTTCTGAATTGTATCAAGGGCAAATTTTTTCTAAAAGTGCTAAAGATGTTTGGGATGAATTTAAGGAGACTTATGATAAAATTGATGGGTCTGTTATATATAATTTGCATTTTAAGATTTGCTCTCTTACTCAATCTGGGTCCTCTTTATCTGAGTACTATCACACTTATAATAGTCTATGGAGACAATTTGATTCTTTGGTTAATCTGCCTAGTTGCACTTGTGAGGGTGCTCCTCAACTTAAAACTCATAATAGTCTGATGAGATTGATGCAGTTTCTTATGGGATTGGATGACACTTATAGTGTTGTAAGAAGTCAATTGTTGACTTCTGATCCTTTGCCAGATATAAAATCTGCATTTGCTACTCTATCCAGAGTTGAATCTCACAAGAATAATTTGGTTCATAATTCTTCTGTTAGACCTAACTCTTCTGTTTTTGCTACTAGACCCTCTACTTGGTCTAATAGTAATAACAATAACTGGTCTAACAATAATAATAATAATAATAATAATAGTAGGCCTTCTCAAGGGAGAGGAACTACTAGGAATAATAATTTGGTTTGTAAGCATTGTAATATGACTGGTCATACCATTGATAGATGTTTTGAGCTTAATGGGTATCCACCAGGATTCAAGAAAAGAACTCCTGGTGGTGCTAATTCTAATACTTCATCTAGTGGTGTTAATGCTAGTTCTGCTTCTGTTAAGAATGATTCAAGTACTGGAAACTCTATGCCTTTTACTCAAGATCAGATTAACAGATTGATGGCTTTGATTGGTTCTAAGCCTGATAATAGTGAGTTGCAGTCTTGTGCTGCTGGTATTTTTTCTTTCTCTAATCATGTGATTAGTTTTGTTACTTGCAAGTTTTTTAATTACAACACTAACATTAGTACTTATAGTACTTATGTTCGGTGGATTTTTGATTCTGGTGCCTCTCAACACATGACTTTTTCTGCTGATCATTTAACTGATGTTATAAGTGTTGCTCATTTGAATATAACTATTTCACATCCTAATGGAACTATAGAATTGGTTAAGTATGTTGGAAATTATAAACTTACTGAGAAAATTATTTTGAAAAATGTGTTAGTGGTACCTGGATACAAAGTCAGTCTTATTTCTATTCATAAACTTGCTAAGGACAATAAATTTGTTGTTTCTTTCACTGAATCTAAGTGTTTTATTCAGGATTCTCTTCAAAAGTCCCTCCTAGGGACTGGTAGTGAGAATAATGGATTATATGTGTTTGATTCAGGTAGGAAAATTTTTAATAGCAAAATTACTTGTTGTATGCTTTCTAAATGTATTTGGCACAACAGACTTGGTCATCCTTCAGATCAAGTTTTGAATGTGTTGAAAGATACTCTTAAAATTGATGACTTGGGTGAAACTCAGCCTTGTGATGTGTGTCACAAGACTAAGCAAACCAGGGAACCTTTTCCTCTTAGTGATCATAAGACCTTGCATTTGGGTGATATTATTCATTTAGATGTTTGGGGTCCTTATAAGGTTAAGAGTAGGGAAGGTTTCAGATTTTTTCTTACCATTGTTGATGATTATACTAGAGCAGTCTGGTTGTATTTACTTAAAGGAAAAGATGAGGTTTTTGAGAAAGTTGTAGAGTTTTATAATCTCATTAAAACTCAGTTTGATGTTTATGTTAAAATTTTTAGAAGTGATAATGGGACTGAGTTTATAAATCATATGTTTGAAAAATTTGTTACATCTAAAGGTATAATACATCAGACTTCTTGTGTATACACTCCTCAACAAAATGGTATTGTTGAAAGAAAGCATAGACATTTGCTTAATGTTGCTAGAGCCCTCATGTTTCAGGGGGGCATTCCGTTAAACATGTGGTCTGAGTGTATTTTAACATCTGTGTACCTTATTAACAGGCTCCCTACTTCTGTGCTTTCTGGAAAAAGTCCTTATGAAATGATTTACAATGTCTCACCTAGTCTCTCTTTGCTTAAAAGTTTTGGTTGTTTGTGTTTTGCAACTGTGTTAAATAATTCAGATAAATTTTCTGCTAGGTCTGCTAAATGTGTTTTTATGGGGTATTCTAACACTAAAAAGGGTTATAAACTTTATAACCTTGAAACAAGAAGTTTTGTCTTCTCCAGAGATGTGAAATTTTATGAGACTGTTTTTCCTTTTAGAAATGATGATTTAGTTAAAGATTTTGTATTTGAAGAAAATGGTGTTAACAGTCAAAACTTTTTTGACCTAGTAGAATCAAAGTCAAGTGAACCCTATGATGAAAAGAGAGACAGTAGGAATGATATGGATAATAGTGTGACTCCAGACTTTGTAGATGTGTCTAGTGACACTTCTCCTAATGTTGCCAGACATTCTAGGGGGGTAGTCAAAGAGTCTAGATCAGACATTGACAGCAGCCAGAATGATCTAGGTGGCAAATTAGAAAGTCTTGAAGGAGATGACATTATCAATAATGATGATGATTATGAGTCTGAGGGTGATGACTTTGTGGAATTTAAACAAATGTTTGAGTCTGAAAATGGTAATAGTCCAGAAAGACCAGAGTTAAGGAGATCTAGTAGACCTGTTAAAACTCCTACTAAATTTGACAATTATGTGATGGATAAAAAGATTAGATATGATGTTAATAGTGTGCTTAGCTATGCCAATTTGTCCATGCATAATTTTGTCTTTGCTAATAATCTGAATAAAATTCATGAACCCAAATCTTATTCAGAAGCTATTAAAAATCCAAAGTGGATTGAAGCTATGAATGAAGAGATGGATGCTCTTAATAGAAATAACACTTGGGTTATTGTAGATTTACCACCAGGTAGAAAAGCTGTTGCTTGTAAGTGGTTATGGAAAGTGAAATACAAATCTAGTGGTGAGGTTGAAAGGTTCAAAGCTAGGGTTGTGGCTAAAGGATTTAGTCAGAAAGAGGGTATTGATTATGAGGAAACTTTTTCACCAGTTGTGAAAATTGTTACTGTTAGATGCCTTATTTCTGTTGCTGTTCACTATGCTTGGCCTGTGTATCAACTTGATGTTAATAATGCATTCTTATATGGTGAATTAGATGAAGAAATTTACATGACACTTCCAGAGGGATATGGGTCTAATGATAATAAAGTATGTAGACTCACTAAGTCTTTGTATGGCCTTAAACAAGCACCAAGAAAGTGGAATGAAAAACTAACTAGTGTGCTTGTTGAAAATGGATTCATACAAAGTAAAAGTGATGTTTCTCTTTTCACTAAAAATGAGAATGGTTCTTTTTTTGCTTTACTAGTTTATGTTGATGATATTATCATAACTGGTAACAATGAATCTGTTATTAATGAGTTTAAGAAATACTTGAGTTCTAAATTTAAAATTAAAGATCTTGGTAAGCTTAAGTACTTCTTAGGTATAGAAGTACTTGATGCTAACAATGGTCTTGTGCTTAATCAGAGAAAGTATTGTCTTGAATTGCTTGCTGAATATGGTATGCTGGCATGTAAGCCAGCTAAAGCACCTATTCCTGATCCATCTAAAAAGAAAAAAGATCAAAAGGTTATAGAACAAGATGTTCCTGTTGATAACAAAACATGTTATCAGAAAATTGTTGGGAAATTGATCTATCTTACACTTACTAGGCCTGACATTGCCTATGTTGTTCACAGTCTGAGTCAATTTATACATGATCCTTATAAATCACATTTAAAACTTGCTTTCCATGTTCTTAGATATCTTAAGAGTTCTCCTGGTAATGGCATTTCTTTTATGAGGAACAATGATCTTAGTCTTGCTGCATTTGTTGACTCAGACTGGGCAAAGTGTAAGGTTACTAGGAAGTCTGTAACTGGTTATACTGTTTATCTTGGCAATAATCTTGTTTCATGGAAAAGCAAAAAGCAGTCTGTACTTGCTAAATCTTCAGCAGAAGCTGAATACAGAGCAATGAACAGTGTTGCTTGTGAGATAATGTGGATTATTAAAATCATGAAAGATCTGAAAGTTGATATAAGTTTACCTGTTCCTATTCACTGTGATAGCAGCTCTGCAATTCAGATTGCTGCTAATCCAGTGTTTCATGAAAGGACTAAACATTTTGAGATTGACTTATATTTCTTAAGAGAGAAGGTGTCTGCAGGTTTGATTAAGACTTTGAAAGTCAAATCTGAGGATAATGTGGCTGATATGTTTACTAAGGGTTTATGCATCAAAGATCATAAATTCCTGAGTGATAAGCTTAATCTTATCAACTTATATCACAAATCAACTTAAGAGGGGGTATTAAAGATAAGTTGACATGTGATTAAAGTTGAAGGGGTAAAAGGTAACTTTTTTACTTCTATATTTTCTTTGTTTTCGTTTTGTTTCTTTTTGTGTGCAGGTTGTGAGAGTTGAAGGACCATATTTGACAAGTGTGGGAACTTGCCTTTCTAGCTTGGTTGCACGTCTTTATATAGGGTTTTATCTCATTGTGTTAGGTATCTGTGTGTGTGTAAACGTGTAGAAAGTCTCTCTTGTTTGTATCGCTCTTGATATTCATCATTCCAGTTGTGTTGGTTTATGAGTCTTGATCTTGGATTGTAAGATCTTGATTCTGTTATTGATTTCTTATTGTTTTGTATGTATGATCAAACAGCATAGTATCACATTTGAAGTGATAGCTATACGCAGTTAATAAAAGATTAAAGGGTGGTTGGTTGAATTAAATCTGGGTTTGTTTTAGTTTTATAAAATCAAATATATCCTCATTCAAACACAGTGTATAGTATTTATTTGGCAGAATAACCAGAGTTGCAAATAGAAAATAACCACGTTCTAAATAGCGGCGCTAAGGTGTCACTAAAGCGTGAGACACGGAGACCACGTTACCAAGGCATGGCGTGAGATGAATTGTGAAAAGACGCGTGAGTTTTTTTATCGAAGTATGATAAAAACATATATATACAGACCATGTTGATGCATGCCGTGACCGAAACCACAATCATAGAAACAAACCATAACAAAGAAGTAAATAACCAGTATTTATGTAATGCATACAATGACACAAATTTAAGGATAAATAGAGTAAACATCAACCATACTTTTCATAACAATGAAGTACTTAAAAGTTAATACGTTTATAACTACTCATGAGATTTAGTTGCAACATGTCATCTAGATCTTCAAGATCGAGCTTTAGACATTACCTACTTCATATGTTTAATATACGCATCCCTTTCAGCAATTGTTTTAAGTAGATCAGCAAGCTCCATTCAGGATCATTGTCGATCTTCGTTAGAAGATCATAGCTCTTGAAAAGAAGATCATGGATCTCCTTTAGAAGATCAGAGCTCTTCGTTAGAAGACCATAGTTGTCATCTACAAGATCATAGCTCTTCCTGACCAGAAGCTCACGGCTGTCCCTTAGAAGACCAAAGCTCTTCTGTAAAGCATCATCGTTCTTCATAAGATCAAACTTGTTTACAAGATGATACATCGTATTAAGATCAGACATGTTTAGACGATCAAAGGTCTTCGTTAAAGGATCATACTTCTTCCCTAGAAAAAGATACTTCTCAATAAAATCAAACATCTGTTGAAACATCTGTTGAACGTCATTTGTGTTTAGAATATTATATATCGACTCTAAAATATCACCCTTCTTTAGAAGATCTTCCTTAATTTTTATATTAAGATTATAGTTCTCATTTAGAAGACAAGTATTGTTCATTAAAAGATCATACTTCTCATTCAAAAGTTCATACTGCTCCTCTAGACAATCATAATTTGTTTTTGAAGGATCATTGTTCTCCTTTAAGCGGTCATAGCCCTTCTTGAGAAGATCACAGTTCCTTTTTAGAAAATCATGGTTCTCCATCAGTCGATCGTTGTTCACCTTTATACCATCGTAATTCACCTTTACAAGATCACAGTACTCATGTATAGCCTTGTTAAGCGTAGCACACGCGTCATCCATTGTTTGGATCTTCTTGAGTTATGATATTGCGAATATATGTGTTTTAGGGTTTAGGGTTTTGGCAAAACGCTGAAGATAAATGATGTAAGAGATATTAACCATATATATACAGCCATGTAATAATTTTATATTTAGTAATTATATTAGTACGTATATTTTATGATCTTGCAGAAGAAACAAAAAAGTTCAAAACTCAACATCAAAGAAGTTGGTGTAAATCATCAAAATGGACAACCAACTACGGTCAGAATCTGTTGTATCAGACAATGACAATTGACACCCGATGATGGAACCAGGGAACGCGTGGATTTCAGGACACTTACGAAATTTTTCGACATAATACTAATTTAAAAAAACATAGATTTTTCGTAAATGAATTTTAAACGCACCAGATGCAACCGAATGTGTTTGTACTGTTATTAAGTTGCTATACTTGTAAATAAAAAAATAAACTTAATATTTAGTAAAAGCCCGATGTGACAATGAGGTCAACCCAATATCTATTAATGAAAGTTCGAAAATCTTGATAATTAAGATCGAGCTTTCCTCGTTAAACATGTTGAGCTCCTAGGCTAGAGTTCGAGGTAGAGGGAGCTCGAGTTATTCGACAAATTATCTCAATTCTTTACACCCTTAGTGATCACTGAACACCTCATCGGTTTGCTTAGAAGTTACTTTGAGAGGAAAAAAGTGCGTCAATAGCATTTTTTGAATTTTCGTTCTAATCATAGTGTGTAACAATTGTGAACTACGCTGCATCACTTATTAATGTATTACAAGATCTGATACAAACTAAGAATGAAAAACTCTCTCAAACCACAAGATCAAAACGTATTGATCAGAAACAGAGAAAACCAAAGATTACACACAGTGATAATGGAATAATGAAAAGATAACAAAATGGTAATGGAATAATGAAAAGATAACAAAATGGTAGGGAGGTGAGGAATATATATACTCCTATCCACTTTGCCCTTTCAAGTCTTGAACATTCCAACTTTAGTCCTCCAGCTAACAAATTTGACTCCTTAGTTATGAAACAACACCTTCATCTTTATAAATTTGACACCAACAATCCTCTAATTATAACTTATCATTCTAACATTCTCCCATAAGTCTTAACCTGTAAAACCATTAAACAAACCAAGCAAACTACAAAATCTTTTATGGTCAGAAATAACAATCCTTTTGTAAATATATCAGTAGTATTATTTTTAGATTTAACTTTCCAGGGTTTTATAAAACCTGCAGATTTTTTCCTTAAAAATAAAGATCAATTTCAAAGCGTTTACTTCTCTCATGAAGTACATGATTCAATGAAATTTGGATAGCTGAGTTTTATCACAATTCATTTCAATAGGAAGTACCACATCAACTTTCAAATCATTAATGTGACAATCCTCAAATTTCACATATGTGTTATAAGCTACAATTGCCTCAATATGAATATTTGGCTAGAAATTTTTGCTTTTTGTACCTTACTTGGTAAGATGAACTGGTTCTAACAACTTGAACTGCCACTACAACATGTTCCTATATGTTGTAAACAAATGTATATGTCAATTCTAAGATCTAAAAGTAACGTTATAAGTTTAATATTGATAATAACATCTCAAATATAACTATGATACCCTAAATTCACTTATAAACTATAGAATCCCTAAAAATGAGTTGTAAACTTAAGAATGATAACTATGAATAAAAAGTACATATGAATAAGCCATTAAGGATTATAAACAAGTTATAAACTATACTTTAAAGACATAATAATACCTAAGAATGATAAGAACAAACCATACAAAGCTAAGTATAAGTAAATGTATATAATAGTCTAGATCATCACCTAGAAACCCTTAGTAAACAATGTTTCAAGCAATATAACTACATAATATCTATGTACTATTATCAAATACACTATATTAATCATAATCTACCATATAAAGGAAATGTAAATAATCATAAAACACTAATATTTACTAATCCAAAGCTAATTACAAGTAAATGACTTATAACCAAGATTAGCATATAAAATCTATTTCATATTGAAGTAGAGTCTAATCTTTTGTCACTAATTATAAAACTTCACTAAGTATCATATTAAGGTTATACATTTATTTCAAGTTAAGTTACAAGTTAATAAATCATAAGGTACAAGTTACCAAAGCATAGGATCTTAAGCTTCCTTAATCATCCCTAGAATATGGTAAACCTATATAAACCCTTAAACTAAGAATGTAGAAACCATAGAAGTCATAAATATATACTATAAGCCCTAGAATAAGTGTACATAAAGAAATAAACCCTAATTACCTAAGATAGAAAGTCATGAGGATTAATGACCTAAAACCATTATATTAAGAAATATACATAGAA
This sequence comes from Glebionis coronaria, assembly GCA_025667525.1. Classification (NCBI taxonomy): domain Eukaryota; kingdom Viridiplantae; phylum Streptophyta; class Magnoliopsida; order Asterales; family Asteraceae; genus Glebionis; species Glebionis coronaria. Next base: position 581,440,677 of record CM046878.1, on the reverse strand, counting down.
TCACTACCTAGTCTTTTAGGACAAGTCTACAAACATCCATAGCACTTCATTAAGGTCATAAGATTATATTAAGACAATGTACAAGTACCCTAATGCAAAAGGTACAAGATTTTAATGCATGAGTTGTAAATTAGGTCAAAATGTGTATTTTCACCCTTTAGACATGTTTTCTTAAAATAAGTTAATAAAACTAATGTAGAGACTTAATGAACACATTAAGGACAATGTAGGATGTATAAAGTTTACATCACACTACTAAAAAAAATATCATAGAAACTGGTCAAAATAGCTTATAAAGAGTGGTTTTAGAACCACTCTCCAAAGGGGGGTATCTCCATGATCGAGACATATGAAAACCAGTTATGTAACCAATCTCTATTAGAAGAATCTACATCGGTTTCTCCCTAAATATCAGCCTCCATATTAAAATAAACACACATATTTTATTGAAAATGAACACCGGTTCTCCCGCAACCTGTCTATATAGAACCATCTAACCTATCTTTATTTAGAGTAAAAAAGACATGTTTTATCTCAAAAGCTGTCTTTTTAATCTATTTTTAAAAAAATGAAATTCTTTAATGAATTCCATAATTTACATATTTAACTTACCAAAATAAAGAAATATAAATACAATAAATATACATCAAGTGATATACAAAATTTCCAAAATCAACAAATTAAATTAAGACAATACTTGAATTCAGCTAAACATAAATCTCAAACAAAATTCAGATTAAACAATTAAAATTCAACAAATAATTATAAAGAAAAACAATATAATTCAACATAATTATCTATGATTAACGCACCATCGTGTAATTCATGCACCAATTCGCGTTCAACATACTTTTGCTCAACGGTACTTTTGCTCAACGTACTTTTGCGCCTTCAAAGCTTGACATCTTCTGAACAAAATCTTACATTGATTTTGCTATGCCACCAAGATCATAATCATTTACATTTACATTTGTCGAAGATGATAGACTAGCATCCTCGTAATCTTTTGGCTTCGTATTCTTTTTTTGACTCGTATTAATGTTCTCTTATTGTCTCTCAAGAAGAGCAGCATTTAATTCATCCTCACCATTGTATATCCACGAATCATCATCTGATGGAGGAAGTTCTTGACCCTTTAATTCATCTACTGAACCCGTATTAGTGTATATATCTATGCGCCTAACCAGAGCACTCATTATTTCACTGCAATAATAACTACAAAAGCATCAGCAACAAAAATAATGACAAAATAGCACAAATTTATTAATAAATGATGAAATCGTCTATTATTAATTATACCTTTCTCTATAATGTAAGGAACTTTTACGATATAATCTTGTGCGTTTTCCATTAATCTTTTATACTCTTTTGACCTAAGAACTAACCATTCAACGTAGCCGCTCCTCACTAAACTCTCTTTATATCACATGCTTCCTTTCCCTTCCAATCCTTCTTGTTTTCTCGTTTGATAAATCATTTCAAACCCACATGCTATCTTCACCCCCAACTCTGCTGCAGCATAACCACTGTTAGTTGATTTTCCAAAGTAAATCCATTCTTTAACCAACTGAGAGCTGCTCATGGTATGCCATTTCAGTGCATATGACGAAAGCATGAAATAAGTCCTTTGGTATGTCACCAAATTGGTCTGAAACCTTGTCACGTTAACGTTCAAAGCATCATCAAAACAAAGTGAAGTAGTCAGAGACGTAATGACCTGTGAAAACCGAAAATAATAATTAGAAGCACAGAACAATATCACTTTTTGATATTCATTTCACTTAATTGTATACCTGAGAGACAAGCCCGTTGAGATTGGTGTAAGTAGGTCTTTCAATATCAAGTGACTTTTAACAAATGTCATATTTAGCTTCATTATCGAGAAGGACCGATACATCAGTATGCTGAAGGAGCGAATGAGTCGACAACACAGAGTTTTAAGGCTCAACAACAGATGTCGACACCTGAGGGATGGGTAAACAGTGAACCAAACTTCGATTTATGTCCTTAATCGACTCACAGCCAGCCTCTCAAGTAGCAACGACCCAAGCCCAAATCTAGTTCCATTACCAACAACGTGAAACACCAAAAAAAACACATTAAAACAATCAAAATACAACTATTTAAAAGAAGCACCTAACTGTCTATAAAATGCACCAATGCACCAGAGAATCAACGTTACATACTTGTATAGTGGCCTCTAGCGAAGTTATTAGCAGCATCTTCTTTGCCAAGAGTTGTTCGGGGTGGAAGAACTGAAGGTAAGTACCAGTTATTACCTCATCGATAACAATACAAGTTCTCACCTCATCAAATACTAAAAGTATTAGTCGCTCAATTCCATTGTCCTAAACTTGTGATTTTTCTAGTAAACTTATTGATCTAGGTAATTTTCTTTGTCAAAGAAGTCACTTATAGATATACATTTCATGCCAACAAGAGAATATAACTAACAAGATGAATAAGAGTGTACCTATAACTCATACCTGACTTTCCGCAGTAAATCCGTTATAAACATTTCGTAAATAGTGAACCAAACTTCGATTTCTGGAACTCTATATAAGCAAATGTTTTAGTTGGGAATGATTTAATGAAATATTTTATCTTATAATTATTGTATTCCAGAAGTCAATACAATATAAATCTGTCAGTTTATTATAGTTAGACTACCATGAGTAGTTGTTTTCTTTTGCCAATATGCCAAAAGCAAGAGATGACCAACTAGCAAATATACTTATAATGACCATAAGTGTAAAAGCAAGTTCAGAGATACCGTAGAGAAAATTCATTTCGATTTACTAACTTTAACATACCTATCCCACCAAGTACCCATTTTATGGCATCAACACATAATTATTTTATCTTTTAAATACTGTTGAAGTACTTACACTAATGCTTACAATTGAGAACTTCCACCTTCAGATGCCATTATCCCTTGTACGTGAATGCTAACATGTAGGTCCTACTATTTGCATTTCATTTTTCTTGATATTCACAATAGACAATATATAGCCCATTACCTATCCGACCAATGTACTTGTAACGTAAAACCAACAAATGCAATTTAGCTAAAAAAGTCCTAACTTTTACATCTAAAGAGCTATAACCATAATCAAAAGAATGCTTACTTTGTGGTTTCAATTAGCAACGCTGTGTTGGATTTTCAGCGACCAAGTTGCCTTCTGGCAGTGATACCTAGTGTACTACCATTTGTGTTTTTCTCATATGAAATATAATCAATGGATTTAAGAACATCTTGAATCTACGTACTTTTTCTTGGATAAAACAAAATTTCTAGGTGTTGATTTGATAAAACTAGATGCGACTTGGTTAATGTAGTGCCAGGATGTCCTAGATCACATGTTACTAAAATTAAAATACAATATTAGAAAAGAAAACAAAACATGCGAAAGTTATAAATTATATAGCATGAGGTTAGTCGAGACATAGAAATTACCAGAATATGTGCATATGTTAAGGTGCAAGTCTTTTATGTTGACACCACTTAGTTTCAAGTACTGCAAAAATAAGATACCCGAATAAGGATTGCCCTTAGATTTCTGAATTAAATAAGGACTTCTCAGAAACTTACAACAAGGTTGATGCAACCATAAAAGTAAAAGAAATTCAGGTCATAATGCACCACATAAAATCCTAATTCATTATTAGTTAAGTTAGCACGACCTCCCTCTTATAAAAAAAGCAAGCATTGATACACTCGAATTATGAGTTACTTGAAAAAATTGGGATGAGATTGTTGGTCCTAGTGTTGGCATTGGTGTTAACCATCAACAATGGCTGCTAGATACATCCAATTACTTTGAAGTAGGGTCTGGTACATTTAACATACAATTTGAATAAATACTTAATATCATTTAAGTTTTGATATTTACAATTTTTATAGTATCAAGTATATGATGAGTAACCTAAAAAACAATATCATTCATAAGTCCCTAATCTCATTTTGATTTTGATAATTACATATATAAACCACACAAATCGATGCCCTAAACAAAACAAACACATGCCACAAATTAACATGATGTTATTGTCAAACTAAATGCCATACAACGACATATTATAACTATATGTACACGGCCGTGAATCGGATAACACGGATTATATCTCAGTCAAAGTGAAATTATTCATAATGATAGAACTAAAATGATATGATTTTTTATTATACGATCATTAGCCTCATATTGATTGTTCTTGGATTTATCCGAGTGACTTAAAATGAAAATAGATGATTCCATTATTTTGAAATCAACATTAACTTATTAGACAAACGGATGCGATAAAATATACAAACTGATGCATTAAACAAAAAATCAAACCAATGCATTAAAAAATCAAACCGATGCAATAAACAAAAAATCAAACCGATGCATTGAACAAAAAATCAAACTGATGCATTAAACAAAATAACAAACCGATGCATTATGTTGTGGTGTGATGATTAACAAACAAACTGGCTTCAATTTTAATTATTTTTATTTAAGCTGATTCTGAATCGTCAAGTCAAGAAAAAATAATAATGGAATTTATTGTACAGTTTTGAGTATGAAAGTGTACCTATGGAGTTGATAGGTGAAACATGCGCTCGGAAGAACATAACATATGTCACAATCACCACCGCACGCTTCATGCAGTTACCAACAGATTGTGTAACAAGAGAAACCCGTTCCAAAATAATAGGAAACCTACACGACACATACATAATAGGATATTAATTCGTGTTGCGTTGATGATATATATTTTATAAAAGATAACAAATTTCCGTTACACGAGTCGTACTTTTACCTGCTGATACACATGGATGCGGATAGCAGCAAGGATATGCCTATCGTAAGCATGTTTAATGTTCAAACCCTGAAAGATCAAGGGAAAATCATTCGTAAAAAAACAATAGTTGCAATAAAAATAAGATATCAATTTTTTTTGAACAACAAGATATCAAATATTAACAACAATTTCAAACCCTTCACTGTATTCTGTTCTTGTCCCTTTTTCCCTTCAATCATTTTTAGTTCCTTATTGGGCCTTTTTAACTTCTGATTTTTGTCCGTTTGCTTGCGTTTTCCTTTCAGTCGCCGAACATTAGCTTCTTCGTTATCGGATGATGATTGTTGATCTGATTCTGGTTCACTGTATTGGTCATCGAATTCATTGTCTGTTTTTTGTGGCTCTGAAACTAAAATTTTAAAAAACAAATGCATTATTAATCATAAACAAATGCAACAAATTTGCCAAGAAAATATATGCAACAAATTTTCCAAAAAACAGATGCAACAAATTTGCCAAAAAACAGATGCAACAAATTTGCAGACACAGATGCAATAAAAATTAATAATCATACGCAACAATTTTTGTGAAAACAGATACAACAATACATTAACAAATAAATGCAACAATTTTTGGTAAAACATATGCAACAACATTTACCAAACCACAATAGACATATGCAACAATTTACCAAAACAGATGCAACAAAATATTAATAAAGAGATGTTACAAATTTTGTCAAGAACAGATACAACAAAAAAATAACAAATATATGCAACAAATTACCTAAAACGGATGTCCTATTACGACAAACACTACACTTACATTGAAAACAGTGGCACCCTGGTCTTTAAAAAATTAGTAGGCACGTGTATAGGTCTTATAAGGCAACGCACATCAATCCCTCTTCTAGTGCTCGTGTAACAACCTGTCTTCTCAATGTTCTGGTAGTTCCAACAACCATTAGGCCAATTGGGCTTACCGAGTTTCCTAAGGCCAAAATTAGTTGCTATTAATGAGGTGCTGCACCAACATTACATGTAATATGCCACTTCATATATCCTCTAACCCCTAAAACGTACCTTCATGTGTTGAGGAACCACTCTCCATGATTCTCGTCATCTTCATATCCCTGATGTAGCAAAAAAGATTGTGCATCATAATCGAAATGCCCAGATATCCCGACAACACGAGGAAATGAGCACTCCACTGTCTAAATTCCACATACGATCCTCCTAAGTTTCTCCAACTAGGAAGATGAAATAAACAATATAAAAATCTAAAGCTTGGTAAACAAGAGACTAACAAAACAAGACAAACCAGAGTAATCTATAGAGGCCCACAATAGAAGCATGTCTCCATGAACCTAAGTCTCCGTGTTTTAGCTAACTTGAATTGATCTCGGACTAAAGGAAATATAAACTTTTACGTATAACCTAAACTGACGACACGGGTAGTGATGACTAGAATGCAAACCTATATTTGACACGCTAAATCAACACCAAAAAATCATTCTTCACACAGAAACTTAGGCTGCAACATGTGAGCTCTCACAAGTAATTGCATACTTATTTCTATAACATAGAACAAATTAATATAAATACTCGCTTAGAAACTGTAGTAGCAGACCTACACATGAATTCTAGAAAAAAGTTGATCACATTGCCTATTAGAACTCCCTACGACATCTATCTACGCTTGATATAAAATCATGTCATGATGCTATTATCAATGATGCAATAATCTTTATACAATTCAATGCTCTAAAAATATATATAATTACCTTAATGATTTCACGATGCCTTAAACAAACACACACTGATTCCCTAACAAACTATTCAAACCGCGTCATTTAAGATGTAACCACACACGAGCAACAATTGAGGCACCTAATTTCGAGTACTAAAACTCCTCAAACTAATGCACTAATGTACCTGAAATGGATAACAATAAAATAATTGGCATTCGATTACCTTCCGAACCATAAATGGCCTCATCAACACTTTTCCATGAAATAAGATGCAAATATCTCAATTGATAGTAAGCAACTGCTTACACGTCATCACAACATCATTCCCATCTTATAATTTTGTTTTTTTCTAACTTTATGGCTTTTGGGTTTAGTTTAGAGGAATTAATCAGAGAGTTCGATTATAGGAAGGATAAGAACGGCGTACATCCGATGGTGGCTTGGCCGCTGATGGTCGGAACGATGATTTTGATGGTGGCTGAGCGGTTGTTAAGGTGGTGGAGAATACGAGGCAGTGAGGTGTGTGTTAGAATGAGTATGTGTGTGTTGACCGTTTTTTTACCAAATGAGAATGGGCGGTTGGCAGATCCAATCCTTCCAATTTTCGTAAATATTCATTTTCTACCCCTGCGTTTTAAGATTTTGCAAAACGTGCCATATAATTTGTTTTTTATGTTTTCTTTTGAGATGGAATTTTCTTTAGATCTCACCCCTATATATATATATATATATATATATATATATATATATATATATATATATATATATATATATATATATAGTTAGGATCTAATAAGAAGATTAACAAAAATGAGAAGGATGAGAAGAAACCACAACCACTCATTTTAGATGCACCTACAAAATCTCCTGCATCTCCCCTTAAAATTCTCACCCTTATTTAAAATTTGTGGTCTAGAGTTCTTCTTATTCTTCTTATTTTTATTTCTCTTCTTACTGGATCGCTACTCTCTCTCTCTCTCTATATATATATATATATATATATATATATATATATATATATATATATATATATATATATATATATATATATATCTTGGAAAACAAAATATTTAACCACTGTATAATTGTCTGCATATTATATTTAGCAACTAGACTGAATTTATAAACACAGGCATTCGTATGTTCAAAAACTCTATGAAACCCTAAAACACACGAGTCGACTTATTCATTAATCCACTGTATTAGTGTTTTGTCTTTAACAACGCTACGCGGTGGGAAGCAAGCATTGGTGATGGAAATCATATGCTATAGATACTTGAGAGTTGGCATATCATCCAAGTAATTTGTTGGACCTTTCATATACTTTTAATCGAATCACGAATTTATGTAATTAATCAGTTAGATAAATTCGTGTGATAATTATCATGTTTTATTATCATCAATAATCATCAACTTTATCAAGTAGGTGTGATAATCGAATAGTTGAATGAGGTTAGCTATCATAAAAATTGGTCTAATTCTTAGTACCTGAATATAATTATTTTTTACAGGTTCATGATTATTGCTTTTTATATATCATTGACAACTCGGTTGTTAGTTTTAGAAGGCGCAAGTGAGACTCTCGTCAAGGGTTTTGAGCAGATTATGCTTTCGAGTTTTTCAGAAATTCAAGGCCAGGTTAAAGCTCTTTGCCAAGAGCGTTTGAGTTTGCTTCAAACCTTGAGTCAGTTATAGGTAAATTACTTTACACATTTGTGATTTAAAATCTTTGACTTTTCTTGAAAAGGTATTCTAGGAACGTACCATCCGATTTCTAATATTGACAATGAAACCTCTGGAGTTCCTGTATGTTAGCATCGATTGACAAATCATGAATTTTTAAAATTTTCTACCTGGAAACTACCTTGGTAAGTAGTCATAGTTTCACATAATAGGATCCAAAAGACGAGCTTGAAGTCATGATTTGAAAGTAGCGATTTTGAGGAGACAAGTACAATTTGTTATATAAAGTTTATCCAAGGCACATCAAAGCTAATGAGAACAAATACACGAATTGTATACTAACAATAATTAGATGCGTTGGCACATTTAAAAAGGCAAGAGCCAATGTCAGCATCGACACGACAGCAGTAAGCAATGTTGTAATTATTTGAGGACTCAATATGCCTTATTTGGTTTGACAGTTGCCGTGGATGATGACTTGTGTCCTGATGGTAAGAATATTTGGCAAGGAATTACATCTACCGTAATTACGAGTTATCCTCTTCACAAAACAAAAAAAGCTGACATTGTGTCTATCGATGTGTTTAGTTAATATTGTTAGTGTTGGATATGTTATAATGAGCTAAAATCACGAGGTCAATTGCGTATGTTGGGCCGTTGTTAACTGGAGTTGAGATGTGTTACACGCATCTGATGCGTTTGGTATCCAATAAGCATCAGTATGACAGCGAACAAGATGCTGATAAAGATTTGAGAAATACCAGTGAGTTTTCTACTTACAGCTGACAAAAGAATTGCATCGTATTTTTTTAGTTTTTAGTTTTTTTTTGGTTTCACTGTCATCAGCTACGAAGTTTCTATCCATCAGTATATAACATCATTTTGCAAATATATTGACTTTGCTGAAAGGTGTACTTATGGCATATCATGATTCACTTGATATTGCAGAAATGGTTGGAAGTATGAAGAACGTTTCAAAACTTAATGTTGAACTCACTGTCGAAGAGCGGAACTTGCTTTCAGTTGGGACAAGAATGTCATTGGGGCAAGGAGGGCCTCTTGCCGTATCATGTCATCCATTGAACAAAAAGAGGAATCAAAATGAAATTAGAGCTACGTCAATCTGATGATAAAGGGCTATCGCAAAAAGCTTGAGGATGAGCTTTCCAAGATTTACAGCGACATTTTCGATATCATGATAAGCATCTGATACCATCTTCTGGCTAAGGCGAACCCATGTTTGTCTTTTGGCGAGGTAACCATGTTGTCATGCTGATCCAAAGATTGTAATGCAACACACATGTTTAACTCACAGGTTCAAAGCAGGATAATATCCAATGTATTCCACGGGCTGTGGAGTTCGCAGATGGCGGGTTACATTTGATTCACAAGTGGGGTTTTCAATGGTAGACAGACTTATATTCCATTCAATGTAAGTTATATTAATGCTAAAATTTCTCTTATCTTACTCGTGATTCAACACTTCCTTTTAAATATTGCTTATGATCTGATTCACGGTTATTAAATCCCGTGTGATTAGTTCGACAACATAGATCCATACGCCCTATGCTGTAATAACTGATAGGATGTGGGCAAGGCTTTTTGTCATCCACAAATCAACTGAGTTTTTTGCGACACAAAGATGTGATTGAAGCTAAGAAACAGGAAGCACCGCCAAATCAGTTACTGTACTTAGATAATAGCAAGACAGTTGATAACAAAAATCCAGAATAAAGATTTGCCAACTTATGCACAAAAATTTTAACACTGCAGAATTTGTATTTTGAATGTAGTTGAAAATATTAATCAAATTTCTTAAAAAGAAGTTTACTTTTTCGCAACAAGATTTGTCATGGATTAATCTCTTTGCAGGAATGCACTTTCCTTTAGAAACTATATATAAAACAAAGAGAGTATGTCATGATATATTCAGGTGTGCAATATGAATCATTGTATGTAGCTGCAAAGATAATATATACTTCATATGTGTTGACTTTTCATCCTTCTCATTTAGTTGTAGCCAGCTGCAACAAAGAAATTTGCTCGTCATATTAGCACATCTGTTTAAGCACTCATTTGCTCGTCATATTAGCACATCTGTTTAAACACTCATTATGTTATCTTTTTAGTTTTTAATTCACTCATAAATTTTGCAATAGTTGATTACTTGATAAAGGTTTTATGTTGGTGGTATGTATTCTAACTCTTAATAGTTGATTTTAGGTACTTGCTCCCAGGCCATGTTGGTTCATGCAGTTTGTGCATTACACACTCTGCTCACACGGATCTGAATATCAAGTTCCATTCTCATCGCGGTAGCTTTGATAATTTCTTCCTTGATCTTACTATAACTATCCAGGTAATCATATGGTGTATGTTGTAGCAATCAATACATAATAACAATATATGGGGATAGCGGGTAAACAATGAACCCTTTCATTATCAGAAATGATGTTAATCCCGTCATTCCTAATACCTCGCTAGCTTCAAAGCCAAGTAATTGTTGAGTACAACAGGAATTCATTCTATGGTTAATTTTTCTAAAACATATATCTATCTATATATTTAGTAATCAACAAAGGAATGTTAATGCTGATGCTAATCGTTTCTTACTTTTTTGTGTTGTTGCAGCATTAAGCTCACTACATTTGATGCTATCTCTTGATTTCAGCAAGTGAGATTAAGTTTCAAAGAAATTTGAAAGTAAACCGAAGTGAACAAAAGCAAGAAGCCAATGCTTCGACTTTTTAGATTTAAGACTGAGTAGTTTTTTTTTCAAGGTATCGTTCCTTCTGAGGCATCATTCTTTTGCCGCTTCAAAATCATTTCTATAACACGTGAGGCCTCTTTAATATCTCGAGACAGTCATTGTAAGGAAGTTTTTACATTTAGTTAATATCTTCATTATGTGTCATTACTGATATGTATCATTATTGTTATTATATTTGGCCTTGAAGAAGCCTATGGTCGAGAATCCCTTGATAAAGCTTTTGTAGAAATAAATGGTAGTACCACGAGTCATCAGGAAGTTAAAGGAAACAGGCATGGTGGTGGAATAGATACCATTATTTAGGGGGTTCGGAGAGTCACTGCTGTAACAACAGAATATGCTTTAAAGGCTTTAAAAAAGGCAGCTGAACTCGAGCAACAAGTTCATATGGCATCAGAACTAAAAGGAAACAAATAGATTGGCTATTATGTTTGTATACATGTCAGAGGTTGCTATATGCGTGGTTTAGGTGACAGTGGTCAGGTTTTCTTATTTTCTTTGACCAAAGGTCTATTTCCATACTTCTTTCGAACTCTACTAACCAGGTAGAGCATATTAGTTTCCAAATTACTAAGAACCTCAACTTATAAACTCGATAGATTTAAGCCCTTGATTCTGCTTACTAGGTAAAGTACTTATCACAACCCGTGTTTCTGTTACCAAGTCATTTTTTATAACCCATTCACCACTGATAATTAGGGAAAACCACAAATATATACTTTGAAAATAACCTTTTTTTGAATACTTTGAAAATAACCATTTTTTATACTAAGATATATTGTGATTGTAGTTCTTATTTTCCTTTTTTATAGGCTGGACCCCTTTGTAATCCTCAATAAAAATATGAATAATCTTTTTTTTGTTGTTAAATTTTTGTGGTAAATCATTTAATAGGAAAATGTTGGATATTGTTTTATACATATTACATTTTGTATTCATTTGCAGATTTTAGCTACAAAAATTTGTAATACTTAATAGAACCTTTTTTGTATGATTAGATGGAGTAGACTTAGCTTGCACTTCTTGTACGGAAGAACTTGAAGAAACTCACTTCAAATATCCTAAAAAACCAAATAAGTCTGTATTTACTATGCCACAGTATATGAATGCGGATAAGTATATGAATTTCTGGTTATGAATGTCTGAAACAGCATGTGTTAAATCTGCAGATGATGAAGATGAATTACTGCTACTCGAACCAGATGTTAAACGATGGTCTTCAACACCTTGTGATGTGACAATCCTCACAGTGCCATCATTTGAATTCTCTTTATTGCATTCAACAGCTGAAATTTCCATCTCAGCAGACTCGATCTTTGGGGCTACGTCAAAGTGACCTAACGCATTAGGGTCACCAACATCATGTGGCCCATCAACAGGTTCAAGATCTGATTCGATACAAGTCCCTATTGGACCTTGTCAGCTGTTATTCCCATCTAAATAGACTCGACATGTGGTACCATACCAGAGAGAAGTAATAGACAATAAAAATGCAAAAATCATTGCATTTGATCTCTTATTTGACTGCTAATCCCCATATCGCTCCCCAAATTATTGATACAGTACGAGCTTAGTCGTAATGTTGATTTTTCACACTATGGTTAGTACGAGATTGTATCCTTTCGGTAACAACATATGAGCAACCACTTTAAGATAGTGAAGGATAAACATACAAATGCAAATTGAAATCCTTGAGGATAGTGAGCTTGTGGAACCACTCGATGAAGATTGCATATGGCACCAGGGAAGAGGCTACTGAAGTTATATGAAAGAAGAACAAAGCTGAATCAACCGAAAAGGTGGAACTACTAGCTTTTTATCCTTTTTTTCTGTACCATTCAACGAAAAATATATTAGGTTCTGCTAGATCTGTTAGTCTGTGAAGATTGAGGCTTTTGACTATGGTGTGGTGCCACTAGGAAAGAATTTTCTGGGCTATCTCACTTCCGGTTGTAAACGTGTGTACCATCTGTATGGCGATTTCTTCTTATAGGTTCAGTTGTGGCCTGTACATTGACAAATATATCTCAAAGATGTCGCATTAATAGGCTAGAAAATAACCAATTTCTTTTTGCAGGTGTGGAAAATAAGTGTTTGTGATCTCTGTGACATAGGTCGTAATTCAGTATACCAATCAGGTTTCTCACATGTTCTGAAGGTATAATTAACATTTTCCTTTTCGTTGTTCTAGCCGTTCTGCATAAAATGTCTTGAGTTTTACATAGTAACTGGTTTTTCTTTTTCCAGTCCCACTGGTTCTGCGTAAAATTTACATATATTTTTAAAAAAAACCCGAAAATATCAAAACCCGGTCGGGTCTCGAGAACCGGGTTGACCCGGGTCACCCCAAACCCGGCGGGTCTATCCGGGTTTCGAAAATATGAAACCCGGGTCAATATGAACCGTTTTTTCGACCGGAACCAGGTCAACTGGTTGACCCGGGTTTACATATGAGATTGCATGATTGTTGATTCGTACATTATCAACATGTTATGACCATGTAGGCAACAAGGAGATCACGTGATAGAAATTTATGTTATAAACAATTGACCATGTAAAGTTGTAAAGTGAATTCTAGCCTTTTCATTAGAAAGACAACCTAGCAATTGATCTCTCAAGTTCTAATTACCGCTAGGGCTGCGCCATGGTCTAAATTTAGGCTAAATTGAACGTAAAATATGGAGTTATTTATGCCAATATTCCGAATGTCCATGTATTATCAGGTTTGATAACTGAGTACAATATTAAAACAGACTGTGAACGAGACCTGGAGGGCTGGACCATATGTTTGTATGAACAAAGTTATATTTTTTTTTCAATTATGAGAAAAATTGCTGATATTCTAAACCGAAATGAAACAAGATAGGAATGTGGTCGAAACCTAACTAGGTTGAGACTGTTTATGAGAAGTTTCGATGACGATCACGTCTTAGTTCAGTTTCTAGGCTATAGTGGTTTAAGTCCAAATTCGCACCCCTAATGTTATCTAATTTTTATAATTATATGATTTTTTGGTTTTAGGCGTTAAAGAGGCAGGCAGAAAAATGCCTTAGTTATGGATGTTGATTTTTAGTTTCTGATATTTACTATTAAGGTTATTTCATATATCTATATTTGATAGTATGATTATGTGTTTTTAGCAATTTTCTGTGGCGGATGAGTAATCACTGTGTCCTTTGAATTGATTGTAGCATGATACGTTTTGCGCTCTTTGAATATCATTCATGGGAAGAACATAATAAAACAGCTTCTCGCGCAATCTTGTGCTACATATTTAGTTTGTTACTCCTAAAAAATCTATATGCAGTTTCATCTATTTATAGTTTGAGTTATCATACTTTGAATAAGAATTCTTTGGGGCATTCATTTAAGAGCCCTTTAGTTTTAACCCGAACAAGATTATGTAGTTTGAGCTATCGTAATTTGAGTTAACAAATAGTTAGGAACTCAGATTGTACAGGTCAGAGGTAACATAGTAACACACTATCACTTTTTGACAGTTAGAAATAGGATCGATGTTTACCTTTTGTAGTCGTTCATATACATGAATATGTCCAACTTATTATGCTAGCATAATTCTTAGATAAACCTGATCCTTTTGCTGAAGATCTGTTATACAAATAGTCATGTGGTTCATGATACTCAACATCGAGTCAAGTATTAAGAAAATATTAATTCTTTGATTTTATTACCACTTTGAGTAATTGGTTTGATTATCTACAACTGTATGACTTTTTAATAGTGCCAATTGGCGAAGACAAGATCAGATGACACTATTTGGCCGCTAGAAATGTTTAGTTATACTCTCTTATGCTGATGCATTGTGCATATATAATCAGTGTTATGTTTCTCTTATTTATTAAAAGTTCCTTGCGAAGAAAGTTAAATAACCTTGCTGTGATTTTTTAGGCATAACAAACTTAAGTTTGTAACTTTACTGAACTCGGATTTCGTTGGTTGGTTTGTTATGGCTGTAGTTGATGCTACGAAGTATTCACATAGTCCTACGCATAAAGCTGTTGTAACCAAAGATTATACTGGTTTAAAGAAAATTATCTGGGTTTGCCTTGGTTGTGTGATCCTTTCGAGATTCATAACGAAATGATATTTTTGGCCGAGAAAGCTAAAGATGATTCGATTTTAGCTGTCATTGACCGTCGTGATGTGCCTAAGCGTCTCCACTTGGCGGTTAAGCTTGCTGATGTAACTACAACGGAGATGCTTATGCTTGCGGAGCTCTGTTTTCAAAAACAAACTAGCTGTACTTGTTATTTACTTTTATCATAACAGAAGCTAATGTTTTTAACTATCAAACAAAGGTCATAATCTATGTATGTAATTGTCAAAATAATCATATCTTAACAAAAGTCATCCACGATTCTTTACCAAAAAAAACAAAAGTCATCCACGATTTGCAATTTGACTCGGATAAAGTTTGAATTGATGAGATTAATAAAGCTATTATCATTCATTTCAATTAGGGATAAGCATTTTGACCCGAATTTCGAATTGAACTCGAACCGTTTCCGGAACCGTACAGATTCTCCATACCCGAATCCAGTTCGGTACTGTACCGGGACTATGAAATAAGATGAAAAAAAATTCGGGACCACTAATTCGGGATGGGACCCGTACTAAATCGGGAAACTCCCGAAAAAGAACGGGAAAATCCCGATTTTCCGGTACCGGTACCGATTCCCGTACCGGTACCGATACCCGAATCCTGTTCGGTATGGTATTAGTACTATAAATTTATGCTCGAGAAGTAATCGGTACCACTAATTCGGGACAGGTTCGGGACGGGACCGGTACCATGCTCATCCCTAATTACCATGTCTATATGAAACCATGTCGATAGTGAAATAGAGTTTGTGAAAATGGAACTTTGGCCTATCCATTTTGAGTGGCTCTGCTATATCGGTGACTATCAACTATCAAGTATTTAGAACTTTGGTCTATATATCAAAAGTATGTTAGTAAAAATCATTCAACCAACAAACCCAGTCACTAACACCAAATCACTTTATAAATTATATCTTTTTTTCACCTAAATTTTTTATACTTATTTCTTACATTTTCATCTCACTTTTTTATAATGCCTTCAAATTTTTCGTTATATTTTTTTATGTTTTTAATTTAATGTACTCTTTTTTAAGTGAAATGTAATGGTTTTTTTAGTTTAATGGAATTTTTATTTAATTTATTTTGTGTTTACAAAAAAGAAAGAAAATTATTAGTTTGACACAATATTTTAAGCCCCTAACAGTTACCCTAAAAATATGGTGCTAAAAGGTTTTTGATGTCAAAACCTTATAATCTTACGTGACGCTTTTAACATCACTTTTAAAGCCCGACCGCTATTGACTCTCTCATTACATTCTTTCACGTGACCGACCATATCTAATCTAAACACAGACTCAACATCATAACAATTTTAATTGAAAGGATAAAAGATCTAAATTGCATAACTCATGTATTTAGCTAAATAAAAAAATAATAACGAAAATTATATGCCACATTCGTTCATAGAAAATTAACGAACTTAATAAACTTAAATGATAACATCGGAATATTAGAATATTATTGTACATGACTATAAAATGATGTTGTAGTGATGATTGCTCTACAATATTTTACGTGTTTAAACTATTTTTAAATACAAGTTTTTTAGCAATAGGGTATTTGTTTGTTTTTATAATTGCAATCAGCATTGTCGTAATATAATTTTTATCAAATGTACATAAGCTTTAACGTTTATGTAAAGATTATATTTTATGCAAAGTTATGACATCTTTTTTACAACCTTCGAGTAACTATTCTATAACACGAACTTAATTATCTTTTAACACAAATTATTATTAAAAAAGAATCTCTTAAAGCTATTAAACTATTTACTAAACAGAATAAAATAAACAACAACATTTAGAAAATGAAAACTTCTTATTTTGTTACTACGTAATGTACAAGCTTTCAATGTTTTATCGTGTATAATTTTCAATATATTTAATATGAATTTTCTGCGGTTAATTCAAAATCATAAAAAATACATAGTAATATAATAAACGCAAATAATTTGACGCACATTAATACTATGCCTAAAAAACTTATAATAAAAAAAGATAATTTACTAATAACAAATAACAAAATAAAAAAGTTATATAAGGCTAAAATACACAACTTTTAAAAATTAATAACAAATAACAAAAATAAATAATAATCAAAATTCATATCCAAAATAACATAAGTCTAATAAAACAGTTGTCAGACCCTAAATGATAACGTTTAAATTAGCTACAAAAATGCAAAAGCTAAAATCCTTAAAAAAACACGTAAAACACTGCCTTTTTATCTCACAAGGTAGTCTTTTTTTCACGTTTGAATAGCATTTTGCCTATTAATACACAAATCTTAAATAAGCAACGATATGCTTAAAAAAAGATAAACAAAATTTACCCATACAAAAAGCTTTCATATAATTAATTTTGTAAATTAAAATTTTAAAAAACAAATACAAGCCATCATGACTGATAATTGATAATGCATTAAAAGACAACTTTACTAAAAAATTACAAACAAAATAGAAAAAAGTTAAACAAAAATCAGAAGTCATAGCCATAAATTAGATATTACAAACAAATATTTAAAAAAAAAAGTAAACAACGATAAGAAGTCATACCCGTCCATCGGACGGGTTTTGCCACTAGTATATATATATATATATATACATATATATATATATATATATATATATATATATATATATATATATATATATATATATATATATATATATATATATATATATATATATATATATATATATATATATATATATATATATATATATATATATATATATATATATATATATATATATATATATATATATATATATATATATATATATATATATATATATATATATATATATATATATATATATATATATATATATATATATATATATATATATATATATATATATATATATATATATATATATATATATATATATATATATATATATATATATATATATATATATATATATATATATATATATATATATATATATATATATATATATATATATATATATATATATATATATATATATATATATATATACTAGCGTCGTAACCCGCCCAACGGGCGGGGTCATTTCGTAAATCTTTTCAAAAAGTAAGTTTGTGTATCTATTATATTTGTTGGTAGTGTGACATGTTCTTGTTAAAACAAAACTAAAAGGAGGCTAATTTTTGATATTTTTAAGCCTTGGCCGACTCAACGGACGTGTTTTGTCCCATGTTAATCTTTGGTTGTGCAAATATCGGTTTTTGAAATGCAATCTATTTAAAAAATATGGAAGTCCATCATTGATAATTCAAGGTATTTTGGTGTGCCTACACCTAAGTTGGTCTATTCTTTTTTAAAGTTTCCCACTTTATGAAATTTTATTTTTTCAAATATATAAATTCAAACATGAAAATGAATTTACGTATGCTTAAATTTAAACGACATTTTATTATCAGAAAGTGTTGGAAAGTTGGTTTCTATCCAACGAATATTTAAGCACTTGTGTCAACTTACTCTTCCTGTAAAATATTCCTGTAAAAGGGTAAAACACGAGAATACTTTGCGTTAACTACTTGATTTTTCATAACGGATCAACATTTTAACATGTATCATGTTGAATTACTTGTAAGGTATGTGGCTATTCTTCCTTTGAAGGGTGTTTATGACATCACCAAGAGCAGAAAGGGAAAGATTCATTGCTTTCCATCAAAATTTTGTTTGTGATTTTTTACCTCTTTGTGGTATCAGGACAACTCATTGACATATACACCTTTGTAGAATTACTGGCATCTTCTTTATTGCATAGTTACCTCAAAAGATAATAATATATTAATCTTTAGCTTAAAACTTTAGAAATTATTAAAACTGTCTTTGAACTCCATTTCATTTACATTTATTCCTCTCTTATGGACATGATGTTTTAAACCTCACGTGATACTGAAACTACTTACAACACAGTGTAAACGTCATCTATGTTCCACATTACTCTTAAAGGGCCACTTGAATGTGCATGTATAGTCATATATGTGAATAAGTTAGCTTTTTGCGTTTGGCGAAACATGATATGATCTTCGGATTATTTACTTGAAGTATGTAAGAGGTTGTTTTAGGCTCATCGATTAATAAGAAAGAAAAAGTTGCAGAACTATCTCATTTAAATAATGCTAGAGAAATAAAAATTATGAACCATGACTTTAAAAAAAGATTCCAATATAATATATGTACGTGTAACCAACTAACAAAATACATGTGCACAATGTAATCAAATACGTATAATTCAAAAATTTAATTAAATACGCCAATTAACTAACAAAATCATAGTTACCATTCGGGTCAAATATCTTAAAAATGCCTCATAAGAATCTTTTATTGACCAAAGTCAATTATGTCTTCTTCAATCCTCATCAAACTAAACAAATAAAGTAACAACGCCTTTTACATTAAATTAAACTCGTACCAAACTTCCTACTCCGTATTATTTAACACATTACAAAATAATTTAATAAATTAAAACTTAATATTAACATAAAATATTTTCTTCAATTACAAACCAAATCGGAAGACGAAACTTGAAAAAATTACAAATAGAATGATAAAAGAGATCCATACCATTAGCTTTAATTTTTTAATACGCTTCTCTTTCTCATATTAGTACAACGATTACAACTATACATCATAATCTTTACTAAATTTAGAGAGGTATGATTCGTAGAATTCTAAGGACACCTTTTGGTCATGAAAATTAGATAGGAAAGACAACGATTTAAGGGCTGAATATAGGGGTTTTATTGCATCTTGGGTGCTGTTTAGAAATACATAAAACTTAGGGACCCCTAAAACTTATATTAGGTTGTCAATGGATTTCGAGAATTATCAAGGTCTAAAGGTGACCCGAGACATACTGGGGGTCTTGTACCCAATGTTTTAGAACCTGGTTTTTAGATCGATCTGGTCAAATCATCGGGTTCGGGTCAATCTAGGTTAACTCGGTTTAACCCGAGTCAACCCGAGTTAACCCGTTTTAAAAAAAAACAAAAAGTTACTACTTATGTCTCATTTTTATGGTCTTCATTTGACTTTTTAAATTCTTACTTTTTAATAATTTTCTTTTTCATACTATATTATAAAGTATTTAGGACTTTTCTATAATTAGAAAGTCTGAAAATTCAGACATCTATAATTAGAAAGTCTAAATTCAGACACCTACCATTTAAACACTAGTAACCATTATCAACCCATTATACTCACGTCACCACGACCACTGCTGGCACCGGTGACGTCGTTTCATGCCGATGGTTGTCAAATTTAATGGACTGTCACTCTCCAGAAGAGATGACGTCACCATCGTCGTCTCCGGCATATGACTCGTCGGCGCCAGAACCGGGTAACAACCGTCACCACCTAAAACCACGACTTTCATCTTTCTTACATCCATTTGAAAATCAATCATAAGCTTTTTTCGTAATCTCATTGTCGTTTCTCCGCCTTCTTCGGAGCAACCAGTGTAAGCCTTCTTATTGCCCACTTTAAACAAGGTAGATCAAAAATATGTACCTACTTCAATCTGTCGTGATATGTTGTGTCGCCGCCGTCGGCAAATACCATCGCCGATGGGGTTGTTTTATGTTTTTGTTTTTAGGTGAAACCATAGGGAAAACAGATCTCAGAATATGTTAAGATGGAGGTGGGTATGAAAGAAAGTCAAAGCCTAGGGTATTGAAATTTAGTCATTTGTATGTGTGTTTATATCGGAATGTGATATGACGTGTGTATTTTATCCATTTTTGTGAAAGCATTTTAACATGTCAGTTATTTAAACTTGTTACTTTATTCACTAATGAAATAAGTAGTGATAAATCTAAACTACAAATGTTAGTAATAAAATTTCACCACACATAATAGATAATAATCATAATATAACTTTTTACAGTTGCGAAAATTATTTAACGAAAAATAGTTAACGATAAGTTAATTGTTTTAGAAGTCGAATCGGTAACTCGATGAACCGATTGAGTTGATCTGATGGTCGAATAAATAACTTGGTGACTTGATCGATTGACTCATTGGCCGAACACGTGCAACGGTGACTCGATCGGTTTGACCCGATGATCGAACCCCTAATTTGTGACTCGATCTGGTTGACTCGGTAATCGATCTCGTGACTCAGTGACTCGATCGGTTTAGCCTGGTGATTGATCCCATGACCTGATGAGTCGACGGTTGACACGATAGTTGAATTTATGACCCGTTGACTCGAAAGAATTGACCTGGTGATCGATCATGTACGGGTACCCGTCGCTGCAACGCGCGGGTACCCGACTAGTATTATATAATACTTGACAAAAATCATACTCATGAAAATACATTTAAAAACCAATTAATCTATATATTATTCATCAAATGTTATATAACACAGAAAAAATATTTAAAATTAAAGTTGAAATATTAAAACTTCAAAAAGTCAAATGAGAACAGTTAAAATGGGACGGGGAGTATATTTTTAATAATTAACAAAAATTATATAAAAAACGATAAAACGTTCGTAAATAAAGTAAATTGGAGATATAAATTGTTTAAAAATCCTGTGGCAAATACGTAAAATTTATATATTTTTTTTAAAAAAACTCGTAAAAATCAAAACTCGACCGGGTCTCGAAAACCGGATTGACCCGAGTCACTCCAAATCCGGCGGATCTAGCCGGGTCTCAAAAAAGTGAAACCCTTTGTTTTTTTACCGGAACTTGGTCGGTCGACCGGGTTGACCGGGTTTGAAAACATTGCTTGTACCTTGGTCTTACGTCTATGGATATTATATATCAAATTCATTGACAACTTTGGAAAACAGCGCTAAATCATAAGTCCATTTTCAAACCCCTGAAAACCTTCAGTTATTCATCACTGAGCTTGAACTTACGTATGATATATGCAAACAGTACATCACACTTATTGCTTATCCGGGTGCTTCTTTATGAAGAAGTTTTTCAAGGTTACTCCATCTTTGAAGACCATTTTGATAATCTATCATTGAATTCGAAGTGGAAGGATGATTTGGTTATGCTCATAAATTTCTGGCTCAGGCTGATCAACGATTTGCAGAAATTTGTATCATCGGATGACTTAGAAGCGAAGTTTTCACCTGCTTGTGTTTTGATCTGTCTCGAAGCTTGTTGACTTGGTCAATGAGGAAACAATCTTGACAAGTGAAGGTGAAATTGCTACTTGTATTTTCTTATATTAACTTCCATCTCGTGGGTGATGCTTGCACAGAAATTCTCAGCTTCTACAGATCAATTATTTTTTCCGACTGTCGATTCAAAGTAATAGGCTACGTGTATCACGTAGCAATTTCACATTTCTTCCCCCCATGCAAATTTGTCCAGTGAGGTCCATACGCATTATGAAAATATCATTGATCTCCCTCATCTTTTATTGGAAACTATATTAAATTAGATGGTGATTTAGAGGTTTTATATAAAGTTCGAAGTACCGTGTGGGATCGAATGGTTCGGTTTTCCGACAATATAGAAATCCCGACCCATGCGCCCATGCTCGTGTTCATATGCTGGAACTTATGTAATTTATAACCAATTTGAGTACAACTTCAACTGATTTTCAACCGAGCTTCAAGTTAACGTCCTCCCGGTGGGACAATACTGGAAATGTAAATTCGGACCGTCAAATCGGAGCCGATAATGAAGATGCACCAAACAGGTTTACGCATACTTTGATTGCTCTTAAATCATAACAATTACTGTCAAACATATCACATAACCTCGAGATCACTCCCTTTCAACTGTCGATTATGCAGTATCTTTCTTCTTCAAGCTATCGGAGTACGTGGTTTCACGGGCTCATGTTGACGTTCTAATATCTGTATTACGAGAGTGGGAAGGGGGTTTTGCTACAAAAGGTGTAAAAGAAGATATGAAACCCCCGGAAGAAACACATACTGTAGGGAATAATTGGGGCAATGATGATTGGATGAAGGATGGGTAAATTTCCAGGAAGAAGAATCGGTAGAGAAAGAAACAGAAACTACACACGATGATAATACCGTTACAGTTCATGTTTTGCATGAATGTTGGGCAGTGATTTTCAAGAAGCTAGCATCATTTTCTCGATTCAGTGACATGTTGAAAATTATTCACGTTCATTCCTTACTATGGCTGTAAGCCTGTTGGTAACTCTTGTGCAGTGTGCAACATAAAAAAATTGTTTGGATGGTTCAGTTTTTCTACAGTAGTGATAGAGTGCTCATTTTAGCTCAAGTATCCAGATTAGTTGAAAATTTCACTATGCTGCAAGCCTGCAAGAACTTTTATTTTTCTTCTGGCAGTACCTTTTTTTGGTGCAGTCATCCGTTTCGATTATATAGTCTAGCAGTTCTCATCTTTTCTGGTTTGTAATTAAGTATTCCCGTTCATATCATGTCAAGCTGTGAACGCTGCATGTGACTTTATAACATCAGATTGCCAAGAGAAAAATCAAAGATTCTAGGGACAGTTTTAATCATGATTTTTAAGTAAGCAAGATAATGATTCAAGGTCTAGAATTTTGAGGTTTTGAAGTCACTTGCGTGTAGTTTAAGATGGTATAAATAAGAAGGTATGTTGTTAATAAAATTTGAAAGATATCTAGGTCCAAAGTGACCCCGTTGACCACTGTTTTGGTTTAAAAAATGAACTCAATATGGGTACGAATTGTATGCAGAGTTTTTAACGAACATAAGGTTATAAGGAAGAGCAAAGGAAGCGAAGTGGTGCTTAGAGAAATCCAAGATGAAACGGAATGAGTCGAGACGAGGTGGTATAGATTTGATAGTTTCTGAACAGAAGTTTACTTCTTTTTGATTTGGCATGGTACATTGCTACTGCTAGAAAATAAGGACGTCATTTATACATGCTTGGAAATTCTTTCTCATCCTCCTGGACTCAACTTGTGGTCTCCATTCTTGTTTTGATTTCAAATATGATATAGAAGTAAAAAGGGGTGCATGGTTTATATAGTGATGAGAAACCCCTCTCTGATTCAAAACCTTCCAACTGCTGGTTCGTCTCGGCCAACAACTCCTAACCAAAAAACCTCGACTTCTCCTACCCCATCAGTTTTGGGTACGTCATCTTATCCGTTAGAAAATCTTTCCCTGCCGTTTTCCCCAATTCCTTAGACGACTTAGTCACATCCAATATATCATCCACCACTTGAAACAACCCGATACACCTTGGAAATTTCCTCAACTTCTCCATTTGTGTCTCACTCCCACCACCCAAAATCGCACCCAACATGACCGCAGCCTCTAACAAAACCGCAGTCTTATGAACGTGAATAAACTAAAGTTGTTTCAACCCGGCATCTTGCAAACTTGACCCGCGACTAGCCCTCTTGTCCCAACTGACTTCGCAACCTCCCCAACTGAAGCCAACACTCGTGCAGCAGGCACACCAACAGGGGCGGCGTTTAGGCCACAAATGCACATCTACTCCAATGCGCAAGTCCACTCCTATGCAACGGATGATTCTGGATTGCAACAGAAGGCAAATCCTCAACAAATGTTTTGCATCTGTGCCAGCATATCTATAAACTTATTTTCCTCTCCTTTTGTTTTTAAAAGTGTTCTAGTAAATATCAAGTTTTTCTTTTATGTTTCCTTTGGTCTGCTCCTGCAAATTATACCATAACAAGATTGATAGTATCCTACATTAAAAAGGTATATCACATAAAGTAGCAAAGACTTTTTGAGTTGGGATAATTTAGGGCCCATGTTACTTATATTTTCGTTAAATGTTAAACTTAACCTCTTTACTGTGGTTGTATCCCTTTGTTTGGAGATAATAATTTTTTTCTGGAAATCGAAAGACATATCATCTGGCAATTTGGCAGTTGTTACCTCTTTAAGTTGACCGTTTTGACTTGAATCCTTGCATATGTATATGTTCGTTTTTAAAGATGTGTTACATCTTTAGCCATCGAAGATATGAGGTCTTTTCTGACATCCTACAATTCTAAGCATGAGAACTCATTCATGTAAGGAACTAAAACAAAACTACATCTTTAGAACTGGACATACATTTAGGAAGTCAATTACTCGTTCTAAGAGGGATAAACGCACATTTAAACTCGATGTCCTGTAAAGAGAGATAATTCAAACGTTAAAGGAATGAAACTGAGAACTAACATTGCCAAAAGTTTAGCATAGAAAGTGAAATCCGGATTTATACTTTGTCTATATCAAATGTAACTTACAATAACCTATATCAGTAGCTACTCCCACCCCATTACCTGCTAATGATGTTTAACCCAGACTAAGAACCAGTTTGGTTGTCATTATAACTTGTATAGGATTTGTTCTCCTAATGGACGGGTCAAAACGGTATGATTAAAACGGGTCAGAATATATAATTGGTTGGGTCAGTAATCTATAGGACTTTATCATTGTATAAAGCTGACCTAGGAGGTTGTAAGCATTTAAATATGATGTAAGTGAAACAGAGGATCAATTGAAAAGTAAAAGACTGTAGAGGAGAAAGATGATGTTTCCACTTGATCTTACCTGAGATGAAGACATGACCAGCAGGCCTGGGCCTTTGTCAATGCCTGGAATTATCACAGTAATCCATTTGAGTACTATAATATGCAAAAAATATATGTGGGTGATCTACATCAGACTTTATGGTATGAGTACCATAAAAATTGGTGGAGAGTTAACCAATTCAATGAACATTTATATGTTTAACTAAGAGAATATATAGCCGAGAGTAAGAAATCGTACTATCAAGCCAAGACGGCGAGTTTGATCAGTTGTCTTCAGTGGATTATCTGTATCTGCAACAATATATATATATATATATACACACACACACACACACACATATATATATATATATATATATATATATATATATATATATATATATATATATATATATATATATATATATATATATATATATATATATATATATATATATATATATATATATATATATATATATATATATATATATATAAACTTTGTCATTCTTCTAATCAAAAGATAAGGATACATGATGGGTACATGTTCGTATCCTAATCTATAAGAAGACAGAAAATTTTACTTCCGATCATCGCCCAATCGTGGAATTTGACAATGTTCAGACATTGAGGCAACACGACAATAATATTGCAGTTCAACAACAAGAGTACGATAACAATTGAGGAAGAACCGTAGGTTTCTATCATTTTAGCGAATGTTTATTAAGGTAATACATGATCAAAACCATATGTTCAAATAACAAAAATAATCTCATACCACATATACTCTCATTGATACCAAGAACCGATCACATAAGCAGTCACATTACATTTGTTGCTGTCAAAACAAAAAATGACTTCATTCCTCTACCTTATGATCACTGGCTCACTGCATAAAAGAATAGATTGTGAGAAGAATAAAAGCATGTAAGGTTATTACCAAAAGTGTCCACATTAGTCGTAGAATAGTGACAATTCTATAGACCTCAAAATTAAGTTAGAGTTTATTGCTAATATATTGCAGTAAATTTAAGGAGCCTATACACAACAATGACTCCTTTGATGACTATGGATATAAATGAGAAATTAAACACTTACTCTTTATTTATCAAACTTGACTCCTGGAAGTGTGCAATTAGGGCTGATTTTTCCTGGATTCGAGCATAAGCAAGACATGTTACTTTTCCACTATCGTACTTCTCCCATTTTATGGCATCAAATGACTGCAAAAGTATTTTTTTTGGTGATCATGTTCGTTCAATTGAACCAGAACCAACAAAAAGGAAGAGAATGACTCATATCACATAAAGAATGAAATTTTACCTTGTTAAGTTGCACAATCTGGTGTGGATGAGTCATGTTTTATGATGCATATCCCATATTGCATTTATTCTGTTAAAGACCAAGAATAAGATTACACATCATAGAAAGTATAACATAAGAGAATGAGTGTGAAGTACTTGCCTTGAAGTCAAGAGGCAGATAAATGAAATCATAAGTGCCTTGATTATGTTCATTGATGGCAGACAACAGCATTGCTGAGCTATACCCGCAGAAATAAAACTCGATTATATAAATGTAATAACAGAGGATAATTCAAACCAAATAAAGAATGAGATCACATATATAAATATCAACATACTGATTAGGAATGTTTCTTTATCATCAATGTTGTCCTGCAGTCTTCCCCACGCAATAGACGTTCAGTATCCAGTTCATACTTTTTCTCGTCTGCAAGACAGGAATAATTATCATGCTTTCCATGATTATTTCTCCTCCCTCAGTTCCGAGTTTTCTTTCCTAAAGAGTAGTGCGAGGCAGTTCATTTCAAAAGACTTGTGGCTTACATCAAGGGAAGTGGTATGAGCACAAACACGGATATCAACCGGAGGAGACTGTGACTAGATTACACGATTTAGCATTTCTCATAACTTATTATACTAAACAAAAACCAGATCCTAGCAATGCTATTACTTGTTACTATAATTTCTCATATACCAATTGACCCACTCTCGAGACGAAGGAAAAAAAAGCTATTATAACTTACCATATAAATTGATATACACAAAGCTATCTGATTCCAAGCTTTTACTTGGCTAGCCGGCTAGGCGGATAGACTGTATTTCTAGTCACTTGGGCTCCTTCAACCTGAACCTCGCTGAGCCTTGTCTTCTCAAGGCATGCTCTCCGAGCAGCTTCCTGGATATGGCGGTCATGATCCTTAAGCATCTGGTCCATGTTTGATGAAACCAGGAATCCCAAGAAATGGATCTTATTGTTCCCCTTGTATCCTTGACTATCCTAAGAAATTGACCGTGGTATATATTTGACAGCCGCCGGTTGGAATTCTGCATTAAGGAGCAGCGAATAAATATACATTACTCGAAGCAAACTTATCAAATAGTATCGTAAACCTAGAAAATAAAAAGGGGAGGAGGTACTTCCCAATCCATAATCAATTATTTTTACCTATTTAAAAAGCCCGCCTTCTGAAAAAAGACAGAAACTATATAACAAACCCAATTTCTAAACTCTGATACATTATTGTATAGAGGCAAATGTGAGAATGTATGATGTTTTTATACAAAGTTAATAATTACGGAGAACTATGAGCATAATGCATTCATTCCCACTGTGTAAAACTTACTTGATAAAGGTTGTAACATAAATCTCTGTTGTTGCAATAGTTTCTATTGATTACTGAAACACAACTGATGTTGAAAGACTATGGAGAACCTGCATATTCACAATCAGACCACTCGACAACTTCTGAACATCAGGAGCCAATGATTCAACAAATTCTATACCACCAATGTTTCCAACCAGGGTCAACGCCAGGCGACAACTTCTGAACATCAGGAGCCAGTGATTCAAAAAGTTCTATACCACCAATGTTTCCAACCAGGGTCAATGCTAGGCACTGTAAATTTTTGGTGCGACCAATTACATCATTGCGGACAGCATTAATTGATAATCTTAGAAAATCATGACTCCATACAATTCCGTACACCTGATATAAATATCGATAACCCTCTCATTCCTGATGACGCCATCAATCACTCTAGAGCATAGCCGTTGGTTCTATTGATCTGATATTAGTAACGATGAATTTGCGTTTGTTAAAACTTAAAAGTGTCCTAAAAATAATAGAGCTTGCACAAAATACCAAACTTGGAAGGGGAATGACAAAAATAAGCTATATTGCAAATAGGTTGTAACGCGTTACCTCGGGAATAACATCAGCAAGTCCCTTTGTTATCAGAATGACACCATAATTATAACCAATATCTGCACGTTTCCAAATTACACCCATTATCTAACGTAAATATTTTCTACGTCCTGCATACAAAAAAGCACGCCGATGTTAAACCAAATGCCCAAATCAATGTTACATGATAGGTTCCAAAAGGCTACAAAGTTTATAGTTCAAAAAAAGCTGCTGACACAAATGTTTTGTTAAGTAACTAACATCATAATTTCACTTCTCAGTGGCTTCCACTGTGCAAGCGACAACTGCCACAAATGTTTTGTTACACGTAAACTCTAAAATCCGTTTTAAAAGCTTCGCTTATCAATCCCACACCAGTAGTTGGCACATCAGGTAACACCAATGAAGAATCACCACCGTCGTCATTGGTAGAATTGTCAACCTCTTCAGCCTTAAAAGGCAATAAGCCGCAAGCCGATGGTGCAGAAGTTTTCTCCTCCACATTTAACTCAGACTCTTCCTCTTGCTTTACAACAACATGATCTACCTCAATAGCTACCACTTCCTCGGGTTTATTTGGCTTATCAATCGCTTTGGCTTCATTTACAGGATCTACATCAAGATTTTCAATAGAGACTCATCCTTTTCAATAGTAGTCTCCATAACTGTGACCTCAGAATCTCCCTCCTCCATCGATTTGCTGTCAGCATCTGAACCACCTTTCTCTTCATCAGATGGTGAAACAAACTCAGGAGCGTTTGTAGGGGGACTGAATATATTCTCCATGTTCGTTGAGCGAGATTCTTCCTTCTGCTTCTTGTACATGGCTTTCTTAAAAAACAATACACAAATAATCTTAATCAGTTTTAAATACAAAAGACATACCTGGTGTAGGAATGATCAATAGTTCTTCCTCGTACCCTAAGCCAAAAAAGCAGAAAAAGTGCCTAATTCTTAATTTTTTTAACCCTATATTTAAGGAATAGATATGTATATAACCCGTTTCATAGTTCGAATCTTAGATGAGTCTTTAGTAAAGTTTTTCATACGAAAACACAAACACTTAATTAGCCTAGTTGGTAAAACATGTTATATTTAAATCAAAGGTCACGAGTTCGAATCTCATACTAACCTTTTTAGAAAAATACGATTTTCAAAAATTAGTTTCTAATAAAATACGAATTTTACAAAATTAATCAAATAATAAAAAAAAACTGATCCGGTTCAACCCGGTTCAGATCAGATCCAATCCGGTTCAACCCGATTTAGATCAGATCCAATCCGGTTCAACCCGGTTCAGATCAGAACCGGTTTAACCCGCTTCAGATCAGATCCGGCTCAGCCCAGATTTAAGTCGGACCGGTCCAGACCTTCCAAACGCAGTTTTCAATATTGCGTTTCCAAAACGCGATTTTCAAAAAACTGCAATTTCAAATCCGAATTTCGTGTAATTTAGAGATTTTATAGGAAATTCTGAAATACTATTGGCTAAAAGATGTGACTAGGATATGACTGGATTAAAAAGTATGGTTTCAAATCATAATTATACCTATAATATATATATATATATATATATATATATATATATATATATATATATATATATATATATATATATATATAGATTTAGGATCATATGAGAACTTTTTAACATAGTAAAAATAAGAACCCAATAAATAGATGACAAGTGGAATTTATGCATTAAAAAAATTAAAATTAAATACATAACCAAAAGGGTAATATTGGTATTTTGTAGTCTAAAACTAGATAATAATTAACATTAAAAATAATAATTACTCCTTCCTCCATTTCACTCTTCACCCTGTCTCTCTCCTTCCTCTCATTTCTTTTTCTTCCTAGTTCCTACCTCCCTTAAGCATAAATCTAAATATAACAACAGCCCCTTTTGTTACACCACTACCATATCCTGTCCCAACTAAAACTCTCACCACAAATTTAGCAGCCGCAAAAAAACAAACCATCAATGAAAACCCACCAGTGCCGCGACTGTGGTGGTCAACATTTTTTTCATAGATCTGATGTGGTGGATTTCGTTGATATAACAACCCTATCACATGAGTTGCCCTACCGCTAAAACCCAAATGCCGCCAACGTAAGATTAACTAACTGCTGCGAACACGCCAGATCTGCTCATCATTGATGCGCTATTTTTGACACCATTTCCAAACCGTTAGATCTCGTCTCTATGTTACTCGTGTATCCATTGTTAGATCTAGTTATTGCTGCTTTCCAATGCACACAATGATCATGTACCAGGAAAGTTATGGGTGATGGCGGTAGTTGGTGCCACTGATGTATTAGTGTAATGGATTTTGATGGTGGCGGGTTGATGCTTGTGGGTTGTTATACCATGCACCAGGTAGCTTATGTGCAATAGTGGTAGTTGGTGACGCTGATGTACCGGTGTACTAGGGTTTGATCATGGCGGGTTGATGGTAGGGCTGATGCACCATGTATAAAAAACTAGATGTATCGGCGTTTGGTGGTGAGCCAGTTGTTTTAAGAAAGTGTGGTACCACGTACCAAAAATTAGATGTATCGGAGTTTAGTGGCCTGATGCACTACTCAGACTAGTGTACCGATGTTTAAGACAAAAGGAATGATATAGGATCTTTTTTATAAAAATCAAGTTATTTAAGAAAGTCTTATAGCAGTTGTTTTGAAAGGAATATACAATGAGTTACAATTGGAGGTTTAGTTTTTAAATTGATAATACAAATAGAAAGAAAATCAGTAAAAAATATAGATAATCATGTTTGTAGTACTATTTAAATAAAGTCTATGTACCACTTTTGTTGATCGTATTATTGATTCTATGTTCGTCAAAGTTCATGTGCCACTTTTTTTTGTCAATATGTGTTTATTACTACTAGTGGTTAGTGAAATACTATGTACTATAGTGAAATACTATGTACTTATGAAACAATGTATTAATTACTGTTGGGAATTATTTGTTAAGTGTCAAGTACCGTTAGTGTATCTTAAGTACTGTTAGTGTTATGTAAGTACCGTAAGTATTAACGCTGTACATAGTAAGTACTGCTACTTATAATGTAAGTACTGCTATGATGATTAGGACGAATATATCTTTGTATAAGATATGTTATAGTTATAGTTAGAGTATATATTATGTGATATACCTAAATAGTTAGAATATTGATAATATATCGTCTGTGATATAGTTATCTTTATATAATATTCTAAAGTTTCTAGGGTTCCTTACTCTATAAAAGGAACATAGGTACAATGTCTTTCATATACCTCATTCAAGTCGATTAATAACAGAATCGAATAGTTAAAAGTAATTCTGTTCTTCTGTGCTTGATAAGTTAGATTCTGCATAAATTATTTAGTGTTAGTAAGAGTGCTCAAATTATTTTAGTTTGATTAGAAACTACTATACTAATTCTTAACAGAATATAGATCCAACCAAAGGGATCAACAAGTGGTATCAAAGCTTGTTGAGAAACTCTGAAAAAGAAGAACACAACCCCAAACACTCCACACATACCAAATCTCAATGTCTCAACCAGATGGTGATAATGCTCACTTGGATGATGTTCAGAACCCTGATTCTGTTCTTCCACAGGGACAACCACAAGTTGTGCATCCTGCACCAGCACAAGGTGTTCAAGCCGTGAATGCTATAGCTACCTCTACACCAACACCTTCTCATACTCTATCTGCTGTTAAACTCCCAGTTCTCAAAGGTGACAATTATGAGACATGGGCTATGCAGATGGAACATTACTTGAATCACACAGATCACACTGTGTGGCAAGTTATCAAGAATGGGAATACACCAAAGAAGCTACACTGGTTGCAAGATAATACATGCTATGTTCTACCTGCTGTGACTGCTAAGGAGGTACAAGCAGAGATCAGAGAGAAAAGCCAGAACTGCTTTGGCTATGGCTCTTTCTGAAGACATTCTACCAAGATTTCATCATTATAAGGATTCTAAAGCTATGTGGTGTGACAATCCATCAATTTATGGTTGATATTTTATTCTCGAATATTAATTAAAAACATTATTTTAATATTACAATATGAACTCACTTATTTTTGGGAAGAAATTTGGATTTACGTCTTGAAGTAGCGTCGACTACGTCTAAACCAGAGGATTCTACGTTACGTGCTTACGTTTACATACACCGTCTTTGGTGACAGTCCGACATTTCAGAAAATAAATTTATCTGTGAATATTATTTTGGAGTTTTAAATTTGTGTTGGTTCATAAACTCACAAATTTACGAGAAAAGACTAGGACTTACGATTTTATTTTAACGTCCTTTACGACTAAACCGGAAACCTTAGGATTATGTATTTACGTTTTCGAACTCCGTTTTTGATGAGACAATTTTTATTAGATTTGTTTTGTGCCGTTGATTCATAATTTATAAAAACGTTTTTCGTAAAACGACCCGGGGGCACGCAAATCGAGGAAACTAGAATCGAGGAGTACCCGTAATTAAATGGGGATGAGACAAGTGAGACATTTGTCCCATCCCCACTCAAAACCGGCCTAAATAAGCCACACAACACCACCACACCACATTTTCTAAGCTAAGTTAACACTTGTCCATTTTGCTTACAATGTAAGCTTACCACTACACAAAAACCACTAGCCAAACTCATACCATCATTTCCACCATGCAAACTAGCTACAAACTCTCTCCCCCTCATCCTTATGCCATCCTATCTACACCTCCACACCTCCATCACTTGATCAATTTTAACCACAAACATATGTTATAATTAACATATGTTAATCTCCATTCAAAAAGATGAAGATTGGTGCAAGTTATAACATCCAAGGAGGAGTTTTCATAGTGTCTTAGGGCTGATTTTCCACAAGGAGTTCATGAAGCATGGTGGTCATGAAGATACTCTTGGTGCATCACAAGTTTCTCCATCAAAATCCATGTTTTGATCAACCTACATCATCATGGTGGTATAAAGATTGTTCTCCTCATCTTCTTGTTATTTTGATTATGTAAACATGTATTTTATTTCCTATTGTATATGTATATGATGAAAAAAATGTTATGTGGGGATTTGGTGTTGATAAATATGATTAAAAAGGTGAAAAACTATAAAGAACAAGGCTAAAATCTTGCTTAAAAATGTTGGCTGTATAAAACAATAAAGAAACAGGTCATGGACTGATAAAATGATGAAGTAGAATGGATTTACAGTAATTTATGGGTCTTGTACACATGTGAGAGTTGGACATGCAATGGAATCATTGTAATGAGTGAGATATGATCAAAACAAGTTTAAGATACAAATCTGAGTTCACTGTTTTGGACGATTTTTAGAAAATACTTAGAAGAAGATTCAACAGTAGATATAGAAGAGTTAAATGGAGCACATATCATATAGTTTATGTGATAAAAATTGGAGCTTCTATCTCCATATAGAACTCTAGATATGGCAGTTTTGGTGAAAGTGAAGATAAAAATCAGATTTTAGAAATTAAAGTATAATACTATTATATAAGCACTCAAAATTATATTGTATAAAATATAAAGTTAAAACCCACTAACTCATGAATCTTATTTATATAAATATGTACAATGATAAATAAGTGGACATTTTATAAAAATGGTAACTTGTTAAGTTTTATAAGTTATAAAACTATAAACACGATTTTTACGACTTTTTCGGCTAATACCGTAAAATTAACGTTTTTGTTAAATAAAACTTAGATGGTTGGAACCGTCTAATGAAAATTTTATAAAACTTATATACTGATATATAGACATGTATAACAAGTAAAAACCGATAAAAACCCGAACTATAGGACAAACGGACATTAACGAGCTAAGTAAACACATTGGGCTAATAATTCGAATAAATAAGATAAACACTTATAAAAAGAACTTATTGGGCTTAACCCATTTGGGCCCAACTTGTAAAGTTTAAATACTGATAATATAAGTGTAAAATGGATTAAAACAAGTTAAAGAACTTATAATAAGTTTATTGGACTTAAAACGTATAAATAGGTAAAACTAGTAAGCTAGTATAAAAATTACCGACATATAACACTAAAATGAGTAAACGAGAATATGTAAACCCACTTGATCATCATATATATATATAATCATCATATGTATACATAATTGTTATTTTTATAAAGTCATTGGACATGAGTCTAAGACGAGTATTATTTGTCTAGGTTTCCGTGATTGAAGCACGTACCGTACGTCCGAATTGCCGATAACCCGCCTTCCCACATCAACGTGAGTTCATAGCCTCGCACTCTTTTAAATGTTTTATAAACCCGCGAGGGAGATAACATGTTAGTTTTTATTAAATAGGACACCATTTGTCCCGATTGTTTTTTTATTGATTTGGACCCGAATGATTGAATGACCCGATTGTATGACCCGATAAATGATTAAAGGACCCGATAGATGAAATTAAATGGATTATTAAAGTTAGGTTATGTCACTAAAAGTCCCATTAGCATGAATTGTGAACTACCGGGATTTGGTAGACGCTTATGCATTTAATAGTACTATTTGGGGACGATAACCCCAGTTCGCGCCTTGACGGTTGATCCCCGTCGTGCCACATTGATTGGTAAGCGAATTTATGTATGAGAAGATTTCCATAGCGTGACATTTGTGACGACACGCTACTTTGGATGGGCAAATTGAGTATCGGGTTAGCTACCCGTTGTTGGTTTAGTAAGGTAACAATGTCATGCGGCTTATAATAATCCAAATTAACGAAATACTAACAGACGCTCCGAATTACGATGTATTGCCTGACTAGCAATACAGGGTCATACTATTGATATTATGTTCGTGTTTTGGTTTTCATAACCATATTCATATAACGGTTTTTATTTAACTATATACAACGTCGTAAGACGTATTGTATGATGTTTTTACGACATTGGCTCGTATAATGATTTTTAAGGCAAATGCCTATATTATGATTTTTGATAAAGATTTGTATAAAATGACTTTGGCTATTTTATGGCCTATTAAAATGATTTGTACAAAATGATTTACAGTAAAAATTTTATACTGATATTATATTAATGGAATTTATTAAACTCTATGAATTCACTCGGCGTTATCGCTGACCTTTTCTTTTAACATGTTTTATCTCAGGTACTTGAAGGTAATTCTCGGGAAGACAACAAGAATTCATGGCCCGCACCTAAATACTTATTTCCATTCAAATACTTTGTAAAAACTTTGTATGAAATAATATGACTTGGGACCGATGTAACTTTGACATTTATGAATGGAAATGATTTATTATTAAACGACGCGATTTATGCGTTGTCTATGATGTGAGTAATGTGCTATCCCGTAACACCAACGAGTCTTCCGCTGTACTGAGTTGTATAAATTTGGGGGTGTTACAGTTTGGTACCAGAGCTCTCGTTATAGAGAACGAAAGATTTTTAAAACTAAGGTTTTGAATAAAACATTTCAAAATCTTTTAACTATAAATATTTTCTAAAAATATCTAAAAATCTTTTGACTATAACGGTGCCGAAGAATTCCCGAGTTACCGACAAGGCCAAGACTGAGAAGTGTTATTTTATTATATATATAACTTGGATTATATATATATGATGTAATTTTATTACATGATTGTTTGATGATTATTTTGATTTTTATACGAGGTATTTATACGACGTAGATTGTCACAAGAAACCCTAACTTCCCTAGTAAATTAATCAAAGCTATTCTCGTAGGAATTCTAGCTATCCTAGATCTGAACCAAGTTGTGGATATTTATGATCCCAACGAATGGTTGATATTCGTAGATATGTAAATATTAGTTGATTGTGATATTGAAAAAGAATTGGCGAGATTAAATCTGATATCGATGTCACGACGATCTTTCCTTATAGAGTGGAGTTTGACAAAACATTACCACCTAGAAAGATGTCATCTGATTCGTTCTCATCCAATCCTTAAATTGAATTCGAAAAGGTGAATGTTGCACTTGAGGCTGTTATTGGAACCATTACCCAAAAGCCTCATGCCACTAGTACCTTTCCGAGAAGTCTTATTAAATGTGTAAGTCATTTAATACTAGTGACTCATTTGATAATTGTTGTTGAAAGAGCTATAGGATTAGAAATTAAGTGTTGTTGATACTGAGATTTTATTGCCTTTACAAGGTGTAAGAATAAGGTTGAAAATATTGGAGAATGAGGTAGGATATCGAATTGAGTATAAGTTGATTGAAACTTGAATAAAGTAAAATTTAACTCGTATGGAATATGAGATTGTTAAGAGGAAGTCGTTAAGTTCTTTGATTGAATTATAAGGTTTTAATTGATTGTTGGTTCGTGTTAAGTGTTGTTCCTAGGCCATTGTCCACTAACGAGGATGCCTAGAGTCCAAGAAATAAATTGAAGAAATCTTTTTCTGAATTGGGACCAATGGATCTTCCGGGACATATGGAACACCTAATGACTCTTGTAGAATAGTATTCATTGTGGTATCTTTTAAAAATCCCTAACTTAACTGAGATATCAGTTGATAGGATGAGTTCTGAGAATTGTATGACATAGTGACACGTAATGTGTTACGGTACAATTTTGACTTGTTTGTGATTAATGAAAAGACTACCTTTGATTACTAAATTCTACATGTATCGATTTTATTTATCTTTCTTGCTTCATCCTAATGTTCGCATTAGTGATGCAACCATTGAACAAGTACTCATCTTGATTTGAGTTACGTTGTGATATATTCTCTTTTGAGTGCCATCTAGATCATGAACCTCATGATTATTTGGCTAAGCTCATTTCCTATTATATCGTAGTTAATTCTTGGTGAACAACTCTTCATCACTCTTTTGCAGATCACTCATTGTTTTTATAAGATAAAACCGTATCCATTGAGAAAAATGAATTTTCATCACTATAAGGATTATTCAAAGTAAGATTTATAAGTGATTGATATCAAAATGAAGTTGTTTATAAGACGCTTTGGAAACTTAATTATTTCCATAACAAAGAAAATCTTTGTAAAAATATTTTTGATTCTTATTTAAGAATTAAGCCTGAAAATGTTTTTATTATAAACATGATGATAAAATTTTGACGAACTGAGTATTGCATCGTTAATCTTGAAATTGTATATAGTTGCGCGCCTACATACAATTTGGAATGGACCATGCAAGGCTGATTAGTAGTCACCATAAAAACTAATGAATAAACACTACATTTTCTTTAAAGGCTGTGAAAGAATAAATTTTGTGAGATCTGCAAGAAGTGAAAAATAGGGACATAGTGTTAGGGACACCTACATATGTGCCTGTAGCATCTATTCTTCTGAGTTGAATTCACTCATCTGTGGAATTTGTCTTATTTGATAATTGATATTCCGTTCTTGTCCAATTCTCCCGTAGTGAGATTCTTAGGAAAAGTATATGATTACCGAGTGTTGATACCCGACTGGATGTATTGATGTTCTTATCATTTCTTTTGATTTGATTTCATTTGAATGACCTGGGTAACGATCCGAGGAGCTTTCGAATGCGTACTCAAATTATGAAAACATGGGATATATATTCATATTCGTTAAATGTTTTCGTCTGTATCTAAATTGAAATTCTCTCGTGTAGATTATGCGTTGACCTTACTCTTTTAATGGTAGTTGTGTCCCCATATATCCTTGAACTTGTGAAGGATTATGAATATCGACGGCAATGAAACTGAAAAGTTGATAATGCAAGTAGAATGGATTGATTGATTATGACACGACGACATTGTCTTAATTGATGGGAACTCGAGTAGAATTCCCCTAAATGATAAGATGTTGATTATCAAAAGTGATCTAAATAATTCTTGATGGATGACCATATCCTGTATTAAGACTTGGAATTATATTGTGAATGATTGTGAATTAGTCATAGATATTATAATCTAGAAAGGACCTAAAATGAATCTATTAAAAGATGTTTATGTTATCTGAACTTTAGTAAGTATTTGTTGTGAATTACCTAGACTTTCGTCATTAAGGCAAGTTGAAATTAGTATTGATTATATTCCCGGTGCTGCACCTATGGCTTGTGCACTGTACGTCAGCATCATCTGAATTAAAGGAATTATCGTACAACTGAGAGAGTTGTCGGAGAAAGATTTTATTATACCAAGCTTGTCGACCTAAAGAGCTATGGTGTTATCATTCCTTATATTTATAGATTACTGTGCATTGAGTAAATTGACAATCGAAAACGATATCCATAACTCGAAATGGAAGAATTGTTCGATCATTTACAAGGTTCTAGCAAATTTGATCCATAGCATGATTATCATCAACTTCGCATCTGCGAAAAAGATTATCTATTCCAATCACCTCATCCAGAACTTGTAATGAACATTATGAGTTTCACGTGATGTCGTTTGGATTGACCAATGCACACGTAGCATTCATAAATTTGGTGAATCACATGTGTAGGCTGTAATTTAATAAATTCATGCTTGTGATCATTAAGGACTATATGTTTGTTTATATGAATAAGAATGAGTTAATAATTATTTATAGATTGCCCTAAATTGGCTGAACGATAAAAACTTGTACCTTAAATATTTAACATGTGATTAAAGACTAAATCCTTTACATTAATTGACCGTGTGATTAATAAATAATGGAATCTATATTGACTCTTCAAAAATCTGAGCCATTTGAGACTTTGGGATTTTACCAAAAAGAAAGTGCAAATATATTTTGACAAATGTTTTAACAAAGGATTTTAAGGGATTATTCCCTTATACACAAACCATTTAACTAAACTTCTGTTTAGGGGTAAATGTTTGTGTATACTTCTAGATAACTTAAGAAGGATTGAGTAAAACCATTTAAACCATAACTTGGAATTTGAAACGATAATTTTTGCCTTTTAACTAAGAAAATTTTGACCAAAGTATAACCAAACATTTTTCAAACATTTACGAATCTTATTAATTATTTTCGATAAATCAACCAAAAATCTTGTTAATTAAATTCAAATTTATTTTTGAACAATTTATATAATTTGTCGAACTAAGAAATTTAAAATCTTTACGTTTACATTTCATAAAAATTGAATACTTAATATTTAATTAGTTATAATAATTATTATTTAATTAATTATAATAATTATCGACGCTTTAGACGTCAGATTGAGTAAAACGGATAAAAATGATAGTTAAGAAGAAATTAAAACTTTGAAAATGTGAAGAAAGAAATTCTGAATAAATTGAAGACATGATAATTATATCATCAGGAAAAATGAATATAAATACTGACACATTATGTAGAAAATATAAAGAGCCAATTAGGATGTGTTCCTTAATAATGAAAGTGCAAAATAAATTGCCAAACAATATAAAAATAAACGATGTTTGTGAAAAGGATAATATAGATAATAAAAGGATTTCACGGCTAATGTGAACTGTTAGAATTGAGAAGCCAATAACGTTAAATGTTTTAAAGGCCACTTGTGGTTGCCTAAATATGGAGATTGTGCGATATAGTTATGTTGGAATTTGTAAGTATAAGTATAAGTATTCTATTTATGTCATCTATGACTAAAAGTATCTTTGTTTGAAGAAGTGGTACTAATGGCAATTATGAAGGCAGACATCGCCTTATACATTAGTAAACGTCTAGCTATTGCAAAGGTCATCATCTGAATTAGATTCGATTTGGGTCATCGTCGACAGACTGACCAAATCTGCTAATATCATTCCCGTTAATGATAAATGGAAAAGAATTATGTAAACATGGTGTGCCCGTATCGAACATCTTTATCAAGATCCTCGCTTCGCATCGAATTTCTAGAGATTTGCTCAGAAATCATTGAGAACGAACCTTGATGAGAGTACTATGTACCACCCCAAATCGAAGGGACGAGGTAAAGTAACGATACAAAGTAATATAAGTGATGTTTTATGTTTGAATGATTGACCTTTGGTAATAGACCGTATAATCGTTTTCCTTTGGAGAGATTATCCTTGATAGTTATCGTATTAGGATCGAGATCGAATCTTGTTAGGATCTATATTAGAGCATCTGTAAGCAGGAGTTGAGATGAAGACACCCGACATACACCCATTGTGAGTTGGACATGTCTTTTAGGTTTAAGGTTTCCTATGATGTTTAACCTAACCTTACAAAATACCCGACCCGCGAAATCTGAAATGATTGTTGAAATTAGGATCTGATTATTGACAGCCGGTAGTGGGCAAGAGATTATGTGAATATGAAATGTAGATCTTGAAGTGCCAAATGGGTAGCGAAGTTATGCCACAATTTTTAACCTTGGAAAAATGAATTTATGATCTAACAAATCATGGGATATAAGTCCCCGTTGTATGGGACCATTGAGATGATGTAAAAGTTGGGATTGAAAGGCATATAAGCTGGATCTACCCTAGGACTTCAAGAAATGCGTGAATTATGTTTCGTATATCGAACTTGATGGAATATCTATCAAGTGAGAATCTGATTATTCTTAGCAGAGCTTAGATCGGCGAAAAGTTGCATTCATCAAAAACCCGTGAACATCATGGATAGAGAAAGTAAGTCAACATTAAGCCTGATCTTATTCCCGTAGTTATGTTTGATGAAACTCGCGTATTGTAATGAATTGCACTTGTGAGAAAGGACCGAATGTGGAGGAAATACCCACACGGCTTTAACTCTATAAGAAGCGAGTAGTAAAGTAAGATGATCTTTGAGGACAAAGATCCTGTTTAGGGGTAAATGCTGTGACAATCCGTCAATTTATGGTTGATATTTTATTCTTGAATATTAATTAAAAACATTATTTTAATGTTACAATATGAACTCACTTATTTTTGGGAAGAAATTTGGATTTACGTCTTGAAGTAGCGTCGACTACGTCTAAACCGGAGGATTCTACGTTACGTGCTTACGTTTACATACACTGTCTTTGGTGACAGTCCGACATTTCAGAAAATAAATTTATCCGTGAATATTATTTTGGAGTTTTAAATTTGTGTTGGTTCATAAACTCACAAATTTACGAGAAAAGACTAGGACTTACGATTTTATTTTAACGTCCTTTACGACTAAACCGGAAACCTTAGGATTATGTATTTACGTTTTCGAACTCCGTTTTTGATGAGACAATTTTTATTAGATTCGTTTTGTGCCGTTGATTCATAATTTATAAAAACGTTTTTCGTAAAACGACCCGAGGGCACGCAAATCGAGGAGTACCCGTAATTAAATGGGGATGAGACAAGTGGGACACTTCTCCCACCCCCACTCAAAACCGGCCTAAATAAGCCACACAACACCACCACACCACATTTTGTAAGCTTAGTTAACACTTGTCCATTTTGCTTACAATGTAAGCTTACCACTACACAAAAACCACTAGCCAAACTCATACCATCATTTCCACCATGCAAACTAGCTACAAACTCTCTCTCCCCTCATCCTTATGCCGTCCCATCTACACCTCCACACCTCAATCACTTGATCAATTTTAACCACAAACATATGTTATAATTAACATATGTTAATCTCCATTCAAAAAGATGAAGATTGGTGCAAGTTATAACATCCAAGGAGGAGTTTTCATGGTGTCTTAGGGCTGATTTTCCACAAGAAGTTCATGAAGCATGGTGGCCATGAAGATGGTCTTGGTGCATCACAAGTTTCTCCATCAAAATCCATGTTTTGATCAACCTACATCATCATGGTGGTATAAAGATTGTTCTCCTCTTCTTCTTGTTATTTTGATTATGTAAACATGTATTTTATTTCCTATTGTATATGTATATGATGATTATATGATGATAAAAATGTTATGTGGGGATTTGGTGTTGATAAATATGATTAAAAAGGTGAAAAACTATAAAGAACAAGGCTAAAATCTTGCTTAAAAATGTTGGTTGTATAAAACAGTAACGAAACAGGTCATGGACTGATAAAATGATGAAGTAGAATGGATTTATAGTAAGCTATGGGTCTTGTACACATGTGAGAGTTGGCCATGCAATGGAATCATTGTAATGAGTGAGATATGATCAAAACAAGTTTAAGATACAAATCTGAGTTCACTGTTTTGGACGATTTTTAGAAAATACTTAGAAGAAGATTCAACAGTATCTATAGGGTAGTTAAATGGAGCACATATCATGTAGTTTATGTGATAAAAATTTGAGCTTCTATCTCCATATAGAACTCTAGATATGGCAGTTTCGGTGAAAGTGAAGATAAAAATCAGATTTTAGAAATTAATGTATAATACTATTATATAAGCACTCAAAATTATATTGTATAAAATATAAAGTTAAAACCCACTAACTCATGAATCTTATTTATATAAATATGTACAATGATAAATAAGTGGACATTTTATAAAAATGGTAACTTGTTAAGTTTTATAAGTTATAAAACTATAAACACGATTTTTACGACTTTTTCGGCTAATACCGTAAAATTAACGTTTTTGTTAAATAAAACTTAGATTGTTGGACCCGTCTAATGAAAACTTTATAAAACTTATATACTGATATATAGACATGTATAACAAGTAAAAACCGATAAAAACCCGAACTATAGGACAAACGGACATTAACGAGCTAAGTAAACACATTGGGCTAATAATTGGACTAAATAAGATAAACACTTATAAAAAAAAC
This sequence comes from Glebionis coronaria, assembly GCA_025667525.1. NCBI lineage: Eukaryota > Viridiplantae > Streptophyta > Magnoliopsida > Asterales > Asteraceae > Glebionis > Glebionis coronaria. Next base: position 581,397,224 of record CM046878.1, on the reverse strand, counting down.
TTATTGGGTTAACCCATTTGGGCCCAACTTGTAAAGTTTAAATACTGATAATATAAGTGTAAAATGGATTAAAACAAGTTAAAGAACTTATAATAAGTTTATTGGACTTAAAACGTGTAAATAGGTAAAACTAGTAAGCTAGTATAAAAATTACCGACATATAACACTAAAATGAGTAAATGAGAATATGTAAACCCACTTGATCATCATATATATATAATCATCATATGTATACATAATTGTTATTTTTATAAAGTCATTGGACATGAGTCTAAGACGAGTATTATTTGTCTAGGTTTCCGTGATTGAAGCACGTACCGTACGTCCGAATTGCCGATAACCCGCCTTCCCACATCAACGTGAGTTCATAGCCTCACACTCTTTTAAATGTTTTTATAAATGTTTTATAAACCCGCGAGGGAGATAACATGTTAGTTTTTATTAAATAGGACACCATTTGTCCCGATTGTTTTTTTTATTGATTTGGACCCGAATGATTGAATGACCCGATTGTATGACCCGATAAATGATTAAAGGACCCGATAGATGAAATTAAATGGATTATAAAAGTTAGGTTATGTCACTAAAAGTCCCATTAGCATGAATTGTGAACTACCGGGATTTGGTAGACGCTTATGCATTTAATAGTACTAATTGGGGACGATCACCCCAGTTCGCGCCTTGACGGTTGATCCCCGTCGTGCCACATTGATTGGTAAGCGAATTTATGTATGAGAAGATTTCCATAACGTGACCTTTGTGACGACACGCTACTTTAGATTGGCAAATTGAGTATCGGGTTAGCTACCCGTTGTTGGTTTAGTAAGGTAACAATGTCATGCGGCTTATAATAATCCAAATTAACGAAATACTAATAGACGCTCCGAATTACGATGTATTGCATGACTAGCAATACAGGGTCATACTATTGATATTATGTTCGTGTTTTGGTTTTCATAACCATATTCATATAACGGTTTTTATTTAACTATATACAACGTCGTAAGACGTATTGTATGATGTTTTTACGACATTGGCTCGTATAATGATTTTTAAGGCAAATGCCTATATTATGATTTTTGATAAAGATTTGTATAAAATGACTTTGGCTATTTTATGGCCTATTAAAATGATTTGTACAAAATGATTTTTAGTAAAAATTTTATACTGATATTATATTAATGGAATTTATTAAACTCTATGAATTCACTCGGCGTTATCGCTGACCTTTTCTTTTAACATGTTTTATCTCAGGTACTTGAAGGTATTTCTCGGGAAAACAACAAGAATTCATGGCCCGCACCTAAATACTTATTTCCATTCAAATACTTTGTAAAAACTTTGTATGAAATAATATGACTTGGGACCGATGTAACTTTGACATTTATGAATGGAAATGATTTATTATTAAACGACGCGATTTTATGCGTTGTCTATGATGTGAGTAATGTGCTATCCCGTAACACCAACGAGTCTTCCGCTGTACTGAGTTGTATAAATTTGGGGGTGTTACATGTGGGATGCTATAAAACTTATATGTGGGGGCAATGACAAATATAAGAAGATTAATAAGATTGTTCTTCAGCAAGAATTCGATAAATTCTCAATTACCGGTATAGAGGGGATACATGGTGGATATGGAAGGTTCTGTAAATTTCTTATTCAGTTGGCAGTTTATGGACAAGTAATTCCTAATGAAGTAGCTAATTTAAAATTCTTATGAAGTGTTCCACCAGAGTGGAAAGCAATGGCTATGCACTTCATCACAAGAGATGATTTTGAAACAATTCCTTTGATCATCTCTACAACAATCTTAGAGCATATGAGATGGATGTGAAAGGCACTGAAGTAAGGACGACAACTACTTCAAAGTCTAACTTGGCTTTTGTGTCAGATGGGTACAGCGGTACTTACTTTCAAAATACCGCTGGTGGATCTAGCAGCGGTACATACTTCACAAATACCGCTGGAGGACTTAGAAGCAGTACTTACCCATAAAGTATTGAAAGCAGTCCTATAGTCTCTCAAAATCCACATGGAAGGTCTTCACCATTGTTTAGTGACAATGATGCCTTCTCATTCTTCGCTGGACAAGACAACATGCCAAGATTAACACTCAATGACTTGTTCCAAATGGATGATGCTGATGTTTAAGAGATGGATCTTAAATGGCAAGCTGATATGGTGTCTGTAAGATCTAATAGGTTCTTCAAGAAGACTGGAAGAAAAATGACTGTTGATCCTAATGAGCCATTAGGATATGACAAGTCTAAAGTTGAATGCTATAACTGTGGAAGGAATGGACACTTTGCAAGAGAATGCTCTAGAGATAAAGCTGAGACTAGCAATCAGAAGTCCAAGCACAACTATAGAACCAGTCCAAGAATAACTGAAAGCTTTCCAAAAGGAAACAGCAGGAGTCCTAAAGGAACCAAAGCATTGGTTACTGTAGATGGAGTAGTGAACTGGGCAGAAGAAGAAGAAGAAGAGCTTGGTTTAATGGCTCTCTCACATGAAGATACTGAGGTACATCCTTGTTCTAAAGACTGTGTTCTTAAATTTAATAGCCTAAAAGTATAACTAGAGGAACAATATCAAAAAGTTAACACATGCACTATAGAAGTAAAAGCTTTTAAACAGGGTGTTGTTAAATTAGAAGAAAATATAGTTTTGTACATAAAGGCTCAACAAAACTATGAAGAGAAAATAAGGATTTTGACTCTTCAAATGAGGGAAAAAGACGTGGAAATAAAAGCTTTTGAAAGACAACTGTTAAAAATATCAACAGAAAATGAAGCTTTAAAAGCCAGTCTTTGTAATGAAAGGGAAGTGATTAGTCATTGGCAAAAATCCTCTAAAGGGATTGGGAAAATTGATTAATTCAAAAATGGGGTATTATGATAAAACAGGCCTAGGATATATTGAGGACCAACTTGGGATAACTTTAACTGACAAGGACTTATCAAAAGGGATTTTTGATAGTTCTAGTGAGGTAGATCATACACCTGAAAATGATAGATATGCTGAAGGAATGAAGGCAGTTCCTCCACCACTATCAGGAATTTTCATGCCCCCTTGCAATGATACAAATATAGATTTAGAAGAACCAAAAGTTAATAATATCTTAAACTCTAGTACTTTGTCCCAAGAAAAGACTGTTGTGACCAAAAATATTGTTTATCCACCTTTAATGAACAACTTTGTTTCTGAGGAATCTAAGACTAGTTCTGCTCCCAAGCAGGTAAAAACTCCTAGCAAGATATTGGAAAACAATGTAAAACATAATAAAGTCAAAAGGGGTGGGCTAGGTTTTGAAAAGGTAAATTCAAATCAAACTTTTGGGTCTTCTTTAAGAAGAAAAGGATGTTATGTTTGTGGTAGTCTAAATCATTTTATAAAAGATTGTACATTACATGAAGATAAAATAGTGAAACAAAAGGCTACACAAAGGGACATGAAAAACAGTAATGGAAAAAATGCACAGGTTTATAGGAATCAGAAACTTAAAAATGACAAACCTAAGTTTGATCACACAAGGGTAGTTAAACAGGTTAAAAATAACTCTACCAAAAGTTTTGTTCCTAGGGCAGTACTTATGAAACAAGGTCTAGTACCTTTAAAGTCTGTTAAAGCAAGTACCGGCAAGTCTAGACCTGCAAGTACTGCTAGACCAAACTTAAGTACTGTTGGTTTAAAGTCTGTAAAACTAAAGTTCTTCAAGACTTCTAAGAAAGTTTTTGAAAAAGTTAAAACACCTAGAAGTAAGGACAAAAACAAAACAGTGCAAATGTGGGTTCCTAAAAGAGATAAATCATGTGTTAAGGCAAGTACCGCTAAAGCAGTACTTAAGTCAAAAAAAAATTGAGCACATAGAGTCACCCTATGACTTTGACTACATAAATGAAACCATGAAGTATACGATTAAAAGTAGCATTACTGGGAATTCTTCAGTACAAACTCTTAAATGTGTAGGTCCCACAAGATCCGAGCCAAATGTGGCTTGGCTCCCTGTTAAAAACTAATGAGTTTTATTTGTGTGCAGGGGCATCTCATTGATGAATTAAAAGATAAAGGAATAGTAGATAGTGGATGCTAAAGACACATGACAGGAAACAAATATTTTCTTGCTGAATTTGAAGAATTCAGAGGAGGTCCAGTAGCCTTTGGGTGTAGCAAAGGTAGAATCACTGGCAAAGGGAAAATCAACACAGGAAAGTTGGAATTTGAAGATGTGTTCTTTGTAAAAGAATTGAATGAGTTCAATCTCGTTTCTGTATCACAAATGTGTGATAAGAAGAACAAGGTGCTATTCACAAACAAAGACTGCTTGGTGTTATCTAAAGACTTTGAGATGCCTAAGGAATCTCAAATACTGCTTAAAGTACCCATGTAAGAAAATATGTACACCTTTAATCTTCATACTATTAATCCAACAGGTGGTATTACATGTTTTCTAGCTAAGGCTTCTTTAGATGAGTCAAATTTGTGGCATAGAAGGTTAGGTCACGTGAATTTCAAGAATCTTAATAGATTGGTGAATAGGAATTTGGTTAGAGGTCTACCTAACAAATCTTTTCAAAATGATTTCACATGTGTTGCTTGTCAAAAAGGTAAACAACATAGAGCCTCTTGTAAGACCAAGACTGTTAACACTGTGACAAAACCTTTGCAGCTTTTACATATGGATTTGTTTGGTCCAGTTTCTATCAGAAGCATTAGTCATAAGACCTTTTGTCTAGTCATAACTGATGATTATAGTAGATTCAGTTGGGTTTTCTTTTTATCTCTTAAAAGTGAAACAAGTGAATTACTTAAGGATTTATCATTTTAGTTGAAAAGCAGTTCAATAAACAGGTTTTAATCATGAGGACTGATAATGGGACAGAATTTAAGAATGCTGAATTTGATGAATTCTGTAGGTCTAAAGGAACTAAGAGACAATTTAGTAATCCTAGAACTCCACAAAAAAATGGAGTAGCTGAAAGGAAGAATAGGACATTGATTGAGGCTGCTAGAACTATGCTGGCTGATTCACTTTTGCCAAATACCCTTTGGGCAGAAGCAATCAATACTGCATGTTATGTTAAATAGAGTCCTAGTAACCAAGCCTCAAAACAAAACACCTTATGAACTCTTGACTGATGTAAAGCCTAACATAAGTCATTTAAGACCTTTTGGGTGTCATGTGTCTATACTAAATACTCTTGATTATTTGGGAACGTTTGATGGAAAGTCTGATCCAGGATATCTAATAGGATATTCAGTGCAAAGTAAAGCATATAGGGTTTATAATTTGGCAACTAAGAAAGTTGAAGAAAATGCTCATGTTAATTTCTTAGAAAATAAACCCAATGTCCAAGGAATAAGTTATGCTTGGATGTTTAATTTAGATTATCTAACTAACTCCATGGATTACTATTCTTTACAAAAGGATTGTCAAACTAACAATGCAGGTGAGGAGTCAAGTGCAACTAATGCAGGTACTCAAGAAGATGTTTCTTCATCAGATGATGATGTTCATATCTATGTGCCCAACATGCCTACTGTTACTCCCATTTCTGCACCTCCCAAGATGCAAACCATGCCATCAAATGATGATCAAGCTTCCCAGGAGCTTCAGAGGCTTCAAGATCAAGAAAAGAATGCTACATCTGCTAATAAGCATTCAGGAGAAGAATCTTTTGAGTCACAACACTCAGCAGTACATACTACACCTAGCGGTACTTCATCTGCAAGTACTGCTAAGTCAAAATCTGCCAAATCTGTTGACTCACAAGAAGAGATTTTACAAGCCTTGGACGATGAAGACTTATATGCTAGTCCAACTGAAGGAATCTTCTCCAAAGCTTCCTATGATGAGCAGGGTGCAGTAACTGATTTCAACCACTTGGAAACAGAAATTCCAGTCAGTTCTATTCCCACTCATAAAGTCAACAACAACCATCCTACTATACAGATTATTGGAGATCCCAAATCTGCTGTACAAACCAGAAGACAACTGTAAACCAATATTGAAACTCATGCACTTTTGAGTTATGAAAAACAACAACAGAGAACAAATCATAAAGATACTCAGCATTGTTTGTTTGCCTGTTTCTTATCTCAAGTAGAGCCCAAAAACATCTCTCAGGCTCTTGATGAAGAAAGTTGGGTAGATGCCATGCAAGAAGAATTAACACAATTTGAGCTACAAAAGGTTTGGATTCTTGTAGATCTTCCCTCAGGTAAAAGAGTAATTGGTACTTAGATGGGTCTCAGGAACAAGAAGGATGAAAGAGGGGTTGTTGTGAGGAACAAGGCAAGACATGTTGCTCAAGGCTATAGACAGGAAGAAGGGATAGACTATGATGAGGTTTTTGCACCAGTGGCAAGAATAGAAGCCATTAGGTTATTTTTGGCCTTTGCATCATATATGGGATTTATAGTCTATCAAATGGATGTGAAAAGTGCCTTTCTATATGGTACTATTTCAGAGGAGGTATATGATGTGATACCCAGAAACCGAGGTAATAACTGAATTTTAGTTAATTAAAAAGGTAGCTTTTGCAAGATCTTTCTTTGTGTTGCTCGTAACCAATTATATTTGCCGTTGTTTCGTTCTCGGTATCTTCTCGAATTGATCACGGTTCAAAGTAGAATTGTTGTAATTGGTGACTAAAAGGGGGAGCTTTTGATCTATTTCTACTTAAAAGGTAAATGCGTGAAGCAATAAAATTAAAATAAAAGAAATTAATGAAAATAAAACTTGAATTAAAATTAAACAGTAAAATACCTTCCCTTGGAAAAACTACTGATTCGGAATAATTCTGCTAATCCGGAATAATCACTTCATCCGGAATTAATGGTTCATGCGGAAAACTTACTCATCCAGAATAATTATGAAAAATCCTTGATCTGGAATAATTATGAAAAAGACTTGATCCGGAATAATTATGCTGGTTCGGAAAAGGTGCTTGATCCGGAATATCCTTTACTCGGAATAATGCTTATTCGGAATACTTAAAACAAAACACTCATTCGGAAAAAGGGCTCATTCGGAATAAATGTGTTGACCCGGAATATCCTTTATTAGGAATAAATGTGTTTATTCGGAATATCTAAAACAAAGGGGCTCATTCGGAATATCAACTGGTTCAGAATAAAACTAAAAGACCTTGGTTCGGAATGATGACTGATCCGGAATAAATCTGTTTATTCGGAATAATGGCTTGACTCGGAATAATAAAATTGATTCGGAATAACTGCTGTTCGTTCGGAATATTGAACTGATCCGGAATAATTAAAACTAAATGCTCATCCGGAAAACATTGCTCATTCGGAATAATTTGAAAAACTGCTGGTTCGGAATAATCAAAAGGAAAAACTGATCCGAAATAAATCTGTTTATTCGGAGTAAGTTGCTTGACTCGGAGTAATGCTATATCCGGAATAACTTTAACAGAAACCCTTCGTCTGGAATAATCTGAAACTAAAACCTTCATTCGGAAAGAATACTTCGTTCGGAATCTGGGTAACTGAATACGCGAAGAACAGGGAAAACAATAACAACACGAATTTAACCAAAATCCACCAAGTTTTTAACCGAAACTTAAACCAATTTAACCACTAATCATCTACTAATGATAAACATCAAACCAAAGCAACAAAAACTCAAAACCCACTTGTTTTTGAAGATCAAAACCAATAAAATAAAAGCTTAGAAATAGAGAATTAAATAGAAAAGGTAGAACAAGATTAAAAGGAAACTTGATATTGAAAGATTAAGGTTTAACAAACAAAATGAAAGATTAAACTTAAAAGATCATGAAGGAATCAAAGGAAAAATAAAAATCACCAAATACCTTAAGGGTGTTGGTGTTCCTACGAAATAGGAGAAAAGAAACAGAAAAATGAACTAGTCTTTCAAAATGTGAAGGGAAGGTCTATATATAGGCCTTGGCTTTGGTTGGTGAGTGGGCTTTCTCCCTTTCTTTTTGTCTTCTCGAATTTTCAGAAAAGTTGACGTTTTCGACTCCGATTCGGGATTTGTTGACGAATAAATTCAACTCGTCTTTTATTTTCTTCATTTAATAGACTTGAGTTCTTCGACATATAAAAATCTTCCATCTTTGGTCCTTTTCTTCGATAAATCTTCAAATTGGCCCATTGACTTCAAATATTTTGCATCTCTTGGATTATAGACTTCGTCTTTTCGTCTTTTTCTTCGATAAAACCCGTGCAATCCTATGTTTTCTTTAATATTTATCCGGTTGGCTCTGAAAACACAACAAACACACAAACCACGCATAATTCCAAACAAATGACATTAAATACACATTTTGGTCTCATTTTAGCAAGAAATAAGTGGTAAAAGGATCTTTTCACACCTATCAAATCCCCTACACTTAACCATTGACATGCCCTCATGCAATGCATTAATTTTAAAGCACGGTTTACATTTCTCATCATAAATAACCCATCTTGGCCTTTATTCAATTCTAAACACTAAGGAAACCAAAAGTACTAAACAAGTAAAGTATTCAAAGACTTACATTGGAGTTTTAGGTTGTCTTGAATGTTCATCATTCTCAAGTTTCACGTTCCCCATACCAAGCTTAAAAACGAGATCATTGTTATTATAAGTTAGTAAACTAACACGAACTCATGTGGCCCAATTATTCACTTAGACTCCCTTATTCCTAGGTGTATCTCTGATATTTTAATATTGTCTTAAATGATCATGAGGATGCATTGTTTGACTTATTTCGATAGTTATTTAAGCTGAAAACAAAATGGGATGATTTAATCAATAGTTAGCTAAAGGACAAAATCTTTTAAAACTGCTTCTCGGGACCTCATAAAGTTCATATCTTGGCATAACTCGCTTCATGATTTGAGACCTTTCTCGGACCGATATTTAGAAGCGACTTCATACTTCAAATCTTTGAGAGACGTTCTTGAAATTATGGTCTTCTCTTCATAATAGGAATTTCTTCACTTGAAGTTTTGAGAGATTCTTCATTTTTGGACCACGATTTCTTCATTTTTCTCCAATCTTTATTTTGGACTTTGATATACAACGATCCGCCTCCTTTTAGGACTTGGATCTATTTATCCTCATACCTTGTTAGGGCCTTTTTGGATAGACTTCTTCATGATCTTTTGGGGAGTACTTGCTTTTCGTCGTGTGTCTCGATCCTTCATATTGATTTTTGATAAATGATTCTTCACATCACGTTTAGATCTTTAGCAACAAAATGTAGCCCTCATACCTTGTTAGGGCCTTTTCGGACTCGCCAATCTTCGCATCCCGCTTCAATAAGTTATGCCTTGGCTATGAACTCTAATTAATACCGAGCAACTTTTAAACGATCTTGGGCTAGAAGCTAAGTAACTTTTCAAATCGTACAACCTTATTTATTGCAGATAAATTTATTAGCAAGCGATGGGAGAATAGGCTTATAATCAACTCACATAACTTCACGAAAGAATACCAAACTTATAATTGACTCTATCATCTCTCGTTCTCCACAGTTTAAAATCTCAAGGAATGAGACTCGTGGATGCTTAGCCAACTAAATCAAAGTTTTGGGTTTTCGAGTCGCCTATAGGATCTTGCATCTTCTTATACTCTTTCAAGTTTAGAATTTGCGTTTTAAAGTTCCCTTGATAAACGACTCTCTAGGATCAATTATAGGAACTTGCGAAAAGTTCTTGTTCTTAACCCGTGAGGATTAAGACTTTCACGTTTTAAAGTCCCCTATATAAAAGCCTAGCAAAACTTGACTTAAACACGTTAAGGATACTAGCTAGAGTAAACTTAGATAAGTAAACTCGGCTTGAGTCAAAATATTCACGACTTTGAAAAATTTAAAACCACTTTATTAAACTTTATTTTAGCAAGGAAAGAAAATAACCATAACAAAGGAAAATACAGCTATACAACTAGGCCAAAATAGATTAAAAATTTTGAAAAATGTTGAAAAATCGAATTTTATTTTGAAAAATGTCGAAAAATCGAATTTTCCGGTTAAATGAAGGCACTTTAATGGAAAAGTCCACTTAAAACTTCGAAAGAAGTCTCCCTACACTTAATATAAATATTGTCCTCAATGTTTAAGCATGTAGGAAAAGTTTCCCCTACACTTATGACATTGTGCACGTTGGTTAAATCAAGTTAAGGAGGAGACAACTAGAGTGATCAATTTCAAATGTGAGTATGAAGAAAATTGAATCACGATAGCTGAGAGATAGAACCGGATTTGCGGATAACATGGGAGCACGGTTCTTCAAAGATTCCAAAAGTGCACTTATCCCTGTAATCACATCACCATACAAACACAAGCAACTTATATAACTCCCCCTACACTTAAGATGAAAAACGGAAAAAAGGGGGGATAGATACTCGGGTTGCCTCCCGAGGAGCGCTTGTTTTGTTAACCGAGTCACGAACCTGACTCAGTCCGGAAACTAGTTCATGGGAAACGTGGTGAGGGATGGAATCATCTCATGAGAGGTGTCCTCACCAAAGTACAACTTCAAACGCTGGCCATTCACCTTAAATTGGGCCCATTTGGCTGAGAAAGCTCAATGGTGCCATAGGGAAAGACTTTGGCGATGGTGAATGGACCAGACCAGCGGCTCTTCAACTTGCCCGAGAAGATCTTCAACCGAGAGTTAAAAAGTAAGACTTGATCACCAACGTGGAACTCTCGGTTCTTAATTCTAGCATCGTGGATGATCTTGGTCTTCTCCTTATAGATCAATGAGTTCTCGTAAGCTTCATTCCTCAGTTCATTTATCTCGTTGAGTTGAATCTTGCGAAGATCACCGGCTTTGTTGATGTCGAAGTTAGCCCACTTCAAGGCCCAGTATGCCTTATGTTCCAGCTCGATAGGGAGGTGGCATGCTTTCCCGTACACAAGACGATAAGGTGTGCAACCAATCAGGGTCTTATATGCAGTACGGAAAGCCCACATAGCATCATCAAGTTTATCGGCCCATGAGGCACGATGCTCTCCCACAGTACGTTCCAAAAATCGCTTCAATCCACGGTTGGAAATCTCGGCTTGACCGTTGGTTTGAGGATGATAAGCGGTGGAAAGACGGTGATTGACACCATACTTAGCCATGACTCTTGCAAATTGATCATTGCAAAAATGAGTCCCGCGGTCACTGGTTATAGCACGAGGAACACCGAATCTAGCGAATAGATGTTTCAAAAATTTACAAACCACCCTTGCGTCGTTAGTGGGTAAAGCTTTTGCTTCAACCCATTTTGAAACGTAGTCAACGGCGACAAGGATGTATTTGTTTCCTTTAGAAGAAGGGAATGACCCCATAAAGTCGATGCCCCATACATCAAAGATTTCACATTCTTGTATGAAATTTTGAGGCATCTCATCGTTATGTGTGATCTTGCCTTGTCTTTGGGAAGCATCACAGTTTTTATCCATTGCGTGAGCGTCACGATAAATGGTGGGCCAATAGAATCCCAAGTCAAACACTTTTTTAGCGGTGTAGTTGGGACCAAATTGACCACCGGTGGGTCCTTTGTGGCAACCCTTGAGAATGTCTAAAGCTGCCGGTCCGTCAACACATCAGCGAATAATCAAATCAGCGCATTGTTTGAAGAGAAAAGGGTCATCCCAAAAGTAAGTCTTAACATCGTTTAAGAACTTTTTCTTTTGTTGGGTCTCCTTGAGAACGAGCTTGATAGCCTCCCGTGGGATAAGTACCGTATGCCGCGTTAACGTTTTCACAAAAATTGCCTTGAGTAGAAGGACAATCATTGTAAGAATGAGGACCACCACATGTGTCACAAGAAATAGCAACGGCTTTAGCTTGTTGAAAGTGGTTTGTGGTCATGGTCATGTAATTCTTGTTCATCTCCGCGACTTGTCGGGTAAGTTCGGCTATCTCGGGATTGGAAGTAGTAGAAGAAACATTGACTCTCGGGTTAGATCTTAAGGATGCGGATGAATCCCAATTCTTGTGGTGAGTAGTCATGTTTTCAATCAAGTCTCTACACTCCTCCGGTCTCCTTTTCATAAAAGTACCACCGGCGGCGGCGTTGATCGTGTCACGATCACGAAAAGTGAGACCATTGTAGAAAGTATCAATGAGAGTGACGGGGAGCATGTTATGATTTGGACAACGGTCGATTAAATCATTGTATCGTTCCCAAGCATCAAAGAGCGATTCATCATCGTCTTGCATGAATCCACTAATTTGGTTACGAAGGCTCGTGACCATGGATGGTGGAAAGTAGCGCGACAAAAATCGTTGAGTCATGTCGTCCCAAGTATGTATAGAATTCTTTGGGAGACGGTCAAACCATTTTTCGGCAAGGTGAGAAAGCGAGTGAGGAAATAGTTGAAGGCGAAGTACATCCATAGAAGCACCGGGTAACTTCATGCTTTGGGTGATGGTAATGATTTTGTCGAGGTGTTTATTGGCATCATCATCCGGTATTCTGCGAAATGGATTAGTTTGCACTTGTTGGATCATATGATGCTTCAATGAAAACTCCTGAGCAGTGATTTGCATCGGCGCAATCGGGCCTCCACGTCCATACATCGTAGGTTGGCATAGCTCCTCCATGGTTCGTAGGTCGGGTTGGGGTAGATTATTCATGTTGGGGTGGGGTGGATTATTATTGTTATTGTGTACACCGGCCATGTCTAAATTATCGAGAGTCTCGGGCTCGGGATAAGACGTTGATCGAGTACGCATACACTAAAAAGAAAATGCAAGAGAAAATATTTTTGGTTTTTATAGGTTTTTTAATTTAATTTTTTTTGTATTTTTGAAAATTTATATTTTTCTGGGTTTTTGAAAATTTTTGTACTTGAAAATAACATTCCCGGAAGAACGGATCCCAAAATCCAATTTTTCTCACAAAAAACCGTTGATCCTTACGAAAAGAGCCGGCAGCGGCGCCATTTTAATAACTGATTTTTGGTTAGTTAATAAAAAGGTTTGGTTGCAAGATCTTTCTTTGTGTTGCTCATACCCAATTATATTTGTCGTTGTTTCGTTCTCGGTATCTTCTCGAATTGATCACGGTTCAAAGTGGAATTGTTGTAATTGGTGACTAAAAGGGGGAGCTTTTGATCTATTTCTACTTAAAAGGTAAATACGTGAAGCAATAAAATTAAACTAAATGAAATTAATGAAAATAAAACTTGAATTAAAACTAAACAGTAAAATACCTTCCCTTGGAAAAACTACTGATTCGGAATAATACTGCTGATCCGGAACAATCACTTCATCCGGAATAAATGGTTCATGCGGAAAACTTGCTCATCCGGAATAATTATGAAAAAGCCTTGATCCGGAATAATTATGAAAAAGCCTTGATCCGGAATAATTATGAAAAAGCCTTGATCCGGAATATCCTTTACTCGGAATAATGCTTATTCGGAATACTTAAAACAAAACACTCATTAGGAAAAAGGGCTCATTCGGAATAAATGTGTTGACCCGGAATATCATTTATTCGGAATAAATGTGTTTATTCGGAATATCTAAAACAAAGGGGCTCATTCGGAATATCAACTGGTTCGGAATAAAACTAAAAGACCTTGGTTCGGAATGATGACTGATCCGGAATAAATCTGTTTATTCGGAATAATGGCTTGACTCGGAATATTAAAATTGATTCGGAATAACTGTTGTTCGTTCGTAATATTGAACTGATCCGGAATAATTAAAACTACATGCTCATCCGGAAAACATTGCTCATTCGGAATAATTTGAAAAACTGTTGGTTCGGAATAATCAAAAGGAAAAACTGATCCGGAATAAATCTGTTTGTTCGGAATAAGTTGCTTGACTCGGAATAATGCTATATCCGGAATAACTTTAACAGAAACCCTTCATCCGGAATAATCTTAAACTAAAACCTTCATTCGGAAAGAATTCTTCGTTCGGAATCTGGGTAACTGAATACGCGAAGAACAGGGAAAACAATAACAACACGAATTTAACCAAAATCCACCAAGTTTTTAACCAAAACTTAAACTAATTTAACCACTAATCATCTACTAATAATAAACATCAAACCAAAGCAACAAAAACTCAAAACCCACTTGTTTTTGAAGATAAAAACCAATAAAATAAAAGCTTAGAACTAGAGAATCAAATAGAAAAGGTAGAACAAGATTAAAAGGAAACTTGATATTGAAAGATTAAGGTTTAACAAACAAAATGAAAGATTAAACTTACAAGATCATGAAGGAATCAAAGGAAAAATAAAAATCACCAAACACCTTAAGGGTGTTGGTGTTCCTACGAAATAGGAGAAAAGAAACAGAAAAATGAACTAGTCTTTCGAAATGTGAAGGGAAGGTCTATATATAGGCCTTGGCTTTGGTTGGTGAGTGGGCTTTCTCCCTTTCTTTTTGTCTTCTCGACTTTTCAGAAAAGTTGACGTTTTCAGCTCCGATTCGGGATTTGTCGACGAATAAATTCAACTCGTCTTTTAGTTTCTTCATTTAATAGACTTGAGTTCTTCGACATATAAAAATCTTCCATCTTTGGTCCTTTTCTTTGATAAATCTTCAAATAGGCCCATTGACTTCAAATCTTTTGCATCTCTTGGATTATAGACTTCGTCTTTTCGTCTTTTTCTTTGATAAAACCCGTGCAATCCCATGTTTTCTTTAATATTTATCTGGTTGGCTCTGAAAACACAACAAACACACAAAGCACGCATAATTCCAAACAAATGACATTAAATACGCGTTTTGGTCTCGTTTTAGCAAGAAATAAGAGGTAAAAGGATGGGTGTTTTCACACCTATCACGAGGTCACTTATCTTACCCTAAATTACGAATATTTTTGAAATTTTTAAGAAATTTCGTTTATTATATATTTAATCGTTTTAGTTAAAACCGATGTTTGAGGTCGTAATCTTGACGATTGACGATTTAAAAAAGACGATGACGACTACGATCCCGACGGATGCCCAATTTTCATGTTTTATTATCGTTTTGTCGATATTGTAATTTTTCGAGAATTTTATTTTTGGTTCGTATTAAGTCGAGCTGGGTGCGTTTTATTTCTTTCCGGGTGCGTTTAAATTGTTCTAAAAGTATTTTGGAGTGTTCGGGGAGACCCCCGACTCCCGCAAAATATTCAAAGTCGACAAATAAGTCGTTTCTCGCAAATTTTGGTGTCGTTTAAAATTAAGGCCAAAAGAATGTCTAAATTACACAAAAGGCCATCAAAATTTTACAAAAGGAAGGAAGGGGAACACACACACAATCAAAACACATTCAAAAAAATTTTACCCCCTCCCTCTCTCTCTTCTTTGGCCATCGGCCATACCACCACCACCACCACCAAAATCTTTTTTTTTTCTTGTTTTTGATCAAAACTAATTTAAGACCACCTTTTCTAATCAATTGGTAAGTGTTTTTCCAAGGTTTAATCCAACATGCATAAACATGATTTTCCAAAAATTAAAAGATTTTTCAAAAGTTTGATTTGTGTAATTAAATCTAATGCATGTGTAATTGGTGTTTAGATTATGCTAATTCACCATTTGAATTAACCAAAACAAGTTTGGTTTGGGTGTTTTGATCACCAACACCCCACGGCTAAATGGGGGTGTTTGGTGGATCATGGTGTTTGATGATTTTGTTTGTGGGTTTGTGTTTAGATTGTTGTTTTAGGTGTGTTTAAATGGGTTAAATACATTGCATGTGTGATTTGGTAAATGGGTTTTTGAAAGGTATTGATGTTCTAGGTGTTAGGGACTGATTAAGGTGTTAAGGAGTGGTCATGAGTGGTTAAGTTAGGGCTAGGTGTCGTTAAAATGGTTTGGAAACAAGTGCTAGGGTGATTTTGAAATAGTAATTTTTAGGCAGATACTTTAAGGGTATTTTTGAAAATCTTAAGTCTAAATACAGGTCATAAACATAGTGTAGTTGTAGAGCTTTGTTTTAGCTTTGATTTGGTATAAGAAAGATCTTACGACTCCAAACGAGTCAAAAGTTATGATATTTTGAAAGTTCGTGTACCGGGAGATGAGAAACCAACATAATCTGAAATTGTGTTTGGTTTTAGGTCAAATCCAAGGGACCATAGATAGAGTTTGGTGAATGATT
Source organism: Glebionis coronaria (assembly GCA_025667525.1). NCBI lineage: Eukaryota > Viridiplantae > Streptophyta > Magnoliopsida > Asterales > Asteraceae > Glebionis > Glebionis coronaria. The sequence goes on along the minus strand of CM046878.1, from coordinate 581,381,130 downwards.
GAAAGTTGGTTTTTGGTTTCAAACCTGCATTTGCGAGTCTATTTCTGGACTTAGGAGTCAAAGTAGTTAATGGTGTCTTTTAAATGGGTCAAACAAGTTCAACATGGTCAAAGTGCAAAATCAGTCCTAAAACTGTATATTTAGAAATGTAATGAGTAATGGGTCATAAAAGTGAAAACATTTTATGGGATTTAAAATGAGTTTTCTACAGGTCATAAGGTATTTTTACAAATTTTCTTGAATTTTATATAAGTGCTTAAGTCATACAAAACAACCCATACTTGTAACACCCCATTTTGATAATGGAAATGTCACATGCAATTATGGCGTGTCTTCAAAGCATACAAGGAAAAATGTCTAAACATTACTTGACCATAAAAGGAAAATACCGGAATCAAACATCGATAGTCCAAAAGTAAAGCTCATCACACACAAACATAATATAGTAAAGGAAAGGACTAAACAATGTCCATAGCAAATGTATCATAAGAAAGGAAATGCATAAAGTAAAGAAGGCTAGACAGCTTCCAGTCCATATGCACGTACTCTTAGTATCTACGAGCGTCCCTGAGTACCTACCGTTTTGGGCACATAGAAAAGGAAAAACGGCTGAGCAAATACGCTCAGTGCACAGATGTACAATAAAGCATGAATAGGATAAGCATAAAACATATAACAGCGGAAGAAAACTAAGTCCCGAGTAACCTGGTTAAATCTTGATAAAACTGGTTTTATAGTTTGAAAGTCTTATGTTTATCTTATAAAAACTGTTTGTCATATTTTACCATTAGCCAATATAGGTCATGAAAATCCATCGTGCATGAATACTTGGAGGGGTGACCTCATCATGCAAATTAGAGGGGCTGCCTCTAATTTAATATACTGGTTTTTGGGTAGGAGGGATCAGCTCCTTGTGAAGGATGCAAGGCACACACCCCATTCACCATGAAATCCTGACTAAAAACATGTAACTAGGATGCACCCATACGCCCCACATGATAAATATAATATAAATGGCCAAAAGCTGAAAGGACGCCACGAGCAATCACTCCGCCGTGGTGAAGTCATAACATCAGTGCCTCTAATGTTATAGTTATGGTACCTCCATAACTAGGTGAAACTGGTCATGCATGTATATGGCTATAGGTATTCTTAATTAAACATAAGCAATCAAACACGTAACTTACACTACGGGAAAACAGTTGGCTGCATACGGGAATCCTAATAAGGAAAGAATGTCCATACTGAAAGGACGGGAATCCGTACCTTATGTCCAGTGAACGAAGAAGATGAACTGAGAGGAATCCTACTTCCGTATCACTAGAGCTACATAAATACATACATGAATAAGTATCTGCTTACTAAATACGTAGCTGGTTTTATGTCATGTCTTAGCTTATTTTATGGGTTCTTACCATGTTTTGCTGTTTTAAAGCCTTAAACTGTGTCTATCTTATATTCTGTTTAATCTGATTAAGTATTTCATGCATTATTATACTTACTGTGTAATAATAAGTAACTTTCCAAAAATAGCAGGTTTCCTAAAATAGAAAGTTTCCAAAATAAGAAAGTTTCCAAAAATAGAAAGTTTCCAAAAATAGAAAGTTTCCAAAAATAGAAAGTTACCAAAAATAGAAAGTTTCCAAAAATAGAAAGTTTCCAAAAATAGAATTACTGCTTAAAATAGATAAGTTTCTAAAAATAGAAAGTTTCCATAAATAGATCAGCTGCCTTAAGTAAATAAGTTTCCATAAATAGATTAGCTGCCTGAAATAAATAAGTTCCTAAAAATAGAAGGTTTCCATAAATAGATTAGCTGCCTTATTTAATTAAGTTTCTAAAAATAGAAGGTTTCCATAATTAGAAATAAGCTGGTTAAATAAGCTAAGTATATAAGCCTAAGTGTTTTCATGATTATTTTCTAAGTCATATGATATAATGTATAGTTTAATAATTATTTCATGTAATTAAATTAAACTATAGGTTAAAATATTTAATTAAAGTATAACATGTTTTTAATTAAATAAAGTTAAATACTTAGGTTAAAACATGTATTATTATTTATTAATAATATAACCTAAGTCATGTTAATTAATTAATTATAATCATGGTTTTTAAATAATTAATTAATTATAAGTCTAAATTATAAAGATACTTAGGTTAATTAATTTCATGATTATTAATAATTTAAATAACCTAAGTCATGTTATTAAATTAATCATGTCATTTTATTAATTTAATCTTTAACATAAGATCATAAAAAAATGAACTAAACATACACCATGAACCGGATCTAGAATCAAAACCATGAACCGGACATGAAATCGACACCGTACCCCGAACCAAATCGGGGTACCCCGTGTCTTGATGCTGCCGTGGGACCCACACCAACCAACCGGGACCATATGGTCTCGGTGGTGGTCGGTTGGCCAAACCGAAACCCCCTTCGGGTTCGGTGCAGGCTGCGGCCAAAACAAACACCCCTTAAAACCATACTTTTGATTTTATTAAATCCAAATTCATGTTAGATCCATGATTTTAATTAGGTTTTTGTAAAAACATAACATGTTCTTGATTTATTAAAAGATCAAATCAAAAGAAAAGGTTTAAAAAGTATTTACCGAATTCGTAGATCAAAAGGACGAAGAACAAACACGATCACCAACTAATATTCCAAGATCCAAGATCAACAAACACCTCCTTTTGGTGTTCTTAGGGTGGCGGCCAAAAAGAGAAGAGAGGAGGAGGGTTTTAGGTTTATGCTAAAATCTTCTGTAAATGTAAAAATGAGTAGTGTAAAAATTATTTAACCCTTTTAGTAAAAATTACAAATGGGCTTGGCCCATTTGTCCCTTGTAGTCACTGATAGGGGGCACCACTTGGGGTACCCGTACCTTTTTCCGTGTCTCGATGTTAAGTTCTTTGTTCGTGATTATTTGTGTTCGCGTTTTAAGTGTTCTCGTTACGTAAATATCGTGATCTAATATATTTAATTACGCTCGTAATAAATATATATACGTAATTAATAATAGTTCGTGTTTTAATTACGTTCATGATTTCATGATCGCATGTTCGTGATTAATTATTGTCAAATAATTATTACGTGCTCGTGCGTAGTGAATACTTATCGTGTTCTAACACGTATGTAATACATAAAATCCTAACACGTAATCGTAATCATGCTATAATAGGAAAGTTTAAATCTAATACGTACGATCTTAAGGGTACTATTCATGGTAAAAGCATGTGGGTTTTACAACTCTTCCCCCCTAAAAAGAATAATTCGTCCCCGAATTATAGATAAAGTAAACTGGAAAAGAAGAACATACCCGAATTCAAAATATGAAATGAGGGTAAGAAGCCCGGATAGACTCCTCTGTTTCCCTAGTGGCTTCCCGCTCGGTATGATCCCTCCATAGAATTTTGACGAATGGAATCGTCTTCTTTCTCATGACTCGTTCTTGTCTGTCAAGAACTCGTTCGGGTTCTTCTATAAAAGTGAGATCTTCACGTATCTGTTCCAGTGGATACTGAACCATGTGAAGGGAATGATACTGGTACCCTCTGAGTAAGGACACATAAAACACATTGTGCACATGCGAAAGCTGCGGAGATAACGCCAATCGGTAAGATACTTCACCGACTCGTTCAAGGATATCAAACGGTCCGATGAAACGAGGACTGAGTTTCCCTTTAATCCCGAAGCGTCTAACACCACTTGCCGGTGAAACCTTAAGGAAGACGTGATCTCCTACGTTAAAGTGTATGTCCCTATGATGCTTATCGGCGTAACTCTTTTGACGTGACCGTACTTCCTGAATTTTCTTCTTAGCTACTGCGATCTTCTCATTGGTCATCTCTATGATTTCCGGTCCTTCAAGTGTTTGCTCGCCAACCTGTTTCCAGCAGATTGAGGCGCGACACTTTCTGCCATACAACATCTCAAATGGAGCACACTTGATACTTGCGTGCCAACTGTTGTTGTATGCAAATTCCACCAAACAGATGTAATCGTCCCAATCACCCGTCCATTCCAACGCACATGACCTCAACATATCTTCCAATGTATGAATGGTTCGCTCCGATTGTCCGTCCGTTTGAGGGTGAAAAGCCGTGCTAAGCTTAAGTTGTGTACCCCAAGCTTTCTGCGGACTTTTCCAAAAGCGCGAAGTGAATCGAGGATCTCTGTCTGAGACGATGCTGGATGGTGCACCATGGAGTCTCATGATCTCTCTTCTGTACGTATCTGTGAGTTTACTTACCGAATCTTCCTTGCGGATCGGTAAGAAATGAGCTGATTTGGTAAGTCGATCAACGATAACCCAAATTGCATCATGCTTCCCATTGGTAGGCGGAAGACCAGTAAAAAAATCCATGGTGATTTTGTCCCACTTCCACTCTGGAATATCTAACGGTTGAAGGAGACCGCCAGATCACTGATGCTCGATCTTAACCTGCTGGCAGGTAAGACATTTGGAGACGTAAGTGGCCACATCCTGTTTCATACCACTCCACCAAAAGTACTGCTTGATGTCATGGTACATCTTAGTCGAACCAGGATGTATAGAGAATGGGGAGCTATGAGCTTCAGCTAACAAAGCTTCCTGGAGTTCTTGGTCATCAGGGACACAAAGTCTCGTGCCCTGCCATACGATACCATCTGCATCTACTCTGAATTCTGTCTGCTTCTCCAAATTTTGTACTATCGCCCAGATTTCTCCGTCATCCTTCTAAGCTTCCTTGATCTTAGATAGTAACTCGGGTTCTACTCTAAGATTAGCCCAGTAACCGTGATGTCCACGTACCATGTACTTGATGTCTAGTCGTTCCAAGTCTCTTATGATTTCCTCTTTGATTCTAATGCCGTTGATCATTCCGGACTTCCTGCTAAGAGCATCTGCTACTACATTTTCCTTTCCGGGATGATACTGTAGATTAATGTCATAATCCTTCAACAACTCTAACCATCTCCTCTGCCTCATGTTCAATTCACGCTGAGTGAAGATATACTTCAAGCTCTTGTGGTCCGTGAAAATGTCACATGATTCTCCATATAAGTAGTGCCTCCATATCTTAAATGCAAACACGACTGTAGCAAGTTCCGAGTCATGCGTGGGGTAATTTTCTTCATAAGGCTTAAGCTGTCGTGAAGCGTACGCGATCACTTTCCCATGTTGCATGAGAACACAGCCAAGTCCCTTCCCCGATGCATCACTGTAGATTTGAAATCCACCCGTACCAGATGGGAGAGTAAGAATAGGTACAGATACTAGCTTCTGCTTCAGGTCTTCAAAGCTCTTCTCTCGTTCTTCAGTCCAGACGCATTTCTCCCCTTTCCGCATCAGTTTGGTCAATGGTAGTGCTAAGCGGGAAAAGTTCCGTCGCTGACGTCGGCCTTGGCCACTTAGTAATGGACTCAACCTTCGTTGGATCCATGGTGATTCCTTCTGCTGATACAATGTGACCTAGGAATGCCACCTTGTCTAACCAGAACTCACACTTGGAGAATTTAGCATACAGCTGCTTCTGGCGAAGAATCTGTAGTACTGTACGAAGATGGTCTTCGTGTTCCTCCTTGGACTTTGAGAAAATCAGGATGTCATCGATGAAGACAATGACGAACTTGTCCAGAAATTCATGGAAGATTCTGTTCATCAAATCCATGAACACTGCTGGAGCATTTGTCAGGCCAAATGGCATAACTACAAACTCGTAGTGGCCATAACGGGTACGAAAGGCAGTCTTAGAGATGTCCTTCTCCTTGAGCCGTAGCTGATGATAGCCTGACCTAAGATCAATCTTGGAGAAGTGTTTGGCCCCTTGGAGTTGGTCAAACAGATCGTCAATGCGTGGAAGTGGATATCTATTCCGAATGGTAATCTTGTTGAGCTCGCGATAGTCTATACAAAGACGCATACTGCCGTCCTTCTTCTTAACAAACAAGACCGATGCGCCCCATGGAGATGCGCTCGGTCGAATGAAACCTCGTTCAAGAAGTTCTTGCAGTTGATCCTTCAGCTCCTTCAGCTCTATGGGAGCCATGTGATAAGGAGCCTTGGAGATTGGTTCAGCTCTTGGAACCAGCTCGATACTGAATTCCACTTCTCGTGCAGGTGGTATGCCCGGAAGTTCTGCTGGAAAAACATCTTGGAATTCTGACACTATAGGTTGATCCTGAATTGATGGAGATTCAGCATCCATGTTGTGAACCGTAGCTAGATAACCGTCGCAGCCATGTGACAGTAGTGCACGCACTTGTAGGGTAGATATGATTTATACAGACCGTCCGGGTATGAACCCATTATGAATGTACTCTAGTGCATTAACATCACCGAAGATAACTCGATATGAATGGCAGTCTATGGTAGCATGATGCTTGGATAGCCAATCCATGCCCAAAATCATGTCGAAGTCATTCATGTCCAGCGGAAGTGCGTCGACAGGTCGAACCTTATGGCCAAATTTTAGGGGAAGACTCTTGTATACATGGGTGATTAATACAGAGTCCCTCAAAGGTGTGGAAATAGTAAGCCTATTTTCTAGTGGCATGGAGAGCATCCTAATGTTCTTAGCATAAGCAGTAGAAATAACCGAGTGAGTAGCACCCGTATCGAAAAGAACACATGCAGCTTGACCATACATATACAAGATTCCAGTGATGGTACATGTAGACTTGTTGGCCTGGTCTCGAGATGTCGCGTAGACACGCCCGGTAGAAGGAGGCGGCTTGGTATCAGCATATCCCGATGTACCCTCCATCTCGCCCTTACGGCAATCCTTCATAATATGGCCAGGAAGACCACACTTGAAGCACGCATCAGTATTACGGCGACATGGTCCTGGGTGCCTACGGTGGCAAGTAGAGCAAAGAGGATGAGTGTATCCTCCAGCAGGTGCTCTGGCTGGCTGGGAACCTGATAAAACATTTTACATAAGACATGATAATTGGGTACAAAGGACAAAGCGGATAATCGTAAGATTGAATACCAGTGATAGCTGGACGGCTAGGCTGCGAACCTCTCTCGTTCTAGTCCCTACCGTTTCCATGGTTCCTGGTATAAGTTTTGCTAAAGTGTCAGAATATGAGTTATAACATGAAATCATAAGGAAATGCATAAGTATTAGGACCTGCTGCTGTTGGAGTGCCCAACGTTGTTAAGGTAATTGTCATTACCACCACACCTATCCGTAGCAGAACGGTCGTTAGTCTGACCGTTTCTCTTGGGCTGATGAGGCTGCTGATGAGTAGCCGGCTGAGACCGGTCCCCAGTTTTTTGCCTGGAAGATACATTTAAAGAGATGAATAATTGACATATGGAAAGTATACGGATTGATCACCGCTTGAATACGAATGTTTTACCTCTTGTCGGGTCTTTCAGCTTCCCCGAACTCATCTCTCTCCTGCAGCATCTCCAGTTTACGTGTTGCATCGGCCAGTTGTGCTACCGTATCCAACGGAGCACCAGATAAATTATTGGCGATCCTTTGATTAAGAGCCCAACGAAAATGTAGTGCTTGTTCCTCAGTGGTGCCCGCAGCTACTCTCAGGACACCAGCATAGCGAATGAAACGTTGCATGAAGTCATTACTGTCTTTGTTAGGTCGCTGTCTAAGGCTATAGTATTCCCTCATGAGCCGATTCCTTCCTTCCATAGGGAAGATGTTAGGCGGGGGAGGATAACCGTCGTTCTGATGAAGGGCGTCTTGCATCTCTGCATCAGCATCTGCAAATATTGCCCAGAGATTGTCTGTGTTTGCCATCTGACAGTTTAACATAAAACATATGATTAAACAGATCAAAACATAAAATCTATATATATACATGAAAAAAAATTTATACTAAAATTTCACGAGAAAAAATTTATGCAAGAAAATTTTGTGTATGAATGCATGATGCAGTTTTATGAAAACTTTTGTATGCTCGAGAGTGAACGCCTCTGGTCAGTTCACCCAAAACAAAAGACATAACGAGGGGACGCCTATGGGTCGGTCCCAAATTTAAAAGTTTCGATAAAACACATGCGACTAAATAGGGCCAGTCCTGTACCAACCATTACTTAGTAAAAAATCTGCGACAATGACATGTATATGTATGCTTAAAAATGATGAATGCATGAAAACAACTGTCAGTTCTAGGAAGACCGTAGTGACTACCCACAGCCTACAGGTCGAAGCCTTGGCTCTGATACCATAATTGTAACACCCCATTTTGATAATGGAAATGTCACATGCAATTATGGCGTATCATCAAAGCATACAAGGAAAAATGTCTAAACATTACTTGACCATAAAAGGAAAATACCGGAATCAAACATTGGTAGTCCAAAAGTAAAGCTCATCACACACAAACATAGTATAGTAAAGGAAAGGACTAAAAAATGTCCATAGCAAATGTATCATAAGAAAGGAAATGCATAAAGTAAAGAAGGCTAGAAAGCTTCCAGTCCATATGCACGTACTCTTAGTATCTACGAGCGTCCCTGAGTACCTGCCGTTTTGGGAACATAGAAAAGGAAAAACGGCTGAGCAAATACGCTCAGTGGATGGATGTACAATAAAGCATGAATAGGATAAGCATAAAACATATAACAGCGGAAGAAAACTAAGTCCCGAGTAACCTGGTTAAGTCTTGATAAAACTAGTTTTATAGTTTGAAAGTCTTATGTTTATCTTATAAAAACTGTTTTTCATATTTTACCATTAGCCAATATAGGTCATGAAAATCCACCGTGCATGAATACTTGGAGGGGTGACCTCATCATGCAAATTAGAGGGGTTGCCTCTAATTTAATATACTGGTTTTTGGGTAGAAGGGATCAGCTCCTTGTGAAGGATGCAAGGCACACACCACATTCGCCATGAAATCCTGACTAAAAACATGTAACTAGGATGCACCCATACGCCCCACATGATAAATATATTATAAATGGCCAAAAGCTGAAAGGACGCCACGAGCAATCACTCCGCCGTGGTGAAGTCATAACATCAATGCCTCTAATGTTATGGTTATGGTACCTCCATAACTAGGTGAAACTGGTCATGCATGTATATGGCTATAGGTATTCTTAATTAAACATAAGCAATCAAACACGTAACTTACACTACGGGAAAACAGTTGGCTGCATACGGGGAATCCTAATAAGGAAAGAATGTCCATATTGAAAGGACGGGAATCCGTACCTTATGTCCAGTGAACGAAGAAGATGAACTGAGAGGAATCCTACTTCCGTATCACTAGTGCTACATAAATACATACATGAATAAGTATCTGCTTACTAAATACGTAGCTGGTTTTATGTCATGTCTTAGCTTATTTTATGGGTTCTTACCATGTTTTACTGTTTTAAAGCCTTAAACTATGTCTATCTTATATTCTGTTTAATCTGATTAAGTATTTCTGGTATTTCATGCATTATTATACTTACTGTGTAATAATAAGTAACTTTCCAAAAATAGCAGGTTTCCTAAAATAGAAAGTTTCCAAAAATATAAAGTTTCCAAAAATAGAAAGTTTCCAAAAATAGAAAGTTTCCAAAAATAGAAAGTTACCAAAAATAAAAAGTTTCCAAAAATAGAAAGTTTCCAAAAATAGAAAGTTTCCAAAAATAGAATTACTACTTAAAATAGATAAGTTTCTAAAAATAGAAAGTTTCCATAAATAGATCAGCTGCCTTAATTAAATAAGTTTCCATAAATAGATTAGCTGTCTGAAATAAATAAGTTCCTAAAAATAGAAGGTTTCCATAAATAGATCAGCTGCCTTATTTAGTTAAGTTTCTAAAAATAGAAGGTTTCCATAATTAGAAATAAGCTGGTTAAATAAGCTAAGTATATAAGTCTAAGTGTTTTTATGATTATTTTCTAAGTCATATGATATAATGTATAGTTTAATAATTATTTCATGTAATTAAATTAAACTATAGGTTAAAATATTTAATTAAAGTATAACATGTTTTTAATTAAATAAAGTTAAATACTTAGGTTAAAACATGTATTATTATATATTAATAATATAACCTAAGTCATGTTAATTAATTAATTATAATCATGGTTTTTAAATAATTAATTAATTATAAGTCTAAATTATAAAGATACTTAGGTTAAATAATTTCATGATTATTAATAATTTAAATAACCTAAGTCATGTTATTAAATTAATCATGTCATTTTATTAATTTAATTTTTAACATAAGATCATAAAAAATGAACTAAACATACACCATGAACCGGATCTAGAATCAAAACCATGAACCGGACATGAAATCGACACCGTACCCCGAACCAAATCGGGGTACCCCGTGTCTTGATGCTGCCGTGGGACCCACACCAACCAACCGGGACCATATGGTCTCGGTGGTGGTCGGTTGGCCAAACCGAAACCCCCTTCGGGTTCGGTGCAGGCTGCGGCCAAAACAAACACCCCTTAAAACCATACTTTTGATTTTATTAAATCCAAATTCATGTTAGATCCATGATTTTAATTAGGTTTTTGTAAAAACATAACATGTTCTTGATTTATTAAAAGATCAAACCAAAAGAAAAGGTTTAAAAAGTATTTACCGAATTCGTGGATCAAAAGGACGAACAACAAACACGATCACCAACTAATATTCCAAGATCCAAGATCAACAAACACCTCCTTGTGGTGTTCTTAGGGTGGCGGCCAAAAAGAGAAGAGAGGAGGAGGGTTTTAGGTTTTTGCTAAAATCTTCTGTAAATGTAAAAATGAGTAGTGTAAAAATTATTTAACCCTTTTAGTAAAAATTACAAATGGGCTTGGCCCATTTGTCCCTTGTAGCCGCGGGTAGGGGGCCCCACTTTGGGTACCCGTACCTTTTTCCGTGTCTCGATGTTAAGTTCTTTGTTCGTGATTATTTGTGTTCGCGTTTTAAGTGTTCTCGTTACGTAAATATCGTGATCTAATATATTTAATTACGATCGTAATAAATATATATACGTAATTAACAATAGTTCGTGTTTTAATTACGTTCATGATTTCATGATCGCATGTTCGTGATTAATTATTGTCAAATAATTATTACGTGCTCGTGCGTAGTGAATACTTATCGTGTTCTAACACGTATGTAATACATAAAATCCTAACACGTAATCGTAATCATGCTATAATAGGAAAGTTTAAATCTAATACGTACGATCTTAAGGGTACCATTCATGGTAAAAGCATGCGGGTTTTACAATACTTTTGGTAAGTATCGGCGAAATCTTAAAATGGGTAGTAACTTTAATAACGTAGATGAATCGTATAAGTCTAGTAACAACTACTTGTTTGGTTTTGGTGTGAGTTAGTAATTATTACAATTGACTAATATGTATGTATTATAGTGTACTTAAAGTTATATAAATGAGTTGACTCATTAAGCGTTGTTTGTTAGGTGTTAAATTTCCCGGGCATCCTCATCGTCAGTGATCATCATCCGTAACGTCGACTACTTCTATATATAAGGTGTGAATTTATAGCCTCGCTTTATATTGTTTTTAAATTATTTTTACCCGCGAGGGGAATGCATGCTATTTCAAATGAAACGAACATATGTCATGGATGATTGTTCGACCCGAAAGTTGCCTAAATTGTGTTGAGTACCTAGTTGCATAAGACCCTATATTCATGAACTATTAACTATTTTTTAATCCTTGTGTGGATTGAAAATAGCCGCTTATACAATTGATAGTACTATGGGGTTGACGACCCTATCCGAGACGAGGGCTAGTACGTTGAGTACCCCCTGCGGACGGATAACTTGTGATAAGAAATAAGGTATAATTGCAACTAATGCCTTTAGAATGGGCACTGGTTTCATCTTAATCATGCCGGTAAATATGCGCGGGTGATTGAGTTAACGGATTAGTGTCATGAGCTTAAACATAATTGTAATAACCTTGATAATAGATTGTTTGATCGACAATTCTATGAATGATCGTGATTGGTTTTATATACTTATGTTCAAAATATGATTGTAAAACCTATGAATTCCACTCAACATTATTTGTTGACCCCTTTAAGCATGTGTTTCAGGTAATCAATGAGATGGTAGCAAGGAGCATGCTAGGATGGATGTTGTTGTGGCTTGGCGGTCTACCTAGTCTTTCCTCCCTTTTTATAACTTAAACTCTTTATGTCATGTCATGTAAACTTGTGATGTATTTTGGGTTGAGATTTAGTGTGGACCAAAACGCGACTCTGTGTTGTATTAACTTTAGGGTTTGGGAAGCAGTACACAATGTTGTTTTTAACAATGGTTAATTAATGTTTAAATTCCTACGTCTCTTTGAGTCATTCGAAATAGCTTGTGTGTGATGATAACTGCCTAGCACCCAAATGTTGTAGTTCCGCTGCGCATAGCATTTGTGGGGGTGTTAGAGATTGGTAATTAGAGCCATGAGTTATAGAGAACTAGGTCGTTTTGAAAAATCCTAAACTATAACTTTTGGTGTCGTAAGAAATTGTCCAAGCACACAACTATCCTGCATGGCTCCGGTAAGGTTTACTTTTAGTATTGATGGTATAGATGTATCCCTTTTAGATAGAAGTAATGTATGACAATTTATTACGTAAATACTGAACTACTATATGTAAACGTTGAAATTGTACGTGGAGTACTCGATACCGTAATTCTTGTATTGCATATGCATGAGTATCATATTATCGCATATTTTGGGCATGTGTACCACCTTTCCATTGCATTTGCATGCATATATTTATAAATATTGAATAATGATCTTACGTACCCTCCAAAAATTTTTGTTATTGCAGAGATGGCCGAGGTACCACCTAACGGGAATGTAAGCCGAATCATGGAAGAAGCTGAGGGACAAAGACAAGGGAAAACGTTGGAGCAGCTGTTGAAGGACAAGCCGAGGCGGATAATGTGCAAGCTCAGATTCCCGATCGAAGGAGTACTACCGTCCCCAGGCCTACTCGTATTTCTCATCTGATTGGTATGCCAGGTATCCCTAGAAGTTCCGACGCTGCGGCTAGTGCTAATTCTCTTCATCAGGACATCGCAAGAGTTACCTGCCCTGGACCAAGAGCTTATGGTGACGTTCCGTTTTCTTGAGAAGAATATAGAGGTCGATGTACGAACGTTATGTAGTAGAGACTAGAGTGATCAAAAGGTTTGACGAGAATGAAAGAGCACATCAGAAGTTATTGGCAAGGACTGCAAGGGCTGAGTTCGATGGAGCATTGAATAAGAGTGATATTAACAGTTTGAGATCGATGATAGCGAATCTGAGTGCAAGTCTTGAGCGGGTTAAGCAAGACCAGGCTAGCTTGGTTAGGATGCAGAGTTGGGAGCACCGTGTTAGATCATCCCTGCCACAAGATTGGAGATTTGTGGATGACTCTGAGTTGGAGGCTAATGATTTCATAGTTCAACCACCCACCAGGGGTGAGTGTGTCACTTTAGGGAATCAGGTAGCATCGGAGTTTGGGTCTACTTCTGGAACGAAGAGGGTGACTGAATGTGGGCCGAGTGACAAAGGGAAGAGGAAGATGGACGAGGAAGAAGAAGACAGTGACGAAGAGCCCGAAGAGGATGAAGAAGAACCACCATCCAAGAGGTCATGTGGATAACCACGTGGCTAGTTACTTGTATTTTATTTTATCTTTTGATCGTTGTAATCGAACTATTTTAGACTCCTGTATGATGGTATTGTGATGAAAACTTGATAACTTTAAGTTGTTTGGTGTATGGTTGTAGTGGCATTACTTGTCACAGAATTTGGTTGATCTATCAATGTAATCCATGTTTACCTTTCATAATCTATGATAAGTCTTGAATTTGCTCTTTTGTGATGTGATTGATGAATATTAGTAACCTTGTAATTGATGTGTTGTTATATTTATATTATGTCTTGAAAGAGAAATCCTTCTTAATCTTGATGTGTATACTTAACTTGTTTTCTCTTTTCCCTGTCTTTGCAGAGAGGTGTAATTGAGACTTCACCATGCCTCCAAAGTTGACAGCTAACCGTGTGAACACTATGATTCAAGAGGCAATCGCCAATGCTCTTGAGGCAGATCGTGCAAACCAAAACCAAGGTCAAGGTGGAAATGTGGAAAGACAACAAGCCCCTAGGGAGTGTTCTTATACCGGTTTTGTGAAATGTGGTCCTACACAGTTTCGTGGTACCGGTTGAGCTTTGGAACTCCATAGATGGTTGGAGAAGATTGAAAGCACTTTCGAAATCAGTGGGTGCTCTGAGGCAAACAAAGTTAAATTTGCAGCTGCTACTTTTCTCGATGATGCCTTAAGTTGGTGGAACAACCAGGTGGCTACTATCGGATTAGCGGTAGCAAATGGAAGAACTTGGGCTGCAACCAAGGCACTTTTGACTAAGAAGTTTTGTCCCAAGGGAGAGCTGGTTCAGTTAGAGGACGAGTTGAGGCACTTGTCTTTGAATAATAATGACATCACTGCTTATACAAGGAGGTTTAATGAGTTAAGCCTATTGTGTCCTGATGCTTTCGCCAATGATCGAAAGAAGATAAACCAGTACATCAAGGGTCTGTCGAGTAACATTAAGGGTGAGACTACTTCGTCAAAGCCTTGATCATTTAATGAAGCCGTTCAAATGGCTCATGCACTGATAGATGTCAGGCTGCAAGACAAGAAAGAATATATTGCTGAGGGAAACAAAAGGAAATGGGAAGCTGCTCAGGTGAATCAATCGCAAGGTCAGAATCGTAGGGGTAATCACAACAACAACCAAGGACAGTATCGTAACCAGCAGTTCAACCAAAGAAGGAATGATGGGATGAGAGCTGCCACTGCCCCTAGAGGAGTTAAGGTCAATCCTCACTGTGGTAGTTGTAACTTGTACCATATTGGGAATTGTCCTCCTGCATGTAGCAAGTGTGGAAAAGTGGGTCATAAAGTTGTATATTGTCGATCTAGAGGTGTGGCTACAGGGGAAAATGCCACGAGGGTAATGGTTTGTTTTGGATGTGGAGAAAAGGGGCACAAGCAAGGAAACTGCCCGAAAGCTAGGAATATGCAGGGAGGAAATAATGTTGTTGCTGTATACCGAGTAGGTACCGCTGATAAATCGCAAGGCCCGAATGTGGTGACCGGTACGTTTCTACTTGACACTCGTTATGCTAGTGTATTATTTGATTCTGGATCTAACAAAAGTTTTGTAGATTTAAAATTTAGTCGTCTTATCAATAGAGAACCGGTGATGCTAACGACTAACTATAATGTGGAATTAGCCGATGGAAAGATTGTTAGTACAAATTCTATACTAAGAGAGTGTACCTTGAAGTTAGGGAATTATGCCTTTGATATCGACTTAATGCCTATAGAGCTAGGATCTTTTGACGTGATTATTGGGATGGATTGGTTAATGGCGCTTAGTGTAGTGATTGTTTGTGGAGAAAGGTTAGTTCAAATCCCATTGAGGAATAGGGTTTTGACCGTGAAGGGTAATGAATGTACTTCTCGTCTATAAGTGATATCTTGCTTGAAGATGATGAGGTATGTGGAAGAAGGATGCGATGTATTTCTGGCGCAGTTTTCTAGTGATGGTGATGTAGAGACAAAGTTGGAAGAGGTGCCTGTGATTCGAGAGTATCCGGAAGTTTTTCCTGATGAGTTGCCGAGTTTACTGCCCTCTCGTGAAGTGGAATTTCATATCGATTTGATGCCAGGAGCTGCACCAGTTGCTCGTGCACCTTATCGATTGGCACCGTCAAAACTGAATGTGTTATCTGATCAATTGAAAGAATTGATGGATAAGGGGTTTATTCGACCGAGTTCATCACCATGGGGAGCGCCTGTGTTGTTTGTAAAGAAGAAGGATGGGTCATTTAGAATGTGTATCGACTATCGAGAGCTTAACAAATTGACGATTAAGAATCGGTATCCATTGCCGAGGATTGACGATTTATTTGATCAGTTGCAAGGTTCCTGTGTGTACTCAAAGATTGACTTGAGATCAGGGTATCATCAACTGCGAGTTAGAGAGGAGGATATTCCTATAACTGCTTTTCGTACGCGATATGGACATTTCGGATTCTGAGTGATGCCTTTTGGGTTAACGAATGCGCCTGCAATATTCATGGATCTTATGAATCGAGTGTGCAAGTCGTATTTGGATAAGTTTGTCATTGTATTCATTGATGATATTCTTATTTACTCCAAGAGCAAAGAAGAACATGAGAAGCACTTGAGGACGATATTGGAGCTGTTGAAGAAAGAGAAGTTGTACGCGAAATTCTCCAAGTGTGAATTTTGGTTGGAATTTGTATAATTTCTTGGGCATGTGATTGATAGCGAAGGAGTTCGTGTGGATCCTGCCAAGGTAGAGGCAACTAAAGAATGGTCGGCAACGACAACGCCGACTGAAGTTTGACAATTTCTTGGTTTAGCTAGTTATTATCGGAGATTCATCGAAGGGTTTTTGTTGATTGCAAAACTGTTGACGAAGCTTACTGAGAAGAATCAGGTGTTTGAATGGGGAAATGATGAAGAAATCGCTTTCAAAACACTTAAGGACAAATTGTGTTCTGCTCCTATTTTGTCATTTCCAGAGGGAATCGAAGACTTCATGGTTTATTGTGACGCGTCTCATAAAGGTTATGGAGCTGTTTTGATGCAGCGTGAGTAGGTGATTGCTTACGCGTCGAGACAATTGAGGAAGCATGAGGAAAACTACACTACTCATGATTTGGAATTGGGAGCCATAGTTTTTTCGCTGAAATTGTGGAGACACTACTTGTATGGGACTAAGTGTGTTGTATTTACTGACCACAAGAGTTTGCAGCACATATTAGACCAGAAGGAGTCGAATATGAGACAAAGATGATGGGTGGAGCTACTGAGTGACTATGACTACGAGATTCGCTACCATCCTGGAAAGGTGAACATTGTAGCGGATGCACTTAGTAGGACGGATAGAGAGAAACCTTTGAGAGTCAAAGCATTAGTGATGAATGAGGGTGTTGATTTGACCAGAACAATATTGAAGGCTCAAGAGAAGGGATTGATGGAAGAAAATATTAGCGCTGAGAATCTGGGAAGACTGCAGAAACCTGTTTTTGTGGTAAAGTCAGACGGGCTGAGATATTTTGAGAATCGGATTTGGTTACCGCTATGTCCATACGAGGAAGGAATGTCTGGAGTACGAGATTTGGTTATGAATGATTCTCATAAGTCGAAGTACTCGATGCATCCTGGAGCGGATAAGATGTACCATGATCTGAAGAAAGTCTACTGGTGGCTGAATATGAAGGCGGAGATTGCTCGTTACGTCAGTAAGTGTTTGACTTGCGCGAAGGTTAAAGCTGAACATAAGAGACCGTCTGGGTTGTTGGTACAACCTGAGATCCCAGAATGGAAATGGGAAAAGAGCGCTATGGATTTCGTGACGGGTTTACCAAGAACTCCTAGTGGTTGTGATATGATTTGGGTAATAGTGGATAGGTTGACGAAATTTGCTCACTTTTTGCCTATGAAGAAGACGGATAGCATGGAGAAACTTGCCAGTGTGTACGTGAAAGAAATTGTTTGTCGACATGGTGTACCTTTATCGATCATTTCGGATCGCGATGGCAGATTTACTTCGGAATTTTGGAAATCTCTTCAACGTGCGATGGGCACCGAATTGAGTTTGAGCACGGCCTATCACCCTGAAACTGATGGCCAAAGCGAACGAACTATTCAGACGTTGGAGGACATGCTCCGAGCATGCGTGCTTTATTTCAGAGGAAGTTGGGAACGCCACTTGCCTTTAGTGGGTTTTCGTATAATAACAGTTACCATGCGAGCATTAAGGCTGCACCATTTGAAGCGTTGTGTGGAAGGAAGTGTAGATCTCCTGTGTGTTGGAGCGAAGTGGGAGAGAGTCAGTTGACTGGGCCAGATATGGTTTTGGAGACGATAAAGAAGATTGTACAAATTAAGAACCGTTTACTTGCTGCTAAAAGTCGACATAAGATTTATGCCGATGATAGGAGGAAACCGTTGGAATTTGAGGTCGGAGACATGGTCATGCTTAAGGTTTCACCATGGAAGGGTGTGATACGTTTTGGGAAGAAAGGAAAGCTGAGTCCAAGGTATATTGGACCATTCAAGATTGTTAAACGAATTGGAACGGTAGCATATAAGTTAGAATTTCCGAATGAGCTTAGTACTATTCACGACACGTTTCACGTATCGAATTTGAAGAAAAGCTTGGCGGATAAGGAATTGGTGATTCCTTTGGACGAGATTCAGCTTGACGATAAAATGCATTTCGTGGAGGAACCAGTGGAGATTATGGACCGAGAGGTTAAGAGATTGAAGCATAGTATAATTCCCATTGTGAAGGTACGGTGGAATTCTAGGCGTGGACCGGAGTACACTTGGGAACGTGAGGACTTTTTCAAGGAGAGATATCCTCATCTATTCTAGTGGCACGAAATGTGAGTATAAGAAGAGGCGAGCGCCGGGACGTCGCTCTCTACAAGGAGGGGTGGATGTGATGCCCAGAAACCGAGGTCACTTATCTTATCCTAAATTACGAATATTTTTGAAATTTTTAAGAAATTTCGTTTATTTTATATTTAATCGTTTTAGTTGAAACCGATGTTTGAGGTCGTAATCTTGACGACTGACGATTTAAGAAAGACGATGACGACTACGATCCCGACGGATGCCCAATTTTCATGTTTTATTATCGTTTTGTCGATATTGTAATTTTTCGAGAATTTTATTTTTGGTTCGTATTAAGTCGAGCCGGGTGCGTTTTATTTCTTTCCGGGTGCGTTTAAATTGTTCTAAAAGTATTTTGGAGTGTTCGGGGCGACCCCCGACTCCCGCAAAATTTTCAAAGTCGACTAATAAGTCGTTTCCCGTAAATTTTGGTGTCGTTTAAAATTAAGGCCAAAAGAAAGCCTAAATTGCACAAAAGGCCCTCAAAATTTTACAAAAGGAAGGAAGGGGAACACACACTCAAAACACATTCAAAAAAATTTCACCCCCTCCCTCTCTCTCTTCTTTGGCCGTCGGCCATACCACCACCACCACCACCAAAATCTTTTTTTTTTCTTGTTTTTGATCAAATCTAATTTAAGACCACCTTTTCTAATCAATTGGTAAGTGTTTTCCAAGGTTTAATCCAACATGCATAAACATGATTTTCCAAAAATTAAAAGTTTTTTCAAAAGTTTGATTTTGTGTAATTAAACCTAATGCATGTGTAATTGGTGTTTAGATTATGCTAATTCACCATTTGAATTAACCAAAACAAGTTAGTTTGGGTGTTTTGATCACCAAAACCCCACGCCCAAATGGGGGTGTTTGGTGGATTACGGTGTTTGATGATTTTGTTTATGGGTTTATGTTTAGATTGTTGTTTTAGGTGTGTTTGAATGGGTTAAACACATTGCATGTGTGATTTGGTAAATGGGTTTTTAAATGATTTGATGTTCTAGGTGTTAGGGACTGAATAAGGTGTTTAGGAGTGGTCATGAGTGGTTATGTTAGGGCTAGGTGTCGTTAAAATGGTTTGGAAACAAGTGCTAGGGTGATTTTGAAGTAGTAATTTTTAGGCAGATTGTTTAAGGGTATTTTTGAAAATCTTAAGTCTAAATACAGGTCATAAACATAGGATGTAGTTGTAGAGCTTTGTTTTAGCTTCGATTTGTTATAATAAAGAGCTTACGACTCCAAACGAGTCAAAAGTTATGATATTTTGAAAGTTCGTGTACCGGGAGATGAGAAATCAACATAATCCGAAATTGTGTTTGGTTTTAGGTCAAATCCCGGGGACCATAGATAGAGTTTGGTAAATGATTGAAGGTTGGTTTTTGGTTTCAAACCTGCATTTGTGAGTCTATTTCTGGACTTAGGAGTCAAAGTAGTTAATGGTGTCTTTTAAATGGGTCAAACAAGTCCAACATGGTCAAAGTGCAAAATCAGTCCTAAAAGTGTATGTTTAGAAATGTAATGAGTAATGGGTCATAAATGTGAAAACATTTTATGGGATTTAAAATGAGTTTTCTACAGGTCATAAGGTTTTTTTACAAATTTTTTTGAATTTTATATAAGTGCTTAAGTCATTGAAAATAGCCCATACTTTTGGTAAGTATCGGCGAAATCGTAAAATGGGTAGTAACTTTAATAACGTAGATGAATCGTATAAGTCTAGTAACAACTACTTGTTTGGTTTTGGCGTGAGTTAGTAATTATGACAATTGACTAATATGTATGTATTATACATTACTTAAAGTTATATAGATGAGTTGACTCATTACAAGTTGTTTGTTAGGTGTTTAATTTCCCGGGCATCCTCATCGTCAGTGATCATCATCCGTAACGTCGACTACTTCTATATATAAGGTGTGAATTTGTAGCCCCGCTTTATATTGTTTTTAAATGGTTTTTACTCGCGAGGGGAATGCATGCTATTTCAAATGAAACGAACATATTTCATGAATGATTGTTGGACCCGAAAGTTGCCTAAATTGTGTTGAGTACCTAGTTGCATAAGACCCTATATTCATGAACTATTAACTATTGTTCAATCCTTGTGTGTATTGAAAATAGCCGCTTATACAATTGATAGTACTATGGGGTTGACGACCCTATCCGAGACGAGGGCTAGTACGTTGAGTACCCCCTGTTGACGGATAACTTGTGATAAGAAATAAGGTATAATTGCAACTAATGCCTTTAGAAGGGGCATTGGTTTCATCTTAATCATGCTGGTAAATATACGCGGGTGATTGAGTTAATGGATTAGTGTCATGAACTTAAACACAATTGTAATAACCTTGATAATAGATTATTTGATCGACAATTCTATGAATGATCCTGATTGGTTTTATATACTTATGTTCAAAATATGAATGTAAAACATATGAATTCCACTCAACATTATTTGTTGACCCCTTTAAGCATGTGTTTCAGGTAATCGATGAGATGGTAGCAAGGAGCATGCTAGGATGGATGTTGTTGTGGCTTGGCGGTCTACCTAGTCTTTCCTCCCTTTTCATAACTTAAACTTTTTATGTCATGTCATGTAAACTTGTGATGTATTTTGGGTTGAGATTTAGTGGGGACCAAAACGCGACTCTATGTTGTATTAACTTTGGGGTTTGGGAAGTGGTAGACAATTTTTTTTTAACAATGGTTAATTAATGTTTAAATTCCTACGTCTCTTTGAGTCGTTCAAAATAGCTCGTGTGTGATGATAACTGCCTAGCACCCCAAATGTTGTAGTTCCGCTACGCATAGCATTTGTGGGGGTGTTAGAATGTCTCACAACCTCCAGGTTTTGTAGATCCTAAATTCCCCAATAGATTCTACAAGGTTATCAAAGCACTTTATGGTCTACATCAAGCTCCAAGAGACTGGTATGCAACCTTATCCAATTTTCTGCTAGAACATGGATATAGGAGAGGAACCATTGACAAAAGTCTGTTCATCAAGAAGAATGCTAAGGACATCATTCTAGTTCAAGTTTATGTTGATGACATCATTTTTGGTTCTACCAAGAAGACATGGTGTGAAGAGTTTGAAGCTTTGATGAAAGGAAGATTTCAAATGAGTTCTATGGGAGAACTAACTTTCTTTTTGGGACTGCAAGTCAAACAAAGGAAATATGGAATATTTATCAGCCAAGATAAATATGTTGCTGAAATCTTGAAGAAATTTTCATGTATGGATACAAGGAGTACAAGAACACCTTTTGAAGCAAAGAAATCTTTATCAAAAGATAAACATGGAGAAGATGTTGACATTCATCTATATAGGTTAATGATTGGTTCATTGATGTATCTTACTACTTCAAGGCCAGATATAATGTTTGTTGTGTGTGCCTGTTCAAGGTTCCAAGTTCATCCAAAGGTGTCACATCTACATGTTGTGAAGAAGATTTTTAAATATCTTAAAAGTCAACCCAATTTAGGATTATGGTATCCTAGAGATTCCACCTTTGAATTGGAAGCTTACTTAGATAGTGATTATGCTGGAGCTAATCATGATAGGAAATCCACAACAGGAGGTTGTCAATTCCTAGGTAGAAGACTCATATCATGGCAGTGTAAGAAGCAAACCATTGTTGCTACTTCTACTAATGAAGCTGAATATGTAGCTGCTGCTCATTGCTGTGGACAAGTAATTTGGATTCAAAATCAATTGTTGGACTATGGGTTTAACTTCATGAACACCAAGATTTACATTGATAATGAAAGTACTATATGCATTGTCAAGAATCCAGTATTTCACACCAAGACCAAGCATCTTGAAATAACACATCACTTTATAAGAGATGCTTATGACAAAAAGCTTATTCAAGTCTTGAAGATTCATACAGACAACAATGTAGCTGATTTGTTGACCAAGGCATTTGATGCAAAGAGATTCGAATTCTTGGTGACACACATTGGTATGCTCAACCAATAACATGTTGCATATGTTGAGGGGAGGTAATAGCTGTACAAATTTTTATAATTTTTATTGTATAGTCTATGTTTTGTGTTTTGATGTAATTGCAGGTTAATAGAAAAAGATAAAAGAGGTTACATTGTTAGTGGAAAGCATGAACTGGTCATAATTGTGAGGTACCGTTGTCACTCCAAGTACCGCTAGCACAAATTCAAGTACTGCTTATGTTCCATGTACCGCTACATGTCCGTTGTACCGTTAAGGGTCTCTTTTGTAAATCTGCGGTTTCTTCGCGCTTGGGTTTGTTATTTACTTAAATACTTACTCCAATTACACAATTGATTCACCTAATATTTTATTTTTATCTCTTGATTCTATAACCTTCTCTTTAATTTTACGATCATCAAAAATACTAATGGCTGCTTTACAAGTAATCTCTAAGCATAATTTGGTTGCGAATCTTGCTACGAATGATGACTCTCTTGTTTTCCATGAGATGCTTGGTTTCCTATCTCGAAGTCATGTTCGCTTTGCACTCACTGTAAGTCCATTTGTCTCTATATCTATTGTTGAACAATTTTGGGATACTGCTGTATTAGGTACTCGGTTTGGTCAACCTTGCATTAAGGCTAGGGTGAATCATAAGAACATATATGTAACTGAGGTACTGCTACGAGCGAGTTTGAGATTAAATGATGAAAATGGACTTAATATGCTTAACAATACAGAGATTCATGATGGCCTTGCAGCCATGGGCTATGGAGGTGGTAGGGAAAGTCTTACTTTCTTTAAAGCTTTATTTTCACGTCAATGGAAATTGCTTTTTCATGCTATTATTCGCTGTTTAAGTTCTGAAAGTACATCTTTTGATCAAATACCTGCTGCATTGGCATCAACTGGTGTTTGTCTAGCAAATAATAGGGTTTTTAATTTTTCAAAATTAATTTTTGAAGGCATGACTAGGAATTTGGAAGGAACTAAAAAGTTTTTAATGTATCCTAGATTCATTCAGACTTTAGTTAGTGACCAAATACTAACCTACCAGAGTTAACTGATACATGGGATGTTCCTACATTCACAAAGAGAACTTTCTCTTTTTTGACCAAACAAGGCAATGCCTTTACAGGAACAGTAACACCATTGTTTGCTCATATGTTAGCCCAACCTGCCAATCAAGAAGGTGAGGAACCTAGCAATGCTAGTGCTTCTCAGCAAACTCCTTCTCACCAGAGTTCCCATTCCCTAGAAGATTCACAATCTTCTTCTCAAAATGTTGGTGTTCCACCAAACACTGATGAGATGATCCACACACCTTCTTCTTCTATTGCTGCTAGTGGTTCACCACAAGCACAAGCACCAGAGGTGGTGGATGTTGCAAATTTAACTACTTTGTGTACAAGTTTGCCCCAACAGGTACAGGTTTTGCAGAAAGAAAAGCTTGTTCAAGACAAGAGAATTGCTGAATTGGAAGCTAGCCTAATCAAGTTAAGGAACAAAGTGTCACCTTAGATGAGGAAACATAGATCTATCTAGAAATCTACAATCAAGAAGCAAAGATTCAGGAACCACAAGAAAAGGCAACTGAATGCAAACAAACAGGGGAGGAATTATGAAGGACAACCACCTTCTTCTGATAATCAAACAAGGATCTTTGGAAATGACATCAATTTTGAATTGGATGAAGATGTCATGGGGACTTATAAAGATGGAACTGGTTTAGAGACTGGTGTGGATGGACCTTCAAATATGGAGATTCAACATGAAGAACCACAGCCTACTCATGAGGAGCCACAAGTTGAAGAAATTTAGGTAAATCAGCCAACACCACCACCTCAATCACCACTTTAAACAAATTGGAGTGCTTTATATGAGAAGTTAGAGGAAATTACTATTCAGTTTCCTGTATATTCAACTCCATCACCACAAAGACAAGTATGGTTTCAAAGGAAACAGACTTCACAAGTACTGTCTAGATCAAGAATGAGCAATGAATCAGACAAGACTGAAGAGGTGGAAGTTGAAATGATGGCTTCTATGGAAGAAAGAGTATCTGGGGATACACAAGTGATTGAAGAAACAAGTGTGTCTAATACTGGTGAAATCAACATTGTTGAAGATCCAACTACTGCTAAGCCAACTAAGCCGACTGCAAGTACTGCTTGTGGAATCCTAAGATTCACGGATCTTTTAGCTACTAGGAACGAATCTCATTCACTTGATTGAATCAAGGCGGAATAGAATGAAACACGTTTAACAAGGTGTTTAGGCACAAAGAACATGAATTAAAACAAAAGGATTGTTCATTATATTAATAACAAACAACCACTAAGTGTGTGTACATTGAATCCCACACCTAGTCGACACACGCTTTAGGTTTACATTGTATATGAAAGTTATGAATAAACCTAATACCCTTGGTTCCTTTTATAGTGTAAGGATTAGGGTTTACAAGAGATAAGAATAAATAAACATGTAAATCTACTATTCAAATAAACTTATACAGAATATATCCTGCATGTTTATCTAAATAGAAGCTTCCAAAGGCTTCTTGTCTACGTTTCTGTCAATGCTTGAATTTCATGTGACAATGCTTGGATTGCACATGACAACACTTGAGCCATCAACCCCCGATTTGCTCTTGTCAACGCTTGATTTGCTCTTGACAACGCTTAGACAAATGTCTTCATGTTTTCTTCATTTTTGAGTTTCTGCCACATCAACTTTTTGACCCAACAATCTTCCCCTAGTTGATGTCGGCAAAACTCTTTGTGTATCTCTTGTAAGTTGTACATCATCTTCAAATTGCTTCCCCTCAATTGTAGCACGTATGTCTTCCCCTTTTTGTCACATCAACAGGGAAGTAAACAATGTATGCAATCTTGAAGATTCTCTAAATGTAGGCTCTGTGTAATGATCTTGAAGAAAAATAAATAAAGTAATCTTGATGTAGAAGTAGAATAACCCAAACCCATGTTCCATTTCTTGTACTATCCACGTGATAAAGAACTTATACTCATCTGACAAAGTATAAGTAGACCTCGATCCCTTGTCAATATTCTCATCCTTTGTGAGACACTAAGCACGATAATGTAACTCCTTCAAGTGTTATGACAAGTCTTCGTCACCAAACATTTAAAGCACGAACAAGTTATCTTTAAAGTCAGTGTATGGCTTCACGACTTTAAGATATGATAGAACACAAACTCGCGAAAATCTTCTTCAAACATTAAACTTACCATAAGAATTCTTCCCCTTAAGCTAACACCTCTTCATGACGAATTTTAATGAAATAACATCTTCATACCATATGTAAAAGTATTGGATTGGATAACTCTTTCTCAAGGCTATCCCGATTACATAGTTTAAAATATCCATCAAATTCTCATGAATAGTTGCTAACTCGCATTAAAATCATTAATCCCTTTTAAAAATATCCGAGCCATAAATATCAACTTGATATTCTATATAAAAACGGAGATTCCATGTACCTTTGCGTGTAAATACTTCCTTTTTGTGTGCTAAAAACATACCA
This sequence comes from Glebionis coronaria, assembly GCA_025667525.1. Taxonomy (NCBI): domain Eukaryota; kingdom Viridiplantae; phylum Streptophyta; class Magnoliopsida; order Asterales; family Asteraceae; genus Glebionis; species Glebionis coronaria. The sequence continues at coordinate 581,355,207 of CM046878.1, read as the reverse complement.
ATTTTCTCAACAGCAGCTATTCCTTTGTTGTCCAACATCTTCCTTTGTCCAATATCCTTTCCACATGTAGTGTCACATATCAGACAACACCTATCAACGTTTGGACAAAACATTTCCTTAGACAACACCTGTCAACGCTGCCTGTCAGCGTTAACTTTCTTCATATCAGCGTCAATCTATACTTTGTCAGCGTCGAATTTTTCTCTTGTTCTGACATCATTTGTGGCTACGATCTTTAGCAATGGCTTTATCTTTCACGTGTAAAAGTAATAAATCACTTTTAGAAAGCCCAAAATATCCATTCCAACAAAGTAAACTGTATCTCACATTTATATGCAATATAAACGTAATCCCTATAAAATAGGTTTCACATTTTTATTCCATATTTTTCGTAAGGCAGCCACAAAATTTTTAAACGTGTATATCACTAACCGAATCCCTACAAAGCAGGGATTAACTCTGTTTCCAAAACTGATTACACGTCTGTTTCCAACAGTCACAAATCACGCAGCCATATATCTTGCATCGAATCCATAACAACGTCTCTTTCGTATCACGTGACTGACTAGTCACGTTCTTGATCACAGAGCTGTATTAGATCCATTGCTGCTACTGTATCTAAAACCCTAGTCTGTAGACGCATGTACATCTCCACGTGATGTAAACAACCGTATTAAATCCTTCATGTTAACCTGCTGCCTAATATAAATATAGGGTTTTGAGAAAACCCTAGAATAAATGAAAATCACCAGCGTATGAACATGAAGCAGAAAAACATGGTTGATATAGCAGTCGTGGACCATATGTTTCTACAAGGGTTCATCATCAATCCATGAATTGACTCACCAAAGGAAGTAGAAACAACAAACATCCTTCTTTTCTGTTCGAAGATCGATCTAGGGTTTGAAGAAACCCTACATCATAATTTTATGTAAAACAAAAATCTGAAAAACATCACTGCTGCCAACTTTGACGCCTAATAACTTTTGATTGAGGGCTAATCTGGACAATCCCTCCGGTGGATGTCTAGATATATGTGTATAGAACACACATAAGAAATTTTGTGACGATCCAACGGTCCAATCAAAAGTTATAACCTTCTTAATACTGTTGCGCACACAAAAATATCCAGAAAAACCCTAGACGGATTTTTCTTTTCTTCACGATACACGAACACCTTGTTGGTCCTAGCATCACGAGCCACGAGGCTCTGATACCAATTGTGGAATCCTAAGATTCACGGATCTTTTAGCTACTAGGAACGAATCTCATTCACTTGATTGAATCAAGGCGAAATAGAATGAAACACGTTTAACAAGGTGTTTAGGCACAAAGAACATGAATTAAAACAAAAGGATTGTTCATTAAATTAATAACAAACAACCACTAAGTGTGTGTACATTTAATCCTACACCTAGTCGACACACGCTTTAGGTTTACATTGTATATGAAAGTTATGAATAAACCTAATACCCTTGGTTCCTTTTATAATGTAAGGATTAGGGTTTACAAGAGATAAGAATAAATAAACATGTAAATCTTCTATTCAAATAAACTTATACATAATATATCCTGCATGTTTATCTAAATAGAAGCTTCCAAAGGCTTCTTGTCTACGTTTCTGTCAATGCTTGAATTTCATGTGACAATGCTTGGATTGCACATGACAACGCTTGAGCCATCAACCCCGATTTGCTCTTGTCAACGCTTGATTTTCTCTTGACAACGCTTAGACAAATGTCTTCATGTTTTCTTCGTTTTTGAGTTTCTGCCACATCAACTTTTTGACCCAACACTGCTGACATTGTTGAAGACCCAAGTACTGCTAAGCCAACTAAGCCGATTGCAAGTACCCCTGGTGATAATCCTTCACTAGAAAGTCCAACTCCTTTTGTCGAAGATGAGACTTTAGCCCAATTGCTGTTGATTTAAGAAAGAAGAATTTAGTTGAGAATACTAAACAAGCAGAGGCAGAGAAAAAGACACAACAAGAAGTTCTTGCCAAAAAGAATCAAATTCAAGGTAAGAAAGTTCAAGCTTCACACCCTACTAAAGGCATAGTTATTCAACAGCAAGCTAATGAGGAAAGATCTACCAAGATGAAGAAGAAGCTACCTAAGATTGATCCAAAGGATAAGGGGAAGAAGCAATTATTATCAGAATCTGAAGATGAAAGTGATTTAGATGATGATATAAACAAAGTCATGTACAGATTTAATCAAATAGACCATGATTAGGAATTTGCTTATAGAATGCAAGCACAAATTCGTGAAAATGAATTACAGGAAGAACTTGCAGCAAAGCAGGATTTGCTAGAAGCTAAAAGAATACAACAAGAATGGAACATTCAAGAGTATGACAGGATTCAAGCTGAATTACATGCAAGTGAGCTTCTTGCAGACTCATTGATAGCTAAAGAGAGAGATGCATATGATGAAGAAGAGAAATCAAAATTGATTGATGATCTGCTAAGGGAGCAACAAAGATTCTTTGCTAAAAAGAGAAGGAAAGAAAAGATTAAGCCTCCAACTACTATGCAGATTAGAAATCAGATGATGAACTTTCTTAAGAAAGTTAAGGGATTTACTCATATTCAGCTGGTCAAGAAGCATTTTGAAGAAATCAAGACTTTGTATGAGCAAAATAAGAGGACTGAATTGAATTTTGTTGAGATTGGATCTGAAGCAGATAGAAAAGATGTTGAAGAGTTTAAGAGACATCTGCATCAACAAAGGTAATTTGGTAGTACTCCTAGAATTGAGCCAAGTACTCCTGAACTTACAAACACATCTCCACCTATCAAGACCACTTATGTGAAGAAGAATAGAAAGGAGAAGGTAAGTTCAAGGGAGGAAGAGACTGCTCAAAGAATGAATACATGAGTTAAAACTCAAGATATTGCTCAAACTGAAAATGTACAAGCAGTACATACACAGTAAACAGTAAATACAATAGTACATACTGAGGAGACGGTACATACAAACTTGGAAGAGGGTTCAACAGAACTTGAGGGAATTTCCAAGGGTGTCAAAAGGAAAAGGTCAACAAAGAAAAAGAAGAAAGCCAAGAGAGCTAAATCAACAGCGGAGGATAGTGATGATGATGAGAGCTTGAAGAAGTACTTGAAGATTGTGAAATTTGAAGATCAATGTATTGATACAGATATTTTTGGAAAGAGAGCATCCATTGCTAAATGGATTTACTCTATGGATCAAGGACTTGAAGATCATGGAATTCAGAGAACTGATGGCACAACAAGGGTATTCAGACTTTTGGAGGATATTCTTCACATTCTTGACAGACAAGATATTCAGGATCTTTCAAGGTTAGTTCAAGAAGCAAGTGCTGGTAAAACTGAAGTATCACTATTATACTGGGAATTTCTCTTTATGTATGAGCCACACAATTATGATCAAGAAATGTTGAAGGAATTAGAGAATCATGTTCTTAGTTACTGGAGATATTACATGTCATGTGGATTGCATATTTTAGATGTAGATGATGTTACATACTATATGCTGCAAGAGAAAACTTACCCTTTTAAAAGAAAATTGTTGGAAAGGATGCTAGAACAACAATTGGAAGTTACAGAAGAATCTGCTCATGCTTTGGAGTTGATCAGAATGGTTAAACAACAAATCAAGGATTTGAAAGATGAGGAAGAAGCTGAGAAAGAGCCTTAAGTGTTTGACTTTCAGTCACACTTCACGAATGGTTCTCAGTTCACCATTTCTAACACACATAAGAACTGGCTAGTCCATAAGCAAACGGTTTGTGGTAAAGACTTATCAAATCCGTTGAAAGCTGATAGTTTGCTACAAACTATATGGTTCTAACTCACCATGTTTTGAGACAAAGAGTTGGCTAGTCCTAGACAAACGGTACTAGGTAAAGACTTCATCAAATCCGTTGATGGTTGACAATTTACCAAAAATTGTAAGGTTTTCATTACACCTTATTCTTTATGAATAAAGTATTGGCTATTCTAGAGTATACGGATAACTGGTAAAGAATTTATCAAATCCGTTGACAGCTGGTGATTTGCTAAAAGTCATGAAGCCAATACAGATTGGTGTTTGTTGTTAACTGTTTTATTTCACGTATGAAGATTGCAAGCAAAGAAGTATTCAAAGAAAAAAAAATACTTAGAAGGTTTTGTTATCGTCAAATCAAGACAAAGGTTAATGATTAAGAGTTCAAAGACTAAACTCAAGAAGACAATAACTGATGCTGCAAAGATAAGTGAATATTTAGAAGACACAAGAAGATCATAGTTTGAAGACAAAGATGATACTCATGATGTTTGAAGAGTATCTTATCAGAAGAAGATCTACATTTGAAGTGTTTGGCTACATTCAGTTGGATACAAATACAAATTACCAAGTTCAATCCAAGGATGAAGATTGAAGACATGTATTTTAATACTTTCAGTACAAGAGAAACAAGAAGACAACAAGTTATCATTTCTTGTTTAGGGGAGGATTGTTGGGAATTATTTGTTAAGTGTCAAGTACCATTAGTGTATCTTAAGTATTGTTAGTGTTATGTAAGTACCGTTAGTATTAACGCGGTACATAGTAAGTACTGCTACTTATAAGTAAGTACTACTATGATGATTAGGACGAATATATCTTTGTATAAGATATGTCATAGTTATAGTTAGAGTATATCTTATGTAATATACCTAAATAGTTAGAATATTGAAAATATATCGTCTGTGATATAGTTATCTTTATAGAATATTCTAAAGTTTCTAGGGTTCCTTACTCTATAAAAGGAACATAGGTACAATTTATTTCATGTACCTCATCCAAGTCGATTAATAAGAGAACCGAATAGTTAAAAGTAATTCTGTTCTTATGTGCTTTATAAGTTAGATTCCGCATAACTTATTTAGTGTTAGTAAGAGTGCTCAAAGTATTTTACTTTGATTACAAACTACTATACTAATTCTTAACAGAATATAGATCCAACCAAAGGGATCAACAATTAATGTATAAAAGAATTATCAAATACAATGAAGGTTGGTGAAAACTGATGCGTAAAACATTAATTAAAAATGTTATTAAGATTTCCCAAAATACCCTTTATACTCTATTTATTTCATTTAATCTCTCTTATTTAATGTTAATCTAACTTAATACAAATTAAACGATCCAACGGCATAGATAAGTTCTCATTTTATTAACTTTTAAAAATCTCGTACATTAACCCTCCTCTATATATATATATATATATATATATATATATATATATATATATATATATATATATATATATATATATATATATATATATATATATATATATATATATATATATATATATATATATATATATATATATATATATATATATATATATATATATATATATATATATATATATATATATATATATATATATATATATATATATATATATATATATATATATATATATATATATATATATATATATATATATATATATATATATATATATATATATATATATATGAGCCAATAGTGGAGCTATCGAAGTATTATATTTCCAAGTCACATACTCATAAAAACATATTAATATCCAGCGAAAAGATTACCTCATCACGACTATTCGGACATGGAATGGGAGCTTTATAACCCTTCGGAGCCGCCACCAAACAGCTCAACCCCTTATCCTTTTCCAGAAAATACCGGTCGAACCTCTCCCTTTTATCCATAGACACCAACGCCTTAATCGCCTCCATATTATTCAAAAATGAAATATACTCCCTCATACTCTCCGTACACATTTCAAAATTCCCAAACTTACATATATGCTTCATAACAAGTAACAGTTACTATAAAACTCACAAGGTCGCAAAGTATTTCCATCATGATTTATTAGAAGTATGCTAATTGAGATAATGCCAAATCATTTTCGCCCAATATAACAGTAGAACTAGATGAAAAATAAACTAGAAGGTTAATTAAAAAAATGAGAGATCTACCTTTGTTTGCTTATAATTTACTCATACTATTCAAGCCTTTCATCGAATGTTTGGTGGGTATGGTGAAGCCTACAAAATCCCTATATAAGAAACAGCCACCGATAGATTTATGTTGTAATAATACAAGAATCACATGAAAATTGAAGCATAAAATAGCCATTGATGTCAGATTAGGGCTTAAACCCAAATTTCAGATACCTCATCAATGGTGGATCTCGAAGAAACTCTACAGGAAGAAGAGAAATAAATCAAATGTCCGATGAAATGGAAAAGAATAATGCGACAAGATTGAAGGATGTGAAAGTTTTGGGGTTTTTATTTTAGGGAAAAAGATGGGCGGGCCTAGGAGAAAAGATTGGCGGGAGTATTGGAGGGGGTCAAATTTTCCGTTAAAATCTATATTTGATTTGTCTCTTTTAGAGACATGTTTTCTAACAAGTAAACCAGTGTTTATATTTTTTTATTATAGAGATAAGGTATTTTAAGAAAACCAATGCTTGTGTCTCTCATCCTTTATGTTTCCTAGAAATAGAAATTGGTTTTATCATAACCAATTTTTATTTAGAGGTTTTATAACCTTTTGTGTAGTAGTGTCAGTGTCTAATTGAAAGATAATCACTTTTACTAAGAGTTAACCATAAATCATTAGAAACTCTAACCCGCCTAAGTTTTCTTCCCATTTTCACATCAAACCTTTGTTAAAATTCAAACAAAAGACCAAATTTCTTAATTAATAGTTAAACCCTAATCCATCACTAATCATATTCCTAAGCCCTTAATCACCAAAATCACAAAGTATAAAGTTACAAGCCCTAATTTAGACTCGTTTTTATGTTTTCCCTCCAAAACACATTCAAAACCCTTTCCTTCCTAATTTAAACATAGGATCATATCAGATAGATATTTAGGAGATATTTTACAAGTAGGTGCATCACCTACTTGTGTGCTACACATACTTGATTTTATCTTTTCTTGCCGTAAGTTATCCTAGACCACAAGACATTATATTTTCATCCTAGACTCTAGGAACTTGCATCAACCTTCACTAGCCATCCTTAGTCACTAAGAAATACTCATGACACGTTTAAGGCTTTACCTTGGAGCCTAAGGGTTGGAAAAAGTAAAAATAGGGGCGAAATGCTTTCATAAGAACTTGCACCATGTTTCTCTTTTACCTCCTACCCATTCTCCATTTACACTTCTATATATGTCTTAGTACATCCCACAAGACTAGAAACCAGGTCTAGAAGGAAGCCATTGAAGCTATTGAATCTTTGATAGCAAGTAGTGCTCATAGGAAGCCATTAGGAGCCATTTTGGAACTACCTAGGTAATTTCTATGTTAGTTATGCTTTGATCTTGTTATAATGAACTATTAGAGTTATTATAATGCCAAAATTATGTTAGAAAGATAATCTAAAAAGAACTAAGTCATTTCATCAATTTAAATGAAAGTTATAAGTTAAAAATGTCTTAAAACCCTAGTTTTGTATTTTACATGAAATAATAAGCAAAAACCCATATCAAGAGCTATAAATCTGAACAAATGTTGTAATTATAGTTATAAACATGTTTTAAAACCTTGTTTTAAAGTCCTAGATCATTTGTTATATTTTTGAGGTTGTTATGTAATTTTTACAAGTATAGGGACTAAAACTATCATTTTTGAAACTATTTAACATTTTGGGCCAAAAGTGTCATTTTATGATAGTTAAATCTATAATAATAAATGATGGAAAGTTTTAGACCCTAAGGTTAAATATTAAGGGTTTAAAATGCAAATACTAAAACTATATACTTTAGGGGATAAAAGTGTAATTATACCAAAGTATAACTAAAAGGGCAATTTTTACCAATTTTAAAACTAAAGAAGATTAATTATAAATATGAGTAAGTAATGAAGGTATCATGTTAGTATGGAGATTTGTACAAAGATGTTCCATCTTGATATTACGTTCTGACTGAGTGGTTGGGTTTACGATTTAAATTGCCCTCGCTCCTCAAACGTTTATAGAATGGCTTCTGAGTATGATGGCCCGAACAATGGCACTAGAAGTAAAACCAAATGATAAATAAAGAATATATAACCAATACTTAGAAATATGGAACTAAATATTAAAGACTTGATACTATACAAAATATGTTAATCCAGGTTTGTGCGAGATCAGGCTGTTGTTTATAAGACCAAGTTATGGTTTATGTGATCAATTTGTTTATCTGTGAAAGAAATAAATATGTTATAGCTTTTTGGGAATTAATTTGATGAGACAAAACAAGAATAATGAAACAAGAAGGACTTATATGCAAATATCAAGCTTTACAAGAATATGGAGCCCTTTCATACAACAAGGAGGACTTATTAGCAAAAGATGAGAAGGAATTCTAATTAAAATAGATTTCTTATAGAAAGGATTATGTGTAGTATATAAACACATACACCCTACATGCTTTATCATTCAATTATTCACAATGTAAACCTAAAGTGTCTTCGTGTTCTAGGCGTGGGATTCAATGTATACACACCTAGAGGTTACTTGTAATCGTTTAGTGCAAGTAATCGTTTGGAATAAAGTAAACGTTGGAGAGAATTCGTTTGTTGTTTAAACACCTTGTTTATGTGTCTTGTTCAATTCCGCTATGCTAAACACATATGAACGAGATGTATTCCTAGTAAGCTTAATCGATCCGTGAATAATGGATTCCACATAGCTCAGACTCTATGGATCCCAGTTGAGTTCATAACATCACTAGCGCTAATTATTAAATGATTTGAAAACCCATGAGGGGGATATATGTTAAAACAAGAATGCAAGTGTTTTGGTATGCTTCACAGACACAATTATTGACACTATGTTTACTGCTGCCATGAAAGTCCCTTTTTAATTATTAACCGTTAATCATTTCCTGGAAATGAGCGCTAATATTGTAAATAGTACTATATGGGGACTGACATCCCCTGATTGGGCAAATCGCACTTTCTAGAACCATTGTGGTCAAACAAGCATACTTTATTTTGCTAAACAGGATAGTTTGGCAGACTTCCTCATAAGGGCAATTGTGGGTTTCCGATATGTCTAGTCGTGGTATCATAAGCTTAGTGCATTGATTAATCAATTTTACGAGCGAATAATAACGTAGCTCAGTAAAAGGATCTTGTATTCAAAATGATTTTAAACCTATGAATTCACTCTACCATTGTGTTGATTTTAAGCATATATCTTAGGTTTTAAAGATTGCTAGTATGAATAAGCATGAGGATGGCATGAAGAGGCACAAGACTGAAATAATTATTTTAGATTTTGGGAACCTTATATTGTAAAACTCTGATTTTTCATTAATATATATATAAAGTTGATTTTGTCACTCTTTTGAGTTGTTTTCTATTATTATGACTTGTGTTCTATGAAGTAATACCCCAGATCAATGTTCCGCTGCGTAAAGGTAAAATGGGAGTGTTACAATTAAGAACCTTTTGAATCCATATAACTTCACAGCAAACATTACACATAGCCCTGTACTCAGCCTCAGTAGAAGACCTAGAAACAACACTTTGTTTCTTGCTCTTCCATGAAACCAAATTACTACAAAGATAAACACAATAATCAGTCAAAGACCTTTTGGTTAAGTTACTCTTAGCCCTAATCAGATTCCACAAATACATTCAATGTATTACAGACTCCTTTCTTGAAAGTAATACCAAGTCCAGGCTCATTTATCAAATATCTCAAAACTTTAAAAGCAAGTCTCAGATGAGACTTCATAGGACTATGCATAACTTGACTCAAACAATGCACAACATATGCTATATCTGGTCTAGTCATAGTCAGGTAAATCAATTTACCAACAAGTCTCTGATATGGGGTAATTTCAACAAGTATTTTATCATCCCCAAACTTATCCTTAAGCTTTTTACTATCTGGATTAACCTCAATAGGAGCACCACAATGTTTACACCTAAGCATACCAAATTCAGATAGTAACTCAGTACAATATTTCGTCTCTATTAAAAAAATACCATCACTTATGTCAATAACCTCAATTCCAAGAAAATGCTTCAGTTTTCCAAGATCTTTAATAAGAATTTTGGAACTTAAAAACTGTTTACTTCATTAAGTTTATTACCAGTAATGACAATGTCATCAACATAGACTACTAGGATTAAAAACACACCATTATTGTTCTTTATAAATAATGAAAAATCATTAGGACTTTGAACAAAGCCATTTTCAAGAAGAACAAATACAATCTTTTCACTCTACTTTCTTGGTGCTTGTTTTAAGTCATATAAAGACTTTACTAATCTACACACCTTGTTACTGTTATTATCACTATAAACCTTAGGAATTTTCATATAAACTTCTTTATTAAGTTCACCATATAAAAAAGCATCATTGAGATCTAATTGAAACAATTGCCAATTATTGCAAACAGCAAGACTTAAAACACATCTGATATTAACAACCTTAACAACATGAGAAAATGTTTCCTCATAGTCAATTCAATCTCTTTGATTAAAGCCTTTAGCAACAAGCCTAGCTTTAAACCTTTCAACATCACCACTAGATTTGTACTTAACTTTCCATATTCATTTAGATGGAATAGCCTTTCTTCCTTCAAGAAGATCAATTATAATCCATGTGTTATTTCTATTTAGAGCCTCCATTTCTTGATTCATATCATTTATTCATCTGCTATCTTTGATATCTTCTGAATAAGTAGATGACTCATGAATCTTATTCAAATTTGTAGTAAAAACAAAATTGTCAATGCTAAGATTAGCATAACTCAATATTTTGTTTATCCTATATTTAACATCTTTATTAAGCATAAAGTCCTTATATTTAGAAGGAAAATTACTTTTCCTATTAGTTCTTCTAACAATGTTATTTGTTGCTGGTTCTGGGGACCAATTAAACATTTGACCAAAAGACTCAAGACCTTCATTCTTAGAGGAATAATTATCATTATTAGTAGTGTCTGGTATTCCCTCAGAAACAGGTGTTTCTATTGCATACTCATTACTACTGTCCTTCCTACTAGAATTAGTGTTTGTATTAAGTGAACTATCTACCTCAGAAGAAATATCTATATCAGTAGTATGAACACTATCTTTACTTACACTAATATCTACAATGTTGTCATTAGTTATATGATCACTATCTACATGTACATAATTAAACTGACTATATGTACTAACTCCCCCATCATCATAGGATTCACTAGGTCCTTGTATACTTATATTATCAAAAAAAATTAACTCATTTACACCATTTTCACTAAACACAAAATCTTTATTAAAATCATCATTTTTGAAAGGAAAAGTTGTTTCATAAAACATTTCATCCCTTGAAAAAAATAAACTTTTTATTATCCAAACTAAAAAAATTATATCCCTTTTTATCAAAAGCATATCCAACAAGAACACATTTTCAGACATTGACCCAAATTTATTAGACTCATTTAAAACAATAGAGAAACATAAGCATCCAAAAACTTTTAAATGGAGAAGACTAGGCTTAGACCCATAAACCAACTCATAAGGAATTCTACTTGATAACACAACAGTAGGTAACCTGTTAATAAGATATGTAGCAGTTAGTACACATTCAGTCCACATGTTCATAGGTATGCCCCCTACAACATGAAGGCTCTAGCAGTATTTAACAAATGTCTATGCTTTCTCTCAGCTACACCATTCTGTTGGGGTGTATAAGAGCAAGTGGTCTGATGAATAATCCCATGTGTTTTAACAAACTCATCACATTTATGATTTATAAATTTAGTGCTGTCATCACTTCTAAATACTTTAACCCTTTTGTTAGACTGATTATTTAGCAGACTGTAGAAATCAACTACACAATTAAAAACTTCATTTATTCCTTTTAACAAGAACAACCACACATACCTGGTGTAGTCATCAACAACAGTAAGAAAGAATCTAAATCCCTCCCTATTAGTCACTCTTTAAGGACCCCACACATCAAGATGAACAACATCACCAAGATATACTAATCTTGTGATCACTTAAATTAAATGACTCTCTAGTCTGTTTAGGCCTATGACAAACATCACAAAGCTCAGAACCATTAAGTTTAATATCTTTATTATATTTTCTAAGAACATCTAACACTTGATCTGCTGGATGTCCAAACCTATTATGCAAAATAGAAACTAGACATATGACAAATTTTAATATGACTGTTATAAATTTACCTACCTTCATCAACAAAGTACAAACCATCCCTTTCACTACTAGTCCCCATCAGGAACCTTTGAGTTAAATCCTGGATAACACATTTTGATTCATTAAAAACAACATTCACTTTAATATCTCTAGAAAACTTTTGCATAGATAATAGACTGACATTATAATTAGGAACCACCAACACATCTTTAATGATTAAGTTGATAATTTTAAAATTTTCCATCTTTTTCACATATTCCAAAGTTCCATTAGGATGTGCAACACTAATGTTAAGGCATGACACATCCACAACATCAATTAACAAATTTTCAAAAAATTAATATGCTGACTAGCCCTGGAGTCTATTATCCATCCTACATAAGTACTATAAGTACTTATGTTTAAATTATAGTTAAAAAATTTACATTAAACAAAAATAACAACACAATTATTCACTATAAAGGTACCTGCAACACTAGCAGAACCTTTGCTACTTTCTCCTAAAACACTCAGTAAATTCATCAACCTCTGATATTGCTCAGAAGTAAGAGTATGTGATATATCATTATAATGATCAGTTTTATTATTGTTAATGCTCGTATTATTAACATTATTCTGATTAGCATTATTATTGTTTCTTTTGAAATTAACAAGATATCCAACTAACTCAAAACATCTATCAATAGTGTGACCAGTCATATTAAAATGCTTGCACATAAGATTACCATTTTTGTAACCACCAGACTTAGTCTTATTAGAATTCCAAGAATTAGTATTGTTCTTATTAAACCCTTTATTCCAATTATTATTATTAAAATTCCCACCAAACTTAACAATAAAAGCAGATGGTCCATATTTAGAATTCTAGGAAGACCTAAGACTATTTATGTGAGACTCTGACTTCTAACTACACTATAGCTATCATCAAGCCCCATAAGAAATTGCATTAACCTAAGAAGATTAGCATGCTGCTTAAGTTTAGTACCACCAACACAAGCACAAGTAGGTAAATCAGCCAAAAAATTAAACTGCCTTCACAAAGCAATACATTCATGATAGTATTCAGATAAGACATACCAGATTGAGTCAAGTCATAGATTTTATAGTGCATATTATATATTATTGACCCATCCTTTTTATCATATGTTTCTTTTAACTCATCCCAAACAGTTTTAGCAATTTTAGAAAACACTTGTCCTCTTTACAACCTAGGTGAAACACAACCTAAAATCTAAGAAAGTACAACTACATTACATCTAGTCCACTGATCAGCCAAAGGACCAACATCCTCACTTTTAACACAAGACCCATTAATAAAACCAAGTTTATTTCTAGTTTGTAAAGCTAATTCAACAGCTGCAACCCGCACTCTATAATTCTCAGTACCTTCAAGCTTGAAGGTGACTAACTGAGAACCAATATCCTACATCTAAATTAAGATCAATACCATTGCTACCACTAGAAGTATTTTAAGTCACCATGATGAAAGACAAAAGAAACTAAACAAGAAAAGATCCAAAACAAGAAGCACACAAACCACCTTATAACTCCTCTACAAACAACTACACTTATAAAAACTCAAATCCAACAAATCCAACAATCACTACCTATTCCCTTCGACACCTAATCCCCACTAAAACAGACCAAAGAAAAATACCTAAAAGAAAGGTGAGAGAGGTGTTACTTAGCACGCACAACAAACCGAGCATAGATCAACAAGATCTAACCAACAAGAGCAGCGGAAACAAACAAATCTACGTGTTAAAACAAACAAGAATAACAATCTAGCCAAACTTACCGAGACAAGAAGAAACCTTAATTTCTGATTTTAGGGTTTCTTCAAGATTATTGCAATTAACAACAATCCTACCACAATTAACAAAGTAAATATAATAGAAACTACCCAAGATTCAAAAACCCTAAAAAATAACAAAATCTTAATTTTTGAAAAATCCAATTAAACCTCCAATTGATCAATTTAGAACAATTAACCAACAGATTTGAATCAAGAACCAATAGAAGATCATGGTCTATGATTATAGATCAAAACCCCAAATATTCTAACAAACCCTAATTTATAAAACCAATTTAAAAAACTTCAAATCGATGATAAAGAACAACCTGACTTTGATACTATGTAAAAACTTATGAATTAAACCCTTTATCAATTAAGAACAACAGATGATAGTGAACCCAACGAACATCCCCTTTGCTCACTTACCATTATTCAATGTATTACAAGATTTGATACAAAACAAGAAGGGAAAACTCTCTCAAACTCACAAGATTAAAACATATTGATCAGAAATAGAGAAAACCAAAGATTACACATAGTGATAGTGGAATAATGAAAAGATAACAGAATGGAAGGTAGGTGAGGAGTATATATACTCCTATCTTCCACTTTTCCCCTTCAAGTCTTGAACATTCCAACTTTAGTCCTCCAGCTAACAAACTTGACTCTTTAGTTATGAAACAACACCTCCATCTTTATAAATTTGACATCAACAGTCCTCTAGGTTATGACTTATCATTCTAACAAATATGAAAATGTTGATCATGAAATAGTCTAGTAGTTTCCTATTTTTTGCTAACTCACGAACTGTTAGAAAAGAGGCGGCGTTTAGAAAAGATATATAAGCAACATGTGAGATCGTTCAAAAATGTACATCTATGTATCAAGATATTTTGAAGCTATGTATATGGAGTATTTCAAGGGAAATCGAGAATATAGTGCCTAATTAACGGTAAATCATTCGACAACAAAGATACAAAATCACATGATCAAGGATCAACCGGTCAAATATCAGCATTTAAACACAACGTACAATATTGTCGTATTGATTTGGCAGAATAACGAGAGTTGCAAATAGGAAATAACACTAACTAAGGAGGTGTTCAGATAACTAAGGAGGTTTTTTTGGGATCATTGGTTAAGCACGTCATTAGTAATAGTAAGTGTTTGGGGTAAGATATTGGGTGTCAATAAACAAATAAGATAACTACCATGTTGATGCATATGACCAAAACCACAATCATAGCAATGGCACAAATTCAAAATGTAATTTTATTAAGAACATAAAATTGCAAAAAGGCTACCAAAAAGCTAGACAAATAGGACAAGAAACTAAAACCAACCGAGCACTATAGACTAAGACCAAGGACAACCCAAAAGCACAAACTAAAAAGTCAAGAAGGAGAGCTCCTACACCACGGGTTTAACACCCAATCATTCCAGTTAGCGACATTTCCATGACTTTTGCTATGAATCCAAAGGTAGCTTTGATCTCAGAAACCATAATGTTAGTGCTCATTTCCTCTTAACAATGGAGTACTTTAAAACTTAATAAGATTACCTACGGTCTAGCTTGTGTAAATTATAACTTACGTACAAATGTCATCGAGATCTTCAAGAGCTCTTTACATTATCTCCAATAACTCCTCATGTGTGTGTGATATAAGCATCCCATAGGATTATAATTACTAGTCTTTGAATGATCATAGCTCTCCATTAGAAGATTAGTGATCTCTTTTATAAGATCATAGCTCTTCTTTAGAAGATCATGGTTCTTCTTTAAAAAATCACAGTTCTCCTTTGGAAGACCATAACTCTTCCTTAAATGACCATAGTTCTCAATTAAGCGACAATATGCTTTTGTAGACTAACATAACTCTCCTTTAAGGGAATAAACTTCTTCCGTAGATGATCAAAATTATTCTTTGAAGGATCATAGTTCTCCGATAAGAGATCATACTTCTTCTTTAGAAGATCATGGTTCTCCTTTATAAGATCGTAGTTCTCCGTTATGCGATCATTGTTTTTTTATACAAGATCATGGTTCTTCATAAGGGGTATGTGTACTATTTTGAATAAATAAATATTTGTTTTCCAAAAGTCTCATTTTGTAGTATATAAACGTCGCGAAAATAAAATGACAACTGGTCAATATTTTATAACAAGTAAAGAACAAATAATAAGTTTTGACAGTAAGTATCCCCGGCGACAAGTCGCTAAGGATACTTTGGCGGGTAAAAGCCCGCCAATGTTTTCGGTAAATAATTTTAGTTTTTTTCGTTTTGCGTGGTTATCCCGATGACATGTCGTGGGTGAAGATTTAGCCAAGCTATTAGCCAACAAGATTAATGTTGATCACATATAATTGTTCTTGACAACTTATCCTCAACGACATGTCACCAAGGATACTTTGTCGGGGGGGGGGGGGGGGGGGATTTCCCGCTTTTTCTTTTGGTAGACTATTTTGGTAAAAGCTGGGCAAAGATTGCCTGACGACATTCGTTGGGGATACTCTGGTCCAACTTTGACCAAAACGTCTTCATGACTTTGCCACATCGGACAAGTCGTTGGGGATTATAAGCTTTCCCCAACGATATTCTATCGTCTGGGAAAACCCCGTCATGATCCTTCGATTCTTGTAATGGTAGTTGTGAGAACTATAGGTAGTACCTGTGAGAAGTGAGCAATAGTTATCATAGTTTACCGATCATTTGCCACAGTTTTTAAAACATGCATTGAAAAAATAGCATTAAAAATAGGGTAATGAGACCAAAAAACATCATACTTACCACTTTGTGCTTTTTTTTGTTCCTAAACGTACATTTAACTTTTTATGTACCTTAAACCCGTAATCTTGTCTTTTATGGGTATTATTTTACACATTTAGAAGGTTACAAGTTATATATTAAACAAACATAAAACAAATACACCTTTATTTCCACCCATATCTTCCTGGTACGGCTTCTTCTTCTACATCTGGCATGGCGCACACACCTGATTACTATCCTAATTTTTGTACTTGTTTCTATATTTATTCCATACACCCCCTTGTTAGAGTATGGTTACTACATAATGATATGTTTACACATATATGCAACTTTGAGCAGCAGCTATGAAACTGGGAAGTGCGGATGTGAAAGGTTGACCAATATAATTTAAATCACTTGTGTCATCATCACAAGTTACTATTATCATAAACTTACATGTGCCCATCAATGCATATGATGCTGCTCAGAATTTAAAGAAGTATGCTAAGTTGGAATTTAACATGAGTCTTTACATAGTGTTTGTTGATCACTTTTTATAGTTTGAAAAAAATGTTGCTAAAATTGTAGTCATATTAAGAATCGACTGAACCGATGTTAGACCGAGCCGACTGGCCTGACATAAGACCTAACCTACCTGATGGGTGGATTGGGGAAGAAAGTGGAGTGGGGTGCGGGGAAAGGACCATGTATATGGGAGTATGAAAATGAGTGGGTATATATTTCTTATTAGTGAGAATGCACATATGAATAAAAAGTTAACACATAGATATTAACTTGGTGACAAGGCACTAACCTTTTCAAAGGGTAAAATAATATCCATAAAAAGACAAGATTGGGGGTTTAAGGTACATACGAGGCTAAAGTGTAAGTTCGGGACTAGAAAAATACAAAGTGGCACGTATGATAATTTTTGGTGTCATTGGCCCTTAAAAAAATTTCTCATCCTCGGTCATCGGCCTACATGCTGGTGATCCAGAGGGATTCTCATTATTTTCTGCTTTATTGTTTTCCTTTTATTATGATTTTGTCTTTTTTTCGAATGCGTAAACCCTAAACTCTAGCCTTCTAAAAAATTGTTGATTCACCTTTGATCAACCATTTTTTTCTTCAACATCTGTTTGTGTTCGTTGTGTAGAAGATTATTGTCGTTGACAAAAAAGTTGATAATCAAATTGTCTCTCTTTCTAAAGGCAAAACAAGCCACGCAAAGAAGGATGTCGCAACTATAAACAACTACGCCGCCAAATACAATTATGCTTCCGTTAAAACAAACAAAAAAAGAAGATGAAGAAAGGGAGATGCGGTTCTCAACATTTATTTCATCTTGAACATTCGAGAGCCTCCTGTACAAACTGCGACGGAGGAGAGGGGGGTATTAGACGATTATTGGCACAAGCCTAATTGTTGGCTTGTGGTCCATTAAGATTAGGGTTTGTATTAGGTTGCTTCCTAGCAAAGCAATGTATTTAGTATAAATACATATGATATCTATGCATTCAATCAATAAAACACTTTTGTTATTTTACATAACTTGTGTTAGTGTCTTTTCCCTATTTTCAGGAAGTTTTTTGAAATAGGAGTCATGGTTTTTAGTTATTGAGTGATTATTGAGTCAGTCGAATTTTGCAATTTGCACAGTTTGTAACCCATTTGAAGGGACCTGTTCCAACAAGACATATGCATAATGGTAAATATTGACCTGTTCCAAAGAGTTGCTCGAATTGTGAATTCAACACCTCCAACGCGTGTGGAATATAAATACATTGCGACTGTTAAGAGTTCTAAATGACAGATGAACAACTTAAGAACTATGCATAATGGTAAATATTGACCACAATCATAAAAACAAATCATATCAAATAAGCAAATAATCATGTAATGTCTAATGCATACAATGACACAAATTTAACGATAAATAGAGTAAAACATAAACCACACTTTTCTTAATGATGAAGTACTTAAAAGTTAATACATTTATAACTACTAATGAGATCTTCAAGAGCTTTAGACATTACCTTCTTCATATGTTTAATATACGTATCCCTTTCAGCAACTGTTTTACGTACTTCAGCAAGCTCCATTCAGGATCATTGTCGATCTTCGTTAAAAGATCATAGCTCTCGCACAGAAGATCATGGATATCCTTTAGAAGATCAGAGCTCTTCGTTAGAAGACCATAGTTTTCATGTACAAGACCATAGCTCTTCATGACCAGAAGATCACCGCTGTACGTTAGAAGATCACGGCTCTTCTGTAAAGCATCATCGCTCTTCATAAGATCAAACTTACAAAGAAGATACATCTTAAGAAAATCCTCAGACATGTTTAGACGATCATATCTCTTCCTTGTATCATACTTCTTCTCTAGAATATACTTGTGCATAAGATCATTCATCCGTTGAACTTGATTTGTGTTTAGATGATCGTATGTCGACGCTAAAAGATCACCCTTCTTCAGAAGATCTTCCATAATTTTTGTATTAAGATTATAGTTCTCATTTAGAAGACAAGTATTCTTCATTAAAAGATCATACTTCTCATTCAAAAGTTCATACTGCTCCTTTAGACAATCATAATTCGTTTTTGAAGGATCATTGTTCTCCTTTAAGCGGTCATAGCTCTTCTTGAGAAGATCACTGCTCTTTTTTAGAAAATCATGGTTCTCCATCAGTCGGCCGTTGTTCTCCTTCATACGATCGTAATTCACCTTTACAAGATCATAGTACTCCTGTAGATCCTTTTTAAGCGTAGCACACGCGTCATCCATTGTTTGGATCTTCTTGAGTTATGATATTGCGAATAGGGTTTTGGCAAAACGCTTAAGATAAATGATGTAAGAGATATTAACCATATATATACAGCCATGTAATAATTTTATATTTAGTAATTATATTAGTACGTATATTTTATGTATCTTGCAGAAGAAACAAAAAAGTTCAAAACTCAACATCAAAGAAGTTGGTGTAAATCATCAAAATGGACAACCAACTACGGTCAGAACCTGTTGTAGCAGGCAATGACAATTGACACCCGGTGATGAACCAGGGAACCGGTAGGTTTCAGGATGTTGGGTTTAATCGGTTTATGTCAAGATTTCACGTGCATGGCATGGCATAGGAAGAGTTTTATTTAATAATACTTTATGTATATAGTTTAGTTAAAAGGTTGAA
This sequence comes from Glebionis coronaria, assembly GCA_025667525.1. Lineage (NCBI taxonomy): Eukaryota > Viridiplantae > Streptophyta > Magnoliopsida > Asterales > Asteraceae > Glebionis > Glebionis coronaria. Next base: position 581,335,319 of record CM046878.1, on the reverse strand, counting down.
TCAGTAAAAGTGTGTGACCGAGTTTCATGCAGGTACATTGGCACGTTGAGTTTCATGGTACCTAGTCCTTAGGTAGTTATTAGTTTACTCCTACTTTCATGCTGAGTGGCTTTGTTGTAAAAGTTATATAAGGCATCATGTAGTTCTATTTGTAAGTTGTATCAGTTTCCTATCTTAATAAACACAAGCAGTGAAAACCAAGTGCCATTTTGATTGGTGTTTGTGTGGTGTGAGTCCGGGTCCGAGGAGGCTGATTCCAACATTTGGTATCAGAGCGCTAGGCTCTTACCGGGGAAGCCTCCGCCATCGGCGGGTGTGTCGATCGGTGGAGGGCAGGTGTTGAGAAGGTTCGGACAGCGAGGGGCTGTTTGAAAACAGACTGAATGCCTTCTATGTACTAAGGCAACGAAAGACCAAAGTGGGCAGCAAGCTTTGATCGTAGAAAGCTTTATAAGACCGCGAGGGCCGAAGAACCGCAAAAGACCGGCGGTACGACAGTTCCTAGACCGAGACAGAGACTGAAAAAGTCAAGACCGAGATCGAAGGAGGAAACCTAGACCGAGACCGTGACCGCGTATTGCCCGAGAAAGAAAGGAAGACCGAGTTTCAACAGCAAAGACCGAATGATACTGTTGATTCAAAAGACCGAAGATCGAAAGATCGAAAGACCGACGGCCGAAAGGCCGAAGACCGAAAGGCCGAAAGACCGAAAAGACCGAGGAGCTGCAAAAGACCGGGCAGCACCTAGACCGACACAGGTGACAAAAGACCGAAAGCTCACCTGAGAAAGAATAGACCGAAGACCGCAAAAGATAACCATGACCGGCGGGTTGTCGAGACCGGAGCTTTAATAGCTGAAGACCGAATTTCAACAGCATAAGACCGAAAGATGCTGTTGAATTAAAGACCGAAGACCGAATTATTGAATCAATAAGACCGAAGATTCAAAAAAAAAAAGGACCAGAACAAAGTTTTATCTCGATCAAGAGATAAAAGACCGGAGCAAGAACACCGGAGCAAGAACAGGAATGAAGCAAGACCGTGGCAAGAACGCTAGCAAGAACGTTCGCAAGAAAGATAGTAAGAAAGTTTGAAATAAAAAGGTAGCAAGAACGAGAAAGAAAGTAAGTAAGTAGAAAATAGTGGCAAGTAGCAAGAGCAGCAAGGAGACGCATCAGGAGCACCTTCTTGTACAATGGTAGCATTGAATCAGTAAGTTCGATGACGTTGTTAGTTGCATTCAGCGAAATGGATTTGGATGTGTTCGGGAAAAGTCGAGAAACGAGATGTTTTCGAAAGAATGTGTTCGGGATGTGACCGGGGTGCCATGAATAACCGATTAAGGTGGTGATTGTTGGGTTTAATCGGTTTATGTCAAGATTTCACGTGCATGGCATGGCATAGGAAGAGTTTTATTTAATAATACTTTATGTATATAGTTTAGTTAAAAGGTTGAATCAGTAAAAGTGTGTGACCGAGTTTCATGCAGGTACATTGGCACGTTGAGTTTCATGGTACCTAGTCCTTAGGTAGTTATTAGTTTACTCCTACTTTCATGCTGAGTGGCTTTGTTGTAAAAGTTATATAAGGCATCATGTAGTTCTATTTGTAAGTTGTATCAGTTTCCTATCTTAATAAACACAAGCAGTGAAAACCAAGTGCCATTTTGATTGGTGTTTGTGTGGTGTGAGTCCGGGTCCGAGGAGGCTGATTCCAACACAGGATACTTACGGATTTTTTCGCCATAATGTTAATTTTAAAAAACATAGATTTTTCGTAAATGTATCTTAAATGCACTAGATGCAACTGAATGTGTTTGTACTGTTATTAAGTTGCCATAGTTATAAATAAAAAACTAAACTTAATATTTAGTAAAAGCCCGATATGACAATGGTGAGGTCAATTCAATATTTGTTACTGAAACTTCGAAAATCTTGATGATAACTCGATTCAAGTCTACATAAGATCGAGCTCTCCTCGTCAAACATGTTGAGATCCTAGGCTAGAGTTCGAGCTAGAGGGAGCTTGAGTTATTCGACAAAATCTCAACTCATTTACACCCTTAGTGATCACTGAACACCTCATCGTTTCGATTAGAAGTTACTTTGAGAGGAAAAAAACGCGTCAATAGCATTTTGTGAATTTTGGTTCTAATCACAGTGTGTAACAATTGTGGGCTATGCAAGTCTGCATACACAATACTAGAAGGATGTGGACTTAATTTAACAACAAGGATTTGAGTTGTTGGAACTTAATTATGAACGCTGCCTTTTCCGATTCTTTCTTGTTGTTGACATAGTTTCGTTACTGTTATTAAGCTAGCTTATCGTTAAGTCCCTTTTGGACTCGTGTAATTTTCAAAGAAAAAACTGTGCAGTCGATTAGTTCCTGCATATGCAAGTGCAAATAGATATGAAAACTGTTAGATCATGAAATAGTGCAGTAGTTGCCTCTTTTCTGCCAACTCATGAGAGGCGGTGTTCAAATAAGATATATAATTAGCAATCTGAAAGATTGTTCAAAACTGTACATCTATGTATCGAGATATTTTGAAACTATGTATATGGAGTCTTTCAGGGAGATCGAGAATATAGTGCCCAATTAACGGTAAATCTTTCGACAACAGAGATATAAAAGCACATGATCAAGGATCGATCGATCAAGTATCAGCATTTAAACACAGTGTACAGTGTTGTCGTATTGATTTGGCAGAATAACGAGTCAGATAACAAATGTGTACAATTACCTAAAGGTTTACGTTTTTTTTGGGGATCAGATCATTGGTTAAGCACGTCATTAGTAATAGTAAGTGTTTGGGGTAAGATATTGGGTGTCAATAGCCAAATAAGATATCTAAATACCATGTTGATGCATGACCGAAACCACAATCATATGGCACAAATATACCGATAAATAAACACCAACTACATTTTTTTGGAACAACGTAATTTTATTAAGAACACAAAAAAGCTAGACAAATAGAAGAAGAAACTAAAACCAATCAAGCACCATAGACTGACTAAGGACAACCCTAATGCACAAACTAAAAAGTCAAGGAGAGCTCCTACACCACGGGTTTAACACCCAATCATTCCAGTTAGCGACATTTCCACGACTTTTGCTATGAATCCAAAGGTGATATATAGCTTTGATCTCAGAAACCATGACGTTAGTGCTCACCTCCTCTTAACAATGGAGTAGTTTAAAACTTAATAAGATTACCTACGGTCTAGCTTGTGTAAATTGTAACTTACGTACAAATATCATCGAGATCTTCAAGAGCTCTGGACATTACCTCCAATAACTCCCCGTGCGTGTGTGATATAAGCATCCCATAGGATAATAATCACAAGTCTTTAGAAGATCACGGCTCTCCATTAGAAGATCAATGATCTCTTTTATAAGATCATGGCTCTTCTTTAGAAGATCATGGTTCTTCTTTAAAAGATCATAGTTCTCCTTTGGAAGACGACCATAGCTCTTCCTTATATCACCACAGTTCTCCAGTAAGCGACAATACTGCTTCTGTAGATTAGCATAATTCTCCTTTAAGCCAATAAACTTCTTCCGTAGACAATCGAAAGTCTTCTTTGAAGAGTTCTCAAATAAGAGTTCATAGTTCTTCTTTAGAAGATCATTGTTCTCCTTTACAAGAGCATAGTTCTCTGTTATGCGATCATTGTTCTCCTTTACAAGATCATAGTTCTCCTTCAGATGATCATAGTTCTCCTTTATATCATTGTTAGGCTTATTGTCCTTGTCAGCCATTGTTTTGATCTTCTTGAGTTTTGGTATTGTGAATATATATGCGTTTTAGGGTTTAGCTAGCAACGCTGAAGATAGATGATCGTATAACCATATATAGCCACATAAAACTTTATATTTAGTATGTAGTATACTTTACATATATTTTTTTTTTTTGAACGATAGTATACTTTACATATACAAGTTACAACCCTTTTAAATTAGTCAGTTTAAATGTATTAGTTTATAGTCGGTTAGAGAGTTCGGTCAATTTGCACTTGAAATGTCATGTATCAATAATCTTTACGCGACAAGTAACTGCATTGTAAATTATCATATGAACTTTACTGTTAAATAAAACACACACGGGTGGTGTTTTGGGTGACTTATTTTTCATGCTTATGTTCTTAACTTGGTATTGCGTGATGTTATAAAAATAAAAAGACATAAATTCAAAAATTATTTACTATTGAAGATTTTTTTTCTAAATCTAAAAGTCTTCATTAAGCGGTTTGATTTACTAAATAAAAGATTAAATTTTGGGTTAAAAATAAGTATATAAACTATTTAATAAAATATCCACTTCCACAAACAATAAGCATTAATTGTGATTTGTGAGAACTATGAGTAGTAGCCATGAGAAGTTAGCAATAGTTATCACAGTTTACCGATCATTTGCCATAACTTTTTAAACATGTATTGTAAAAATAACATTGAAAAAAGGCTAATGACACCAAAATTACACTTTAATCTTTTATCTACTTAAACTCATAATCTTGTCTTCATTAAAAAATTACAAGTTATATATTAAACAAACACAAAACAAACACACGCCTTTATTTTTCACCTATATCTTCCTGGTACAACTTCTTCTTCCACATCTATCGTGGCACACACCTAATTACTATCCTCAATTGTACTTGTTTTCTATATTTATTCCTCCACACACTACTACACAAAACGCTAAAGAGACCCCCTTAAAAAGACTGGTTATAAAAAAACATGTCTCTATGACCAAAATTGGTGGGAAGGGAATGCATGGAAACTGGTTTTCTTGAAAAAAACCAATCTCCATAATGTGAATTCTAAAAAAACTGGTTTTTAAGATGCTACCAGTCTTTTTTATAGAAGTAAAGACATTGGTTTTTACGTAATAACATGTCTCTATGTGTATGTTTTATGGACACCATTTTTTATTTAAAAAACTAGTGTTTTTACACATTTTAAGACATTGGTTTTTAAAAAACAGTCTTGTTTTATTTTAAGATATTGGGTTTGAAAACGGGTCATATTTTTGCAAAATCTAAAAAATTACACAGTCTGCGTACCGACACAACTAATAATTAAATCTATATTTTCACGAGATATTTAATACAAGGATTTATTAACGTAATTAATATTTTATTTCATTAACATTTATTAAAAATGAAAAGATTTAAGTGAAGTCCATTTTTCGTTAAATTTAAGTTAAACCGTGAGACTAGATAAATTATCAACATTTTTGAAAGAGTTTACGAAATATTATGAGACAATGGTCAATTGAATACTCGTTCTTATTGGAAAAATCATTTGAAACGCAACGGCGAAAATTTCGTGTTTTTAATCATCCGTTAACTATATTAAACGAGTCCAGAATCATTCATTAACAAAACTTATAACAAATGTTACACTTCTAGTCCCTGCAGTAATATTTATAACATTTATCCTAAACTATTATTAACTTTTCACATAATTTTTATACTTTATTATATAAAAGAAAAATTTAGGGTTAGGATTCATTTGATAAAACCCTAGCACACACACATAACTTTGTGGCAATCACCATTTTTCTGGCGACTTTTTCCGGTCGACCGCCGCTGTCCAGCCACAGCAAGCACCTAAGGTTCCACCATCCATCATCACACCCTGATCTATACATCTTATCATCACCCCGCCGCCACTCAACACCACACCAGCCATCACGGTGCAACCCTACTGCTGCCGTCAACCACCATGTTACACCACCCTTCCTGTTCATCAGCCACTATAAACCCCACCATAGTCGTGGTTTCAGACCACCACCGTTGCTCTCTTTAGCCGCCTACGCCACCATATTTGCCTTCAGCCGCCATAGTAACATCAACACAACCGCCACCCTAACCACCTACATCATCACAGCCGCCACTAAGATCTGACAACCCACGTTATATCATCACTGCCATCACGGCGCATCCCTTATACAGAGCGTCTGCACCTGTCTGCTTTCTATTCAAGTATATATGTTGAGCACGTATATACTTTTCATCTTCTAGTTATTCTTTTTTTTTGGTTTCACTCCCACTGTTCATATAGCTTGATTTTCCTTGCATCTCTGCACAACAGGGGCGGACACACAGCCAAGACTGGGTATGCACTTGCATACCCTTGTGATTTTTTCTTGTAATGTAAAAAAATATAATTCGATGATTTTTTTAATGAAATAAAGAGGAGTGCATACCCAGAAAAAATGAGATGCATACCCTGATTCAATTTACAATATTTCAATTCTTCATGATTCTAAATAAAAAGATTTGAAGATCAATATGAATAAATAGTTAAATATACGCAGGTGAAGCTCAGTTGGGGAAGACGAAAAACAATGAGAGAGAAAGAAAGTAAGACTTTTTCCTTTTGTCGTGTAGTTTTTGTAGCATCACGTGGGGCAGTTTTCAAGTCAAAATGTAACCATCTTTTTTTCTTTTCTACTCGTTATTATTACACTGTATTACTTTTTTGTTTTAAAAAGAATTACATTCAAAATGTTTACTCTTTTAATTTAAAAATAGTTACTTATTTTGAAAAAAAAATGTTATTTCTTTCTAAAAAGACAACTTACAAATCTTCCTACTTACGGATTAATAGTTAAAAATATTTAATATTATTTTGTATGTAAAAGAATATGCAGACATATATTATAATAGAATATAGCAAAACTCTTTTAAAAATACACAAAGTTTTAGAACAATCAAATGATACCTGTATAACTTTTTAGCACCCTGTATGTATTAGCTTTAATCCACTTATACTTGATATTATTGTTAATACACATAAAGATGTGTTTACACATATATGCAATTTGTTGGAAATTTACTGTAATTGTGGGAACGAGTCATACTTGTAAATGGGTTTGGAGGTACGGAGTGTACACCCATTAAGTCCCTGACCTCCCTGGACTCAATATAGTGGTTGTGCTGATGGTTGTATCATCAGCAGGAGGAAAGTGTTCATAAGCAGAAAGAAAAGTTCATCAGTAGAAAGTTGCTCCTACAGCTCCTGCTGATGAACCACATGTTGATAAACACTTGACTTAGCTAAAAGTCTTTGTCACCTCTTTGACCAATTTATGAGGGGTTTAATATTGACTTGATGACCAGGTTTATGGTCATGTAACCACTATGCTTTCATGTAGGCAGTTATGAGATTAATTGGCCGATTAATGCTCATAACACCTTTGACCTTGAGTTACATTCTTAGGAATGGTATCCCTATATAAAAGGATAACACTTGCATGAGGAAAACACATAAACATAAACACTTACACGCACAGAGTTCTTGATTTGTGCCTAAAACAAGAACTAACACTTGGTTTTATTCCAAGGGGGTATTCATGTTAACCCAGGCATAGGGTCGAATAATCTTCTTTGGAAAGTGATTACACGACTTCAAGTGATATCTGATAACTAATTCATTGGTACGTAGTTAGTCTATTGATTATCTTTACCCTGTTGGAACGAAGTAAACCCCAATACAACTTTGAGCAGCAGGTATGGAATTGAGAAGTGCGGATGTGAAAGGTTGATCCATCTAATTCACATCACTTATGTCATCATCACGAGTTACTATTATCACAAACTTACATGTGCCCAACAATGCATATGATGCTGCTCGGAATTTAAAGAAGTATCCTAAGTTGGAATTTAACATCAGTCCATACATAGTGTTTGTTGATCACTTTTTAAATATTGAAAAAATGTTGATAAAGTTGTAGTCATTGTAGGAACCAACTGAACCGATGTAAGACCGAGCCGACTCATAAGACAGAACCAACTCGATGTATGGATTAGGGAAGAAAGTGAAGTGGGGTGTGGGAAAAGGACCATGTATGTAGGAGCAGGAAAATGAGTGGGTATATATTTCTTAGTAGTGGGAATGCAACTATGGATAAAAAATTAACACATAGATATTAATTTGGTGATAAGGCACTAACCATCTCAATGGGTAATTTTTTTTTGAACGGCTGATATTATATAAAAAGCTTCTAGCAAGACACTAGAAGCAAAAAAAACCAACAACAAATCTAGAAATACACACAATCTTGATTCTTCCCGAAAGCTTTAACTGTAAAGCTTACAAAAAGGATGAAAACCTCTTGCCAATTACACCGAACCAAGACAAGAAGAAAATCCACAGCCACAGAGGCCGACCAACCGGTTTTCACTCCAGGATGTTTTTGATGTAAACTCATACAAGCCTCTGATAAAAAGAAACATATACAAAATAAAACAAATTATAATGAGCCAAATACCAAGAAGATTACAAAGCAGCCAAGAAAAAGAACAAGAAACATCAGCTCATACAACTACATGAAAACCGCAAAGGAGATTTGAGCCAATCGATCTAGCTACATGACATGCGACCTCTGTGATGAAGCCAAGAGAATGTATAAGTAATAAGTGTGAAAACACTTATCCTTTTACCGCTTATTTCCAATAATAACATGACCAAAACGTGTACTTTATGTCGTAAAAGTCAGAATTATGCGTGGTTTGTGTTTTTATTGTGTTTCAGGATAAAAATATGGAAAAGGAAGAAAACATGGGCTATCACGGGCTTTTATCGAAGAAAAAGACAAAAGACGAAGTCAAAAGATCGAGAGTGCAAAAAGAACGGAAGTCCAAGGCCTATTATGAAGATTTATCGAAGAAAAAGTCTAAAGACGGAAGTTTAATGAAGTCGAAGAACTCAAGTCTAATTTTAGAAGAAAATTATAAGACAAGTTCAACTTATATCGACAAATCCTGAGACGACGTCGAGAAAGACAAAGAAATTAAATCGAGTCGAGTCGAGAAGAAAGAAAGAAGAAAGCTTAAGCACTTAACCTCCCCACCTCCTATAAATACCCTCCTAATATGTCATTAGGAGGGTGTTAGTTAGTGGTAGTTAATTTTTAGTTTTTTATTAAGTGTGTTTTTATTTTCTCTCTAGTTTTTCTTTTTCAAGCTTATTAAATCTTTACTTTAATCTTGTAATCTTTTGATATTAATCTTTAATCAAATCAAGCTTATTTCCTTAATTCTCATTCTACCTTACTTAATCTTTTTTAATCTTGATAATCATGTAGTTTATTTTAATTTTGTTGATGATTTGATTGTGTAGCTTATTTGGTTGTGCTTACTGAATTGGTGATTTTAAAAGTTTCTATATTAAAGTGCTTATTTTCTTAATCTTAATGCTTAATAGTTCTTAAAAATAAATTGATTTTGATAAGTTTAATATTTTGATAAAAAGTTGATTTTCAATATTTAGATTATTTAGTGTTTTAATATTTTGATAAAAAGTTGATTTTCAATATTTAGATTATTTGGTTGTGCTTACTGGGTCTTGGGGATTTTGTGCGTGACGTTCAAAGATCTATGAAGAAGATAGGATTAGATAGAAAACTAAAAATATGATATTGTAATTTTTACACTTAAGTACACAAAATAAGTGTTAGTTTACCAGCGTCTTAAACCAGTGGGGGAATTCTTCTAGCATGTCTTTTTCTTTTCTTCCTGGAAATAAACTGAAAAACGTTCATGCTATTAGAATAAGTCGGCGAAATGATAAGTTAAGAAAAAAAAGTTACAAAATTAAAAAACGCGTACCTCCGGAACTGGTTTGGTACGTGTCGATCTCAGGACTGTTGTTAAGTACATACCATCTCGCTTTCTTGTACTCGTCGGTAGGAAAATGAGGAAAGGACAGTAAACCAATCGGCTTGCATACCGATCGGAACACCTGAAACTTACACGTTGAGGGAGGGGGGTCCACATTACGATCGGACGATTAAATTTCGTGGTAACACCCCGAAAATATTGAGAACTTATAGTCAATGCTTCTTCTGCAACATAACCCTCCGCGATCGAACCTTCCGGCTTAGCTTTATTTCTTACATAACCTTTTAGCTTCTTCATGAATCTTTCAAATGGATACATCCACCGGGGTTGAATAGGCCCGCCTTCAAGAGCCTCTAGAGCTAAATGGATGGACAAGTGAATCATAGTGTCAAAGAAAGCAGGAGAATATATGCGCTCAAGCTCGCATAGAATTTCAACCACCTTGACCGAAGCTTTAAACATGTCCTCCTCCATCAAAGTTGTAGAGCAGAGTTTCTTAAACAAGGAGCACAGATTGATTATTGGTTTTGCAATATGTTCGGGCAAGTAATTTTGAAGTCCGTAAGGAAGTAAACGTTGCATCATTATATGACAGTCATGAGACTTCAGGCCCGTTATATTTGTATCATTATCGGTCACTTTGTGCTTGAAGCATGATCCGAACCCATTTGGTAGTTTAACACTTTTGATGTACTGACAAAACTTTTTTCGGTTCTCTGGTGTTAAAGAATACGCAGTCTGGGGCTTCACGGTCTTCCCCTTGTGGTTTACGGTTAGCCACAAAGGTCTTCGAATGCCCATCTTTTTCAAGTCTTGTCTTGCCTTTGCGGTGTCTTTACTTTTGTCATTCATTAGCAAAATGTTCAACGTATTAGATAGGGTTCATTGTATTAGATAGAGTTCAACATTAGAGGTTAAACGTATTAGATAGGGTTCAACATTAGATGTTCAATGTATTAGATAGGGTTCAACATTAGAGGTTCATTGTATTAGATAGGGTTCAACATTAGAGGTTCATTGTATTAGATAGGGTTCAACATTAGAGGATCATTGTATTAGATAGGGTTCAACATTAGAGGTTCAACGTATTAGATAGGGTTCGACATTAGATGTTCAATGTATTAGATAGGGCTCAACATTAGAGGTTCAACGTATTAGATAGGGTTCAACATTAGATGTTCAATGTATTAGATAGGGTTCAACATTAGAGGTTCATTGAATTAGATATGGTTCAACATTAGAGGTTCATTGTATTAGATAGGGTTCAACATTAGAGGTTCATTGAATTGGATAGGGTTCAACATTAGAGGTTCATTGTATTAGATAGAGTTCAACATTAGAGGTTCATTGAATTAGATAGGGTTCAACATTAGAGGTTCATTGTATTAGGTATGGTTCAACATTAGAGGTTCAACGTATTAGATAAGGTTCAACATTATAGGTTCATTGTATTAGATAGGGTTCAACATTAGAGGTTCAACGTATTAGATAGGGTTCAACATTAGATGTTCAACGTATTAGATAGGGTTCAACATTAGAGGTTCATTGTATTAAATAGGGTTCAACATTAGATGTTCAACGTATTAGATAGGGTTCAACATTAGAGGTTCATTGTATTAGATAGGGTTCAACATTAGAGGTTCATTGAATTAGATAGGGTTCAACATTAGAGGTCCATTGAATTAGATAGGGTTCAACATTAGAGGTTCATTGTATTAGATAGGGTTCAACATTAGAGGTTCAACGTATTAGATAGGGTTCAACATTAGATGTTCAATGTATTAGATAGGGTTCAACATTAGAGGTTCATTGTATTAGATAGGGTTCAACAATAGAGATTCATTGAATTAGATATGGTTCAACATTAGAGGTTCATTGTATTAGATAGGGTTCAACATTAGAGGTTCATTGTATTAGATAGGGTTCAACATTAGAGGTTCAACGTATTAGATAGGGTTCAACATTAGATGTTCAATATATTAGATAGGGTTCAACATTAGAGGTTCATTGTATTAGATAGAGTTCAACATTAGAGGTTCATTGAATTAGATATGGTTCAACATTAGAGGTTCATTGTATTAGATAGGGTTCAACATTAGAGGTTCATTGTATTAGATAGCGTTCAACATTAGAGGTTCATTGTATTAGATAGAGTTCAACATTAGAGGTTCATTGTATTAGATAGGGTTCAACATTAGAGGTTCAACGTATTAGATAGGGTTCAACATTAGATGTTCAATGTATTAGATAGGGTTCAACATTAGAGGTTCATTGTATTAGATAGGGTTCAACAATAGAGATTCATTGAATTAGATATGGTTCAACATTAGAGGTTCATTATATTAGATAGGGTTCAACATTAGAGGTTCATTGTATTAGATAGGGTTCAACATTAGAGGTTCAACGTATTAGATAGTGTTCAACATTAGATGTTCAATATATTAGATAGGGTTCAACATTAGAGGTTCATTGTATTAGATAGAGTTCAACATTAGAGGTTCATTGAATTAGATATGGTTCAACATTAGAGGTTCATTGTATTAGATAGGGTTCAACATTAGAGGTTCATTGTATTAGATAGCGTTCAACATTAGAGGTTCATTGTATTAGATAGAGTTCAACATTAGAGGTTCATTGAATTAGATAGGGTTCAACATTAGAGGTTCATTGTATTAGATATGGTTCAACATTAGAGGTTCAACGTATTAGATAAGGTTCAACATTAGAGGTTCATTGTATTAGATAGGGTTCAACATTAGAGGTTCAACGTATTAGATAGGGTTCAACATTAGATGTTCAACGTATTAGATAGGGTTCAACATTAGAGGTTCATTGTATTAGATAGGGTTCAACATTAGATGTTCAACGTATTAGATAGGGTTCAACATTAGAGGTTCATTGTATTAGATAGGGTTCAACATTAGAGGTTCATTGAATTAGATAGGGTTCAACATTAGAGGTCCATTGAATTAGATAGGGTTCATAATACTTCGCTTTTGGCTAGGTATAAAATCTTATCGTCCGAATCTTTTCGAATTGAAAACCGGTCTTAAGTGCGACTCAATCGTCTTTTGGTGAATCAAGAGAATGGTTTGGTTTGTTTATCTAATTTAAACTATTAGCAAGTAATTAAAGTGTCGTTGAGTAATTTAAAGCTTTGACAAAATTAAACTTAAAGTTAATTTATGAAAATTCTTAAAACTTAAAGCTTGTAAAACTAGAAAACTTAATCAATCGGAATAAGACAATTAATGTCCATCGGAATACATCAAACTTTCAACCATCGGAATATCACTAACATTAACCATCGGAATAATTAAGTTCAGATCGGAATACTTAAAAAGCACTTCTGTCGCAATATGCATCTATCGGAATGCTGTTGTCGCAATGATTCTATCGAAAAATGGGCAGCACTTCGTCTTAACCAAGACCTTAAGACCCGTCGGAATATGCGATCGCAATAAGCGATCGCAACCCAGATCGGAATAAGGAGGGAAGATCCAACCGATCGCAAAGTAAAACCCTAATGGGTTATTGCGATCGAAAACCAAAAGCTATCGGAATGTGCAGCAAACAATCGGAAAGTGTACCAAAACCCTTTGATTGCGATGGAAGGTAACAATTTCCGAAATTTGTGGGAAGAGTGAAACTTAATAAGCAGTTGCAATAAGCTACTCTAAGCGAATTTCAAATACTTCAAAAAGCTTAAATTTGATGACTTTTCAAAACTTAAACTCAAGAACTTAATGAAATGACAACTTTAAACCATTAAAAACCTTGAAGAAATCCGAAACTCAATAAGCTAAGACTCGAATAAGCCAATAAGCATTACGAGCTTATGGTTTAGACGAAGGAGCTTGTGTGTAAACTAAAAAGAGCAATCCTTTAATCACGAAAACACCAAATCATAAGCATGAAGAATGTAAATCGGATCAAAGGTAAATGAATCAAGAAGTGTAAAATGAGAATAAGGATCAAAAGCTTAAAATAGAACTTTGATTAATGAAATAAGCAATACAAAAGTGTTTAATCTTGAAAGATTAAAAGAAAAAGATGAACTAGTGAGAGAAAGTTTAAGACTTTCTCTCTCTAAAAACTAGAAAGAGACTTGAAAAATAAAAACTAGCTAACCCCCTCCTAATGTGATTAGGAGGGTATTTATAGGGAAGTGGGAGGCATGTGTGGTGCTTTCTTCTTTCTTTTTCTTCTCGACTCGATTTTAATTCTTCGTCTTTGTAGTCTTGGGATTTGAACTTGTCTTTTAATTTTCTTCTTCTATTAGACTTAAGTTCTTCGACTTCATTAAACTTCCGTCTTTAGACTTGTTCTTCGATAAATCTCCAGAATAGGTCTTGGACATCCGTTCTTTAAGCACTCTTGATCTTTTGACTTCGTCTTTTCCCTTTTTCTTCGAAAAAAGCCCGTGAAAGCCCGTGTTTTCTTCCTTTTTCATATTTTGGTCCTAAAACACAATAAAAACACAAACCACGCATAATTCCGACTTTTACGACATAAATCACACATTTTGGTCTTGTTTTTATTGGAAATAAGTGGTAAAAGGATAAGTGTTTTCACACTTATTAAATCCCCTACACTTGACCTTTGCAATGCCCTCATGCAATGCATTAATTTTAAGCACGGTTTACATTTCCCATCATAAATAACCTACCTTGGCCTTTATTAAATGAAAAGATAGAAATAAGTAAAGAAATTAAAAACTTACATTAGTTTTGGCAGCCATGAACGTTTATCATCCTCAAGTTTCACGTTCCCCATACCAAGCTTAGAAACGAGATCATTGTTATTATAAGTTAGCAAACTATCACGAACTTATGTGGGCCAATTATTCACTTAGACTCCCTTATTCCTAGGTGTATCTCTTATATTTTATTTTTGTCTTGAATGATCACGAGGATGCATTGTTTGACTTATTTCGATAGTTATTTAGTCCGAAAATAAGGTGAACGATTTAATCAATAGTTAGCTAAAGGACCAAATCTTTTAAAACTGCTTCTCGGGATATCAAAAAGTTCATATCTTGGCATAACTTGGTTCGCGATTTGAGACCTTTCTCGGGCCGATATTTGGCAGTGACTTCATACTTCGAATCTTCGAGAGACGTTCTTGAAATTATGGTCTTCTCTTCATAATAGGAATTTCTTCACTTGAAGTTTTTGAGAGATTCTTCATCTTTGGACCACGACTTCTTCATTTTTCTCCAATCTTTATTTTGGACTTTGATATACAACGATCCGCCTCCTTTTAGGACTTGGATCTATTTATCCTCATACCTTGTTAGGGTCTTTTCGGATAGACTTCTCCATGACTTTTGGGGAGTTCTTGCTTTTTCGTCGTGTGTCTCGATCCTTAATATAGATTTTCGATAAATGATTCTTCACATCACTTTTGTCACACCCCCAAATTCACCACAGCGGAAGACTGGCTTTGGGAGGCTATGACGTCATGAGTAATCGAGAGCTTGATCCGAGAACGACCTCTACATGCCAAAACCACATAGCAGACTCCAAATAGTCCAATCAATTAAGTACCTGAAAATACATGCTTAAAATGTCAACATAAAGTTGGTGAGTTCATAAGTTTGTTTTAAAATGTTTATGAAAAAAAAAATTAAGTTTATACCGACCACTACACCTTGCAGTAAAATGTAAGAGTTTAAAAAAATCACAACTTCTGTTAAATAGACATTCCTTGATGATTCCAAAATTTATTAATAAAGACAGTTTATTGATAAAAACAGGGTTTACTTATAAAACAGAGTTTGCTGATAATAAATATGATTTACTGATAAAAATAGAGTTCAATGGAAATAATATAGTTTTCTGAAAAACAAAGTTCAATGGAATAAATAAAGTTTTATGATAAAACGGAGTTCAATGATATAAATAAAGTTTTCTGATAAAACAGAGTTCACTGATAATGAAATAGTTACTGATAAAAAACAGGTGTTCACGCTAATGATATAATTCCATGATAATAAGATGTTCTTGATAACAACAAAGATTCTTGATAATAATTGAAATCCCACACAATGTTTCCACACATAGATGATAGATAAATCAGATACACAATGGTTTGCTAAAACAATATTACTGTATAAGTGTAAACCAGTACAGATTGAACTTTTACAGAAACCCTTAATTATTGCCATTTGGAGTACCCCTCCACTTTTGTCATCAAGGGTAACCCTCCATTGATGATGTTCGGAGTGACCCTCCATATTTGATGTTCAGAGTGACCCTCTACTTCTAGTGTATCTGTAAAGTCTCAATTTGTAAGTTTATAGCATACAAAGTTACTCACCGTAACTGATAAGTCATGATAATAAAATAGTAAATGAAACTTCCCGAACATACAATAAGTACTTAAGTGTTAGCATTCATTTATGCATGAGTCCACATATAAATTAAAACCAAACAATGATGGAGTAGAGAATGAATATACAAATAAGCAGATACTGGCGTTCACAAATGAGCACATAAAAATTAAACAGTTAATGGAGTTCACCACAAAACACGTGAAATTTTCATAAGTGTCTAGTAGATACGTAATAAACGATTCAACTGAGCAAGTTTATACTCTTTACGACCAAGCATGTACCTCCCCCAAAATGACTATAAAACATTTATAAATCAATTTAAAGAAAGAAAGATGGGGTATGAACTCACCTCAATATAACAAGATAAGCGCAAATACGATGCGCACACAAAATGATGCAAGGTACGTCACCAACCTATATGTTAGAATTTCTCGACTCACATAATGCATATAGATATATGAATGCACATGCAACACCTAGACTCTTGTCACCATCAACCAATCTCGTACTTTCAGAAAGTTAATTATGTCTTATAAATAAGTTTTAAGTCAAAACGGGCATTTTTACCAAGTTTAGAAAGTGTCCAATGAGTCATTTTTGACAGTGAGTAGCTTACTCAAAAACAAGTGTTAGCCTTTGAAATTGATACAGTAGCTAGTTCACCTAGAGGACACCAACTTTGTTACACTGAGTTATAAACAAATTCGTGACCTAAGAGAGGGAAAATCAGTGTTGAAAATTTGGGAAAATCGCCATTTTACACTACACATGGTGGTTTTTCAGAATATTCAAAGGGCTGTAACATGTTACTCACAAATCTTTATGACAAACGGCCAACAGTTTTGAAAAGTATTCCAGAAGAATATTAACTTTGCTCCTGAGGGACGTGTTCCAGTTTGTACATTAAGAGGCTCAAAAACGGGTCTAAACATGGCTCGACAGATCAGAACGTTTCTCCATACTTAGAATATTTTTCCAGTTTTGACAGATTTCTCTATATAATCCTAGATTTTCAATTTTACTTTTCCGTTTCGTTATAGCCCCGTTTTTAATGATTCAACTTGGTAAATTTAGCTTTTCATGTCTTCTATACATATTTCTACAATTCAAACCCATATTCACAGTCTAAGGTGGTCGTTGATAGCTATTAAGTTCCCTGATTTAACATTTTTCACATAAAATCACACATATGTACCATTGGTTATATATAGCAAACGAGTTTCGTTTGCTCTCAAATTTTGGCCACATTACTATTTAAGGTGTAATATAATCTACACTACTCGTGTTTTTGGTCAGACACTATCTCATGTGTCGTTTCCTCAATGGTAACGTACAACATCAGAAAGTTTGTATTAATATGGTACTAGTTCTTGTTTCATTTTTTGATGGTAATAAATCAACCTCATAAGTTCTAGTTTTTTTTTTGGCCATGCTACATCTCATGGTGTAAGCTAAGTGATGGCGTTCACGTTTCATGTCTATATATTCTCGAGTGTGCATCTCACATGCTGGTTCATTACATCAGTAAGTTTGTTTTGGTTTGTTTAAAAGAAAGATATGAGTGTGATGGTGACATTAGCTCTTACGTATGCATTAATATATTGATAATCGGCAAAAGAAATACTCACAAGACTTGAGCTGACGTGAGAAAGAATGTTGACGAACCCGAGGAAACTGAAACTCACGAACACCCAAGAAACATGACGAAACCAAAGCCCGCTCCAATCTAACTACATACTTTCAAGGATAACTACTTTGGCACCCGTCGTACATGAACTCTTGAAATCATCATCAGCCGAAACACACAAAGTGATGTGGGTTGTTTGTCGCTTGAGACTCGTCGGCTAACAACAACCGCTCGAAAGAAAAAGGCGAGGGCGGATTGGGGTTTATTATTCAATGTTTTTATGTGATAAAGAGGTCTAGGAATTATTGATGTTGTTTCCATTTTGCTGTTTTGGTCCGTAAACAAGAAGAAAGGATAAATGGTGATGCATTTGGTTTCCTTAATGTTTTCACGATGTTGTTTGAATACCAAGAAGAGAGGAGAATGAGGTTTCCTTTTGCTTGTGATAAGTGTGTGAATAATAAAGCATTTTGAGTAGTATTTATAAGGATGGACATGGATAGTTCTAGTTACTTTAGTTAAGTTATATCCTAAGTAAACTAGTTGCTCAATGTCATCTCAAGGGGACAAAAGGTACCATGGGGAAGGAGAGCTTGCATAAAAAAAAACGTGGGTATGGGAAGGTGTATGGGGTGATTTCCATGCTAGTTGACTTTGTGAATTAAATAAAAGGTTTAAGGTATTACACATGGGATATTTGGTAAGTAGAGAAAACATGATTTGAGGTGATTAATAGATGGAAAGTTGTACATGAAGTAAAGAGGGGTTTATGGATTTGTTACTAGATTCTAAGATGTACGCATAAAAAATGTCGATTATATAACGATTCTCCCAAATATTTATCATTCTAAGGAAAAAGACTTCACGTTAGATATTCTCATACGTTGTTAGATAAAAATGTTAAATAATTTAATAAATAACTTTATGTAATATCTCTAAATGATTCAATGTATATTTAATTTGTATCGCGTCAGTTCTCAGATTTTGCGAAATCATTTATCATATGAAAAATATCACCTGTTTTCGAATCAAATTATTCTGATATCAATCGAAAATGAATTTTAATTAATAACTAATATAATTTATTATTATTTAAAGCCTGGAAAATTCCGGGTTGTGACATTCAGTCCCTGTTATTTTGAGTTCGTCCTCGAACTCACTCGTTGTTACCCAATTAAAAGTGTAAAGAAAAGGATTTTGAGGTTCTACCCCGGTGTTATATCCAATATGCTAAGATCTACTCACAGCTAGTTCTATCCGAACTTTTAAAATCGTGTTACCCACCAATACTTACTTAGATAAGCAATAGCTAGAAGTGGATTAAACCTACGCGGTTCTACATGTCAATCTGACAAATCAGTCGTCGTTCATAGAACAATAAAACTCGAAACGAAGAGTTTAGAAAAAATCATTAGTTCTTAAAAGTCTATAAGGTTTCACCACCACCAACCCGTTAGGTTTACGTCGATCAGTGTATTTTCAGAAAATTTGTGCAATGATTCGTGAATTAAATGAAGCTTAAAGAAACGTTCGCCAAACGTCGTAATGATAGCGATAACAAGGTAGAAGGACGATTAATATGTATGGACGAATCATGAGTCAAAAGAAATACCCTCCCAAAACTTAAGTACTAAATCAATACTGTAAATATACAGGGTCACGTCGGATGTACTCAAGCCCACTCATTTATAATCTCATATTTGCATACAAAAGCGTCCTAATCTATGCAAATATGTCATTATAAACTTATGGTTCGGTGGTTTATGATTTCTTTATTCAAATGCAAAGGCGTCCCAATCCATTTCAATAAAGACTTCATAAAGCATTCTACTTAAGTGTCACCGGCAAATCTGACCATCAAAAATAGATAAAATATCTAAGAAAATAGATATTACTAAGAGAGTTTACAGCCCGTTTATTTATGACTTTCATATTCAGACGTCCCATACCATCTCAATACGAAACCATAAATAAGCTTCTGGTCCGGTGGCTTATGATTTCATATTTAGACGTCCCATACCATCTAAATATAAAATCATAATTAACCTGATTAGAGCCCCAATGGCACCATTCAGACAGGCAAACTATCCAAATGATATCATATGAAATTACCAAAAGCAAAGAAAATGAGTTGCTAATAAGTCGTCTTTCATAGGTAGACGTTTCGAAAGTACGGAATCAAAGAACATAATGTCGATAGGTGATAAGGCGATCGTAGACGTATATCAAGCAAGGAAATTCACATTTATAAATAGTATAATTATATAGGACTCGGTTCCAAATAAGCAATTAACAAATCACACAAAACCTTCCCATTCTCGGGGAAAATTTACATGATGTCTCTAGGTTTGATTATAAAAATATGCGGGTCCATTGTGTAACTCACAATACCCAATGCATGTTCTAGCGTTCATATACAAAAATATATTATACGTCTGAATGCACTAATCAAGCAATCGAACTTATGTAAACAAGTAATAACATGACAATTAATAAAGCAACAGCTGAAGTGCATTGCAGTTATTCATATAGCAGCGGAATAAGTATGATGTGATGAGTGTTACTACTAGATAAAATTAAGAGCCGGTTATAGTTTAGAGTTACTAATGCAACCTAATTCTCTATAACCAAGGCTCTGATACCAATCTGTCACACCCCCAAATTCACCACAGCGGAAGACTGGCTTTGGGAGGCTATGACGTCACGAGTAATCGAGAGCTTGATCCGAGAACGACCTCTACATGCCAAAACCACATAGCAGACTCCAAATAGTCCAATCAATTAAGTACCTGAAAATACATGCTTAAAATGTCAACATAAAGTTGGTGAGTTCATAAGTTTGTTTTAAAATGTTTATGAAAAAAAAAATTAAGTTTATACCGACCACTACACCTTGCAGTAAAATGTAAGAGTTTAAAAAAATCACAACTTCTGTTAAATAGACATTCCTTGATGATTCCAAAATTTATTAATAAAGACAGTTTATTGATAAAAACAGGGTTTACTTATAAAACAGAGTTTGCTGATAATAAATATGATTTACTGATAAAAATAGAGTTCAATGGAAATAATATAGTTTTCTGAAAAACAAAGTTCAATGGAATAAATAAAGTTTTATGATAAAACGGAGTTCAATGATATAAATAAAGTTTTCTGATAAAACAGAGTTCACTGATAATGAAATAGTTACTGATAAAAAACAGGTGTTCACGCTAATGATATAATTCCATGATAATAAGATGTTCTTGATAACAACAAAGATTCTTGATAATAATTGAAATCCCACACAATGTTTCCACACATAGATGATAGATAAATCAGATACACAATGGTTTGCTAAAACAATATTACTGTATAAGTGTAAACCAGTACAGATTGAACTTTTACAGAAACCCTTAATTATTGCCATTTGGAGTACCCCTCCACTTTTGTCATCAAGGGTAACCCTCCATTGATGATGTTCGGAGTGACCCTCCATATTTGATGTTCAGAGTGACCCTCTACTTCTAGTGTATCTGTAAAGTCTCAATTTGTAAGTTTATAGCATACAAAGTTACTCACCGTAACTGATAAGTCATGATAATAAAATAGTAAATGAAACTTCCCGAACATACAATAAGTACTTAAGTGTTAGCATTCATTTATGCATGAGTCCACATATAAATTAAAACCAAACAATGATGGAGTAGAGAATGAATATACAAATAAGCAGATACTGGCGTTCACAAATGAGCACATAAAAATTAAACAGTTAATGGAGTTCACCACAAAACACGTGAAATTTTCATAAGTGTCTAGTAGATACGTAATAAACGATTCAACTGAGCAAGTTTATACTCTTTACGACCAAGCATGTACCTCCCCCAAAATGACTATAAAACATTTATAAATCAATTTAAAGAAAGAAAGATGGGGTATGAACTCACCTCAATATAACAAGATAAGCGCAAATACGATGCGCACACAAAATGATGCAAGGTACGTCACCAACCTATATGTTAGAATTTCTCGACTCACATAATGCATATAGATATATGAATGCACATGCAACACCTAGACTCTTGTCACCATCAACCAATCTCGTACTTTCAGAAAGTTAATTATGTCTTATAAATAAGTTTTAAGTCAAAACGGGCATTTTTACCAAGTTTAGAAAGTGTCCAATGAGTCATTTTTGACAGTGAGTAGCTTACTCAAAAACAAGTGTTAGCCTTTGAAATTGATACAGTAGCTAGTTCACCTAGAGGACACCAACTTTGTTACACTGAGTTATAAACAAATTCGTGACCTAAGAGAGGGAAAATCAGTGTTGAAAATTTGGGAAAATCGCCATTTTACACTACACATGGTGGTTTTTCAGAATATTCAAAGGGCTGTAACATGTTACTCACAAATCTTTATGACAAACGGCCAACAGTTTTGAAAAGTATTCCAGAAGAATATTAACTTTGCTCCTGAGGGACGTGTTCCAGTTTGTACATTAAGAGGCTCAAAAACGGGTCTAAACATGGCTCGACAGATCAGAACGTTTCTCCATACTTAGAATATTTTTCCAGTTTTGACAGATTTCTCTATATAATCCTAGATTTTCAATTTTACTTTTCCGTTTCGTTATAGCCCCGTTTTTAATGATTCAACTTGGTAAATTTAGCTTTTCATGTCTTCTATACATATTTCTACAATTCAAACCCATATTCACAGTCTAAAGTGGTCGTTGATAGCTATTAAGTTCCCTGATTTAACATTTTTCACATAAAATCACACATATGTACCATTGGTTATATATAGCAAACGAGTTTCGTTTGCTCTCAAATTTTGGCCACATTACTATTTAAGGTGTAATATAATCTACACTACTCGTGTTTTTGGTCAGACACTATCTCATGTGTCGTTTCCTCAATGGTAACGTACAACATCAGAAAGTTTGTATTAATATGGTACTAGTTCTTGTTTCATTTTTTGATGGTAATAAATCAACCTCATAAGTTCTAGTTTTTTTTTTGGCCATGCTACATCTCATGGTGTAAGCTAAGTGATGGCGTTCACGTTTCATGTCTATATATTCTCGAGTGTGCATCTCACATGCTGGTTCATTACATCAGTAAGTTTGTTTTGGTTTGTTTAAAAGAAAGATATGAGTGTGATGGTGACATTAGCTCTTACGTATGCATTAATATATTGATAATCGGCAAAAGAAATACTCACAAGACTTGAGCTGACGTGAGAAAGAATGTTGACGAACCCGAGGAAACTGAAACTCACGAACACCCAAGAAACATGACGAAACCAAAGCCCGCTCCAATCTAACTACATACTTTCA
This sequence comes from Glebionis coronaria, assembly GCA_025667525.1. Classification (NCBI taxonomy): domain Eukaryota; kingdom Viridiplantae; phylum Streptophyta; class Magnoliopsida; order Asterales; family Asteraceae; genus Glebionis; species Glebionis coronaria. Next base: position 581,312,397 of record CM046878.1, on the reverse strand, counting down.
AGGATAACTACTTTGGCACCCGTCGTACATGAACTCTTGAAATCATCATCAGCCGAAACACACAAAGTGATGTGGGTTGTTTGTCGCTTGAGACTCGTCGGCTAACAACAACCGCTCGAAAGAAAAAGGCGAGGGCGGATTGGGGTTTATTATTCAATGTTTTTATGTGATAAAGAGGTCTAGGAATTATTGATGTTGTTTCCATTTTGCTGTTTTGGTCCGTAAACAAGAAGAAAGGATAAATGGTGATGCATTTGGTTTCCTTAATGTTTTCACGATGTTGTTTGAATACCAAGAAGAGAGGAGAATGAGGTTTCCTTTTGCTTGTGATAAGTGTGTGAATAATAAAGCATTTTGAGTAGTATTTATAAGGATGGACATGGATAGTTCTAGTTACTTTAGTTATGTTATATCCTAAGTAAACTAGTTGCTCAATGTCATCTCAAGGGGACAAAAGGTACCATGGGGAAGGAGAGCTTGCATAAAAAAAAACGTGGGTATGGGAAGGTGTATGGGGTGATTTCCATGCTAGTTGACTTTGTGAATTAAATAAAAGGTTTAAGGTATTACACATGGGATATTTGGTAAGTAGAGAAAACATGATTTGAGGTGATTAATAGATGGAAAGTTGTACATGAAGTAAAGAGGGGTTTATGGATTTGTTACTAGATTCTAAGATGTACGCATAAAAAATGTCGATTATATAACGATTCTCCCAAATATTTATCATTCTAAGGAAAAAGACTTCACGTTAGATATTCTCATACGTTGTTAGATAAAAATGTTAAATAATTTAATAAATAACTTTATGTAATATCTCTAAATGATTCAATGTATATTTAATTTGTATCGCGTCAGTTCTCAGATTTTGCGAAATCATTTATCATATGAAAAATATCACCTGTTTTCGAATCAAATTATTCTGATATCAATCGAAAATGAATTTTAATTAATAACTAATATAATTTATTATTATTTAAAGCCTGGAAAATTCCGGGTTGTGACAACTTTTGGATCTTTAGCAATAAAATGTAGCCCTCATGCCTTGTTAGGGCCTTTTCGGACTCGCCAATCTTCGCGCCCCGCTTCATAAGTTATGCCTTGGCTATGAACTCTCGTCATTACCGAGCAACTTTTAAACGATCTGGGGCTAGAAACTAAGTAACTTTTTAAATCGTACAACCTTATTTATTAGCAGATTAATTTATTAACAAGCGGAGGGAGAATATGCTCATAATTAACTCACATAAATTCACGAAAGAATACCGAACTTATAATTGACTCTATCATCTCTCGTTCTCCACAGTTTAAAATCTCAAGGAATGAGACTCGTGGATGCTTAGCCTATTAAATCAAAGTTTTGGGTTTTCGAGTCGCCTATAGGATCTTGCAAATTCTTAGACTTTTTCAAGTTTAGAAATCGCTTTTTAAAGTTCCCTTGATAAACGACTCTCTAGGATCAATTATAGGAACTTGCGAAAAGTTCTTGTTCTTAACCCGTGAGAGTTAAGACTTTCGCGTTTTATAGCTCCCTATATAAAAGCCTAGCAAAACTTGACTTAAACACGTTAAGGATACTAGCTAGAGTAAACTTAGGCAAGTAAACTCGGGTTGAGTCAAAATGTTCACGACTAAGAAAAATCTAAAACCACTTTATTGAAAAACTATTCTAGCAAGGGAAGAAAATAAACATAATAAAGGAAAATGCAACTATACAACTAGGCCAAAATAGATTAAAAATTTTGAAAAATGTTGAAAAATCAAATTTTTCGGTTAAAATGAGGGCAAATTCATGGAAAAGACCACTTACTTCGATAGAAGTCCCCCCTACACTGGAGATAAACATTGTCCTCAATGTTTAAGCATGTGGGAGTAAACTCCCCTACACTTAAGACATTGTGCACTTTGTTGAAGTCTTGCTAAGGAAAGGACAACTAAAGTGAATTCAATGTGAACATATAAAATATGAAATATTGAATCACAAGAGTTTAGGATAGAACCGGGAAGATGGGAACACGGTATCACGGTTCGTCAAAAGTCATCAAGATGCTCTCTGAAGCTTTAATCCCTGCACAGCACAAGAAACAAGACAACAAACATATGCGGGGCTCCCCCTACACTTATTATGAAAGCAGTAAAGGATAGAACACGGGTTGCCTCCCGAGAAGCGCTTGTTTTTGTTTACCGAGTCATGAGCCTGACTCGACCCAATTTTAGTTCATGGGGAACGTGGTGAGGGATGGAATCATCTCCTGAGAGATGTCCTCACCAAAGTACAGCTTCAAACGCTGGCCATTCACCTTGAAATTGGGCCCATTCGGCTGAGAAAGCTCAATGGTCCCATACGGAAAGATGTTGGCGACGGTGAATGGACCAGTCCAGCGGCTCTTCAACTTGCCAGAGAAGATCTTCAACCGAGAGTTAAAGAGTAAGACTTGATCACCAACGTGGAACTCTCGGTTCTTGATTTTAGCATCGTGGATAATCTTCGTCTTTTCCTTGTAGATCAGCGAGTTCTCATAAGCTTCATTCCTCAGTTCATTTAGCTCGTTGAGTTGAACCTTGCGATGATCACCGACTTTGATGATGTCGAAGTTAGCCCACTTCAAGGCCCAGTACGCCTTGTGTTCCAGCTCGATGGGTAGGTGGCAGGCTTTCCCGTACACAAGACGATAAGGTGTACAACCGATCGGGGTCTTGTAAGCAGTACGGAAAGCCCACAGAGCATCATCTAACTTATTGGCCCACGCGGCGCGATGCTCTCCCACAGTACGCTCCAAAATTCTCTTCAAGCCACGGTTGGATATCTCGGCTTGCCCATTGGTTTGAGGATGATAGGCGGTGGAAAGACGGTGAGTGACACCATACTTTGCCATGACTCGTGCAAATTGATCGTTGCAAAAATGAGTCCCGCGGTCACTGATTATAGCACGAGGAACGCCAAATCGAACGAAAAGCTGCTTCAAAAAGTTCACAACCACCCTTGCGTCATTTGTAGGAAGAGCCTTAGCTTCAACCCATTTAGAGACGTAGTCGACGGCGACGAGGATGTACTTGTTCCCTTTGGATGATGGAAATGGCCCCATAAAGTCGATGCCCCATACGTCAAAGATTTCACATTCCTGTATGAAATTTTGAGGCATCTCATCCTTATGTGTGATCTTGCCTTGACGTTGGCAAGCATCACAATGTTTAACCATTTCGTGAGCATCACGATAAATGGTGGGCCAGTAGAATCCAGAATCAAACACTTTCTTAGCGGTGTAGTTGGGACCAAAGTGACCACCGGTGGGTCCTTTGTGGCAAGCTTGGAGAATGTCAAAAGTTGCCGGTCCGTCAACACAACGACGAATAATCAGATCAGCACACTGTTTGAATAGATAAGGGTCATCCCAAAAGTAAGTCTTAACATCATTCAAGAACTTCTTCTTTTGTTGGGATGTTAACCCTTGGATGAGAATACCACCCGCTAAGTAGTTTGCGATGTCCGCAAACCACGGGGTGTCATCAAAATTGAGATTTATAGACATTAGAGTCTCCAGGGGGAAAGAGTCATTGATCTCTTTGTTCGGATGATCCCCTTGATATGGATTCTCAAGTCGACTCAAATGATCCGCGGCCAGGTTTTCGACTCCCTTCTTGTCACGAATTTCAATGTTGAATTCTTGAAGGAGCAAAACCCAGCGAAAAAGTCTTGGCTTAGAATCGTTCTTAGTCATCAAGTACTTCAACGCGGAATGGTCCGTGTATACGATGGTGGTGGATAAAACAAGATAGGGGCGAAATTTTTCAAAAGCATAGACAACAGCTAAAAGCTCTTTTTCGGTTGTCGTATAATGCAATTAAGCCCCCGTCATTGTTTTGCTAGCATAGTGGATTGGTTGGAAGTGTTTATTCACTCTTTGACCCAGAACCGCACCAATAGCAAAGTCGCTAGCATCGCACATCAATTCAAAAGGTAGCTCCCAATTAGGGGTAACCAAGACCGGTGCCTTAGTTAGCTTATCCTTGAGAAGATTGAAGGCTTCGAGACACTCTTTAGAAAAGATAAAAGGAGTATCTTTTTCCAAGAGGTGGGTCATCGGCGAGCGATTTTAGAGAAATCCTGAATGAATCTACGATAGAAGCCCGCATGACCCAGAAAACTTCTCACACCCTTCACGGTTGAAGGTGGAGGTAATTTGGCTATGACATCTACTTTAGCACGGTCGACTTCAAGACCGACGTTAGAGATTTTGTGTCCTAGCACAATGCCTTCTTTTACCATAAAATGGCATTTTTCCCAATTCAGAACAAGGCGAGTGTCTTCGCACCGCTTAAACATGCGTTCCAAATTGGCAAGGCAAGAAGAGAAGGAATCCCCGAAGACCGAGAAATCATCCATGAAGACTTCCATGGTTTGCTCAACCATGTCATGGAAGATAGCCAACATGCACCTTTGGAAAGTCCCGGGGGCATTGCATAAGCCGAAAGGCATTCTTTTATAAGCAAATGTGCCGTAGGGACAAGTGAATGTTGTCTTCTCTTGATCTTGAGGATCGATGGGTATTTGGAAATAACCCGAGAAACCATCCAGAAAGCAGTAATATTCATTACCCGCTAAACGTTCAAGCATTTGGTCCATAAAAGGTAGAGGGAAATGATCCTTTCTCGTGGCATCATTGAGTTTGCGGTAGTCTATACAAACTCTCCACCCAGTAACGAGACGGGTAGGAATTAACTCGTTGTTTGCATTGGGCACAACGGTAATTCCGCCTTTCTTAGGCACACAATGGACTGGACTAACCCACGGTGAATCCGAAATAGGGTAAATCATACCCGCATCAAGAAGTTTGATAACCTCTTTTTTGATGACTTCATGGATTTTAGGATTCACCCTTCGTTGGCTTTGAATGGTGGGCTTAAAGTCGTCCTCCATGAGAATTTTATGTGTGCAAAAGTGAGGATCAATTCCACGGATGTCGGAGATTTTCCAAGCGATAGCGCGTTTATGCTTCTTCAACACAGCGACAAGTCGGGTTTTTTCGTCTTCTTTCAGATCCTTTGCGATGATGACCGGTAGCTTCTCGTCGTCTTCCAGAAAAACGTACTCAAGATGAGGCGGTAGGTCCTTAAGCTCAAGAGTAGGAGGATCCTCAATAGATGGTGAAACTAACGATGGATCATCATTAGACACCACTTTAGGAGCAGGAGGAGAGAACGGGTCCACATTGAGAAGTCTCTCAATAGTACGAATATCTTCATCCCAATTGGTGGACAAATTATCATACTTAATATCGAGAGGATCCAAGCTAGCTTCGAAATCATCCAAGTCACTTTCTCCGAAAGGAGTCAATGCTGGAGCAATTGAGGCAACGGTCTCAACATTGGGTAGAGAATAAGTACTTTTGCAAGCATCATGAAAATGTTCTTCACAAGCCTCATCGAGAACATCAATAGCGTTAACGCTCTCATACAAATAAGGTTGCTTAGAAATCTTACCCATGTTGAAAACAATTTGATCGTCACCAACTCTCATGATTATTTCGCCCGCGGCTACATCAATAAGAGTGTGACCGGTCCTCAGAAAGGGACGTCTGACGATTAATGGAACACGGGGATCCATCTCGTAGTCAACGACGACAAAATCCGCCGGGAAGGTGAATTTGTCGACACCAACAAAGACATCTTCGGCTATCCCCACTGGATAAGCGACCGTACGGTTGGCTAACTCCAAAGTCATTTTGGTGGGGACTAGCTCGGGGAGAGATAATTGCTTCCAAACACTTAAAGGCATTAAGTTTATACTGGCACCTAGATCGGCTAGGGACATGCAATTCTCTACTCCTGGGAAGTTGCAAGGAATCAAGAAGCGACCCGGATCACCAAGTTTGGTGGGCAATTTCCTTAAGAGCACTGCGGAGCAATTCTCATTAAGGTGGGTCTGAGCAATGTCAAGAAGCTTTTCCTTATCACTTAAAAGATCTTTAAACATCTTAGCGTATTTGGGCATGTGAGCGAGAGCCTCGGCAAAGGAGATGTTAAAATTCAATTGTTTAAACATTTTTAGGAAGTTTGAAACCTGAATATCATCCTTGCTCTTTTGCTTTTCTTTCCTCAACCTTGAAGGATAAGGTATATTGGATGAAGAAGAAGGCTTTAAGGGAATAGGATCACTCACAACCACGGGTGGTGGGGAAATGGGGATAGAAGGTGAAGGAGGTGGGGAAAGTTGCTCTTTTTCCTTGTTCACAATCACGGGTGGAGGTGTAGGAAGCTCGGGTTCCATATAACCTTTTCCACTTCGAGTGGTGATTGCTTTCATCTCCCCTCTTGGATTCGCAACGGTATTACTCGGAAGAGTACCCGAAGAAGAGGATTGATTACTTTGGATGAGCGAACCAATCATATCACGAAGGTGGAGAGCTTGATTATTAAAAGAGTTTTGCATGTTGGCATTAATATCATTGCTGTGTTTGGCCATGTCATTCCTTAGCTCGGCTCGAATATCGCTCCCTTGTTTCACCATGTCATTCTTCAAGTTGACAAATTGACTCTGAAGATTCGTCACCATCTCACGATTAGTCTTCATGAACGTCTCGACGTCTTGGTTTACGGCCATCGGTTGATTGAGAGGTGGAGCTTGGTAAGCTTGAGAATTTCCTTGAGTTGGGTATGGGTTTCTTTGGGATTGATATTGATTTTGAGCACGAGGTTGGGATTGGTTGTTTCGGTTATAGCTTTGTTGTTGGTTTTGGTTTGCAGGAGGGAAACCGGGAGGAGCAAGATAATTGTTGGAACGATAACTAAGCAAGCCACGGTCTCCTTGAGGGCGGGCTTGATAGCCTCCCGTGGAATAAGTACCATATGCTGCGTTAACGTCTTCAGAATAATTGCCGTGAGTAGAAGGACACTCATTGTAGGAATGAGGACCACCACATGTGTCACAAGAAATAACAACGGCTTTAGCTTGTTGAGTTTGGTTAGAAGTCAAAATTTGGAGACTTTTGTTAATATCGAGAATAGCACGTTCCAAAATGGACGGGTTGGTGGTGGAAGAAGTAGATGAAACATTGACTCTCTGATTAGATCTTGAGGATGCGGAAGAATCCCAATTCTTGTGGTGAGTAGTCATGTTTTCAATCAACTCTCGACACTCCTCCGGTCTCCTTTTCATAAAAGTACCACCGGCGGCGGCATTGATCGTGTCACGATCACGAAAGGTGAGACCATTGTAGAAGGTGTCAATGAGAGTGACGGGGAGCATATTGTGATTAGGGCAGCGGTCGATCAAATCATTGTAGCGTTCCCACGCATCGAAAAGCGATTCATCATTCTCTTGCATAAATCCACTGATTTGGTTACGAAGGCTAGTGACCATGGATGGGGGAAAGTAGCGCGATAAAAAACGTTGAGTCATGTCATTCCACGTATGAATAGAATTCTTAGGAAGACGGTCAAACCATTTTTCGGCATGGTGAGAAAGCGAGTGTGGAAAAAGTTGGAGGCGAAGGTCATCCATAGAAACACCGGGGCACTTCATGCTTTGGGTAATGGTAATGAATTTGTCGAGGTGTTTGTTGGCATCATCATCCGGAATTCCACGAAACGGGTTCGTTTGCACTTGTTGTATCATGTGATGCTTCAACGAAAACTCCTGAGCCGTGACGTGCATTGGCGCAATCGGGCCTCCGCGTCCGTTCATGGTGGGTTGGCACAATTCCTCCATGGTTCGTAAATCAGGTAGAAGGACATTGTTGTTGTTGTTGTTGTGATTATTCAAATTGTTTTGAGGTGGGTGATTATTGTTGTTGTTAACACCAGCCATATCTAAATCTTCACGATTCTCGGGCTCAGAATAGTTTGTAGATCTAGTACGCATGCACCTGCACAAGAAATATCTATATAATCTTTTTTTTTTTTTTTTTTTTTTTTGGTTTTTATAGGTTTTTTAATGTTTTTGTATTTTTGAAGAGTTTTATATTTTTTTTTATGGATTTTTGGAAATTTTTATAGCAATGAAAATAACGTTCAAAGAACGGATCCCAAAATTCAATGCGTCTCTCACTAGAAACCGTTTATCTTAACGAAAAGAGCCGGCAGCGGCGCCATTTAATACTTCGCTTTTGGCTAGGTATAAAATCTTATCGTCCGAATCTTTTCGAATTGAAAACCAGTCTTAAGTGCGACTCAATCGTCTTTTGGTGAATCAAGAGAATGGTTTGGTTTGTTTATCTAATTTAAACTATTAGCAAGTAATTAAAGTGTCGTTGAGTAATTTAAAGCTTTGACAAAATTAAACTTAAAGTTAATTTATGAAAATTCTTAAAACTTAAAGCTTGTAAAACTAGAAAACTTAATCAATCGGAATAAGACAATTAATGTCCATCGGAATACATCAAACTTTCAACCATCAGAATATCACTAACATTAACCATCGGAATAATTAAGTTCAGATCGGAATACTTAAAAAGCACTTCTGTCGCAATATGCATCTATCGGAATGCTGTTGTCGCAATGATTCTATCGAAAAATGGGCAGCACTTCGTCTTAACCAAGACCTTAAGACCCGTCGGAATATGCGATCGCAATAAGCGATCGCAACCCAGATCGGAATAAGGAGGGAAGATCCAACCGATCGCAAAGTAAAACCCTAATGGGTTATTGCGATCGAAAACCAAAAGCTATCGGAATGTGCAGCAAACAATCGGAAAGTGTACCAAAACCCTTTGATTGCGATGGAAGGTAACAATTTCCGAAATTTGTGGGAAGAGTGAAACTTAATAAGCAGTTGCAATAAGCTACTCTAAGCGAATTTCAAATACTTCAAAAAGCTTAAATTTGATGACTTTTCAAAACTTAAACTCAAGAACTTAATGAAATGACAACTTTAAACCATTAAAAACCTTGAAGAAATCCGAAACTCAATAAGCTAAGACTCGAATAAGCCAATAAGCATTACGAGCTTATGGTTTAGACGAAGGAGCTTGTGTGTAAACTAAAAAGAGCAATCCTTTAATCACGAAAACACCAAATCATAAGCATGAAGAATGTAAATCGGATCAAAGGTAAATGAATCAAGAAGTGTAGAATGAGAATAAGGATCAAAAGCTTAAAATAGAACTTTGATTAATGAAATAAGCAATACAAAAGTGTTTAATCTTGAAAGATTAAAAGAAAAAGATGAACTAGTGAGAGAAAGTTTAAGACTTTCTCTCTCTAAAAACTAGAAAGAGACTTGAAAAATAAAAACTAGCTAACCCCCTCCTAATGTGATTAGGAGGGTATTTATAGGGAAGTGGGAGGCATGTGTGGTGCTTTCTTCTTTCTTTTTCTTCTCGACTCGATTTTAATTCTTCGTCTTTGTAGTCTTGGGATTTGAACTTGTCTTTTAATTTTCTTCTTCTATTAGACTTATGTTCTTCGACTTCATTAAACTTCCGTCTTTAGACTTGTTCTTCGATAAATCTCCAGAATAGGTCTTGGACATCCGTTCTTTAAGCACTCTTGATCTTTTGACTTCGTCTTTTCCCTTTTTATTCGATAAAAGCCCGTGAAAGCCCGTGTTTTCTTCCTTTTTCATATTTTGGTCCTAAAACACAATAAAAACACAAACCACGCATAATTCCGACTTTTACGACATAAATCACACGTTTTGGTCTTGTTTTTATTGGAAATAAGTGGTAAAAGGATAAGTGTTTTCACACTTATTAGTTCAACATTAGAGGTTCATTGTATTAGATAGGGTTCAACATTAGAGGTTCAACGTATTAGATAGGGTTCAACATTAGATGTTCAATGTATTAGATAGGGTTCAACATTAGAGGTTCATTGTATTAGATAGGGTTCAAAAATAGAGATTCATTGAATTAGATATGGTTCAACATTAGAGGTTCATTGTATTAGATAGGGTTCAACATTAGAGGTTCATTGTATTAGATAGGGTTCAACATTAGAGGTTCAACGTATTAGATAGGGTTCAACATTAGATGTTCAATGTATTAGATAGGGTTCAACATTAGAGGTTCATTGTATTAGATAGGGTTTAACATTAGAGGTTCATTGAATTAGATATGGTTCAACATTAGAGGTTCATTGTATTAGATAGGGTTCAACATTAGAGGTTCATTGTATTAGATAGGGTTCAACATTAGAGGTTCAACATATTAGATAGGGTTCAACATTAGATGTTCAATGTATTAGATAGGGTTCAACATTAGAGGTTCAACGTATTAGATAGGGTTCAACATTAGATGTTCAATGTATTAGATAGGGTTCAACATTAGAGGTTCATTGAATTAGATATGGTTCAACATTAGAGGTTCATTGTATTAGATAGGGTTCAACATTAGAGGTTCATTGAATTCGATGGGGTTCAACATTAGAGGTTCATAGTATTAGATAGAGTTCAACATTAGAGGTTCATTGAATTAGATAGGGTTCAACATTAGAGGTTCATTGTATTAGATATGGTTCAACATTAGAGGTTCAACGTATTAGATAGGGTTCAACATTAGAGGTTCATTGTATTAGATAGGGTTAGAGGTTCAACGTATTAGATAGGGTTCAACATTAGATGTTCAACGTATTAGATAGGGTTCAACATTAGAGGTTCATTGTATTAGATAGGGCTCAACATTAGAGGTTCATTGAATTAGATAGGGTTCAACATTAGAGGTTCATTGAATTAGATAGGGTTCAACATTAGAGGTTCATTGTATTAGATAGGGTTCAGCATTAGAGGTTCATTGAATTAGATAGGGTTCAACATTAGAGGTTCAACGTATTAGATAGGGTTCAACATTAGATGTTCAATGTATTAGATAGGGTTCAACATTAGAGGTTCAACGTATTAGATAGGGTTCAACATTAGATGTTCAATGTATTAGATAGGGTTCAACATTAGAGGTTCATTGTATTAGATAGGGTTCAACATTAGAGGTTCATTGAATTAGATATGGTTCAACGTTAGAGGTTCATTGTATTACATAGGGTTCAACATTAGAGGTTCATTGTATTAGATAGGGTTCAATATTAGAGGTTCACTGAATTAGATAGGGTTAAACATTAGAGGTTCAACGTATTAGATATGGTTAAACATTAGATGTTCAATGTATTAGATAGGGTTCAACATTAGAGGTTCAACGTATTAGATAGGGTTCAACTTTAGATGTTCAATGTATTAGATAGGGTTCAACATTAGAGGTTCATTGAATTAGATAGGGTTCAACATTAGAGGTTCATTGAATTAGATATGGTTCAACATTAGAGGTTCATTGTATTAGATAGGGTTCAACATTAGAGGTTCATTGAATTAGATAGGGTTCAACAATAGAGGTTCGTTGTATTAGATAGAGTTCAACATTAGAGATTCATTGAATTAGATAGGGTTCAACATTAGAGGTTCATTTTATTAGATATGGTTCAACATTAGAGGTTCATTGAATTAGATAGGGTTCAACATTAGAGGTTCAACGTATTAGATAGGGTTCAACATTAGATGTTCAATGTATTAGATAGGGTTCAACATTAGAGGTTCATTGAATTAGATAGGGTTCAACATTAGAGGTTCATTGAATTAGATATGGTTCAACATTAGAGGTTTATTATATTAGATAGGGTTCAACATTAGAGGTTCATTGTATTAGATAGGGTTTAACATTAGAGGTTCAACGTATTAGATAGGGTTCAACATTAGATGTTCAATGTATTAGATAGGGTTCAACATTAGAGGTTCAACGTATTAGATAGGGCTCAACATTAGAGGTTCATTGTATTAGATAGGGTTCATCATTAGAGGTTCAACATATTAGATAGGGTTCATCATTAGAGGTTCAACGTATTAGATAGGGTTCAACATTAGAGGTTCAACGTATTAGATAGGGTTCATCATTAGAGGTTCATTGGAGGGAAAACATTAGAGGGAAAACATTAGAGGGAAAATGTTAACAATTTCCCTCACTTTTTTAGCATAGAAAGAGAACCACACACACTCCTTATCATCACAACCACCAGGATATCACACACACTTATCATCATAAACAAATTGTTATTATGTACATGTTGAAGCATGAAGCTTTTCCGTGCAGGTGTGGACATGGAGATGTAGTTCTTTGAGAATCGTGGACAACTGAAAACTTTGGTAGACTGTACTATGCTTGTCCACGTTCACGGGTTCAACCTCCAGTTTCATATGGATGCAAATATTTTTTATGGAAAGACGAACGCGTCCAACTACTAATCAATTCTCTTGGAGGTTCAATGAGCTTTTCACCTCCAAGCTCTTCTTCAAGACCTTCAACGAGCTTTTCTCCTCCAAGCTCTTCTACCAGACCTTCAACGATTCCAGCTTCTTCTCCAAGCTCTTCAGCGTGTGCAAACTGTGTGCGCTTGAATGGAATGATAATGGTACTTGAGCGTACGATAGAGTTGTACCGCAACTCCGATAGGCACACATTGGATTCAGCTGCACTACTTCACGACCTTTACGATGACATGGGGAACATTCGTTTGAACTAGTTTATGATGTATCTGTTTTCGTGTTTATGAGTCTATTATCGGTTTAATATCCATTTTTAATTAAGCGCGTGTTTAAGTGTCCGTGTAGAATAAAGTTAGGTTTAGGCGTGTCTGTTTGTAAGCCTCAATGAATGTTAACAATTTTTAATTAATATTAACAATGAATGTTAACAATTATCAGTGAATGTTAACTTTTGGCGGGCAAAATGTTGGCGGGAAAACATTAGCGGGAAAATTAACCATTTGTCTCACTTTTTTTTATCATAAAAAGAGATATACTATTTTAAATTTTAATAACTATATTTTTTAATATATATATTATATTTACTAAAATATTATATTAACATTACACTTTTTTGTGAAAATTGGTGGTCAAATAGAAGTCAACTTTTCCCCAGCGACATGTCGCTGGGGAAAGTTTTGTTCGTTGTTTTGTTAAATAGGCGCGTTAATGAAAAACTTTTGGAGGGAATCCCGCTTGCATTTTTGTGAAATAGTTTGGTCAAAATTCAGTCAACGTTTCCCCAGCGACATGTCGCTGGGGAAACTTTCCTTTATTTTTTGGTCAAAATTTTTACGAGCAAGTTTGCCACGTCAGACAGATTTTGTCGTTTAGCGTCGTTTCCCCAGCGACATGATGTCGCTGGGAAAAACCCCGATGGGGAAGGGTTGGATTGTTGTAGTGTCGATTAGTTCCTCCATATGCAAGTGCAAATAGATATGAAAACTGTTAGATCATGAAATAGTGTAGTAGTTGCCTCTTTTCTGCCAACTCATGAGAGGCGGTGTTCAAATAAGATATAGAATTAGCAATCTCAAAGATTGTTCAAAACTGTACATCTATGTATCGAGATATTTTGAAACTATGTATATGGAGTCTTTCAGGGAGATCGAGAATATAGTGCCCAATTAACGGTAAATCTTTCGACAACAGAGATATAAAAGCACATGATCAAGGATCGATCGATCAAGTATCAGCATTTAAACACAGTGTACAGTGTTGTCGTATTGATTTGGCAGAATATCGAGTTAGATAACAAATGTGTACAATTACCTAAAGGTTTACGTTTTTTTTGGGGGATCATTGGTTAAGCACGTCATTAGTAATAGTAAGTGTTTGGGGTAAGATATTGGGTGTCAATAACCAAATAAGATATCTAAATACCATGTTGATGCATGACCGAAACCACAATCATATGGCACAATTTACCGATAAATAAACACCAAACTACATTTTTTTGGAACAACTTAATTTTATTAAGAACACAAAAAAGCAAGACAAATAGAAGAAGAAACTAAAACCAATCAAGCACCATAGACTGACTAAGGACAACCCTAATGCACAAACTAAAAAGTCAAGAAGGAGAGCTCCTACACCACGGGTTTAACACCAAATCATTCCAGCTAGCGACATTTCCACGACTTTTGCTATGAATCCAAAGGTGATATATAGCTTTGATCTCAGAAACCATAACGTTAGTGCTCACCTCCTCTTAACAATGGAGTACTTTAAAACTTAATAAGATTACCTACGGTCTAGCTTGTGTAAATTGTAACTTATGTACAAATGTCATCGAGATCTTCAAGAGCTCTGGACATTACCTCCAATAACTCCCCGTGCGTGTGTGATATAAGCATCCCATAGGATAATAATCACAAGTCTTTAGAAGATCACGGCTCTCCATTAGAAGATCAATGATCTCTTTTATAAGATCATGGCTCTTCTTTAGAAGATCATGGTTCTTCTTTAAAAGATCATAGTTCTCCTTTGGAAGACGACCATAGCTCTTCCTTATATCACCACAGTTCTCCAGTAAGCGACAATACTGCTTCTGTAGACTAACATAATTCTCCTCCTTTAAGCCAATAAACTTGTTCCGTAGACAATCGAAATTCTTCTTTGAAGAGTTCTCAAATAAGATTTCATAGTTCTTCTTTAGAAGATCATTGTTCTCCTTTACAAGAGCATAGTTCTCTGTTATGCGATCATTGTTCTCCTTTACAAGATCATAGTTCTCCTTCAGATGATCATAGTTCTCCTTTATATCATTGTTAGGCTTATTGTCCTTGTCAGCCATTGTTTTGATCTTCTTGAGTTTTGGTATTGTGAATATATATGCGTTTTAGGGTTTAGCTAGCAACGCTGAAGATAGATGATCGTATAACCATATATAGCCACATAAAACTTTATATTTAGTATGTAGTATACTTTACATATATTTTTTTTTTGAACGATAGTATACTTTACATATACAAGTTACAACCCTTTTAAATTAGTCAGTTTAAATGTATTAGTTTATAGTCGGTTAGAGAGTTCGGTCAATTTGCACTTGAAATGTCATGTATCAATAATCTTTACGCGACAAGTAACTGCATTGTAAATTATCATATGAACTTTACTGTTAAATAAAACACACACGGCTGGTGTTTTGGGTGGCTTATTTTTCATGCTTATGTTCTTAACTTGGTATTGCGTGATGTTATAAAAATAAAAAGACATAAATTCAAAAATTATTTACTATTGAAGATTTTTTTTCTAAATCTAAAAGTCTTCATTAAGCGGTTTGATTTACTAAATAAAAAATTAAATTTTGGGTTAAAAATAAGTATATAAACTATTTAATAAAATATCCACTTCCACAAACAATAAGCATTAATTGTGATTTGTGAGAACTATGAGTAGTAGCCATGAGAAGTGAGCAATAGTTATCACAGTTTACCGATCATTTGCCATAACTTTTTAAACATGTATTGTAAAAATAACATTGAAAAAAGGCTAATGACACCAAAATTACACTTTAATCTTTTATCTACTTAAACTCATAATCTTGTCTTCATTAAAAAATTACAAGTTATATATTAAACAAACACAAAACAAACACACGCCTTTATTTTTCACCTATATCTTCCTGGTACAACTTCTTCTTCCACATCTATCGTGGCACACACCTAATTACTATCCTCAATTGTACTTGTTTTCTATATTTATTCCTCCACACCCCTTTGTTAGATTATGGTTACTACATAAAGATGTGTTTACACATATATGCAATTTGTTGGAAATTTACTGTAATTGTGTGAACGAGTCATACTTGTAAATGGGTTTGGAGGTACGGAGTGTACACCCATTAAGTCCCTGACCTCCCTGGACTCAATATAGTGGTTGTGCTGATGGTTGTATCATCAGCAGGAGGAAAGTGTTCATAAGCAGAAAGAAAAGTTCATCAGTAGGAAGTTGCTCCTACAGCTCCTGCTGATGAACCACATGTTGATAAACACTTGACTTAGCTAAAAGTCTTTGTCACCTCTTTGACCAATTTATGAGGGGTTTAATGTTGACTTGATGACCAGGTTTATGGTCATGTAACCACTATGCTTTCATGTAGGCAGTTATAAGATTAATTGGCCGATTAATGCTCATAACACCTTTGACCTTGAGTTACATTCTTAGGAATGGTATCCCTATATAAAAGGATAACACTTGCATGAGGAAAACACATAAACATAAACACTTACACGCACAGAGTTCTTGATTTGTGCCTAAAACAAGAACTAACACTTGGTTTTATTCCAAGGGGGTATTCATGTTAACCCAGACATAGGGTCGAATAATCTTCTTTGGAAAGTGATTACACGACTTCAAGTGATATCTGATAACTAATTCATTGGTACGTAGTTAGTCTATTGATTATCTTTACCCTGTTGGAACGAAGTAAACCCCAATACAACTTTGAGCAGCAGGTATGGAATTGGGAAGTGCGGATGTGAAAGGTTGATCCATCTAATTCACATCACTTATGTCATCATCACGAGTTACTATTATCACAAACTTACATGTGCCCAACAATGCATATGATGCTGCTCGGAATTTAAAGAAGTATCCTAAGTTGGAATTTAACATCAGTCCATACATAGTGTTTGTTGATCACTTTTTAAATATTGAAAAAATGTTGATAAAGTTGTAGTCATTGTAGGAACCAACTGAACCGATGTAAGACCGAGCCGACTCATAAGACGGAACCAACTCGATGTATGGATTAGGGAAGAAAGTGAAGTGGGGTGTGGGAAAAGGACCATGTATGTAGGAGCAGGAAAATGAGTGGGTATATATTTCTTAGTAGTGGGAATGCAACTATGGATAAAAAATTAACACATAGATATTAATTTGGTGATAAGGCACTAACCATCTCAATGGGTAATTTTTTTTTGAACGGCTGATATTATATAAAAAGCTTCTAGCAAGACACTAGAAGCAAAAAGAACCAACAACAAATCTAGAAATACACACAATCTTGATTCTTCCCGAAAGCTTTAACTGTAAAGCTTACAAAAAGGATGAAAACCTCTTGCCAATTACACCGAACCAAGACAAGAGGAAAATCCACAGCCACAGAGGCCGAGCCACCGGTTTTCACACCAGGATGTTTTTGATGTAAACTTATACAAGCCTCTGATAAAAAGAAACATATACAAAATAAAACAAATTATAATGAGCCAAATACCAAGAAGATTACAAAGCAGCCAAGAAAAAGAACAAGAAACATCAGCTCATACAACTACATGAAAACCGCAAAGGAGATTTGAGCCAATCGATCTAGCTACATGACATGCGACCTCTGTGATGAAGCCAAGAGAATGTATAAGTAATAAGTGTGAAAACACTTATCCTTTTACCGCTTATTTCCAATAATAACATGACCAAAACGTGTACTTTATGTCGTAAAAGTCAGAATTATGCGTGGTTTGTATTTTCATTGTGTTTCAGGATAAAAATATGGAAAAGGAAGAAAACATGGGCTATCACGGGCTTTTATCGAAGAAAAAGACAAAAGACGAAGTCAAAAGATCGAGAGTGCAAAAAGAACGGAAGTCCAAGGCCTATTATGAAGATTTATCGAAGAAAAAGTCTAAAGACGGAAGTTTAATGAAGTCGAAGAACTCAAGTCTAATTTTAGAAGAAAATTATAAGACAAGTTCAACTTATATCGACAAATCCTGAGACGACGTCGAGAAAGACAAAGAAATTAAATCGAGTCGAGTCGAGAAGAAAGAAAGAAGAAAGCTTAAGCACTTAACCTCCCCACCTCCTATAAATACCCTCCTAATATGTCATTAGGAGGGTGTTAGTTAGTGGTAGTTAATTTTTAGTTTTTTATTAAGTGTGTTTTTATTTTCTCTCTAGTTTTTCTTTTTCAAGCTTATTAAATCTTTACTTTAATCTTGTAATCTTTTGATATTAATCTTTAATCAAATCAAGCTTATTTCCTTAATTCTCATTCTACCTTTCTTAATCTTTTTTAATCTTGATAATCATGTAGTTTATTTTAATTTTGTTGATGATTTGATTGTGTAGCTTATTTGGTTGTGCTTACTGAATTGGTGATTTTAAAAGTTTCTATATTAAAGTGCTTATTTTCTTAATCTTAATGCTTAATAGTTCTTAAAAATAAATTGATTTTGATAAGTTTAATATTTTGATAAAAAGTTGATTTTCAATATTTAGATTATTTAGTGTTTTAATATTTTGATAAAAAGTTGATTTTCAATATTTAGATTATTTGGTTGTGCTTACTGGGTCTTGGGGATTTTGTGCGTGACGTTCAAAGATCTATGAAGAAGATAGGATTAGACAGAAAACTAAAAATATGATATTGTTATTTTTACACTTAAGTACACAAAATAAGTGTTAGTTTACCAGCGTCTTAAACCAGTGGGGGAATTCTTCTAGCATGTCTTTTTCTTTTTTTCCTGGAAATAAACTGAAAAACGTTCATGCTATTAGAATAAGTCGTCGAAATGATAAGTTAAGAAAAAAAAGTTACAAAATTAAAAAACGCTTACCTCCGGAACTGGTGTTGGTACGTGTCGATCTCAGGACTGTTGTTAAGTACATACCATCTCGCTTTCTTGTACTCGTCGGTAGGAAAATGAGGAAATGACAGTAAACCAATCGGCTTGCATACCGATCGGAACACCTGAAACTTACACGTTGAGGGAGGGGGGTCCACATTACGATCGGACGATTAAATTTCGTGGTAACACCCCGAAAATATTGAGAACTTATAGTCAATGCTTCTTCTGCAACATAACCCTCCGCGATCGAACCTTCCGGCTTAGCTTTATTTCTTACATAACCTTTTAGCTTCTTCATGAATCTTTCAAATGGATACATCCACCGGGGTTGAATAGGCCCGCCTTCAAGAGCCTCTAGAGCTAAATGGATGGACAAGTGAATCATAGTGTCAAAGAAAGCAGGAGGATATATGCGCTCAAGCTCGCATAGAATTTCAACCACCTTGACCGAAGCTTTAAACATGTCCTCCTCCATCAAAGTTGTAGAGCAGAGTTTCTTAAACAAGGAGCACAGATTGATTATTGGTTTTGCAATATGTTCGGGCAAGTAATTTTGAAGTCCGTAAGGAAGTAAACGTTGCATCATTATATGACAGTCATGAGACTTCAGGCCCGTTATATTTGTATCATTATCGGTCACTTTGTGCTTGAAGCATGATCCGAACCCATTTGGTAGTTTAACACTTTTGATGTACTGACAAAACTTTTTTCGGTTCTCTGGTGTTAAAGAATACGCAGTCTGGGGCTTCACGGTCTTCCCCTTGTGGTTTACGGTTAGCCACAAAGGTCTTCGAATGCCCATCTTTTTCAAGTCTTGTCTTGCCTTTGCGGTGTCTTTACTTTTGTCATTCATTAGCAAAATGTTCAACGTATTAGATAGGGTTCATTGTATTAGATAGAGTTCAACATTAGAGGTTCAACGTATTAGATAGGGTTCAACATTAGATGTTCAATGTATTAGATAGGGTTCAACATTAGAGGTTCATTGTATTAGATAGGGTTCAACATTAGAGGTTCATTGAATTAGATATGGTTCAACATTAGAGGTTCATTGTATTAGATAGGGTTCAACATTAGAGGATCATTGTATTAGATAGGGTTCAACATTAGAGGTTGAACGTATTAGATAGGGTTCGACATTAGATGTTCAATGTATTAGATAGGGTTCAACATTAGAGGTTCAACGTATTAGATAGGGTTCAACATTAGATGTTCAATGTATTAGATAGGGTTCAACATTAGAGGTTCATTGAATTAGATATGGTTCAACATTAGAGGTTCATCGTATTAGATAGGGTTCAACATTAGAGGTTCATTGAATTAGATAGGGTTCAACATTAGAGGTTCATTGTATTAGATAGAGTTCAACATTAGAGGTTCATTGAATTAGATAGGGTTCAACATTAGAGGTTCATTGTATTAGGTATGGTTCAACATAAGAGGTTCAACGTATTAGATAAGGTTCAACATTATAGGTTCATTGTATTAGATAGGGTTCAACATTAGAGGTTCAACGTATTAGATAGGGTTCAACATTAGATGTTCAACGTATTAGATAGGGTTCAACATTAGAGGTTCATTGTATTAGATAGGGTTCAACATTAGATGTTCAACGTATTAGATAGGGTTCAACATTAGAGGTTCATTGTATTAGATAGGTTTCAACATTAGAGGTTCATTGAATTAGATAGGGTTCAACATTAGAGGTCCATTGAATTAGATAGGGTTCAACATTAGAGGTTCATTGTATTAGATAGGGTCCAACATTAGAGGTTCAACGTATTAGATAGGGTTCAACATTAGATGTTCAATGTATTAGATAGGGTTCAACATTAGAGGTTCATTGTATTAGATAAGGTTCAACAATAGAGATTCATTGAATTAGATATGGTTCAACATTAGAGGTTCATTGTATTAGATAGGGTTCAACATTAGAGGTTCATTGTATTAGATAGGGTTCAACATTAGAGGTTCAACGTATTAGATAGGGTTCAACATTAGATGTTCAATGTTTTAGATAGGGTTCAACATTAGAGGTTCATTGTATTAGATAGGGTTCAACATTAGAGGTTCATTGAATTAGATATGGTTCAACATTAGAGGTTCATTGTATTAGATAGGGTTCAACATTAGATGTTCATTGTATTAGATAGGGTTCAACATTAGAGGTTCATTGTATTAGATAGAGTTCAACATTAGAGGTTCATTGAATTAGATAGGGTTCAACATTAGAGGTTCATTGTATTAGATATGGTTCAACATTAGAGGTTCAACGTATTAGATAAGGTTCAACATTAGAGGTTCATTGTATTAGATAGGGTTCAACATTAGAGGTTCAACGTATTAGATAGGGTTCAACATTAGATGTTCAACGTATTAGATAGGGTTCAACATTAGAGGTTCATTGTATTAGATAGGGTTCAACATTAGATGTTCAACGTATTAGATAGGGTTCAACATTAGAGGTTCATTGTATTAGATAAGGTTCAACATTAGAGGTTCATTGAATTAGATAGGGTTCAACATTAGAGGTCCATTGAAGTAGATAGGGTTCAACATTAGAGGTTCATTGTATTAGATATGGTTCAACATTAGAGGTTCAACGTATTAGATAGGGTTCAACATTAGATGTTCAATGTATTAGATAGGGTTCAACATTAGAGGTTCATTGTATTAGATAGGGTTCAAAAATAGAGATTCATTGAATTAGATATGGTTCAACATTAGAGGTTCATTGTATTAGATAGGGTTCAACATTAGAGGTTCATTGTATTAGATAGGGTTCAACATTAGAGGTTCAACGTATTAGATAGGGTTCAACATTAGATGTTCAATGTATTAGATAGGGTTCAATATTAGAGGTTCATTGTATTAGATAGGGTTCAACATTAGAGGTTCATTGAATTAGATATGGTTCAACATTAGAGGTTCATTGTATTAGATAGGGTTCAACATTAGAGGTTCATTGTATTAGATAGGGTTCAACATTAGAGGTTCAACATATTAGATAGGGTTCAACATTAGATGTTCAATGTATTAGATAGGGTTCAACATTAGAGGTTCAACGTATTAGATAGGGTTCAACATTAGATGTTCAATGTATTAGATAGGGTTCAACATTAGAGGTTCATTGAATTAGATATGGTTCAACGTTAGAAGTTCATTGTATTAGATAGGGTTCAACATTAGAGGTTCATTGAATTAGATGGGGTTCAACATTAGAGGTTCATAGTATTAGATAGAGTTCAACATTAGAGGTTCATTGAATTAGATAGGGTTCAACATTAGAGGTTCATTGTATTAGATATGGTTCAACATTAGAGGTTCAACGTATTAGATAGGGTTCAACATTAGAGGTTCATTGTATTAGATAGGGTTAGAGGTTCAACGTATTAGATAGGGTTCAACATTAGATGTTCAACGTATTAGATAGGGTTCAACATTAGAGGTTCATTGTATTAGATAGGGCTCAACATTAGAGGTTCATTGAATTAGATAGGGTTCAACATTAGAGGTTCATTGAATTAGATAGGGTTCAACATTAGAGGTTCATTGTATTAGATAGGGTTCAGCATTAGAGGTTCATTGAATTAGATAGGGTTCAACATTAGAGGTTCAACGTATTAGATAGGGTTCAACATTAGATGTTCAATGTATTAGATAGGGTTCAACATTAGAGGTTCAACGTATTAGATAGGGTTCAACATTAGATGTTCAATGTATTAGATAGGGTTCAACATTAGAGGTTCATTGTATTAGATAGGGTTCAACATTAGAGGTTCATTGAATTAGATATGGTTCAACGTTAGAGGTTCATTGTATTAGATAGGGTTCAACATTAGAGGTTCATTGTATTAGATAGGGTTAAATATTAGAGGTTCACTGAATTAGATAGGGTTCAACATTAGAGGTTCAACGTATTAGATATGGTTCAACATTAGATGTTCAATGTATTAGATAGGGTTCAACATTAGAGGTTCAACGTATTAGATAGGGTTCAACTTTAGATGTTCAATGTATTAGATAGGGTTCAACATTAGAGGTTCACGGAATTAGATAGGGTTCAACATTAGAGGTTCATTGAATTAGATATGGTTCAACATTAGAGGTTCATTGTATTAGATAGGGTTCAACATTAGAGGTTCATTGAATTAGATAGGGTTCAACAATAGAGGTTCGTTGTATTAGATAGAGTTCAACATTAGAGGTTCATTGAATTAGATAGGGTTCAACATTAGAGGTTCATTGTATTAGATATGGTTCAACATTAGAGGTTCATTGAATTAGATAGGATTCAACATTAGAGGTTCAACGTATTAGATAGGGTTCAACATTAGATGTTCAATGTATTAGATAGGGTTCAACATTAGAGGTTCATTGTATTAGATAGGGTTCAACATTAGAGGTTCAACGTATTAGATAGGGTTCAACATTAGATGTTCAATGTATTAGATAGGGTTCAACATTAGAGGTTCATTGTATTAGATAGGGTTCAACAATAGAGATTCATTGAATTAGATATGGTTCAACATTAGAGGTTCATTGTATTAGATAGGGTTCAACATTAGAGGTTCATTGTATTAGATAGGGTTCAACATTAGAGGTTCAACGTATTAGATAGGGTTCAACATTAGATGTTCAATGTATTAGATAGGGTTCAACATTAGAGGTTCATTGTATTAGATAGGGTTCAACATTAGAGGTTCATTGAATTAGATATGGTTCAACATTAGAGGTTCATTGTATTAGATAGGGTTCAACATTAGATGTTCATTGTATTAGATAGGGTTCAACATTAGAGGTTCATTGTATTAGATAGAGTTCAACATTAGAGGTTCATTGAATTAGATAGGGTTCAACATTAGAGGTTCATTGTATTAGATATGGTTCAACATTAGAGGTTCAACGTATTAGATAAGGTTCAACATTAGAGGTTCATTGTATTAGATAGGGTTCAACATTAGAGGTTCAACGTATTAGATAGGGTTCAACATTAGATGTTCAACGTATTAGATAGGGTTCAACATTAGAGGTTCATTGTATTAGATAGGGTTCAACATTAGATGTTCAACGTATTAGATAGGGTT
Source organism: Glebionis coronaria (assembly GCA_025667525.1). Taxonomy (NCBI): domain Eukaryota; kingdom Viridiplantae; phylum Streptophyta; class Magnoliopsida; order Asterales; family Asteraceae; genus Glebionis; species Glebionis coronaria. The sequence continues at coordinate 581,288,959 of CM046878.1, read as the reverse complement.
CAACATTAGAGGTTCATTGTATTAGATAAGGTTCAACATTAGAGGTTCATTGAATTAGATAGGGTTCAACATTAGAGGTCCATTGAAGTAGATAGGGTTCAACATTAGAGGTTCATTGTATTAGATATGGTTCAACATTAGAGGTTCAACGTATTAGATAGGGTTCAACATTAGATGTTCAATGTATTAGATAGGGTTCAACATTAGAGGTTCATTGTATTAGATAGGGTTCAAAAATAGAGATTCATTGAATTAGATATGGTTCAACATTAGAGGTTCATTGTATTAGATAGGGTTCAACATTAGAGGTTCATTGTATTAGATAGGGTTCAACATTAGAGGTTCAACGTATTAGATAGGGTTCAACATTAGATGTTCAATGTATTAGATAGGGTTCAATATTAGAGGTTCATTGTATTAGATAGGGTTCAACATTAGAGGTTCATTGAATTAGATATGGTTCAACATTAGAGGTTCATTGTATTAGATAGGGTTCAACATTAGAGGTTCATTGTATTAGATAGGGTTCAACATTAGAGGTTCAACATATTAGATAGGGTTCAACATTAGATGTTCAATGTATTAGATAGGGTTCAACATTAGAGGTTCAACGTATTAGATAGGGTTCAACATTAGATGTTCAATGTATTAGATAGGGTTCAACATTAGAGGTTCATTGAATTAGATATGGTTCAACGTTAGAAGTTCATTGTATTAGATAGGGTTCAACATTAGAGGTTCATTGAATTAGATGGGGTTCAACATTAGAGGTTCATAGTATTAGATAGAGTTCAACATTAGAGGTTCATTGAATTAGATAGGGTTCAACATTAGAGGTTCATTGTATTAGATATGGTTCAACATTAGAGGTTCAACGTATTAGATAGGGTTCAACATTAGAGGTTCATTGTATTAGATAGGGTTAGAGGTTCAACGTATTAGATAGGGTTCAACATTAGATGTTCAACGTATTAGATAGGGTTCAACATTAGAGGTTCATTGTATTAGATAGGGCTCAACATTAGAGGTTCACTGAATTAGATAGGGTTCAACATTAGAGGTTCATTGAATTAGATAGGGTTCAACATTAGAGGTTCATTATATTAGATAGGGTTCAGCATTAGAGGTTCATTGAATTAGATAGGGTTCAACATTAGAGGTTCAACGTATTAGATAGGGTTCAACATTAGATGTTCAATGTATTAGATAGGGTTCAACATTAGAGGTTCAACGTATTAGATAGGGTTCAACATTAGATGTTCAATGTATTAGATAGGGTTCAACATTAGAGGTTCATTGTATTAGATAGGGTTCAACATTAGAGGTTCATTGAATTAGATATGGTTCAACGTTAGAGGTTCATTGTATTAGATAGGGTTCAACATTAGAGGTTCATTGTATTAGATAGGGTTAAATATTAGAGGTTCACTGAATTAGATAGGGTTCAACATTAGAGGTTCAACGTATTAGATATGGTTCAACATTAGATATTCAATGTATTAGATAGGGTTCAACATTAGAGGTTCAACGTATTAGATAGGGTTCAACTTTAGATGTTCAATGTATTAGATAGGGTTCAACATTAGAGGTTCACGGAATTAGATAGGGTTCAACATTAGAGGTTCATTGAATTAGATATGGTTCAACATTAGAGGTTCATTGTATTAGATAGGGTTCAACATTAGAGGTTCATTGAATTAGATAGGGTTCAACAATAGAGGTTCGTTGTATTAGATAGAGTTCAACATTAGAGGTTCATTGAATTAGATAGGGTTCAACATTAGAGGTTCATTGTATTAGATATGGTTCAACATTAGAGGTTCATTGAATTAGATAGGATTCAACATTAGAGGTTCAACGTATTAGATAGGGTTCAACATTAGATGTTCAATGTATTAGATAGGGTTCAACATTAGAGGTTCATTGTATTAGATAGGGTTCAACATTAGAGGTTCATTGAATTAGATATGGTTCAACATTAGAGGTTTATTATATTAGATAGGGTTCAACGTTAGAGGTTCATTGTATTAGATAGGGTTTAACATTAGAGGTTCAACTTATTAGATAGGGTTCAACATTAGATGTTCAATGTATTAGATAGGGTTCATCATTAGAGGTTCAACGTATTAGATAGGGTTCAACATTAGAGGTTCCTTGTATTAGATAGGGTTCATCATTAGAGGTTCAACATATTAGATAGGGTTCATCATTAGAGGTTCAACGTATTAGATAGGGTTCAACATTAGAGGTTCAACGTATTAGATAGGGTTCATCATTAGAGGTTCATTGGAGGGAAAACATTAGAGGGAAAACATTGGAGGGAAAATGTTAACAATTTCCCTCACTTTTTTAGCATAGAAAGAGAACCACACACACTCCTTATCATCACAACCACCAGGATATCACACACACTTATCATCATAAACAAATTGTTATTATGTACATGTTGAAGCATGAAGCTTTTCCGTGCAGGTGTGGACATGGAGATGTAGTTCTTCGAGAATCGTGGACAACTGAAAACTTTGGTAGACTGTACTATGCTTGTCCACGTTCACGGGTTCAACCTCCAGTTTCATATGGATGCAAATTTTTTTTATGGAAAGACAAACGCGTCCAACTACTAATCAATTCTCTTGGAGGTTCAATGAGCTTTTCACCTCCAAGCTCTTCTTCAAGACCTTCAACGAGCTTTTCTTCTCCAAGCTCTTCTACCAGACCTTCAACGATTCCAGCTTCTTCTCCAAGCTCTTCAGCGTGTGCAAACTGTGTGCGCTTGAATGGAATGATAATGGTACTTGAGCGTACGATAGAGTTGTACCGCAACTCCGATAGGCACACATTGGATTCAGCTGCACTACTTCACGACCTTTACGATGACATGGGGAACATTCGTTTGAACTAGTTTATGATGTATCTGTTTTCGTGTTTATGAGTCTATTATCGGTTTAATATCCATTTTTAATTAAGCGCGTGTTTAAGTGTCCGTGTAGAATAAAGTTAGGTTTAGGCGTGTCTGTTTGTAAGCCTCAATGAATGTTAACAATTTTTAATTAATATTAACAATGAATGTTAACAATTATCAGTGAATGTTAACTTTTGGCGGGCAAAATGTTGGCGGGAAAACATTAGCGGGAAAATTAACCATTTGTCTTACTTTTTTTTATCATAAAAAGAGATATACTATTTTAAATTTTAATAACTATATTTTTTAATATATATATTATATTTACTAAAATATTATATTAACATTACACTTTTTTGTGAAAATTGGTGGTCAAATAGAAGTCAACTTTTCCCCAGCGACATGTCGCTGGGGAAAGTTTTGTTCGTTGTTTTGTTAAATAGGCGCGTTAATGAAAAACTTTTGGAGGGAATCCTAAAAAGTTTCCCCAGTGACATGTCGCTGGGGAAACTTTTGGACATAAAATAAACAACGCATTACACTAATCACTTGGATTAGACGTGGAAGAAAGTTTCCCCAGCGACATGTCGCTGGGGAAAGTTGTCGGGTTAATCTCCCGCTTGCATTTTTGTGAAATAGTTTGGTCAAAATTCAGTCAACGTTTCCCCAGCGACATGTCGCTGGGGAAACTTTCCTTTATTTTTTGGTCAAAAATTTTACGAGCAAGTTTGCCACGTCAGACAGATTTTGTCGTTTAGTGTCGTTTCCCCAGCGACATGATGTCGCTGGGAAAAACCCCGATGGGGAAGGGTTGGATTGTTGTAGTGTCGATTAGTTCCTCCATATGCAAGTGCAAATAGATATGAAAACTGTTAGATCATGAAATAGTGTAGTAGTTGCCTCTTTTCTGCCAACTCATGAGAGGCGGTGTTCAAATAAGATATAGAATTAGCAATCTCAAAGATTGTTCAAAACTGTACATCTATGTATCGAGATATTTTGAAACTATGTATATGGAGTCTTTCAAGGAGATCGAGAATATAGTGCCCAATTAACGGTAAATCCTTCGACAACAGAGATATAAAAGCACATGATCAAGGATCGATCGATCAAGTATCAGCATTTAAACACAGTGTACAGTGTTGTCGTATTGATTTGGCAGAATATCGAGTTAGATAACAAATGTGTACAATTACCTAAAGGTTTACGTTTTTTTTGGGGGATCATTGGTTAAGCACGTCATTAGTAATAGTAAGTGTTTGGGGTAAGATATTGGGTGTCAATAACCAAATAAGATATCTAAATACCATGTTGATGCATGACCGAAACCACAATCATATGGCACAATTTACCGATAAATAAACACCAAACTACATTTTTTTGGAACAACTTAATTTTATTAAGAACACAAAAAAGCAAGACAAATAGAAGAAGAAACTAAAACCAATCAAGCACCATAGACTGACTAAGGACAACCCTAATGCACAAACTAAAAAGTCAAGAAGGAGAGCTCCTACACCACGGGTTTAACACCAAATCATTCCAGTTAGCGACATTTCCACGACTTTTGCTATGAATCCAAAGGTGATATATAGCTTTGATCTCAGAAACCATAACGTTAGTGCTCACCTCCTCTTAACAATGGAGTACTTTAAAACTTAATAAGATTACCTACGGTCTAGCTTGTGTAAATTGTAACTTACGTACAAATGTTGTAACACCCCATTTTGATAAATGGAATGCCACGCGTAATTATGGCGTGTCATCAAAGCATGCAAGGTAATATGTAGTAAAACATACATGACCATAGGGAAAACCGGAATCAAACATCGGTTCCCAAACATAAGCCCAAAACATAAGAAAGTAAATGAACTGAATGAAAGACTAAACAAGCATAAATATATGAAGGAAACAGGAGAAGAAGTCTATGGCAGCTTCCATCCTATGCATGTCCTCCAAATGCTCGAGTCTTGGGTACCTACCGTTTTGGGACATGGAAAGGAAAGTAACGGCTGAGCAAAACGCTCAGTGCACGGATATACAATATAGCATGAAATAGGATAAGCATGTAACATATAACAGCGGAAGACTAAGTTCTGAGTAAACTGGTTAAGTATTAAGAAAACTGGTTTTATAGTTTGAAAAGCCTTATGTTTATCTTGTGAAACTGTTTTAACATATAAATACCATAGCCCATATAGGTCATGAAAAGGTCACGTGCATGAATACTTGGAGGGGTGACCTCATCATGCTGATTAGAGGGGATGCCTCTAATCAATATACTGGTTTGGGTAGGAGGGATCAGCTCCTTGTGAAGGGTGCAAGGCACACACCACATTCACCATGATAAACTGAATAAAACATGTAACTAGGATGCACCCATACGCCCCACATGATATAATAATATGGCCAAAACTGAAAAGGGACGCCACGAGCAATCACTCCGCCGTGGGGAAGTCATAACATCGGTGCCTCCAATGCTATGGTTATGGTACCTCCATAACTAGGTGAAACTGGTCATGCTTGTATATGGCTATAGATTATGCTGATTAAACATAAGCAGTTCAAAACAATAAAACAAATACTGGGGAAAATAGTTGGCTGCATACGGGGAAATCCTAATAAGGAAAGAATGTCCATACTGAAAGGACGGGAATCCGTACCTCAAGTCCAGTGAATGAACGGAAGAAAGACTCCTACTTCTGGATCACTAACGCTACATGAATACACACGTGTATAAGTATCGATTCACTGATTACGTACTGGGTTTTGGTGTCTCATTAAAGCTGATTTGGTATGTTTTAGGTCATGGTTCACTGTTTAAAGCCTTAAACTGTGTTTATCTTGTATTCTGATTAATCTGATTAAGTATTACTGGTGTTTCATGTATTATTATACTTACTGTGTAATAATAAGTAACTTTCCAAAAATAGCAGGTTTCCAAAAATAGAAAGTTTCCAAAAATAGAAAGTTACCAAAAATAGAAAGTTTCCAAAAATAGAAAGTTTCCAAAAATAGAAAGTTTCCAAAAATAGAAAGTTTCCAAAAATAGAAAGTTTCCAAAAATAGAATTTACTGCTTAAAATAGATTAGTTTCTAAAAATAGAAAGTTTCCAAAAATAGATCAGCTGCCTTAATTAAATAAGTTTCCATATATAGAAGGTTTCCATGATTAGATTAGCTGCCTGAAATAGATTGATTTCCATATATAGAAGGTTTCCATAATTAGATTAGTTGCCTTATTTAATTAAGTTTCTATAAATAGAAGTTCCCATAATTAGAATTAAGCTGATTACATAAGCTAACTTATAAGTCTAAGTGTTATAAGCTTATTTCTTAAGTCATATGATATAGTGTATAGTTTAATTATTATTTCATGTATTTTAATTAAACTATAGGTTAAGCATTTTAATTAAAGTATAACATGTTTTAATTAAAATGAAATGAAAATACTTAGGTTAAAATGTGTATTATTATTTATAATAATATAACCTAAGTCATGTCTAAATTAATTAATTATAGGCATGTTTTAATAATTAATTAATTATAACTTATAACATAAAATACTTAGGTTAAATTAATGTCATGATAAACTAATAATTAAAATAACCTAAGTCATGATTTAATTAATATTTCATGTTATTAATTAATTATATCCTAAGTTCATAATTCATAAAAATTAACATGTAGCATGAATCATGATTTAACCAACGAACCATGAATCGGGCCTGAATTCGACACCGTACCCCGAGCCAAACCCGGGGCACATGTGTCCCCTTGCTGCCGTGGGTCCCACATGAGCCAACCAAGACCAAAAGTGGTCTTGGTGGTGGCGGCAATAGCAAACCAAACCCCCCTCGGGTTTGTTTTGCTAGGCGGCTAGAAACAAACACCCCTTTAAATCATTCCTTGATTTTAATTAATACCAAAACATGTTAGATCAATGATTAATTACCTTGTTTTTATAAGAAAAATAATAACATGTTCATGAAAATAATCAAAGATTAAAAGAATTAAAAAGAATTAAAAAGAAGGGTTAGAAAGGTATACCACTATGTAGCTTGGAAAAAGGATGAACAAACACGGTTTCTAACACTTGTTTTTAAGATCAAAATCAAACAAACACCCTCCAATGGTGGTGTGAAGGTGGCGGCACAAAAAGGAGAAAAAGGAGAGGAGAAAAACTCTTTTAGGGTTTTTGTTTATTTTCTTGAAAGTGAAAAGTGAAAACATGTTTAACTCTTTACCCCCCTTTACTTGTAAAGTCCATGGGCTAGGCCCATTTCTTGTATGTGTGCCGTGGGTATGGGGGCCCCACATGGGGTACCCGTACCTTTCTCGTGTCCCGATGTTTCGTGTTCGTTCGTGGTTAAACGTGCTCGTGTTTAAAGTGTTTCTGTTTAATCTAACGTGTCGTTTATCGTAAACTTAACGCTCGTAATTATATTATAAGTATTTACGTAATTATTCTAGTTAGTATTTTAAATGGTGATCATGAATTAATTATGTTCACGTGATATATTATTAACTGTTTATCATGAGTTCGTACGTAATCGATACTTGTCATGTCATACACGTATGCACTTGCTTGATTATTAGCACATGAATGTGATCAATACTAACTGAGGTAAGTTTTAATCTAGGACGTACGATCTTAAGGGCACTATTCATGGTAAAAGCATGCGGGTTTTACAATTCTTCCCCCCTAAAAAGAATAATTCGTCCCCGAATTATAGATAAAGTAACTGGAAGCAAAACATACCCGAACCAAACTGGAAAGGTATGCAAAATAACGGAAATGAAGGTGACATGGTAGAAGGGAACGTGGAACGTGACATGTCTTGAAAAGACATGGAACGTGACGTGACTGAAAGTACATATCTAACTGATGAGAAAAACGGATAAAAGTCCGGATGAACTTGTCCGTTTCCAAGTGGCCTCCCTCTTGGAACGGTTCCTTCAGAAGATCCTGACACTAATGATAAATCTTGGTCCTCCTGACCTTGACTTGGAATACGAAGAAATTCTTGGTTATCAACGGAAGGTAGATCCCCTAAATTCGATCGAGAAAAATAAGAGTTAACGTGCAAGGGTAACTGAAACGTTACGATGCAAGACCATCTGACTTAACTGATAATTAGAAACGATGCGCGAGACATAAAGAAACGTAGTACGTGAACAATTTTGAACGTGATACGTGAGAAATTTTGAACGTGCTACGTGGAGATATGGCGAGTGTAGTATGAGAAAACATATCGTGATCCATGATACGTGTAACCTAATTTGATCATGATATGAGGAACGTGGAATGAACATGACATGTGAGACATATGGTGATCATATAATATAATGCCGGTGACGCCAAACGCTACAAGGTGAGACGTGGAATATGACGTGAAACGTCTATCTGATGATGGAGAGTTATACTAACCTTGGGTCTGGTCTCACAAGTTCTTGCAACTTCCAGAACGAGAAAAGAAATGAACGTAGAATCGTAAGCCAAAATACGATCATGAACGTGAATAGTGTCATGAACGTGAGCACGAAAGCAAGTCGTGGAATTAGAATGAAGACGTGAAGTAAGTTAGGAGTACAATTACGAATCTTTGTCTGACCCGATAGCTGAGGGATTGCCAAGTGATCGGATGAGCCTTGGCTGGAACATGTTTGTTCAATCTGTTGTTTCTGAAATCCGTACGGATGTAAGGATTCTGCAGACTTGATCAAACTGTTGATAATAACCTAGATAGCATCCTGCTTCTTCTGAGTTTGCTGAAATCTGGTAACCAAAATCCGTGTAGATCTTGTCCCATTTTAGTTCACAATTTCAGATGATGAAACATCCCAGTTTGTTGGTGTCCTATCTTAGCCTGTTGGTATGTCAGGTACACAGATATGGACGTAGCTGTATCCTGCTTCGTAGAAACTTGATACATAGAAGGTTGCGAAACTCTGAGTCTTTGAATCAGACTTCTCCTAGCGTAGGATTTCCTAGAACACCTAATGTAGTGTAGGGTTCTCTCCTTTACGCATAGGCTGAGTCATGGTAAGATTAACCATAGAAACCCATGTGATTCAGTGTGTCACTGTAATCAAACAGGGTAGAATTTCTCTTGACATAGAATTTGCAACATAGTGCAGATATGGTCTTCCTGTTCTTCTCTAGGCTTAGAGGAAATCAGGTTATCCTCAATGAAAACGCTGATGAATTTGTTTAGGAGTTCATGGAACTCAATTTATTAAGTCCATAATGCGGTTGGAGCATTGATGAGACTAATTCAAAATCATACATTTAGCATGACCGAGTCGTGTACGTATAGCAGTCATGGACATATCCTGCTTTTCTACTCATCATTGTTGGCAGCATGATCGTGCGTTCGATCTTGGAAAAGTGATTAACACCATACGGTTGATTGGACATGTTGTCAATATGTGGAGGAGAATAACGGTCATGAATGGTGATTTGTTTAAGTCGACGGTAGTCGACACATAATCTCATGGTACCATCCTTCTCCTTGAAGGTTCTTCTGGAATGTATAGGAAGACTTCGGAATAATCAACTAGCTATGCGTAAAAGAGTTAAGTGGTTGTGTCTTACTGACAGCTAGAAAATTTTAGCGACCATGGCTAACAATGCACATGCTTGTAAGCATAGATAATTGCATAGATTTTCCTGATAGAAATCAAACTGAATGTATTCAGGAGCCTGAACATTACTGTACATAATTATGAATCATAGCATGGTGTGGTGTTCATAGTACATAATTAGGATAAAATTCATCTCGTGTCTGTCCGAGGAAATGCGTTAGCAGCTTGGGTCTTATCCTTAAGCTGAAGGAAAACCTTCGTATGCGTGGGAATACGAAAGGCGTCCTTCATGGTCATGAATACATGAAATATGGTGAAAGAAATGAAAGTGACATCGGCAACGTGACAGTTCTCACTTATGCGCCGGTAATGGTTTTGAAATTCTTGTGGCCTGATTAATACATGGCACAACAAAGTGGATATACCCTTGGAGGGTACCCTGAATTTCTTAGAAATGTTCCATAATTAGACGTGAGTCATGTGTCTTGACTCGTGTCCTGAGAAATGTAAGCGTGACATATGTCTTGACTGGTATCTTGACATGTGTCCTCAGAAAGTATACGTGAGACATGTGTCTTGACTGATGTCTTGACATGTGTCTCGAGATGTGAAACAATTAGAACTACAAATATTAGGTTAAAATGACAGAATTGGCGGATCGGTTGGGTTACTGATCATTTGTATGTCTGATCACGTCCGTGGCCGGAGCCTCGGTTGTGATTTCTAGGATAGTTGCTGTCATAGTAGTGGTTACTATCATCTTGTCTGTCGGTTCCATGACGGTCATTCTCATGACAGTGACTCATGTAACTATTTAGCTGAGTGGCCGGCTGGTACTGGTTTGCACTCATATGACAGCCGAACGACGTGTGACATGTAACTATGAATTTGGGACAATGATTGATGGGAATTGTCTGATGGTGAAGCATCTTCTCGTCTAATTGCTTTGCTCCGACGCCTTTGTCTTCGTCTTTTAGGATCTCCAGGTTGTGAACAGCACCAGCATCAGCATCTCGTAGCGTCTCCCAACATCAGCAGCATCAACCTTCAGTAACATCTCCAAGCTATGAGCGGCATCGACAATCTTGTAGAATATCAGCAAGTGAACATACGCCTTTAGACTCGACTAGCGAATACTTGTGAAGTATTGCAAGTGGAATACACATGGGTTAAGGTACATGTAATACACATGAAATACGATACGTGGAGTACACATGGCATGCACATGAAATGATCGGTATGGGCTCGATCATTTGTCATGATTTAAGGAAAGTAAACCGGTTAAACGGTTAGGAAAACCATCATGATAACCTGGCAGTATTAGCATAGACATCATTCTGGTTGCATAGAGAAACGCTAAAGTGTGGTTACACAAAATTCAACGATGATTTGCCTGACAACATGATTAATGGAAACCATCCATGACTATCATGAAAGCATGATTCAAGAAATCTAACAATGTTTTGCAGGACAACGTAAATAACAAAAGAGGCGTGAAACATAATCAACATGAAGACGGAATTATCATGAGGAAACATGAAACCATCTATTACGAAGAAGTGTATAACATAATCAGCATGAAACTGAAGTTAACCATGACAGTATGAAGGCATACTTGACATAAAAACATAATAACTTATGATGGGACATGAAAAAAAATTTATGCCAATTTAAATCATGAGAAAAATTTTATGCAAGAAAAACAGTGCATGAATGCGTAATGTAGTTTTATAAAACCTTTATATGTGCGAGGGAACGCCTATGGGTCGGTTCCAAAACAAAAGACATGGCGAGGGGACGCCTATGGGTCGGTCCCAAAGTTAAAAGTTTCGATAAAAGCACATGCGACTAAATAGGGTCAGTCCTGTACCAACCATTACTTAGTCAAAATTCTTGCAACAGATGACATATGATATAAATGCATGAATGCATGAAACATAATAATTAAAAGTCATTGTCAAAACTTAACAGAAAAAATTTTATGTGAAAATTATGAACTACTGGGGTCAGTCCACATCGTCACAGTTCACGAGGAACATCATGCATAGACAATGACACGTAACTAAGTATGGATGACGGTTGTTCATTCCATATTAGTAAGACGATACTGGTGAAAACATCATGGTGAAAACAACAAGGTGCTGAAAACGTCATGGCTAAAACAAAAAGGTGCTGAAAACATAATGGTTAAAACAACAACGCGCTGAAACATCAATACGTGGAATAACAATCGTTGGCTTAGGAAGCTCCTGGTGACTACCCACTAGTCACAGGTCGAGTTTTAGAGCCTACAGGTCGAAGCCTTGGCTCTGATACCATAATTGTAACACCCCATTTTGATAAATGGAATGCCACGCGTAATTATGGCGTGTCATCAAAGCATGCAAGGTAATATGTAGTAAAACATACATGACCATAGGGAAAACCGGAATCAAACATCGGTTCCCAAACATAAGCCCAAAACATAAGAAAGTAAATGAACTGAATGAAAGACTAAACAAGCATAAATATATGAAGGAAACAGGAGAAGAAGTCTATGGCAGCTTCCATCCTATGCATGTCCTCCAAATGCTCGAGTCTTGGGTACCTGCCGTTTTGGGACATGGAAAGGAAAGTAACGGCTGAGCAAAACGCTCAGTGCACGGATATACAATATAGCATGAAATAGGATAAGCATGTAACATATAACAGCGGAAGACTAAGTTCTGAGTAAACTGGTTAAGTATTAAGAAAACTGGTTTTATAGTTTGAAAAGCCTTATGTTTATCTTGTGAAACTGTTTTAACATATAAATACCATAGCCCATATAGGTCATGAAAAGGTCACGTGCATGAATACTTGGAGGGGTGACCTCATCATGCTGATTAGAGGGGATGCCTCTAATCAATATACTGGTTTGGGTAGGAGGGATCAGCTCCTTGTGAAGGGTGCAAGGCACACACCACATTCACCATGATAAACTGAATAAAACATGTAACTAGGATGCACCCATACGCCCCACATGATATAATAATATGGCCAAAACTGAAAAGGGACGCCACGAGCAATCACTCCGCCGTGGGGAAGTCATAACATCGGTGCCTCCAATGCTATGGTTATGGTACCTCCATAACTAGGTGAAACTGGTCATGCTTGTATATGGCTATAGATTATGCTGATTAAACATAAGCAGTTCAAAACAATAAAACAAATACTGGGGAAAATAGTTGGCTGCATACGGGGAAATCCTAATAAGGAAAGAATGTCCATACTGAAAGGACGGGAATCCGTACCTCAAGTCCAGTGAATGAACGGAAGAAAGACTCCTACTTCTGGATCACTAACGCTACATGAATACACACGTGTATAAGTATCGATTCACTGATTACGTACTGGGTTTTGGTGTCTCATTAAAGCTGATTTGGTATGTTTTAGGTCATGGTTCACTGTTTAAAGCCTTAAACTGTGTTTATCTTGTATTCTGATTAATCTGATTAAGTATTACTGGTGTTTCATGTATTATTATACTTACTGTGTAATAATAAGTAACTTTCCAAAAATAGCAGGTTTCCAAAAATAGAAAGTTTCCAAAAATAGAAAGTTACCAAAAATAGAAAGTTTCCAAAAATAGAAAGTTTCCAAAAATAGAAAGTTTCCAAAAATAGAAAGTTTCCAAAAATAGAATTTACTGCTTAAAATAGATTAGTTTCTAAAAATAGAAAGTTTCCAAAAATAGATCAGCTGCCTTAATTAAATAAGTTTCCATATATAGAAGGTTTCCATGATTAGATTAGCTGCCTGAAATAGATTGATTTCCATATATAGAAGGTTTCCATAATTAGATTAGTTGCCTTATTTAATTAAGTTTCTATAAATAGAAGTTCCCATAATTAGAATTAAGCTGATTACATAAGCTAACTTATAAGTCTAAGTGTTATAAGCTTATTTCTTAAGTCATATGATATAGTGTATAGTTTAATTATTATTTCATGTATTTTAATTAAACTATAGGTTAAGCATTTTAATTAAAGTATAACATGTTTTAATTAAAATGAAATGAAAATACTTAGGTTAAAATGTGTATTATTATTTATAATAATATAACCTAAGTCATGTCTAAATTAATTAATTATAGGCATGTTTTAATAATTAATTAATTATAACTTATAACATAAAATACTTAGGTTAAATTAATGTCATGATAAACTAATAATTAAAATAACCTAAGTCATGATTTAATTAATATTTCATGTTATTAATTAATTATATCCTAAGTTCATAATTCATAAAAATTAACATGTAGCATGAATCATGATTTAACCAACGAACCATGAATCGGGCCTGAATTCGACACCGTACCCCGAGCCAAACCCGGGGCACATGTGTCCCCTTGCTGCCGTGGGTCCCACATGAGCCAACCAAGACCAAAAGTGGTCTTGGTGGTGGCGGCAATAGCAAACCAAACCCCCCTCGGGTTTGTTTTGCTAGGCGGCTAGAAACAAACACCCCTTTAAATCATTCCTTGATTTTAATTAATACCAAAACATGTTAGATCAATGATTAATTACCTTGTTTTTATAAGAAAAATAATAACATGTTCATGAAAATAATCAAAGATTAAAAGAATTAAAAAGAATTAAAAAGAAGGGTTAGAAAGGTATACCACTATGTAGCTTGGAAAAAGGATGAACAAACACGGTTTCTAACACTTGTTTTTAAGATCAAAATCAAACAAACACCCTCCAATGGTGGTGTGAAGGTGGCGGCACAAAGAGGAGAAAAAGGAGAGGAGAAAAACTCTTTTAGGGTTTTTGTTTATTTTCTTGAAAGTGAAAAGTGAAAACATGTTTAACTCTTTACCCCCCTTTACTTGTAAAGTCCATGGGCTAGGCCCATTTCTTGTATGTGTGCCGTGGGTATGGGGGCCCCACATGGGGTACCCGTACCTTTCTCGTGTCCCGATGTTTCGTGTTCGTTCGTGGTTAAACGTGCTCGTGTTTAAAGTGTTTCTGTTTAATCTAACGTGTCGTTTATCGTAAACTTAACGCTCGTAATTATATTATAAGTATTTACGTAATTATTCTAGTTAGTATTTTAAATGGTGATCATGAATTAATTATGTTCACGTGATATATTATTAACTGTTTATCATGAGTTCGTACGTAATCGATACTTGTCATGTCATACACGTATGCACTTGCTTGATTATTAGCACATGAATGTGATCAATACTAACTGAGGTAAGTTTTAATCTAGGACGTACGATCTTAAGGGCACTATTCATGGTAAAAGCATGCGGGTTTTACAAATGTCATCGAGATCTTCAAGAGCTCTGGACATTACCTCCAATAACTCCCCGTGCGTGTGTGATATAAGCATCCCATAGGATAATAATCACAAGTCTTTAGAAGATCACGGCTCTCCATTAGAAGATCAATGATCTCTTTTATAAGATCATGGCTCTTCTTTAGAAGATCATGGTTCTTCTTTAAAAGATCATAGTTCTCCTTTGGAAGACGACCATAGCTCTTCCTTATATCACCACAGTTCTCCAGTAAGCGACAATACTGCTTCTGTAGACTAACATAATTCTCCTCCTTTAAGCCAATAAACTTGTTCCGTAGACAATCGAAATTCTTCTTTGAAGAGTTCTCAAATAAGATTTCATAGTTCTTCTTTAGAAGATCATTGTTCTCCTTTACAAGAGCATAGTTCTCTGTTATGCGATCATTGTTCTCCTTTACAAGATCATAGTTCTCCTTCAGATGATCATAGTTCTCCTTTATATCATTGTTAGGCTTATTGTGCTTGTCAGCCATTGTTTTGATCTTCTTGAGTTTTGGTATTGTGAATATATATGCGTTTGAAGATAGATGATCGTATAACCATATATAGCCACATAAAACTTTATATTTAGTATGTAGTATACTTTACATATATTTTTTTTTTGAACGATAGTATACTTTACATATACAAGTTACAACCCTTTTAAATTAGTCAGTTTAAATGTATTAGTTTATAGTCGGTTAGAGAGTTCGGTCAATTTGCACTTGAAATGTCATGTATCAATAATCTTTACGCGACAAGTAACTGCATTGTAAATTATCATATGAACTTTACTGTTAAATAAAACACACACGGCTGGTGTTTGGGGTGGCTTATTTTTCATGCTTATGTTCTTAACTTGGTATTGCGTGATGTTATAAAAATAAAAAGACATAAATTCAAAAATTATTTACTATTGAAGATTTTTTTTCTAAATCTAAAAGTCTTCATTAAGCGGTTTGATTTACTAAATAAAAGATTAAATTTTGGGTTAAAAATAAGTATATAAACTATTTAATAAAATATCCACTTCCACAAACAATAAGCATTAATTGTGATTTGTGAGAACTATGAGTAGTAGCCATGAGAAGTGAGCAATAGTTATCACAGTTTACCGATCATTTGCCATAACTTTTTAAACATGTATTGTAAAAATAACATTAAAAAAAGGCTAATGACACCAAAATTACACTTTAATCTTTTATCTACTTAAACTCATAATCTTGTCTTCATTAAAAAATTACAAGTTATATATTAAACAAACACACGCCTTTATTTTTCACCTATATCTTCCTGGTACAACTTCTTCTTCCACATCTATCGTGGCACACACCTAATTACTATCCTCAATTGTACTTGTTTTCTATATTTATTCCTCCACACCCCTTTGTTAGATTATGGTTACTACATAAAGATGTGTTTACACATATATGCAATTTGTTGGAAATTTACTGTAATTGTGGGAACGAGTCATACTTGTAAATGGGTTTGGAGGTACGGAGTGTACACCCATTAAGTCCCTGACCTCCCTGGACTCAATATAGTGGTTGTGCTGATGGTTGTATCATCAGCAGGAGGAAAGTGTTCATAAGCAGAAAGAAAAGTTCATCAGTAGGAAGTTGCTCCTACAGCTCCTGCTGATGAACCACATGTTGATAAACACTTGACTTAGCTAAAAGTCTTTGTCACCTCTTTGACCAATTTATGAGGGGTTTAATATTGACTTGATGACCAGGTTTATGGTCATGTAACCACTATACTTTCATGTAGGCAGTTATGAGATTAATTGGCCGATTAATGCTCATAACACCTTTGACCTTGAGTTACATTCTTAGGAATGGTATCCCTATATAAAAGGATAACACTTGCATGAGGAAAACACATAAACATAAACACTTACACGCACAGAGTTCTTGATTTGTGCCTAAAACAAGAACTAACACTTGGTTTTATTCCAAGGGGGTATTCATGTTAACCCATGCATAGGGTCGAATAATCTTCTTTGGAAAGTGATTACACGACTTCAAGTGATATCTGATAACTAATTCATTGGTACGTAGTTAGTCTATTGATTATCTTTACCCTGTTGGAACGAAGTAAACCCCAATACAACTTTGAGCAGCAGGTATGGAATTGGGAAGTGCGGATGTGAAAGGTTGATCCATCTAATTCACATCACTTATGTCATCATCACGAGTTACTATTATCACAAACTTACATGTGCCCAACAATGCATATGATGCTACTCAGAATTTAAAGAAGTATCCTAAGTTGGAATTTAACATCAGTCCATACATAGTGTTTGTTGATCACTTTTTAAATATTGAAAAAATGTTGATAAAGTTGTAGTCATTGTAGGAACCAACTGAACCGATGTAAGACCGAGCCGACTCATAAGACAGAACCAACTCAATGTATGGATTAGGGAAGAAAGTGAAGTGGGGTGTAGGAAAAGGACCATGTATGTAGGAGCAGGAAAATGAGTGGGTATATATTTCTTAGTAGTGGGAATGCAACTATGGATAAAAAATTAACACATAGATATTAATTTGGTGATAAGGCACTAACCATCTCAATGGGTAATTTTTTTTTGAACGGCTGATATTATATAAAAAGCTTCTAGCAAGACACTAGAAGCAAAAAGAACCAACCACAAATCTAGAAATACACACAATCTTGATTCTTCCCGAAAGCTTTAACTGTAAAGCTTACAAAAAGGATGAAAACCTCTTGCCAATTACACCGAACCAAGACAAGAGGA
Organism: Glebionis coronaria; assembly: GCA_025667525.1. NCBI lineage: Eukaryota > Viridiplantae > Streptophyta > Magnoliopsida > Asterales > Asteraceae > Glebionis > Glebionis coronaria. The sequence goes on along the minus strand of CM046878.1, from coordinate 581,271,404 downwards.
AAATCCACAGCCACAGAGGCCGAGCCACCGGTTTTCACTCCAGGATGTTTTTGATGTAAACTCATACAAGCCTCTGATAAAAAGAAACATATACAAAATAAAACAAATTATAATGAGCCAAATACCAAGAAGATTACAAAGCAGCCAAGAAAAAGAACAAGAAACATCAGCTCATACAACTACATGAAAACCGCAAAGGAGATTTGAGCCAATCGATCTAGCTACATGACATGCGACCTCTGTGATGAAGCCAAGAGAATGTATAAGTAATAAGTGTGAAAACACTTATCCTTTTACCGCTTATTTCCAATAATAACATGACCAAATGTGTACTTTATGTCGTAAAAGTCAGAATTATGCGTGGTTTGTGTTTTTATTGTGTTTCAGGATAAAAATATGGAAAAGGAAGAAAACATAGGCTATCACGGGCTTTTATCGAAGAAAAAGACAAAAGACGAAGTCAAAAGATCGAGAGTGCAAAAAGAACGGAAGTCCAAGGCCTATTATGAAGATTTATCGAAGAAAAAGTCTAAAGACGGAAGTTTAATGAAGTCGAAGAACTCAAGTCTAATTTTAGAAGAAAATTATAAGGCAAGTTCAACTTATATCGACAAATCCTGAGACGACGTCGAGAAAGACAAAGAAATTAAATCGAGTCGAGTCGAGAAGAAAGAAAGAAGAAAGCTTAAGCACTTAACCTCCCCACCTCCTATAAATACCCTCCTAATATGTCATTAGGAGGGTGTTAGTTAGTGGTAGTTAATTTTTAGTTTTTTATTAAGTGTGTTTTTATTTTCTCTCTAGTTTTTCTTTTTCAAGCTTATTAAATCTTTACTTTAATCTTGTAATCTTTTGATATTAATCTTTAATCAAATCAAGCTTATTTCCTTAATTCTCATTCTACCTTTCTTAATCTTTTTTAATCTTGATAATCATGTAGTTTATTTTAATTTTGTTGATGATTTGATTGTGTAGCTTATTTGGTTGTGCTTACTGAATTGGTGATTTTAAAAGTTTCTATATTAAAGTGCTTATTTTCTTAATCTTAATGCTTAATAGTTCTTAAAAATAAATTGATTTTGATAAGTTTAATATTTTGATAAAAAGTTGATTTTTAATATTTAGATTATTTAGTGTTTTAATATTTTGATAAAAAGTTGATTTTCAATATTTAGATTATTTGGTTGTGCTTACTGGGTCTTGGGGATTTTGTGCGTGACGTTCAAAGATCTATGAAGAAGATAGGATTAGATAGAAAACTAAAAATATGATATTGTTATTTTTACACTTAAGTACACAAAATAAGTGTTAGTTTACCAGCGTCTTAAACCAGTGGGGGAATTCTTCTAGCATGTCTTTTTCTTTTTTTCCTGGAAATAAACTGAAAAACGTTCATGCTATTAGAATAAGTCGTCGAAATGATAAGTTAAGAAAAAAAAGTTACAAAATTAAAAAACGCGTACCTCCGGAACTGGTGTTGGTACGTGTCGATCTCAGGACTGTTGTTAAGTACATACCATCTCGCTTTCTTGTACTCGTCGGTAGGAAAATGAGGAAAGGACAGTAAACCAATCGGCTTGCATACCGATCGGAACACCTGAAACTTACACGTTGAGGGAGGGGGTCCACATTACGATCGGACGATTAAATTTCGTGGTAACACCCCGAAAATATTGAGAACTTATAGTCAATGCTTCTTCTGCAACATAACCCTCCGCGATCGAACCTTCCGGCTTAGCTTTATTTCTTACATAACCTTTTAGCTTCTTCATGAATCTTTCAAATGGATACATCCACCGGGGTTGAATAGGCCCGCCTTCAAGAGCCTCTAGAGCTAAATGGATGGACAAGTGAATCATAGTGTCAAAGAAAGCAGGAGGATATATGCGCTCAAGCTCGCATAGAATTTCAACCACCTTGACCGAAGCTTTAAACATGTCCTCCTCCATCAAAGTTGTAGAGAAGAGTTTCTTAAACAAGGAGCACAGATTGATTATTGGTTTTGCAATATGTGCGGGCAAGTAATTTTGAAGTCCGTAAGGAAGTAAACGTTGCATCATTATATGACAGTCATGAGACTTCAGGCCCGTTATATTTGTATCATTATCGGTCACTTTGTGCTTGAAGCATGATCCGAACCCAGTTGGTAGTTTAACACTTTTGATGTACTGACAAAACTTTTTTCGGTTCTCTGGTGTTAAAGAATACGCAGTCTGGGGCTTCACGGTCTTCCCCTTGTGGTTTATTGTTAGCCACAAAGGTCTTCGAATGCCCATCTTTTTCAAGTCTTGTCTTGCCTTTGCGGTGTCTTTACTTTTGTCATTCATTAGCAAAATGTTCAACGTATTAGATAGGGTTCATTGTATTAGATAGAGTTCAACATTAGAGGTTCAACGTATTAGATAGGGTTCAACATTAGATGTTCAATGTATTAGATAGGGTTCAACATTAGAGGTTCATTGTATTAGATAGGGTTCAACATTAGAGGTTCATTGAATTAGATATCGTTCAACATTAGAGGTTCATTGTATTAGATAGGGTTCAACATTAGAGGATCATTGTATTAGATAGGGTTCAACATTAGAGGTTCAACGTATTAGATAGGGTTCGACATTAGATGTTCAATGTATTAGATAGGGTTCAACATTAGAGGTTCAACGTATTAGATAGGGTTCAACATTAGATGTTCAATGTATTAGATAGGGTTCAACATTAGAGGTTCATTGAATTAGATATGGTTCAACATTAGAGGTTCATTGTATTAGATAGGGTTCAACACTAGAGGTTCATTGAATTAGATAGGGTTCAACATTAGAGGTTCATTGTATTAGATAGAGTTCAACATTAGAGGTTCATTGAATTAGATAGGGTTCAACATTAGAGGTTCATTGTATTAGGTATGGTTCAACATTAGAGGTTCAACGTATTAGATAAGGTTCAACATTATAGGTTCATTGTATTAGATAGGGTTCAACATTAGAGGTTCAACGTATTAGATAGGGTTCAACATTAGATGTTCAACGTATTAGATAGGGTTCAACATTAGAGGTTCATTGTATTAGATAGGGTTCAACATTAGATGTTCAACGTATTAGATAGGGTTCAACATTAGAGGTTCATTGTATTAGATAGGGTTCAACATTAGAGGTTCATTGAATTAGATAGGGTTCAACATTAGAGGTCCATTGAATTAGATAGGGTTCAACATTAGAGGTTCATTGTATTAGATAGGGTTCAACATTAGAGGTTCAACGTATTAGATAGGGTTCAACATTAGATGTTCAATATATTAGATAGGGTTCAACATTAGAGGTTCATTGTATTAGATAGGGTTCAACAATAGAGATTCATTGAATTAGATATGGTTCAACATTAGAGGTTCATTGTATTAGATAGGGTTCAACATTAGAGGTTCATTGTATTATATAGGGTTCAACATTAGAGGTTCAACGTATTAGATAGGGTTCAACATTAGATGTTAGATGTATTAGATAGGGTTCAACATTAGAGGTTCATTGTATTAGATAGGGTTCAACATTAGAGGTTCATTGAATTAGATATGGTTCAACATTAGAGGTTCATTGTATTAGATAGGGTTCAACATTAGAGGTTCATTGTATTAGATAGGGTTCAACATTAGAGGTTCATTGTATTAGATAGAGTTCAACATTAGAGGTTCATTGAATTAGATAGGGTTCAACATTAGAGGTTCATTGTATTAGATATGGTTCAACATTAGAGGTTCAACGTATTAGATAAGGTTCAACATTAGAGGTTCATTGTATTAGATAGGGTTCAACATTAGAGGTTCAACGTATTAGATAGGGTTCAACATTAGATGTTCAACGTATTAGATAGGGTTCAACATTAGAGGTTCATTGTATTAGATAGGGTTCAACATTAGATGTTCAACGTATTAGATAGGGTTCAACATTAGAGGTTCATTGTATTAGATAGGGTTCAACATTAGAGGTTCATTGAATTAGATAGGGTTCAACATTAGAGGTCCATTGAATTAGATAGGGTTCAACATTAGAGGTTCATTGTATTAGATAGGGTTCAACATTAGAGGTTCAACGTATTAGATAGGGTTCAACATTAGATGTTCAATGTATTAGATAGGGTTCAACATTAGAGGTTCATTGTATTAGATAGGGTTCAAAAATAGAGATTCATTGAATTAGATATGGTTCAACATTAGAGGTTCATTGTATTAGATAGGGTTCAACATTAGAGGTTCATTGTATTAGATAGGGTTCAACGTTAGAGGTTCAACGTATTAGATAGGGTTCAACATTAGATGTTCAATGTATTAGATAGGGTTCAACATTAGAGGTTCATTCTATTAGATAGGGTTCAACATTAGAGGTTCATTGAATTAGATATGGTTCAACATTAGAGGTTCATTGTATTAGATAGGGTTCAACATTAGAGGTTCATTGTATTAGATAGGGTTCAATATTAGAGGTTCAACATATTAGATAGGGTTCAACATTAGATGTTCAATGTATTAGATAGGGTTCAACATTAGAGGTTCAACGTATTAGATAGGGTTCAACATTAGATGTTCAATGTATTAGATAGGGTTCAACATTAGAGGTTCATTGAATTAGATATGGTTCAACATTAGAGGTTCATTGTATTAGATAGGGTTCAACATTAGAGGTTCATTGAATTCGATGGGGTTCAACATTAGAGGTTCATAGTATTAGATAGAGTTCAACATTAGAGGTTCATTGAATTAGATAGGGTTCAACATTAGAGGTTCATTGTATTAGATATGGTTCAACATTAGAGGTTCAACGTATTAGATAGGGTTCAACATTAAAGGTTAATTGTATTAGATAGGGTTAGAGGTTCAACGTATTAGATAGGGTTCAACATTAGATGTTCAACGTATTAGATAGGGTTCAACATTAGAGGTTCATTGTATTAGATAGGGCTCAACATTAGAGGTTCATTGAAATAGATAGGGTTCAACATTAGAGGTTCATTGAATTAGATAGGGTTCAACATTAGAGGTTCATTGTATTAGATAGGGTTCAGCATTAGAGGTTCATTGAATTAGATAGGGTTCAACATTAGAGGTTCAACGTATTAGATAGGGTTCAACATTAGATGTTCAATGTATTAGATAGGGTTCAACATTAGAGGTTCAACGTATTAGATAGGGTTCAACATTAGATGTTCAATGTATTAGATAGGGTTCAACATTAGAGGTTCATTGTATTAGATAGGGTTCAACATTAGAGGTTCATTGAATTAGATATGGTTCAACGTTAGAGGTTCATTGTATTAGATAGGGTTCAACATTAGAGGTTCATTGTATTAGATAGGGTTCAATATTAGAGGTTCACTGAATTAGATAGGGTTCAACATTAGAGGTTCAACGTATTAGATATGGTTCAACATTAGATGTTCAATGTATTAGATAGGGTTCAACATTAGAGGTTCAACGTATTAGATAGGGTTCAACTTTAGATGTTCAATGTATTAGATAGGGTTCAACATTAGAGGTTCATTGAATTAGATATGGTTCAACATTAGAGGTTCATTGTATTAGATAGGGTTCAAAATTAGAGGTTCATTGAATTAGATAGGGTTCAACAATAGAGGTTCGTTGTATTAGATAGAGTTCAACATTAGAGGTTCATTGAATTAGATAGGGTTCAACATTAGAGGTTCACTGTATTAGATATGGTTCAACATTAGAGGTTCATTGAATTAGATAGGGTTCAACATTAGAGGTTCAACGTATTAGATAGGGTTCAACATTAGATGTTCAATGTATTAGATAGGGTTCAACATTAGAGGTTCATTGTATTAGATAGGGTTCAACATTAGAGGTTCATTGAATTAGATATGGTTCAACATTAGAGGTTTATTATATTAGATAGGGTTCAACATTAGAGGTTCATTGTATTAGATAGGGTTTAACATTAGAGGTTCAACGTATTAGATAGGGTTCAACATTAGATGTTCAATGTATTAGATAGGGTTCAACATTAGAGGTTCAACGTATTAGATAGGGTTCAACATTAGAGGTTCATTGTATTAGATAGGGTTCATCATTAGAGGTTCAACATATTAGATAGGGTTCATCATTAGAGGTTCAACGTATTAGATAGGGTTCAACATTAGAGGTTCAACGTATTAGATAGGGTTCATCATTAGAGGTTCATTGGAGGGAAAACATTAGAGGGAAAACATTGGAGGGAAAATGTTAACAATTTCCCTCACTTTTTTAGCATAGAAAGAGAACCGCACACACTCCTTATCATCACAACCACCAGGATATCACACACACTTATCATCATAAACAAATTGTTATTATGTACATGTTGAAGCATGAAGCTTTTCCGTGCAGGTGTGGACATGGAGATGTAGTTCTTCGAGAATCGTGGACAACTGAAAACTTTGGTAGACTGTACTATGCTTGTCCACGTTCACGGGTTCAACCTCCAGTTTCATATGGATGCAAATTTTTTTTATGGAAAGACGAACGCGTCCAACTACTAATCAATTCTCTTAGAGGTTCAATGAGCTTTTCACCTCCAAGCTCTTCTTCAAGACCTTCAACGAGCTTTTCTCCTCCAAGCTCTTCTACCAGACCTTCAACGATTCCAGCTTCTTCTCCAAGCTCTTCAGCGTGTGCAAACTGTGTGCGCTTGAATGGAATGATAATGGTACTTGAGCGTACGATAGAGTTGTACCGCAACTCTGATAGGCACACATTGGATTCAGCTGCACTACTTCACGACCTTTACGATGACATGGGGAACATTCGTTTGAACTAGTTTATGATGTATCTGTTTTCGTGTTTATGAGTCTATTATCGGTTTAATATCCATTTTTAATTAAGCGCGTGTTTAAGTGTCCGTGTAGAATAAAGTTAGGTTTAGGCGTGTCTGTTTGTAAGCCTCAATGAATGTTAACAATTTTTAATTAATATTAACAATGAATGTTAACAATTATCAGTGAATGTTAACTTTTGGCGGGCAAAATGTTGGCGGGAAAACATTAGCGGGAAAATTAACCATTTGTCTCACTTTTTTTTATCATAAAAAGAGATATACTATTTTAAATTTTAATAACTATATTTTTTAATATATATATTATATTTACTAAAATATTATATTAACATTACACTTTTTTGTGAAAATTGGTGGTCAAATAGAAGTCAACTTTTCCCCAGCGACATGTCGCTGGGGAAAGTTTTGTTCGTTGTTTTGTTAAATAGGCGCGTTAATGAAAAACTTTTGGAGGGAATCCTAAAAAGTTTCCCCAGTGACATGTCGCTGGGGAAACTTTTGGACATAAAATAAACAACGCATTACACTAATCACTTGGATTAGACGTGGAAGAAAGTTTCCCCAGCGACATGTCGCTGGGGAAAAGTTGTCGGGTTAATCTCCCGCTTGCATTTTTGTGAAATAGTTTGGTCAAAATTCAGTCAACGTTTCCCCAGCGACATGTCGCTGGGGAAACTTTCCTTTATTTTTTGGTCAAAATTTTTACGAGCAAGTTTGCCACGTCAGACAGATTTTGTCGTTTAGCGTCGTTTCCCCAGCGACATGATGTCGCTGGGAAAAACCCCGATGGGGAAGGGTTGGATTGTTGTAGTGTCGATTAGTTCCTCCATATGCAAGTGCAAATAGATATGAAAACTGTTAGATCATGAAATAGTGTAGTAGTTGCCTCTTTTCTGCCAACTCATGAGAGGCGGTGTTCAAATAAGATATAGAATTAGCAATCTCAAAGATTGTTCAAAACTGTATTAGATAGGGTTCAACATTAGAGGTTCAACGTATTAGATAAGGTTCAACATTAGATATTTTGAAACTATGTATATGGAGTATTTCAGGGAGATCGAGAATATAGTGCCCAATTAACGGTAAATCTTTCGACAACAGAGATATAAAAGCACATGATCAAGGATCGATCGATCAAGTATCAGCATTTAAACACAGTGTACAGTGTTGTCGTATTGATTTGACAGAATATCGAGTTAGATAACAAATGTGTACAATTACCTAAAGGTTTACGTTTTTTTTTGGGGATCATTGGTTAAGCACGTCATTAGTAATAGTAAGTGTTTGGGGTAAGATATTGGGTGTCAATAACCAAATAAGATATCTAAATACCATGTTGATGCATGACCGAAACCACAATCATATGGCACAATTTACCGATAAATAAACACCAAACAACATTTTTTTGGAACAACTTAATTTTATTAAGAACACAAAAAAGCAAGACAAATAGAAGAAGAAACTAAAACCAATCAAGCACCATAGACTGACTAAGGACAACCCTAATGCACAAACTAAAAAGTCAAGAAGGAGAGCTCCTACACCACGGGTTTAACACCAAATCATTCCAGTTAGCGACATTTCCACGACTTTTGCTATGAATCCAAAGGTGATATATAGCTTTGATCTCAGAAACCATAACGTTAGTGCTCACCTCCTCTTAACAATGGATTACTTTAAAACTTAATAAGATTACCTACGGTCTAGCTTGTGTAAATTGTAACTTACGTACAAATGTCATCGAGATCTTCAAGAGCTCTGGACATTACCTCCAATAACTCCCCGTGCGTGTGTGATATAAGCATCCCATAGGATAATAATCACAAGTCTTTAGAAGATCACGGCTCTCCATTAGAAGATCAATGATCTCTTTTATAAGATCATGGCTCTTCTTTAGCAGATCATGGTTATTCTTTAAAAGATCATAGTTCTCCTTTGGAAGACGACCATAGCTCTTCCTTATATCACCACAGTTCTCCAGTAAGCGACAATACTGCTTCTGTAGACTAACATAATTCTCCTCCTTTAAGCCAATAAACTTGTTCCGTAGACAATCGAAATTCTTCTTTGAAGAGTTCTCAAATAAGATTTCATAGTTCTTCTTTAGAAGATCATTGTTCTCCTTTACAAGAGCATAGTTCTCTGTTATGCGATCATTGTTCTCCTTTACAAGATCATAGTTCTCCTTCAGATGATCATAGTTCTCCTTTATATCATTGTTAGGCTTATTGTCCTTGTCAGCCATTGTTTTGATCTTCTTGAGTTTTGGTATTGTGAATATATATGCGTTTTAGGGTTTAGCTAGCAACGCTGAAGATAGATGATCGTATAACCATATATAGCCACATAAAACTTTATATTTAGTATGTAGTATACTTTACATATACAAGTTACAACCCTTTTAATTTAGTCAGTTTAAATGTATTAGTTTATAGTCGGTTAGAGAGTTCGGTCAATTTGCACTTGAAATGTCATGTATCAATAATCTTTACGCGACAAGTAACTGCATTGTAAATTATCATATGAACTTTACTGTTAAATAAAACACACACGGCTGGTGTTTTGGGTGGCTTATTTTTCATGCTTATGTTCTTAACTTGGTATTGCGTGATGTTATAAAAATAAAAAGACATAAATTCAAAAATTATTTACTATTGAAGATTTTTTTTCTAAATCTAAAAGTCTTCATTAATCGGTTTGATTTACTAAATAAAAGATTAAATTTTGGGTTAAAAATAAGTATATAAACTATTTAATAAAATATCCACTTCCACAAACAATAAGCATTAATTGTGATTTATGATAACTATGAGTAGTAGCCATGAGAAGTGAGCAATAGTTATCACAGTTTACCGATCATTTGCCATAACTTTTTAAACATGTATTGTAAAAATAACATTGAAAAAAGGCTAATGACACCAAAATTATACTTTAATCTTTTATCTACTTAAACTCATAATCTTTTCTTCATTAAAAAGATTACAAGTTATATATTAAACAAACACAAAACAAACACACGCCTTTATTTTTCACCTATATCTTCCTGGTACAGCTTCTTCTACCACATCTATCGTGGCACACACCTAATTACTATCCTCAATTGTACTTGTTTTCTATATTTATTCCTCCACACCCCTTTGTTAGATTATGGTTACTACATAAAGATGTGTTTACACATATATGCAATTTGTTGGAAATTTAGTGTAATTGTGGGAACGAGTCATACTTGTAAATGAGTTTGGAGGTACGGAGTGTACACCCATTAAGTCCCTGACCTCCCTGGACTCAATATAGTGGTTGTACTGATGGTTGTATCATCAGCAGGAGGAAAGTGTTCATAAGCAGAAAGAAAAGTTCATCAGTACGAAGTTGCTCCTACAGCTCCTGCTGATGAACCACATGCTGATAAACACTTGACTTAGCTAAAAGTCTTTGTCACCTCTTTGACCAATTTATGAGGGGTTTAATATTGACTTTATGACCAGGTTTATGGTCATGTAACCACTATGCTTTCATGTAGAAAGTTATGAGATTAATTGGCCGATTAATGCTCATAACACCTTTGACCTTGAGTTACATTCTTAGGAATGGTATCCCTATATAAAAGGATAACACTTGCATGAGGAAAACACAGAAACATAAACACTTACACGCACAAAGTTCTTGATTTGTGCCTAAAACAAGAACTAATGCTTGGTTTTATCCCAAGGGAGTATTCGTGTTAACCCAGGTATATGGTCGAATAATCTTCTTTGGAAAGTTATTACACGACTTCAAGTGATATCCGGTAACCAGTTCATTGGTACGTAGTTAGTCTATTGATTATCTTTACCCTGTTGGAATGAAGTAAACCCCAACAATCAAAGAAGATTATTTTTGTAATAATCTATGGCGGCTGCAATAAAGCATATGGTGGCTAACTTCTCCAAACTGGACAAGTTTGAAGGGGTTTATTTTAGGAGATGGCAAAAGAAGATGCACTTTGTTCTTTCTACCATGAATGTGGTGTACGTGCTGACGACTCCTATTCCTGACGGGTGATGATGCTACCTTGGAGGGAATGAGGAAAAGGAGCAAATGGGAGAATGACGACTATGTGTGCCGTGGTATTATTCTCAATGGTATGTCGGATTATTTATTTGATATTTACCAAAATCTTGAATCTGGTAAAGAACTATGGGATTCATTGGAAGCCAAATATATCACTGAGGATGCATCAAGTAAGAAGTTCCTTGTGAGTGATTTCGCAAATTACAAAATGACTTATTCAAGACCAGTCATTGAACAATACAATGAACTTCTTGGAATACTTGGTAGATTTACACAACATAAAATGAACATGGATGAGACCATTCAGGTCTCTTGTGTCATTGACAAACCACCTCCTTCTTGGAAAGATTTCAAGCACACCTTAAAACATAAGAAGGAGTAGTTAACTCTTGTTGAGTTGGGCAGTCATTTATGCATTGAGGAATACCTGAGGGTGCATGATAGTGGCAAGCCAAAGAGCAACAATGTTGCTGGTTCATCTGTTGTCAATTTGGTGGAGCATAATAACTCCTACAGGTACAATGACAACAAGGGCAAACGTAAGCATCAGGATAACACCAAAGCTAATCCTACAAAGAAGTCATCAGCGGCTTGTTAGAAGTATGGGAAACCTGGACACTTAAAAAGGGATTGTAAAGGTGTTGATATTGGCAGCAAAGCCAATGGATCAGACACAAAAGGTCATAATATTTTTAATGAATCTCTATAAATTTATTATGTTACATATGTATCTGAAGCTTATTTTGTGCAGGATGATCATGCTGCGTGGTAGGTTGACTCTAGAGCAACTGTTCATGTGTGTAAAGATAGATGATGGTTCAAGACTTATGAGTCAATGAATGATGGGTCTATTCTTCACATGGGAAATGAGTCAACAGCCCTAGTGCATGGACGTGGTTGTGTAGATCTTAAGTTTAGTTCTCGAAAGATTGTTTCCTTGTTTAATGTTTTGCATGTTCCTAATATTAGGAAGAACTTGGTTTCTAGTAGTGTTTTGAATAATTGTTGTTATAAACAAGTGATTGAATATAATAAATTTCTTTTACCTAAACATGGTGTGTTTATTGGTTTTGGTTATTTGTGTAATCAAATGTTCATGCTTAATATTGATTCTAATATGAATGTTGATTATGTCGTGATGACAACCACTAAACTGAATGAGTCATCACTATGGCATGCTAGGCTAGGCCATGTCCAATATAAGAGGATGCAAGATATGTCTAAGGATAGGTTAATTCCAGCCTTTGACATGGACATTGATAAATGTCAGACTTGCATGCTGAACAAAATTACTAAGAAACCATTTCAAGATGTAAAACGGTGAAACTATAGTTTTGGAGCTAATCCATAGTGACCTATGTGATTTGCATGCTACTCCCTCATTAGGGAATAAGAATACTTGGTAACATTTATTGATGATGCTTCTTTGGTTTTGCTATGTTTATTTGTTATATACAAGGATGAAGCATTAGATAAATTTAAAGTATTTAAAACTGAAGTTAAATTACAACAAGGAGTCCAATCAAAATATTTAGGACTGATAGGGGAGGTGAGTACATGAATACTTTGTACTTTTAGTCTCTTGGAATAATCCATGAGACAACTACCCCCTATACTCCACAACAAAATGGTATATTTGAAAGGAAAAATAAAGTACTAAAAGAGATGGTTAATTTCATGTTGTCCTACTCAGTACTAAGTCAAGGGTTTTGGGGAGAAGCTATGTTAACAGCTTGCTATTTATTAAATAGGGTTCCTAATAAAAGGAACAATATCACCCCGTATGAACTCTGGACTAAAAGGAAACCAAACTTGAACTACCTCAAAGTTTGGGGTTGTAGGGTAGTTGTAAGAATCCCTAATCCAAAGGTAAAAACCTTGGGTGAAAGAGGCATTGAATGCATCTTTGTTGGATATGTTGAGCATTCCAAGGCTTATAGGTTCTATGTTATTGAACCTACTGATTCAGTTTCAATAAACTCAATCATTGAAACAAAGGATGCTAACTTTGATGAGACTAGGTTCTCATCAGTCCATAGACCAAGCCTTAGGACTCCTAATGGAGCTGAGGACATTGGTGCTTTAGTGGAACCTGAAAGGGTCACTAATGAGGTTGTGGTTCAGCAACCTGAGCGTCAGCTTAGAAGAAGTACAAGGCATAGGACTCCAAGGAATTCTGGGCCTGAGTTTCAACTATATTTAGTTGAAGGTACAAGGGATGAGGTCTCTGACCAATACTAATATTGCTTTAATGTTGAGGATGATCCCAAAACATTTGATAAAGCAATGAAGTCCCAAGATTTTACTTTCTAGAAAGAAGTAATCAATGATGAGATGGACTCCATCATGGGCAACAACACTTGGGTGTTGGTTGATCTACCTCCAGGTTGCAATCCACTTGGATGCAAATGGATTTTAAAAAGAAAGATGAAGGTAGATGGAACTATTGAAAAGTTCAAGGCAAGGTTAGTCATTCAAGGCTATAGGCAAAAGTCATGGATAGACTACTTTGATACTTATGCTCCTATAGCACGCATAAGTACCATAAGAATGTTGATTGCCTTGGCAAGTATTCACAATCTAATTATTCATCAGATGGATGTGAAGACAGCATTCTTGAATGGTGATTTAGATGAGGATGTTTATATGAACCAACCTCAAGGTTTCATCATTCAAGTTGATTAAGTCCTTATATGGACTAAAGCAAGCACCTAAGCAATGGCATCAAAAATTTGTTGAAGTGGTTTTATCTAATGGTTATTTACTTAACCAAGCTTACAAATGTGTATATAACAAACTTGATGAATCTGGTAAAGGAGTCATCATTTGTCAATATGTTGATGACATGTTAATCTTTGGTACTAAGCAAGTGCAGGTAGATTTAACCAAATAGTTTTTGTCGTCAAGGTTCTCTATGAAAGACATGGGGAAGGCTGATGTTATCCTTGGCATAAGGATTAAACATGAAAGTGATGATATTGTAATTTCTCAGTCTCATTATATTGAGATGGTCTTGAAGAAATTCAATCACTTTGATTTTACTCCAGTGAGTACACCTATGGATACAAGTGAGAAACTAATGCCTAAACAATGGTCATGATGTTTCCCAGCTTGAGTATTCTAGGGTGATTGGTTACTTGATGTATGCCATGACTAGTACTAGGCCTGATATAGAATTTTCAGTGGGTAAACTAAGTAGGTACACTAGTAATCCTAGTACTCGGCATTGGCAAGCTATTCAGAGGGTACTGAAGTATTTGAAATAAACAATGGATTATAGTCTTTCTTATACTAGATATCCTTCAGTGTTGAAAGGTTACACTAATGCAAGTTGGATCAACAATACTGAGGATAATTCATCCACAAGTGGCTGGGTATTCCTTCTTGGTGGTGGTGCAATTTCTTGGGCATCCAAGAAGCAAACTTGCATTACTAGTTCAACAATGGAGTCTGAGTTTGTGGCTCTAGCAGCTACTGGTAAAGAAGCTAAATGGCTGAGAAACTTGCTTCTTGAGATTCCATTATGGGTTAAACCTATGGCACCCATATCTATCCGTTGTGATAGTGCAACTACTTTGGCTAAAGCTTATAGCCAAATGTACAATGGTAAGTCTAGACACTTAGGTGTTAGACATAGCACGATTCGTGAGTTGATCATGAATTGGGTGATATCAATAGAGTTTGTGAGGTCTCAACAAAACTCAGCTTATCACTTGACGAAGGGATTGGCTAGAGACTTGGTTATAAAGTCTGCTAAAGGGATGGGTTTAAAGTCCAAACTAGTCACTGGATGCTAGGAGACCCAACTCCCTCCTAAGGAAACTTGGGAGTTGAGTTCAATATGGAAAGATGAACATTCAAGGGACTGAAGCACATGTTTTACATATCATCTGAAAGATGTGCTTGTACCTTTTGAAAGGAGGATGAAGTTATAAACTTCTTAATGGTTAATTTCTTTAAAAAAGTGCTTAAGTATGAGCATAAACTAAAGTAGAACCACCTATGTAAATGTTGAGGTTTCGCCGCCTCAATGAGCATGGACTTTGGCCCTTACAACATTTATGAATTGGATATGGACACATGGCTTGTATGGTGTCAAGAACGTTTTAAGTGTTTGAAAACTTGTGTGTATTTTATCTTCAGGTACTCAAAGTAGTTGAAGGGTTCAATTCTTAGAACACCCTGATTCTTGAATATTTGAAGTGATGTACTAAGATGGAAATTCAATCCTCAAGACATTTTCATTTATGCACTGGTTTTGTAGTTGATTTTCATGCAAAAAGGAATTGAACTAAATTGGGGAGGATTGTTGGAAATTTAGTGAAATTATGGGAACGAGTCATACTTGTAAATGGGTTTGGAGGTACGGAGTGTACACCCATTAAGTCCCTGACCTCCCTGGACTCAGTATAGTGGTTGTGCTGATGGTTGTATCATCAGCAGGAGGAAAGTGTTCATCAGCAGGAAGAAAAGTTCATTAGTAGGAAGTTGCTCCTGTAGCTCCTGCTGATGAACCACATGCTGATAAACACTTGACTTAGCTAAAAGTCTTTGTAACCTCTTTGACCAATTTACGAGGGGTTTAATATTGACTTGATGACCAGGTTTATGGTCATGTAACTACTATGCTTTCATGTAGGCAGTTATGAGATTAATTGGCCGATTAATGCTCATAAGACCTTTGACCTTGAGTTACATTCTTAGGAATGGTATTCCTATATAAAAGGATAACACTTGCATGAGGAAAACACATAAACATAAACACTTACACGCACAGAGTTCTTGATTTGTGCCTAAAACAAGAACTAACACTTGGTTTTATTCCAAGGGGGTATTCATGTTAACCCAGGCATAGGGTCGAATAATCTTCTTTGGAAAGTGATTACACGACTTCAAGTGATATCTGGTAACCAATTCATTGGTACGTAGTTAGTCTATTGATTATCTTTACCCTGTTGGAACGAAGTAAACCCCAATACAACTTTGAGCAGCAGGTATGGAATTGGGAAGTGCGGATGTGAAAGGTTGATCCATCTAATTCACATCACTTATGTCATCATCACGAGTTACTATTATCACAAACTTACATGTGCCCAACAATGCATATGATGCTGCTCGGAATTTAAAGAAGTATCCTAAGTTGGAATTTAACATCAGTCCATACATAGTGTTTGTTGATCACTTTTTAAATATTGACAAAATGTTGATAAAGTTGTAGTCATTGTAGGAACCAACTGAACCGATGTAAGACCGAGTCGACTCATAAGACAGAACCAACTCGATGTATGGATTAGGGAAGAAAGTGAAGTGGGGTGTGGGAAAAGGACCGTGTATGTAGGAGCAGGAAAATGAGTGGGTATATATTTCTTAGTAGTGGGAATACAACTATGAATAAAAAATTAACACATAGATATTAATTTGGTGACAAGGCACTAACCATCTCAATGGGTAATTTTTTTTTGAACGGCTGATATTATATAAAAAGCTTCTAGCTAGACACTAGAAGCAAAAAGAACCAACAAGAAATCTAGAAATACACACAATCTAGATTCTTCCCGAAAGCTTTAACTGTAAAGCTTACAAAAAGGATGAAAACCTCTTGCCAATTACACCGAACCAAGACAAGAGGAAAATCCACAGCCACAGAGGCCGAGCCACCGGTTTTCACTCCAGGATGTTTTTGATGTAAACTCATACAAGCCTCTGATAAAAAGAAACATATACAAAAGAAAACAAATTATAATGAGCCAAATACCAAGAAGATTACAAAGCAGCCAACAAACATCGGCTCATACAACTACATGAAAACCGCAAAGGAGATTTGAGCCAATCGATCTAGCTACATGACATGCGACCTCTGTGATGAAGCCAAGAGAATGTATAAGTAATAAGTGTGAAAACACTTATCCTTTTACCGCTTATTTCCAATAATAACATGACCAAAACGTGTATTTTATGTCGTAAAAGTCGGAATTATGCGTGGTTTGTGTTTTTATTGTGTTTCAGGATAAAAATATGGAAAATGAAGAAAACATGGGCTATCACGGGCTTTTATCGAAGAAAGACGAAGTCAAAAGATCGAGAGCGCAAAAAGAACGGAAGTTTAATGAAGTCGAAGAACTCTAGTCTAATTTTAGAATAAAATTATAAGACAAGTTCAACTTATATCGACAAATCCCGAGACGACGTCGAGAAAGACAAAAAATTAAATCGAGTCGAGTCGAGAAGAAAGAAAGAAGAAAGCTTAAGCACTTAACCTCCCCACCTCCTATAAATACCCTCCTAATATGTCATTAGGAGGGTGTTAGTTAGTGGTAGTTAATTTTTAGTTTTTTATTAAGTGTGTTTTTTATTTTCTCTCTAGTTTTTCTTTTTCAAGCTTATTAAATCTTTACTTTAATCTTGTAATCTTTTGATATTAATCTTTAATCAAATCAAGCTTATTTCCTTAATTCTCATTCTACATTTCTTAATCTGTTTTAATCTTGATAATCATGTAGTTTATTTTAATTTTGTTGATGATTTGATTGTGTAGCTTATTTGGTTGTGCTTATTGAATTGGTGATTTTAAAATTTTCTATATTAAAGTGCTTATTTTCTTAATCTTAATGCTTAATAGTTCTTAAAAATAAGTTGATTTTGATAAGTTTAATATTTTGATAAAAAGTTGATTTTCAATATTTAGATTATTTAGTGTTTTAATAGTTTTTAAATTGTGGTAGTTTTTCTTAAAAATCTTTTTGGGTTATGTTTTGGTAAGTGCTTATTTTAGATTTGCTTATTTGTTTAAGTTTTTGTGTTATCCGGGTTTTTAAACCCTCATATTCCGAATAGTCGCCGTAACAAATTATCCCGGATAAGCTCAATTTACAAATTATTCCGGATAAGCCTTTAATTTTGTATTCCGGATAACAACACTTTTATACATTCCGGATAAGAAGCAAAACCAGGATTCCGGATAACTCATTGGTTTGGTATTCCGGATAACAGCTAGGACAGATTATTCCGGATAGTGGGTTTTCCAATTATTCTGGATAAGGGTATTGAGGCAGATTCCGGATAAAGGTATTTTCGAGTTTTTCCGGATAAGTATCCGGAATATATTCCGGATAAGCACACGAAGTCATTATTCCGGATAAGTAGAAGAAGACGGATTCCGGATAAGCATCTCAAGAACTTATTCCGGAAAAGTATCACCAATATATTCCGGATAAGGAGTTTGTTAAAGATTCCGGATAAGCCTCCCAAGTGATTCCGGATAAGCACCAGTATTTCACATTCCGGATAACTCATCAATCCAACATTCCGGATAGTGATCAAGTTGTAGTATTCCGGATAAGTAGCAGAACGTGGATTCCGGATAAGAATCCGGAAAACATTCCGGATAAGGGTTCAAACTAGCATTCCGGATAAAGCTTCACTTGGGATTTATTCCGGATAAGCTACATAATTCTGATTCCGGATAAGGGTTTGTATTTCCAGTTTTTAAGTTAAATTTTAATTTTCCCGCCTTTTTACTTAACATTATGCTAACTTGTCTCGTTTTAGTTTAATCTTTAAAAGTTTACATTTTTATAAGTTTTCATCATTTACTTTTTAATTTTTATAAGTCTTTATTTTAAGTTTTAAATATTTTCAAGCTTTCATTTTTACTTATTTACTCAACGGCATTTTCACTTTTAGGTTAAAATAGATAATCAAACCTTTTTATTTTCCACCAAGAATGACTGAGTCGCACTTTCTACTAGTAATCAATTCAAAAAGATCGGAACAACGAATTTTCATACGAGGCAAACCCTTGTATTAATAAGACCGAATATTATCATATATCTAGATTCTCTTAATCGGGTGTTGTCAAAAAATGATGCTATTACGAAACCTCCATATCCACCACAAGGTGGCGGTAAAAATAACTGACCCGAACCAGGTCGTCCAATCTTTAAACGAAGTACACATAGGAAACTGGACCTCACACCAATTACATACAATATTTCAAATATCATTAGCATTACCACAACCAAAGAAGACGTGGTTAGCTGATTCCACATTACCATCACACGATAGACACGCAATCGTAGGAATATAAATCCCACGAGAAGATATATTAAGCCTATGCAGAAGACGATCAAGCATAAAACGCCACATAAAAATATTAACCTTACGAGACATTGTTTTCTCCCACTTAGTCGAGTTATCCGAAGTAGGAAGAAAAAGAGAATCAATATGGCGACGAGTTGATCTAACTGAAAACATACCATCGCGAGCTGTAGTCCAATAGCAAACATCATGTCGGAAGAGAGCTCATATAGGCAAATTCCGTTGATAATATCAGTAATATATGCTGAGGTACGAGCCCTCACAATCGGGCGAGACCAGTTCCAGTTACACTGATTGTCTCTAAAACAATATGATATGAGACAGTCTTTGTCTTGTTCAAGGCGAAACAATCTATTATAACGAAGGTATAAAGGAGAATTGACGGTCCAAATATCTTTCCAAAAGTGAATCAAGGTACTACATCCTACACGAAATCGAATAGAGTCACTAGGAAGTATTACATTCAAATAAAGATAAATGGACAATTCCACAATCTTAGCCAAAATACCATTTGATGAGATGTCATTAAGACCAAAACCGCCTTATTGACCATGAAAAGCTTTAACAACATAACCCAAAGAGCACTGGCATTAGAAATCATCCTCCAACGCCATTTTTGAAGAAGAGCTAAATTAAAAGCTTTCAAACTCCCGATGTCGAGCCCACCATTGTCACGAGAACGTAGGAAGATAGGCCATTTAACCCAAGCTACTTTACGGGAATCTTGAGTACTTTCCTAAAAAAAGAGGCCCGCTTCTTTTCTAGCAACTTCAGGATAGTTTCCGGAACTCTGAAAATAGTGAAGTAGTAGATCCCAAGACTTCCAAGAACCGACTTGATTAAAGCAAGATGCCCTCCGATGGAAAGGAGATTATCTTTCTATTTAGACAACCTAGCATCAAATCGATCAAGAAGAGTCTTCCAATTAACCGTGAGATTTATGTTAGCACTAATAGGTAATCCAAGATAAATGAATGGGAAGGAACCCAGAGAACATCCGGTATTATTTGCCATAATATGAACCTCATTATCAAAAACACCAACACCATAAACATTAGATTTACGAATGTTAATTTTAAGACCCGAAGCAAGATAGAGCACTTGGAGAAAACAAATAATGTTATTCATATTGAGAGAGCTCGATTCTGTAGTGATAACATGTTGGTCCCTTGTAAATCGTTACTTATTAATCTTAAGTAATAACTCTTTACCAAGACTCAAGTGTGTTGTTTTAACAATAGATAAGAACTATGAATAATTAAAACAACAATACCAATAACTTTTCAACGTATAGACTTTTATTAGAATCAAATAAAGAATCTATAACCCACATTGTTTGCGGAATAACAAAGTGGTTGAATGACAATGGGTTGTGATCTCCTCTACTTAAACGAATAACCAAAGTTAAAGTCTAAGTCTAAACGTTCATATACATCTTGGCTATATGCTTTAGTTGGTATCGAGAGAGAAAGGTTTTTTAGAGTTTATACTCTTGTATTGGTTAACCCTTTCTCTCTCAATGTGCACTCCTTTTATAGGCAGTGTAAACTAGGATTTGCATTTGCATGTTTCAATGCATGGTTTTATTTAGTGTGTGGTTGATACCCATGCTGGATAAACAGTACAAAGTATATATTAAACTATTCTAGAAAAGATAAAGGTTGTACTTATATCTAAGTATACAAGCAACCTACTTTGACTTAAAGTTATCTTTTTCCGCCTAATGCAAACCATCAGAATACTGAAGAGTCTTCAGTATCCTAGAGGATATCGACATCATTCAGTTTGGTATTGTCAAACCAAACTAAACTGAAATCCCTTCTTTAGTCCTTGTTCTTCAGCAACTAGACCGCCTAGTATTTGAAGCGAAGACTCCTTTGTCTTTTAAGTTAACTGGAAGGGAAATGCTGAACGTTAAAGTCTTCAGTAGGAACTTTGTTCCTCTGGTCATCCTTCAGCAGACTGGCCTTACCGCTGAGCATGAAACACTTAGGGGGATTTTATATTCAAATCCTAGAGTTGCTTCAGGATCAGTAAATACTGACCCAAAAATCTCCCCCTATTTGGATATACAAATAGCCTAAGTCTAATGTCAGTAGTAAGTGAGCATAGCAACTTCTTCTTACTTGCACTGAACAATAAAGTACTTATAAACATCAGATAATCATTTATTCAATAAACATTACAAATTACAACAAAGATAGTACAAATGATTATTCAGTTTTCCTTTGGCCTAAGTTCTTCAATGACAAGGGTCTGAACTGATGGATCAGAGTTTCTGATGTCCAGTATTGATAGTAAGCACATGTTGAAGGTTTTAGCAGCTTCAGTGAGTCATGTACCACCATGGTGAGCAAAGAAGATTTTCTGAGTATTCCCAAGAAGTTCATTGTTCAGATCATCAAGATCACTAATACCCACAAAGTCTTGACGTTCACTATGATTGAACATAATCATTCCCAATTCTGGTTATTCTAACACATGTCCAGGGAGATGATTTTCAAACTGAACAAGAGCTTTGTATTTCTTTGTGGTGACAAAGATGTCACCCACACCAGGCTGAACCAGATTGGCCCTTTTATTCAGCTCCATAATTGGATCTTGATCCTCCAGTGAGATTTATTTGCTGATGTTAAGATGTTGACCAAGCCTTTCATGATTTCTCACAAAGTGTTCAATTCTGGTGCGAACCTCATCCCATCTCTTGGATTTTCTTTTTTCAATATTTCTGCTCATCTCTAACCATTCAGTATAGGAGAGCTCCTTCCCTTGGAAGTCATCTATGATCTCATCAGACCTATCAGCTCTATAGAACTTCAGATTAATATCTCCTTTGTAAGTCATCATGTCAACATTTGTGATTTCTGAGAGATATCTTCTGTTCAGTCTTGTTATACAAAAATTTTCGTATAACATCTTTTTCTTGAAGAGGCCTTCAACCTCAGATTTTCCAAATTTATCATATAAGCTCATCTTCAGATCTCTGAGCTTTTCTTCAGCTTGAAGCTTGTGTAATTTATCAAGTTCTTCTTGAGTGGCCAACCCAGACTTGATAATTCTATCATCTAGTGTGAATTCACCTTTGCTTTTGGGTTTGATAGGAGGTGACCCATTATCAGATGAGTCATTGCTGGTGGTAAGGCCATCAACATGACTGTCCTTAGCTGAAGACTCCCCCTTAGTCTTAGCTGGACTTTCTTCACTAAAAGGTGATACATACACAAAAGGTTGTTTTTGGGCCTTCTTTTGTGCATGTTTTTTAAAGAGCTACTGAATAGTGACTTTCTCCCCTCAGCAGAAGATTGCCCAGCAACTTCTGATGAACCCCCAGTAGGCAGACATGCACATAAAGAGTCTAAGGTGGATGATACCTTGGCCAGCATTGATGGAACTTGCAAGGGCGTTCAGTTTCTGCTGAACCTCATCTGATAGGTTCAGTTTTTGTTGTTCCAACAGA